>CM060248.1:40206672-41406672 GCA_030684275.1 Acipenser oxyrinchus oxyrinchus
CCACTGGGCTAGTTAATGGCCGGTTTTGTTGGCACCCCTTTTGATTAGGGGTGCCAAACTGAATCTTTTCACCGGCTGCCTTTGGGCAGCTGGTGCGCCGGCTGCCAATAGGCAGCGGCGCGTTTACCGGCTTTTAAATAGGCTGCACCCTTGAGCAAGAGCAGGCTGTGTGAGGAGAGCTCCTGCTCAGAGTTAAAAAACAGTGCTTTAAACTTTTTATTTTCAAATCTTTTTACTTTATTTTATTTCTAAAGCAGCAGGGCACCTTTTTGTTAATTAAACCTTTTATTTAGTGTTTTAAAACACACTTTTTTCTTTGTTTCTCCTACACTTGCATTGTTTGCAAGTGTAGGAGAGCAGCTCATTTTGGCTTGGTTTTTCCTTTGTTTGTTTTTCTTTTAATTTTTACTTCATTTAAATTAGTTTCATTTATTTGCTTTTTAATTTTTTATTAAAGAGCACTTTCTTTAGTTTATTTTAAAATTATTTTAAATCACTACACTGTTTTAGTTTTTGTTTTAAAAATCCTTTTGTTTTAAAATCCCCTGCTTCTGCCTTGTGCAGAGTGGGGGAAGGGCGAGCAGGGAGCACAGGCCGTGTGCTCCTTTGTTTGCCCTTTGTTTGATTTTTGATTTTCTTTTTAGTTTAAAACTATTTTTTAGTTTTAAACTTTGATTTATTTTGAATTTTCTTTTACCCCTGCACTATTGGAGTGCAGGGGTGTGTCAATTGTATTTGTTTATTTATAAAATAAATAAATACGTTTGTTTAGGGAAAAAAAAAAAAAAAACCTTTGTGTTTTTGATTGTTTTATTTTTATTTTGTTGTTTTAAAAATAAATAAATAATTTTTGTTTGTTTGTTTTATTTTTAATTTTACTACTCCTGCACTATTGGAGTGCAGGGGTGGTTATTTTTCATTTTTTATTATTATTAAAAAATAAACTAATTTTTGTTTTGTTTAAAAAAAAAACAAAAAAAAAAAACCTTTGTGTTCTGTGTGCCCCTGCACTATTGGAGTGCAGGGGTGTGCAATTTGTGTTTGTTTTATTTTTAATTATTGTTTCTTTAAATAAATAAATAAATAAATAAATAAATAAAATGAGTGGGCAAGCTCCACAGCCCCCAAAAAGTGGGCACAGGTGGCTGCAGGGAGGCTGCAGCCCCTTTAAAAATATGACCAGGAGGCACGGGGTCAGGTGCCTCCTGAAGGACACCCTCTCGATAGAGGCCATGGTGAAAGCCATGGCCAAGGTGGTGGGACCATCGACCATCGTGGCGGCCTCAAAGATGTGCGGCAAGGCCGTCTTCTTTCTAAAATCTGAGGCCGCACGCACACAGCTATCGAGAGGGGTCTCGCGTCGGGGAATATACATCCCCATAGAACCCTTGGAGGGTTGGGCAGCAGGGTCGTCCTTTCCAGCGTCCCACCTTTCTTGAAGGGCGACCTCCTGAAGCCCCATCTTCAGGCCCTAGGGGAGTTAAAACGGGATCCACCCCATCCCCTAGGGTGCAAAGACCAGCCCCTCCGCCACGTGCTGTCCTTCCGGCGCCAGGTGACCATCCACCTGGCGGGGAGGGACACCGTGGAGGGTAGTTTTGTGGTCCCCTTCGAGGGGACCAACTACGTCATTTTTATTCCTCGGAGGAGGTGCGGTGCTACCACTGCAAGGAGCTGGGGCACCAGAAAAGAGGTGCCCCAAGCTCCAGCAGGGCGCAAAGCCACCAGCGCCAGCACCGCGCCCTCCGAGTCCACCTCGCCCGGGGCCCTCCAAGAGGCCCGCAGAGGGGCAAAAGCACCCGCCCCCTCCCAGTAACATCCGGGGAAAGGGAGAAGGCCCCGAGGCGGCGGACCCTCAGCGCCTCCCAGCGCGCGGGGAGAAGGCCGCCGAGTGGACCGTGGTCGCCCGCCGCAAAAGAAGGCGGCCAGGTCCACCGGGAGGCCGAGCAGGGGCGGCGAAGCCCACCGCCCGCACCATCTGGCGGCGGGTCAGGGGAGGCCCTGAAAAGGGACTCCCTCGGCGGCACCCCAGCGAGGCAGGGCGGCAAAGCCGCCCGTAAAACAAACACCTCATCCCCACAGAGGGTGAGGAGAGGCGCTGCGGGCGAGCTCCCGTCGCCGTGACAGGGCAGGGGCAGCCTCCGGCAGCATCAGGGGAAGAGGAAGGCAAGCGCGCTTCCCGTGTGCGCAAGTGCACCGTCCCGGCCTCTTGGTGAGGGTCCCGGGGCGAAGAAGGCCCCAAAACCAAAGCGACCGCCTCGGCGTCCCCTCTACCGGCAGCGAGGGCTCCGGCCCTCGTAATGCCACAGAGGGGAGAAGGATCCATCCCGAGGCGGTCCGGGGCTCCGCAAGAAGCGGAGCCCATGGAAGAGCCCCGCCGAGAGGCAAATGGGGAGGGAGGAACCCGAGAGGGCAGAGGGAGCCCTTCGGGTAGATCCCCTCCCGTCAATAAAGAGACCTCGGAAGCCGGCCCGACTCTACCATCGAGGGGCGGCCGCAGAGGAGGTCGCCGAGGGCGCAGGAGGGGCCCCGAAGAGCACCTGCCTCGGGCACCGCCTTCCTCCGACAGCGACACGGGTCCTGAAACCTGTGTTGCCGAGGAGGGCGGCGGAACCAACTCCCGAGGCAGGCATGGGCTCCGCGAATAAAGCGGAGCCCATGCAGGCGACCCCGCCGAGGGGCCGGAGGGGGAAGAACAACCCCTCCCAGAAAAGAGCTGCCTCTGGCTCCCGTCTCCGGGAGGAGGCGGACTCGGCCCCGAGGCTGGCGTGGGCTCCGCGGACAACGCGGAGCCCATGCAGGCGACCCGGCCGAGGGCGGAGGGAGAAGAGCCCCCACCCAGAAAAGAGCTGCCTCAGGCTTCCCTCTCTTGCGGCGGCGGGGTTCCGGCCCTCGTGCTGCAGCGGAGGGGACGAGAAACACCCCTGAGGCAGGCGTGGGCTCTGCGGAGCCAGCGCCTACAATGGTCTCCGGGCGCAGAGGGAGGGAAGAACCAGAGAGGGCAGAAGGTGGTGCCCTCGAGGTAGATCCCCTCCCGAAGTGCAGCGGGCCAAGTTCCAGTCACCGAGGGGCTCGGGAGGAGCCCCGGAAGAACAACCGCCTCGGGCTTCCCTTTCGGCGGCGAGGGGCTCCGGCCCTTGCGCGCCGTCGAAGAAGCGTCGCCCGGGCGGTCCCGGTGACTGATGCGGAGGAGGGAAGGACCCGAAGGGTGTATCCCCTTTCTCTAGGGAGGAGGAAGGACCCGAGAGGGTGGATCCCCTTCCTTCGAGGAAAGAGGGCGGGCCTGAGACCGTGCCTCGGACCTCAAAGGAGGGACCCAGGCGGGGACCAAACCATCTGGCTCGGCGGTGTGCGTCGGCGTCCGTCTGCACCCCAAAGTCCAGGGTGCAGGCGGTCCCCCGAGGGTCCCTCCGCCCGATCTCTCCGCCCGCGTCCCTGGGGGCTGGGAGAGTCGGTGAAAATCAAAATAAGGCATAGCAGCTCACCCACCAGCGTGAGTGCGTTGTGCTTCTCCACCGCGAGAGGCGGTGGAGAGCGGAGGAGAGGGAGGAGGACTCAGAGTCCGCGTGCAGCGTGGGCTCGGAGAGTCTGTCCGCCCCTTCTCCGGACATCCCTGCGGCGGAGCTCCTGGATTTCTTGGAGGCCACCATCCACCGCAGGGACAAGGTCCAGCTGGCCCTGGACAAATGGAGGGATTTCCAGAGGATCTTAAACTCTGTGAGATCCTTCCTCAGGGCCAGCCACGCCAGCAAGACTTCGGGCACGAGCGTGCACATTCGTGCCCGAAAGCTTCACGACCAGTTGGTGAACTTCGGGAGATCTCAGGATCTCCCGTGAGTGTCGCCAACTACACCTGACAGAAGGATCATGTATCACATCGGTACTGTGAGCGTCAGCGGGTGTAGGGACCATTTCCGCAGGGCCCAGGTAATCTCCTACCTGAAAAAGGGGTTACTCTGTGTGCTTCCTGCAGGAAACCCACTCCACTCCAGCAGGCGAGGCCAACTGGCTTCTGGAGTGGGGGAGAGTGTCGTTCAGCCACCTCACCAGTCACCTCTTGTGGGGTGGCGGCGCTCTTCTCGGGTCGCTTCGTTCCCACGGTACTCGATGTGGTAGGCGTCGTGCGGGCCGTCTGTTACACCACGGATCGGGGCGGCGACAGTATCGTTCACCTGGTGAGCGTGTGCAGCGCCGTCCACGGGTCGGCGAGGGTCCAGTTCTTTCCGCCGGATGTCGGCCCACCTGAACACCGTCGGCGCCCGGCGAGCTGCGTGGTCCTCGGGGTGATTTCAACTGCACCCTCGAGGCCGCGGACAGGGTGGGGGCGAGCACTACCGCTCTCGTCGGCAGCCCTGAGAGAGCTGATCGCTCGGCTCTCTCTGGTCGACATCTGGCGGTGGCAACACCGGACGCCTCGGCCTTCACCTTCACCAGGGTGAGGGAGGCGGGTGTCTCAGTCCCGGATCGACAGGTCTCGTGTCGCGGAACCACGCTCACTGCGTTCGCTCCTCCGACATCAGGCGGCGCCGTTCACGGACCACAACCTGGTGGCGTGGCGGTGGCGTGGTGCCAGCTAGGCGCGCCGCTGCCTACTGGCACTTTCAACAACAGCCTGTTGGAGGACGGCGCTTTGAGCGGTCTTTCCGGGACTTCTGGACGGTCTGGCACGTCCGGCGATCTCGCTTCCCCACGTGGCGTCAGTGGTGGGGCGTGGGGAAAGCGCAGATCAAGATCTTCTACATGCCTCGATGCGGCTCACGGATCCAGTTCCGCCGGAGATGGACGCGGCTCACACTTCTTCTACGCGTTGGATAAAGAAGGGAGACCGCAGGAACATCACCTGCCTCTTGGCAGACGGCGGCTCCCTTCTGGCGGATCGGAGGCGTGAGCGAGAGGGCCGAGCCTTCTACTCGGACCTCTTCTCTCCGGATCCCGTCGACTCCGGCAGCGTGCAGGGTTCTTTGGGGCGGGCTTCCCACGGTCGGCGAGGCGTCAGGGAAGAGTTCGAGGGCGACTGACCCTGGCGAGCTCTCTGGCGCTCTTAGTCTGATGCCCTACAACAAATCGCCGGGCATCGGCGGGCTGACCGTGGAGTTCTTCAGAAAGTTTTGGGACTTGCTGGGGACCGCCTTTGCGCGGGTCCTGGCGGAAGCCCTACTGAGACCGGGGAGATGCCCCTTCGATGAGGCGGGCGGTGATCACGCTCCTGCCCAGAAAGGGGATCTCCGCTGCCTAAGAACTGGCGCCCGGTCTCGCTGCTGTGCACGGACTACAAAATCGTGGCCAAGGCCGCCTCCCTGAGGCTCAAGTCCGTGCTGGCAGGCGTGGTCCACCCGACCAGTCCTACGGTCCCGAACGGACGATCTTCGACAACATCTTCCTGGTTCGGGACCTGCTGCACTACTGCAGGAGGACCGGTCGGTCGGTCGCCTTCTTGACTCTCGACCAAGAGAAGGCGTTCGACCGGGTGGATCACGCAGTATCTCGGACACGAGGTTGCTCCTGTCGGCTTACGCCGACGGCGTGCTCCCTAGTGGCCTCCGATCCGGTTGATCTGGAGAGGATGCGGAGCTGCCAGAGCGTTTACTCTGCCGCGTCCTCTGCCAGGATCAACTGGACCAAATGCTCCGGGTTGTTAGTAGGCCCCTGGCGGGTGGACTCCCTCCTGCGCGCTCCAGCAATTCCAGTGGGGCGGACAGCTTCAAATACCTGGGAGTCCACCTGAGCCCAGCGGAGACCTCGGTCGCAGCCAACTGGAGTGGAGTTGGAGGACAAGGTTGCTGCGAGACTGAGGTCGTGGTCGGGTCTGCTGAAAGTGCTTTCCTTCAGGGGCAGGGCTCTGGTCATCAACCAGCTGGTGGCGTCGATGCTCTGGCATCGACTCACCGTCCTGAGCCCGCCCCTGAGTTTGTGGCCAGGGTCCAGAGGAAGCTGGCGGACTTCTTCTGGGCGGAAAGCACTGGGTCTCTCGCGGGGTGCTGAGCCTCCCTCTGGCCGAGGGAGGGCAAGGGTTGGTGTGCATCAGGACTCAGGTGCACACCTTCCGCCTCCAGACCCTGCAGAGATACCTGTCGCAGACCCGGCCCCGCAGTGGTGCGCTGGCCTCCCTCCTCCTGCGCCAGCTGCACCGCTTGGGCTACGACCGGCAGCTGTTCTGGCTCGACCTCCCGGGGATCCGTCTCCCGAGCTGCCGGTCTTTACAGGGACCTGCTCAAGACCGGAGCATGTTTGACATCGGCCGAGGCGCGGTTCCGACCGAGGGGAGCGATTCCTTCTGGAGCCCCTGCTGCACAACCCCCATCTAGGTGCGCAGGCGTTGGAATCCCCGCGGTGCGGAGCCTGTTGATCTCGGCCCAGGTGACCAGAGTCTGGGATCTCCTGGATCACTGCTTCGGCGTGGCTGACTTCGCTGGTCGCCAGAGGCGACTCGGGGACCCTCAGAGCGGCCGCCCGGCGATCCGGGAGTGCAAAGCAGCTTTGCACCCAGACTCTGTCAGGTACCTCGAGGGGGTCCTCAGGACCGGGAGCCATCATCCCTCCCTACCCCTGGCTCTCGGTCCTGCTGATAAGACCAAGGACAGGGCTCCCCTCAGCCTCCCCTCGAGAATCACCTGAGCAGGATCTCGCAGTTCTCCTCGACCCCCTTCGTTCCGTGTCGAGGAGGACCCTGTCTGTGATGACGCTCCACACCCTCCACTTCCTCGCCCTCGTCTCCCGCCGAGACACCGCTTGGCGGGAGACCCTCCAACCACCGGAGGGCAAGAGTCCCCAGTGGGAGGCCCTGTACTCCCGCTGGTCTCCAGAGGAGCTGGGGACTTGGGGTGGAGGGTCCTGCACGGGCGCTTCGCGTCAGGAGAGATCCTGCGTCACTTCACCGACTTCGGACGCCGCATGCCCTTTCTGCGGTCAGTCCGAGTCGGTAAGTCCCATTATTTTCTTTGCGCCAGGCTGCAGCCTTTCTTCATCTTCTTGAAGAACCTCCTGCTGCAGTTCTGGCTGCATTTCTCCCAACCCTCCTCATTTTCGGGCACCCTGTCCGTGGCTCCAGCAGGAAGAGGGACCTCCTCGTGAATCTGCTCCTGGCTCTTGCTAGACTCGCCATCTACAAGACCAGGAAGCGTAAGATGGCGGGGAGGGTCTCTTTGACTGTGGGGCCATGTTCAGGAGCCCTTGCCCGATCAGTTCAGTTAGAGCACGCCCGCGGAGTCCGCTGGCGACATGCCATCATTTGTCGACCAGTGGGCTCTAGGGGGCGTGCTCTGTACCACCTCCCCTTTCGTTTTGCATATTTAATTTACAGTCCTTTTTGACTTGTTTTTCTGTTTATTAGTTAAGGCCTAGTTCTTGTTTGCACCCCTTTTTTAGGGGTGCTAAATTGAATTTTTTCTCCGGCCGCCTTTGGGCGTCCGGTGCACCACTAGGCCCTTAAATAGGCTGTACCCTTGAGCAAGGTACTTTACCTAAATTGCTCCAGTAAAAACCCAACTGTATAAATGGGTAATTGTATGTAAAAATAATGTGATATCTAAAAGTCTTAAACATAAGAGTACCACTAACAAAGGACTTACAATAAACAAAAGAAGACTGTTTTAAAGTTTTTTTTAATTTATTTTTTAATAAAATTTAGTCGTCGCCAATTTTTTACCCTGGTTTTCTCCCCAATTTAGTATGCCCAATTATTATCTTTATCCTTGGCTCACCGCTCGCAACCCCCCCGCCGACTCAGGAAACGGTGGCTGGAACACGTGTCCTCCGAAACATGCTCCTGCCAAGCCGTCATTTTTCGCTGCAGAGCCACAGCAATGCCACCAGACCTATAGTGCGGAGGACAACACAAATGTGGCGGCTCCACTGCAGAACCACAGAGCCCTACTCATTACAGGGGTCGCTGATGCGCAGTGAGCGTGGATTCCCCTGCCGACCTAAGCCCTCCCTACTCGGGCAACGCTCAGCCAATTGTGCGCCGCCCCCTAGAAACTCCCGGTCACGGTCGGCTGTGACATAGCCTGGATTTGAACCTGCGATCTCCAGGCTATAGGGCACATCCTGCACTCCGTGCAGAGCGCCTTTACTGGATGCGCCACTCGGGTGTCTCTTGTTTTAAAGTTTTTTAAAGTTTCCTGGAGGGCTTCACTCCGTGGGAAGAGTCAGCATCCTGCTGGTTTCTCTCTCTCTCTCTCTCTGGCTCTACTTGATAAAAATCCACACAGAGTGTTAGTGTCCTCCTTTCACAGGCACCCGTGCAAACAGCATGCCTGTCTGCTTCCACCACCCAACCCCGAGCTGTTACAATCTGGGCCCTATATACACAAGGAACCGCCCCCCTCCAATCAACAGCACTCAATCATCTGCTGATTCAAGAATGTTCCAGCATGTTCCGGGGTTGCTGCCCCCAACAAAGATAGTGACCGCTGTAACTGCACTTCTGCCCCAATGTCAGTCCCACGTCAGGTGATCCTTGCTGGGAACTTCGTGGTTGATTCACAGTCCTCTGATGGCTGGGAGGTTGAATTGCAGTATAGGATCACTTTACTCCATCACCCCCCCCCCCCACAGAGTGGAGCCGAAGGAACACTCAGATCTCGCTAACCCCACTGATTGACCACCCTCCTGAGAAAAATAGTCAGCATTTTGATGGAACTTACCCGATCGATGTTTGACATCAAAGCAGAAGGGTTGCAATGCCAGGTACCACCGCGTTATCCTGGCGTTTTTGTCCTTCATTGTGTTCAGCCACTGTAAAGGGGAGTGGTCAGTGACAAGAGTAAAGCGACGTCCTAGGAGATAGTACCTTAAGGATTCTAAGGCCTATTTTACTACCAAGCACTCTTTTTCTGTCACTGAGTACTTAGTTTCCCTAGATAGTAGTTTCCAGCTGATATATAAGATAGGATGTTCTGTACCATCTCTCTCCTGGGACAGAACCGCCCCCAAACCTACTTCTGAAGCATCAGTTTGGAGGATGAAATCCTGACTGAAATTCGGTGTTATAAGAGCAGGGGCCTGAGTCAAGCTTGTTTAATAGAATCGAAGGCCCTCTGACACTCTGCACTCCACCTTGTTAGGTGCATTCTTTTTGGTGAGCTCAGTAAGTGGTACGGCAATGGTGGAATAGTTCTTTACAAATCGGCGGTAGTATCCTGCCAGGCCCAACAGTGATCTCACCTGGGATTTAGTGGTAGGTATCGGTGTATCCAACGGAGATCAACGGATTTACTCTTTTTCCCATAATAAACCCTAAATACTTTGTCTCGTCCTTTCCAAAAGCACACTTTGCCATGTTCGCTGTGAGCCCCTCGTCTCTCAAAGACTGTAGGACGGCCCTTAGCCTATCAAGGTGCTCCCTCCAGGTAGCGCTATAAACAACCACATCGTCGATATATGCGGCAGCATATTCTCGATGTGGAAGTAACACCCTATCCATCAGTCTTTGAAAAGTCGCAGGGGCCCCATGTAGACCAAACGGCATTGTGCGAAATTGGAAGAGGCCGTTGGGTGTCACAAATGCTGTTTTCTCCCTAGACTCTTCCGTCAAAGGAATTTGCCAATATCCTTCGGTGAGGTCTAAAGTAGAGATAAAGCTAGCCTGCCCCAGGCGCTCCAAGAGTTCATCTACTCGTGGCATAGGGTAAGCATCAAACTTTGAGATGGCATTCACCTTTCGGAAATCAATGCACAGCCTTAGGGAACCATCTGGTTTTTTACAGGCACAACCGGGCTGTACCATTCACTTTGAGAAGGTTCAATCACCCCAAGCCTGAGCATGCTTTCCACCTCTTTTTGAACAGCCTCCCTTTGAATAGGGGACCCGGTATGCCCGAACCCTCACTTTAGAACCTGGAGGAGTAAGGATTGCATGTTTAATTATGTGAGTTCTACCAGGCACCTTAGAAAACACATCACCAAACTGCTGAATAAGATGTCTTAGTTCTCCTCGCTGATCAGGTGACAATTGCTCCCCCATTGAAATTTCAGAGGCCTCTAGTGGCTCAACTGAGGGTCCAAAGTCCTCCTCGGTGTTCTCTGAGGAAATAAAATTAACTTCCCTTTCTATCCAAGGTTTGAGTAGGTTAATGTGGTAAATTTGGGTTTCTTTTCGACGCCCAGCAAACAACTTAGATTCCGTTGTGGGGAGCAACAATAACACTTTACCTCCTGGTCGGAAGGTCAGAATTCTTGCTTTTTGGTTGTAGTGATTCTCTTGTCTGCGTTGCGCAGCTCTGAGATTGTCTTTATCCAATTGACCGACCAACTCCAGACGGTCTCTTAAGTACAATACATATTTCACTATATTTTTGGAGGATTTTGAGGTTTCTTCCCAACCTTCTCTCACTATATCCAAAATTCCCCTTGGATGGCGAGCATATAATAGCTCAAACGGAGAGAACCCCGTTGAGGATTGGGGAACTTCTCGGACTGCAAAAAGAAGGTACGGAAGAAGTTTAACCCAATTTTTCTTTTCCTGATCTACAAAGTGGCACAACATTTGTTTTAGGGTCTGATGGAGCATTCTACCAACCCATCCGTCTGTGGATGATAAACTGAGGTTTTGATAGAACGAATTTTGAGCAGTTTACACAGCTGCTGGACACAATCAGACATAAAACTAGTGCCCTGGTCAGTGAGGATCTCCTTTGGGATTCCTACCCTCAAAAAGATCTTGGCCAATTCCTCAGCTATTGTACGGGAGTGCATTGTGCGTAAAGGAATTGCCTCTGGATACCTAGTAGCATAATCCACCACAACTAAGATGTACCAGTATCCAGTGTCACTTCCTGTCTATTATTAAAAATACAATATATATTATTGCAAATAGTGTCTATTATTAAAATACCTTGTATATTAATGTCTTATTAATTAAAGCAACTGCTTCATTTAAAAATATGTAAATTTATGTCTCTTTTTTTAAATTATCAGCTTGTATTTATATTCTTAGCTCAGTTCTCAGTTAAGTCTGCAATTCATGACTGAACAGTTTTGAATACTTTATGTATGTTTTACTTATATCCTTAAACTTTATATTTGATTTACAGACATCAAAAGATCATCCCGCGGAAAAAATGAAAAGGAAGATATTACTATTTTTTCAATATTGCCACAACCCCCGAGGCATTATACTGTAGTACTAGTTATTGTTTATCCTTAACAACCAAACCACGCCTCAGTCTTAACTGGTCATGAATATGCATGACAGTGGCAATTTCTGACAGCACTTCGGTGATAAAGAGGCCAGGTGAAAACATCGATCATAGAAATAATAGCACGTATGTGTTAAGGAGGGGTGTCTAAATAAATCTAGGTGAATCGTGTTTAAAAATGCAATGGTTTTAAAAACAGAAGGCTTGGAATGGGAAATAATGCAGATTTTACATTATACAGATAGGGGATAAGTCGCTACCGGAACTCTTTGGATTCCCATGATGCACCGGTTCGACACGGACGAGAGTCACGTGACCCCAGCGCCATACTGGCAGATAAAACAGCAATGGCAGTAAATACAGTTTACATAGATTACACACAACACACTAATAACGAACGCACTAGAAATGTCAAATTATTGGTATATGTGATCCTTACTGTGCACCTCTGGTGCTGTTTACAGGTTTACAGCAATAAAAGACAGCCAAAAACTCCTGACCTCGATTTCGGCGACATCTAACTATCTAGTAGAGAATCCCTCACACTACACAGTTTCAAAGATGAAAGCGTACGAAAGTACTGACAGCTACAGATACTTCACATCTAGGTGGGTGAACAACATGATCGTGTCGCGTTAGAGAGGAAGAAATTCTTTGTAATCAAGGCTAAAGTAGGAAAGGTTACTGTTTGGGACACAATTCGCTCGCGAGCACCACAAAACCACAAAACACGAATTTTGCTTTTTTGGGAGGCGGGTGCGGCAAAGCAAAAACATAAAACATACTGGTATTAAGTAATACGTTACATTATTAAGTAATATATTACTTAAAATTAAACATTCGATTGACAAACCAAGTAGCCTACAATTACATGTTGATAAATGCCGTTTTTATTGTGCTTTTAAACAAGTCATAAACGGCTGGTTTGTGATTTTGTATTGAAGTTCAGTGAGATAATTATGGATTTTGTTAACGGTAAAATAATATTTTATGTAAGGACTGGGAATCACCGACCTGCATAAGTGTACCCTTATGGGAAAAAACTACTTGATTACTACTGTTATACTACTTATTTAGATGTAACCAGTGGTAACTAATTAGTAATTATTTAGTAACATTACTATTGAAAAAGGTGCAGTAGAGTGTGTGTAGTAATGGGCAGGAAATGAGTAGTAAAGAAGAAGTGTGCTTTACTACTTGAATTGAGGCAATAGATATATATATATGACATCCGGGCACCATCGGTCCATATATATAAATATATAAATTCTGACGTGTGATTGGTTTACATCACTTAGTCCCGCCCCTTATCAACGCAGCCGTTCGCCTTTCTCCCAAAATGTCTGACTGTCACAGTGAGCAACTGCATTTCTGTAACTTAACAGAAAATTAATTACAAAAAAAAATTACAGAAGATGCTCCAAACATTAAAACAGTGATTAAAACGTCACCATCACTGTTTCTGGACTTCCTGAAATTCAAACTAATTCCACATGACCGGGATGTAAACAAAATACAATATCCATCATGGAAAGTGCCCAAATTATTACATATTTCTACATTGTACTGTTTCAATAAGATGTTTTCTTGTTTTTGCTATAAATTCTTTGTTTTCTTCTGAGTCCATGATATTTTCATTAGTCTTCTATTTGTCCACATTTCCAATTGTTGGTTACAGTTTTGTTTAAACGATAACTAAATGAGTGTGTTGCTACAACTATTTAGGTAAGGTGTGTTTTTTTTTAATTGACATTGACTACTGTTTTATGCTTCTAAAATGCAGTCCACTGTGCTCCAAGATGGCTTCACATGTACCTGTCAGAACTACAATTCCCATCATCCTCCCGCTCACATATTGGAGCACAGTGTATTTGTATTTTAGAAGTTTAAAAAAGTGGTCAGGATGTCAATTAAAAAATGGTATTATATTGTTTTTGCTTTTTATGCAAACAAATCCCATTTTATTGGATCCTTTGTCATTTATTTTATAGTGCATTTCTTTAATTTGATGCTTTTTTCTCAAGATCTTCAGTTTCTGTACACTTCTGCCTACATTCTTCTTCTACATTCCTGTTCAGTATGTGATATTCAATAGTATTTGTCTTTCTCTTTCTGTCATGAGGGTTAGACTGTGTTCTGTCATCCATGGTTGTTTCACTGGCTATGTTTCCATTGCAGTGAATCTATTCACTAAAAGTTCTGGATTAAAAAAAAATGCGACAAGCTCAATGGAAATGGGTATAATTCGCAAAAACGTGTACACTTATTCAAACTAGACCTTAGGGTTTTAGAAAAGTCGATATTTTCAGAAAATGCGAATTAAGGTGCCTTATTGCGCATAACTTTAAATGGAAACTATTTTATTCGCATAAAATAAGCAAATCCCCCAAAGTGCACTGCAGCTCCTAAGGAAGTTCCTTACTGGGAGGAAAAAATGGCAACTAACAATAACAGGTGCAAATGGGAGACTGCATATTCCACACAGCTAGCCAGCTTATAAAGAGCGATAGCGATTCTCTTTTCTGTTGGTATAGGTGATCTTGGGCTGAACTGTTCTGGAGCAATATACGGGTCAAGTTTAGTGCACAGTTCGTTAAAAGTTTCCCTGGTCATCCTGAAATGGGTACGCCAGCGTTGATCATTAAAATGATCTTGCACGATATTTTCCCAAAATATATTGCAACGCTTGTACACCCACTTTCGAGGTGGATTCCGTTTTGTGGTTGTGAGTAGTAACCGCTCCAGGTGATACAGCTGCCTTCTAGATCTTCTCCGTCTCCTAACAATACTGATACTGCTGAAGCAAGCTGGAGTAACAGCCTCAGTCTTATTTGGCCTTGTTCAAGAACATCCTGAAATTTAGTTTTTTCTGCTAAAACCATTTGCTGCTGAAAAGTTAACCACTGTAGAGAACACGTGCGCAATGGCTTTAATTCTCCAGTTTGAACAGAATAATGTAGCCTATTTTAATATATATATAATTTTTATTATATATGTCACACATTGTGACCACCAATCTTTCCTGTACAAATAAATTCCTTGCTTTTATGGCATTAATTTTATTAATATAAAAATGACTGATAAACTCACATTTTAATGAATATTCTATTGTAAATATATAAATAAAATTCAGTAATAAATGTAATTAAATTTAGTACATTTACCATGTATAGCATTCTGCCTTTCCCTTTTTCTTTTGCAATCAATGCAGTTTCGAAGTATAGTGACATCAAACATTAGCCTACATAAAACAAAGTTTGAAACCCCCTTTGTAATGTTTTCTCTTGATTTTACACAAACTGAAACAATTGCTCTATATACGACTGTATATAAAAATCAGTCAGATGCTTAACTTCGTGTTTATTCCCTGTTTATTAATAGCAAGAAAACAAGAGGGGGAAAAGAAAGAAAAACATAATATGAAAAGTATGTGCTTATTAAACATTTAACATTTCTCATAAATTACAAGAAAAGGTGAAAATGCTCCTGTATTTTATGAGAAATAGTAGGCTACCCTTACAGTAACCAAAATATCAGTTAATTAAGATTCTTATGGGGTAAAACAAATCAAGCTGTAGGTAGCCTAATGTACTGAATTTTACAATACAAAAAGTATAGTATTCAAGTACACCGGTCAAATATTATGGTTAGATTTTCACCCGATACTTTCAGAATAATTATTTTTTTGTGAATAATAAACTGGTGGGAAGTGATGGACAGTAGACTGCTGTTTAGTAAACTGGGGTTATTCGCTAGATGTGATACATCATCGTATAAGTAAAATCGCATACATTTGTAAAGTAAAATCAGGGAAAACGGTCTGTCGCACTATTTTTCTAGCGTATTTCAGTTTTCGATGCAAATTATTTTAGCTCCGCCCACAACGTCATCACGTCGGCCAGTTTCTCCACTAGAAATTGATTTGAATGGAAACCCAATTTTAGGTTGATTATGCGCATTACTTTTGCCGAATTTCAAATGGGCATAAAACGTTATTCGCTTCGATATCTTAATGGAAACATAGCCATTGTCTTTCCTTTCTTAGGGATGATTTCTTTATTTGCTTTGTTAGGCTTTCTTTGAAATGGCTCTATATCCGTTTCTAATAATACTTGTATAATATTTCAATGTCTGTAAATGATGTTTGATAAATATTTTCACAACAAAATTTGTAAATGCATGTAAATAATGTTTATATTGACTACTTTGTATTTTATTACCACCTCTTTAAGCGGCACTACTTATATTTAAATAGCCTTATAAATGACAATAAAATTCTTTAACTACAATGTCTCAATGTATTTGAAATTATATATATTTCAATTTTAACACAAAACTGTGTTGTCCCTGTATGAACATGCAAATGTGTTTTTAGAGTATACTAATTATTTAGTGTAATTTTAAAACTAAAAGTAACTCTCTAGTGTACTAAACTACTTGATATGAGTAGTCTGGAAAAATAGTCCGTAGGCTACTTTATTTATCCAGCAGGAGTAATAAATACATTTTTGTAAATTACCCGGGGTTAGGGTTGAGGTTAAGGTTATTGGGACTGTAGATGAAAATATAAAAAACAACGGGCTGTACGAATAGCAACTGCCTTAATATTGTTTGCTATTCAATTCAGGTAGTAAAGCACACTACACAGACACTTTACTATTTTATTGAAGTAATAAAGCACACTACACAAACTACTTGTTTACTGCTCAATTCAAGTAGCAAAGCACCTACACAAACACTACTGACAACAGTACTACTCATTTCCTGCCCATTACTACACAAACTTTCACCTTTTGCAGTAGTAATGTTACTAAATAATTACTAATTAGTTACCACTGGTTACTACATGGTTACTTCTAAATTGTTGAAGCTGACGTTGTTGAAGCTGACACCCTGGGATCCTTCAAGAAACAGTTTAGAGACTGTAGGAACAATAAGCTACTGTACTAACACCCAAGCAAGCAAGATGGACAGACTCCCAGCTAACAGCGTTCTTGCGACGTTGTGTTCAGGTACTATTTTGGTTGTGCCAAGTGAGGGTTTTCACCCATGTGACCCCAGCGCCATACTGGTGGTCAAAACAGCAATGGCAGCTAATGCAAATTCGGCATCTTCCACGCTACAGTTATTTGCCACAGAACACACGTCTCACCACCAGTGTCAGGAATTGAAAAGATAAGTGTCAGATTCTAGGAGTTTATGATCCCTATTGTGCACCGTCGGTGCTTTTTACAGCACTTAAAGAGAGCCATGAACTCCCTGACCTCGACTTCGGAGATATCTGGATCTGTTTAGCTGAGAACCCCTCTCCCTACACAGCTTCCCAGATGAAGGCATATACAAGTACTGATAGTTATAAGTGCTTCATCTCAGGATGGGTAAACAACCCGACTGTCTGGCATTTAGACAAGAAGTTGTTCAATGTTATCAAGGCCAAGGTAGGGAATGGTATTGTTAGGAACACGATTACAATCGCGAAATTCGAAACTACACTATTAAAAACATAGACCAGTATAGCTAATAATTACTCTGTTGATTCAAATTTAAATCCACAGATTAATTATTATTATTATTACTACTATTATGACTTATTTTTAGCGTTCCACACTTAAAATACTGCAGTGTTTCAGGGGAACAAACAAGAGCCACAAGACTGCAGCAAGAGCTTGTTCAGCTATTTATTCATTCAGCATCAGGACACCACAACACAGCCCGGAGATGCGCGCAGGCAGCTCCTAAATAGAGATCCCCCCAAGCCCTATTGGCTCACACACACAAGGGCACATTTACATACACACTGACCAATCACTCAGACCCTCGGTCCCGTGCAAGCAGCTGACCGGCGGAACCGAACACAAATCACAGTGCAGCAAACACAGACTCCATCTACATACAGCTGCACGTGAACCCCAGGCAGCGTGCAAGCACTGCCTAGACCAAATGTGCTCTAAATTACTTAATTAGACCAATAATTGGTAATAATTGGTCCAATTAAGCAATTTAGGGCAAAGTTGGAACAAAAGCCAGGAGGGACATCAGCCCTCCAGGACCAGAATTGCCCACCCCTGGCCTAGACAATAGAGAGTGACAGGGGAATGAAACTTCAGTCCTGTCCCATTCAGTCCTGTCAAAAATGTACCTGTCCCATCCCATCCCATGAAAGAGTACCATAATCATTTCCAATCCTGTCCTGTCCAAATTTTTCCCATCCTGTAATTTTTTTTTTAAAATTCCTGTCCCATCCTGTCCTGTCAAAAAAAATTCTGTCCCATCCCATCCTGTGACAAACAGAGATCAACTATTATTTGGAGGTACAGATATTTTCGTATTCATGTATAAAATTAGGGTTTATATAGGGTTTTGCATTAAACACTTCCGGTATACTACTAGTAATTTGCTTTTGGTTTTTGTTTTTTCAGAAAAAAATACAATGCAAGCACAGGGTATCCATCATGTATTTATTTATAAAAAATCGTAGTATTATACATATCCCTTCAACGTAGCGCCGAAGCAGTACCTCCAAAAAATAGTAGCTGCTACGGCCAAATCTTAGCCTTTGGCATCTCTGCATTATGATTTGCACATCCTTAATATACTGTACTAGAGAGAGATATGTTAATACATGCCAGTAGCAATCAACAGCGTTCGGTTATTCTGCTAGTATCAATAATTCATGTATCAATATTGTTAACTAAAGGACTGACATAACTATACAGTTATGGGTAATATGAAATATTTTAAGTATCAATCTATGTTAAACTTACAGGTTTTTATTAACGATTCCGTGTTGTCAAGACGCTGATTCTCCGCGGACATCTGCTGTCCCTCCGGTCCGTCCTCGTTGGTGTTGTCGGAGTCTCTCTCCGAGTTTGAACCTTATGATTCAGAGGCATATGGTTCAAATTGATACGGGAGACCATCCCTGTTTTCTCTCTCTGCATCAGATCCATCACTACATAATTCACATTCATAAGAGGTGTCTGAAACTGATAACATTAGGCTACTCTCACTTTCGCTGTCGCTGTCATCCATACTGGCAGATGCAAGGAGCCTGAGGTCACAGTCTCCTGGCCCCACACCAGGAAATGGAGATGGCCCTCTGTGTATTTCCAGGTATTATTTGATTCATTGTAGCGCGATTAAACATAATTTGGTAAAATTAATGTGATTAATTAATGTTCAAGTGAGACCTGTTATTATTATTTTGTTTGTTTATGGTAACAGTCAAGTTCCACGTCATAGGCTTTTTTTACGACTTTAAAGAGCAAAAAACAAAAAACTCTGGTGGCAGAGTAGTCCCGTTCCTTCCCATTCCCGGAAGCTTAAATCCTGTTCTTGCCAGCCTGAGAGGTTTATTTTTTATTTCCCGGTCCCTCCGTACCCGTGAGCGTCACTCCTGTACCATCCTGTCCATAAAATTTAACACAATTTTTTTCCCGTATGGTGGGAGTCCCGAAATTCTCTTTACTCACAGATTCACACAGGATGACACACAAACGGCGGGAAAGACAGGACAGCACATGCACGCACACACGCGCACACACTCACTCACACACACTCAGCACAGATCGCTCGAATACATTCCTGTTCTGAATGCCCCTTTATTTAATCTCCATTTGTGACCCCTGGTCCTTGTTTCTTTTTTCAGGTCAAAAAAATTCCCTTGGGTCGACATTGGCAGTACCTTTTAGAATTTTGAATGTTTGAATCAGATCGCCGCGTAGTCTTCTTTGTTCAAGACTGAATAGATTAAATTCTTTAAGCCTGTCTGCATATGACATGCCTGTTAACCCAGAATAATTCTGGTCGCACTTCTTTGCACTCTTTCTAGCGCAGCAATATCCTTTTTTTTTTAGCGAGGTGACCAGAACTGAACACAATATTCTAGATGATTTCAATACAATTAAAATGATTTAATCTATTTATATTATTATTGTTATTATTATTATTATACCACTGTGCTTAGTAAATTGACATTCACAATGCATTGCCTTTAGGATTCTGTTCAAGATGAAGGATTTTTTTTCACATAATTAACCATTTCACACCACCTATTTTCAGGATCCTGGACAGCAAGCTGCCTCTCAAGAACCTCAAAGTAAATTTGATACTACGTAAATAATACTGTATCTTGTTTAAAGTAAATAAATAAATAAATAAAAACTATAAAATTGCAAACTTGATCATTTTAAAGAAATATGGGCGTCAACTTAATCTTTGGCGGTGTTTACATGCAAGTTTTAATCGCGCTACTATAGTGCATTCATGACGTGTCACGCGCAAATGACGCATGATTCTACTCGTTCCAAAAGTGCACGGCAAAAAAAGTGTTTGACTCAAGTGTCATTACACTTTGGTAAAGCACGGTAAAGTGCGCGCTAATTGGCCTAATTAGTCCCATAGCAACAAACTCCACAGTCGTGCAAAATACTTAACGATAGACATTAATGAAGTAACACGAGACCTCCTCCACTTCCCCGATGTAAAAGAACGTTCTTCTCTGGGATACGGTCTTTCTGTCCTCCTCTGTAGCGTAAGATTTTCCGTATCCCAGTCTTAATAATCAATCAATCCGCTTCTCCTGATGAGGGTCGCGGCTAAATTATATATAAATTGCATATAGAGATGTTGATTTCTACCATTATTTATTCATTCAGTGTATTATGAACGATGCAGGAGAACTACTAGATCGTTATGACCAGCATTATTATCATATTAATAATACTACGAATAATGTAGCTTTTTTCCCCGCAGGATGTTTCACGCTTCAATCCCTTCTGACAGCACGCAACACCAGGTCCGCTGGAGGGATGAGGAAACTTGTTCCCTCCTCCAAATTATTGCGGACCTGGGGGTTATGGATGAACTGGATCGACCTCGCCAAAGAAATGCCACCATTTTCACCAGTATTACCGGCGCTCTGGCTGAACTTGGTATAAATAGAACGGCCCTGCAGGTACGAGATAAATTCAAAAACTGAAATATCTGTACCTGCAGGAGAGAAAACGCCTGCAATCCTGCGGTCCCAATTTCGGTTCTGGGAGGAAATGCACCGGTTAATGAGTGACCGGCCAGTGGCAGTGGCATCAGACCATTTACTGGAATTCTCATCCTCCCAGATGTCCTGTGAAATACCAGCCCCATCAATACAATATGGTAATTGCGCCAGCCATCATTTACTTTTCTAAACTAAAATATGCTACCGCGGTAAAGTTAGCTTGACGTTTGATATTCGTTTGATATTCGACTCAAGCTAACCCAACATGAATGAAAATGGCTGTATCTCGCCAACCACAGAAGCTATAGTTTTGAAACCAACTTTAATTTAAAGGAGACCAATTGTGAACTGTTTCACAGTCTCTGTTTTACATGTGAATCCTAAGAATAATTTTTGGAAAATAATAACGTACCGCACATACGCACACTTAGCCTCAGCCACGCGTAAAAGGGCTTTATCTCCCCAACCACAGTAGCTAGAGCGTCCAACCCAACTTTAATGTGAAGAAGACCAATTGTGAATTGTTTCACAAGCTCTCCTTTACATGTTAATCAAACAAATAAATTGTGAAAAACAATAACATACCGCATATATGCACAAAGCCTACCTGACACACGTAAAATGGCTTTATCTCCTCAACCACAGCAGCTACAGCAACTTTAATTTAAAGGATGCCAAATGTGAATTGTTTCACAGTCTGTTTTACCTGTGAAGCCTAAGAATAATTTGTGAATACAATAACATATCGCATATACACACCACCGTCCCAGCGTCAATTAAGTGCTTGATATCCCCAACCAGAGCAGCTAGCATTTTCAAAACAACTTTAATTTAAAGAAGACCAGTTGTGAATTATTTCACAGCTTCTGCTTGTGAAAAAAACAAACAAATGGTTGGGGATATCAAGCCATTTTACGCATGTCGGGCTAAGTGTGTGCGCATTTGCAAAATGTTTTGTTTTTCACATATTATTCTTAGGATTCACATGTAAAACAAAAGCTGTGAAGCAATTCACAACTGGTCTTCTTTAAATTAAAGTTGGTTTGAACGCTGTAGTTGCTGATCCAGGGGCATCGTCTGATGCGCCTGGAGTACAGAAGGATGTACCGTCTGATTGCACGCACCGCTGCCAGGCAGGATCGGCAATACAGCCACCTTTTGGAAAGGCTGGACCACGCTGATCAACAGCACCAAGAGGTGGTTGCGTTGCATGCCGAATTTCTGCGCACAATAACAATAGAACTGCAGGTGCCTACCCCAGCTCCCACTGAGGTGGGCACCCGTTCTGCTGTGCGCAGTCCTGCCGAATCAGCGGTCCGAGAAGTTTGTACAGAGCAATACCCACTCGCTTCTGCAGCGCACAGGTGTACGGACATGTATTGGTGACGGCTCCATGTCCACCCGTGCAAGTTCCACCAGTTGGTCAAATGTAGCTCGGATGACCCGAAATGTTTCAATCCATTGTTTGTCAGAGAAAGACTCGTGAAGCACAAACTCCTCCCACCAAACAGAGGGACGATGTTGCGCCCGCATTCGTCTTTCCTGCAGATGCACAAGGTCTGTACATAGGGACGAAGTGGATGAGGGTGTCTGCTGGAAAGAAAGCTCTAGACTGAAGGAGTTCTTCCCATACAAGACTTAATCTAGCCAGTGTTTGTCTGCGTCTTCTCCATCCATCCGTTTTTGTTGCAACTACGTTGTAAGTAGGCCTATGATTTTATATACCCTTATAACTAATTAGCAAATACAGACAAATTATGTATTTATTATATTAACAGCGTTTGTGTAAGTTTCCACATTTTCTGCATAATTGATTTTAATATTTCAACAAAGTACCTGTGTTTGAAACCAACACATCATGAGTTGTTTTTAATATATTTGTTCCACATTAACGCATATGTGTGATTATTGAACGCATACTACTTTTGTTTAGCACATTAACAGTTACGCAGTTGGCTAAGACTAATATATATGGGTGTGTGAAAGGACATCAGTAGCCTAAGAAGCATAAGAAAAGCAGTAATGGGAATTGGTGAGTGCTGTCGGTTTTGTACACATGCTACTTCTACCATTTCTAGAACAACTAATTCTAAACAATATCAGTAATAACTATTATTATTTTCTTCTTCTTGGCAGCATGAACCGTTTTAACTGCAAGCCTTTTGCATTCTAGACAGATGGGGGGGTAACCGTCTCTTCATCTCTGCCTAGCGCGTAAAGCTTCATGTAAACCCCTAGTTATCTGAACGATATCCTTTATCGCGCAGCATCTCTTTTCAGCGCGTTTGGTGATATTTAAATAAACCCGCCTATTATTTTATTATTAATGAGGTCGTTTGCATTTGGACAACTAAATTCTCTCTCTAAAATAAACTCTCATGTAAACGTGGAAGCAGACAAACACTGGCTAGATTAAGACTTGTTTGGGAAGAACTCCTTCAGGCTCATGCAATGGGTTTGCAGGAAAGGAATTGTGCATCTATTGCTTTCTTATCTAGAGCTTTCTTTCCAGCAGACACCCTCATCCACTTCGTCCCATTGATGTTATTAGTGAATACCACTTGTTACTATGTTCATGTTTGTGTTGTTTTTTGTAATGCATTATAGCATGTTCAAGTAAAGGGTTGACCAATATACATTCATATAGTTTTACATCCAGTTCAATTACAGTTTTTAATTGAACTGGATGTAAAACTGAGTGGCAGTCAAGAGTATTGGCTTAACTGAATTTACCTGCACTGCAGTCTTTACGGTACTCGCTAGCAGGAATGAGTGTCCAACAATCTTCAGAAACATATTTTCAAAATAAGTAGGTTATAATACACACTATTTATGAGTAGTTGTTGAAAGTGTTCGCACCCCGCTTCATTTGAAACAATTTTATTGGTGTTTACTTTAGTAGGCTACAGAAGCCCTGAAATGCAAAAAATCAGAAAATATAGTTCCTTCACTTGTAGGTATCCGTTTTGCAAACATGATGCTGCGTCTGGTTTTACTTTTTCAACTGCGGTTCAGGGCTTCCGTAATGTAGTTTAATATACTGATTATTAAACTATACAATATTTACCAACAATATATTTTCAGAGTTTGTTGAACACAGATTCAACCTAGAGATAAATTGTAAAGATTAAGACGGTTTACTGTAGCTAATGTATTTTACTGAGTGTGTTATATATATACAGTGCCGTGAAAAAGTATTTGCCCCGTCTGATTTTCTGCATTTTTGCACATTTTTCACATTGTATTTGGTCAGATTTTTTTGTGGGTTGTAGTAGTATATAGAGGAAGTCTGATAGAAAAAATGATACAAAAGTTTGGTGCTTCTTTCATTTGTTTGGTGTGCAAGGTAATCAAACATGCAATCTTCAGGTGTGAAAAAGTTATTGCCCCCCCCCTAGTTAACTCAACCCAATTAAAGGGATAATTAGGGTCAGCTGTTTGAGTACTTTGGTTAACAACCAGGCCTATTTTGGGCCAGCCCTGCCCAATATAAATCTAACTAGCCTTGACCCTTACCATCAGAGTGAAGTTCGCAGTCCGCACACAGGTTCTAGAGCAGAGGTCGCAAACTGGCGGCCCAGCGGGCGGATCCGCCCGCAGACGTATTATGTTTGGCCCGCACAGTGTTTTTTTAAAAAAAAAATAATTAGTTGCCAACATTTAAAAATCGCAAGATTTCACATAAAAATCCAGATTTCCGGCTTCACTTGAAAAATCGGAAGATCTGGCAACACTGGGCCCGCATTCTCACATGGCAACAATCGGCTGGAGCCGAGTAGCGTCTGCCGCCTTTAGACGGGGCATGCGCTCTCCGCTCTCCAGTTCGCCACAGTCTCCACCACTCCCTGTTGTCTCCCCAACACTGAGGCCGAGTGTCAGTTGCCATTTATCATCGCGCTTGCACTGTTGTTTTTATTATAGTAATGATGATAGTTAAATATTTCTTGTAACCATGTCTCTATCAAAAGTGGGAAAACGCAAGATAGACCGAGAGGGACGCGTCTTTCAAGAAAACTGGGAGACAGCATATTTCTTTGTGGAAGTGAAGAATACTCCTACGTGTTTAATATGCAAACAAAGTGTGTCTGTGTCGAAAGAATACAACTTAAGACGCCATTATGAAACGAACCATAGTAAGAACTATGACCAGTATACGGAAAAGATGCGTGATGAAAAACTTAATGAACTGAAAAAAGGACTGAAATTTCAACAGGGTTTGTTTTTGAATGAGAATAAAATAAGTGATGCTGCTGTGAAATGCAGTTATGTATTAAGTGAAAAAATTGCCCGGGCATCAAAACATTTTACAGATGGCGAGTTTATAAAAGAGTGTCTATTGAGTGCAGCAGAAATTATATGTCCCGAACAGAAACAAGCATTTGCAAATGTAAGTCTAACCGGGAATACTGTTGGTCAGCGTGTTGAAGATATGGCTGAGAACTTACAGGACAAGTTGCGTGAAAAAATTAAATCATTTGTGGCATTTCCTATTGCAGCTGATGAGAGCACAGATATAAATAATACCGCCCAGTTAGCTATATTTATTCGTGGTGTCGATGAGAATTTTGATGTGACCGAAGAACTTTTGGACATGGTGCCCATGAAAGGCACAACATCAGGAAATGACTTATTTTTATGTGTTGAGAAAAGTCTTGAAAAGTTTAATGTAGACTGGTCAAAATTAGTAAGCGTAACTACAGACGGTGCTCCTGCGATGGTCGGTGTTAACGCCGGACTTGTTACTGAAACTTAAATCCAAGGTGGCAATGTTTTGCAAGGACACGGAACTTAAGACCGTTCATTGCATCATTCACCAGGAATCGCTTTGTGCTAAAAGTTAAAAATGGAACACGTCATGGACGTAGTAATTAACACTGTGAACTGGATACGCCTCGTGGCTTGAACCACAGACAGTTCAATGCTTTGCTTGATGAATTGGATGCACAATACGGTAGTCTGCTGTACTACACGGAGGTTAGGTGGCTTAGTCGTGGCGTGGTGCTGAAGAGATTTTTGAATTGTTGAAAGAAATCAACTTGTTCATGTCATCCAAAGGAAAATCCCGCCTCAGCTCACCAGCGAAGATTGGATCAAAGACTTGGCCTTTTGGTTGACATTACAAGCCAGCTAAACACTTTGAATATTTCTCTGCAAGGGCGTTCACAAGTAGTTACACAAATGTATGATTCGATTCGCTCGTTTCTGGCGAAATTGTGTCTTTGGGAAACTCATTTGGCAAGGAATAATCTGGCCCACTTTCCTACACTGAAATCGGTTTCCAGAAATGAAAGTGATGGCTTGAACTACATTCCCAAAATTGTGGAGTTGAAGACTGAATTCCAAAAAAGGTTCTCTGATTTCAAACTTTATGAAAATTAACTAACATTGTTCAGTTCGCCTTTCTCAATTAATATCGATAGTGTGAATGAAGAGCTACAAATGGAAGTTATTGAACTGCAGTGCAATACGGTACTGAAAACTAAATATGACGACGTTGGAATACCAGAATTCTACAAATATCTCGGGAGTAGTTACCCTAAATATAAAACCATTGTGCAAAGATCCTATCCATGTTCGAAGTACCTACGTTTGTGAACAGCTGTTTTCCGTTATGAAACTGAATAAAACTAAACATCGTTCCCAGTTAAAAGATTCAAGGCTGAATTCTGTACTGCACATCGCAACGCGAAATACAAGACCTGACATTGACATCTTGGTGCAGAAGAAAAGGTGTCAGGTTTCTGGTTCCAAATCAAAGGAGTAACGAATTAAGAAAGAAAAAATAATAATTAAATATTTCTGTTTTTCAATTTGTATTTTTCAATTTCGAATTTAAAATACAATCTCCAATATCATACATGGTTGGATTATGTTACGCATGCACACCATAGTTCAGTAAAAATAAAGAAAGTTTGATTGTATTTTTGGCAGTTGATTTTTGTTACACCCGGCCCGCTTCACTCATTTACGTTACCTGCCTGGCCCCTGTAGGCATTTGAGTTTGCGACCCCTGTTCTAGAGGCACATCATGCCACGAACAAAAGAAATTCCTGAAGACCTCCAGAAAAAAGTTGTTGATGCCTATCAGTATGGAAAGGGTTACAAAGCCATTTCTAAGGCTCTGGGGCTCCACCGAACCACAGTCAGAGCCATATTGTCCAAATGGAGAAAGTTTGGAACAGTAGTGAATCTTCCCAGGAGTGGTCGTCCTGCCAAAATCTCTCCAAGAGCAAGGCGTAAAATCGTCCAGGAAGTCACAAAGAACCCTAGAACAACATCCAGGGATCTGCAGGCCTCTCTCGCCTTGGCTAAGGTCAGTGTTCATGACTCCACCATCAGAAAGACAAAAATGGGATTCATGGCAGAGTAGCAAGGCGAAAACCGTTGCTCACTAAGAAGAACATGAATGCTCGTCTCAAGTTTGCCAAAAAGCACCTGGATGATCCTCAAGAGTTATGGAACAATGTTCTATGGACAGATGAGTCAAAAGTGGAACTTTTTGGCTGAATGGGCCCCGTTATGTCTGGCGAAAACCAAACACTGCATTCCACAGTAAGAACCTCATACCAACGGTCAAGTATGGTGGTGGTAGTGTCATGGTTTGGGGATGTTTTGTTGCATCAGGACCTGGACGCTTTGTCATCATTGAAGGAACCATGAATTCTGCTCTGTATCAGAGAATTCTACAGGAAAATGTCAGGCCATCCGTCCGTGAGCTGAAGCTGAAGCGCAGCTGGGTCATGCAGCAAGACAATGATCCGAAACACACAAGCAAGTCTACATCAGAATGGTTGAAGAACAAGAAATTTAAAGTTTTGGAATGGCCTAGTCCAGACCTAAACCCCATTGAGATGTTGTGGCAGGACCTGAAACGAGCAGTTCATGCTCGAAAACCCACAAATGTCACTGAGTTGAAGCAGTTCTGCATGCAGAAGTGGGCCAACATTCCTCCACTGTGCTGAGAGACTAATCAATAACTACAGGAAGCGTTTGGTTGCAGTTATTGCTGCTAAAGGTGGCATAACCAGTTATTGAGTCTAAGGGGGCGATTACTTTTTCACACGGGGGCATTGGGTGTTGCATAACTTTCTTTAATAAGTAAATATGTATCACATTTTTGTGTTATTTGTTCACTCAGGGTTCCTTTTATCTAATATTAGGTTTTGGTTGAAGAGCTGATAACATTCAGTGTCAAAAATATGCAAAAATGCAGAAAATCAGACAGGGAGTAAATACTTTTTCACTATATATATACTGTATATATAGTTTGAGAAAAAGGAAAACTGCTGTGTACCAAAATGATCAATAAGAAAAAAAAGAGAGAAGGATATTTCAGGTACTTAAAAAGTGTGCATACCTAAATTCAATGGTACTGTTGAGCATTGACTCAACAAAAACGTCACTATTGTCACAACACTTCCGGGTGTTTAGGAACGCTTCGTTGCATTCCTAAACTAAACAGATTGAGATCTGGTGACTGGGCAGGCCACTGCAGTAAGCTGAATTCACTGTCATGTTCGTGGAACCATTCCTGGACAATCCTAGCCTTGTGGCATGGGGCATTATCCTGCTGAAAAAATCCATTAGCAGATGGATACACTGCTGCCATGAAGGGATGCACCTGATTGGCAATGATGTTCAGATATCCTGTGGCATTCAAACATTGCTCCACTTTTATCAAGGGGCCCAATGTGTGCCATGAAAACACACCCCACACCATCACACCACCACCACCAGCCTGCAATGTTGACTCGCGGCATGATGGATGCATGTACTCATGTGGTTTTCTCCAAACCCTAGTCCTCCCATCAGCATGAAACAGCAGGAACCGGGATTCATCAGACCAGGCAATGTTTTTCCAATCCTCCAGTGTCCAGTGTTTTCGTTCCTTAGCCCACTGCAACCGCAGTTTCTTGTGTTTTGCGGTGAGTTGGAACTCTGTTAGGTTGTCGCCTGCCATACCCCATTCGTGTCAAGGTATGACGAGTTGTGCATTCTTTTATGGGTCTTTCGGCACCAGTGTTGTACTGGACTGTCAGTTGACTAACTGTAGCCCATCTGTTGCTCTGCACAATTCGTGTCAGCCTCCTTTGGCCTCTTTCATCAATGAGCCGTTTTTGACCACTGGCCTGCCGTTGGCCTTTGGGTGGTGGACCATCCTTGATACAAACGGGAAACTGTTGAGCGTGAAAAACCCAGCAGCGTTGCAGTTCTTGACACACTCAAACCGGCGCGCCTGGCACCTACTACCATACCACATTCAAAGGCACTTAAATCTTTTGTCTTGCCCATTTACCCTCTGAATGGCACTTCAGAGGGTAAATTGAGCAGCTCACCAGCTCTGAGAGTCGGTGAATTCGTTGAGTCATCGTTGAGCCAACGCTGCGCGTCACTAGCTCTCAACGGTGAGTTTAGGAACAATTTTGAGAGTTGTTGCTTCTCAGCGTTGAATTTAGGAACGCAGCCATTGGTAGAATAATAGATAACAAATCAATTATCAGGACGTTTCGGACTACAAGTCCTTCATCGGCTGAATGCAAAAAAACAGTGCTTTAAGAAGTTGATAAAAAAACAAACAAGTAGTCTTTTAAACAAAATTCCAGAATGTTGATGATGTTGATGATGACGATGATAATGATGACCTCAGAATAGAATGTTCATTCCAAATGGCTCCAAAGTGCCTAGTTTGAAAATAAGTTCACATTCCTTTTGTTTCCTGACAGCATTAGTTCCATAGCATTGAACCATCCCACAAATTGTGATGTCTTCTATAGTGTGATCATTTCTGTTAAAATGTCTGGCGACAGGAAAGGTAGAGGTGTTAATTCATATACTTCTCAGATGTTCCACGAAGCGATCAGCCAATCATTGTTTTGTTTCACCAATATGTAGCTTGTTACATTTGATGCAGCCAATGCAATATACTATTCCTTTACTAATGCAAGTAAAAGTATCATGGATAGTAAGTGAGGATTTTGCTCCCTTTACTGTGTTGCTGTGAATGTATTTACAAGTAGCACAGCGTGACCTACTGCATGGAAACGTACCCTTAAGACTGTCCAGATTGGGTCGAATGTTACTGTGGACCAGATGCTCTCTTAGATTTTTGTCTCTTCTGTATGACATTAGAGGAGGGTTATTGAAAATAGGAGCTTTAGAAGGATCATCTTGAATAATGCTAAAATTTATTTGTATGATGTGTTGTACTTTTTTGGTCATAGGATGATAAGTAAGGTTTTGTACAAGGCATCCTTTCTGTTTATTGTCGATACACTTAACTGAGCTTCTCTAAGTATAGTGTCTGGAAAACCACAGTTTCTGGAAAATGTACACATGTCATTTGTTTTATTCAAAAACTCACTATCATCACTGCAAATGTGTCTCAGTCTTAGTAATTGGGAGTATGGAATGGAGTTGCGACAAGCTTTGGGGTGTGAGGAGTCGTATCTTAGATATGAATGAGAGTCTGTTTCTTTGTAGAAGAAATGCTGTGTGTCATTGATGACTGCAAATGAGTCAGTAGATTTCTTTATAAGTACAAATGTGAGACCTTTGGATAAAACAGAGTGTTCAGCAGGAGTAAGTGCCAAATTTTCTGGGATTGTAACAACAGTTTTATGTGGTCTTTGCTGTATTATATTTGGATAATTAATGGTAGTCTTTAATGTCTTATAGACTTCCTTGAACTTAATCCATTTTTTTGCTTTATTTATTTTCATGAAATCATAGATATCTGCAATTAAATTGTGAATAAGGCGACAAGCTTGGTAGTATAAATCATTATTATTTAACATATCTTTTAAGCATGCCTTGGAAGTTATCATATCATGGTCAAGTTTTTGTATTTTATGTTGATAATTTTTGATAGTATGCCTCATGATACTTTTACTACATTTAAATAAAGTAGATTGCACTTGCCTTTAATATCCTCTATGGTTGTCGCTTGGATGGAAATTCATTCTGAAGCCTTTAGGAATGAGGTTTAATTTTAAACAGTTCTTAATGAAATGAATATGGTTGGTAAATCTTGTCTAGTATGGGGCGCCGTTTGTGTCATGCACAATTTTGTCCACGAAAGGGCTTTTGTGCACAAAATACATTACAACATGTATTTCGTCCCACAAAACAAAAAACAAATGCATATAATATTGTCCACAAAAGGCAAAAGACAGTTTTCATTTTGTGGACAAAAAGGTAAAAGAGTTTTCATTTTGTCGACAAAATGAAATTGAATGTTTTCATTTTGTGCACAAAATACACTTTTTCTTAGATCATTTTGTGGACATAATGAACAGTCAAGTATACATTCTGTCCACGAAAAGCAAAGTAAGTTTTCAGTTCCGTCCACAAAATCATTTAACATACAATTATCATTTTGTGGGACAAAATGCATATTTTGTGGGGCTAAAACTAATTTTGTGGGACGAAATACATATTATGTGGGACGAAATACACATTATGTGCCACAAAATACAATTTTGTCGGACGAAATGATAATTATGTCCACAAAATACTCATTATGTCGGACAAAATGCTAATTATGTGCACAGAATACAATTTTGTGGCACAGAATACTCATTCTGTGGGACAAAATGCACTTTTGTGGGTCACATGACTTTCTATTTGTGACGTCACCATGGCGCACTGTCACATGATAAGTGTTGCCCAATGTGCACACTGCTTTGTGGCGCGCATGCTTTTCTATGGAAATATACGTCATTTTATTCCAGACAAGACAGTAACTATGGCTGACGCTGCTGGTCGTGTGTTCATCGCCGGGTCTTCAATACAGAGTCTTGTTGATGGGGTCAGCAGCCTAACAAGACTCATTCAATCGTTAGTTGAGCCTCGAACCAGCGGTGTACAACAACCTGCTGTACAGCATGCCATTGTGAGTCCACTGGTACAAGTTCAACTGTCTGATGATAGGCAGCGGCCCAGCAGTGAATCACCTCTGCCACGGGTAAGTCTGATGAACGTTAGTTTATTTTATTTTTTTTAAGTCTCCCCCCCGTTTCGTCCGACTTCTGAATAGTTGAGTTATATAGTTTACATTAAATAAATACATATAAACACGACAAACTTTGATTAGCGTTCCCACAGTTCATACATCAGTCGAGAGACAAACGCATTTGAATCACGTTTAAAATGGAAATATATAATAAGATTCCACCTAATTTAACTCCTGCCACAGTTCACACATTTCTCCATTTTAATCTAGAAACAAAAACACATTTTTGGTGCTGTCAGGTCATTTTAAAAGAAGACTAGGTAACCACGGGGAAATCATAAACTCTGGAACTTAGGGCTGCTAGTAAAACTTTGCTGTAAAGCGCGTTTGTTTCAGCATATGTGCAGATGTTGACAAATGCTGCTATCACGTTGTTTCAAGTGGGAATTTTAAATGGCAATTTTACAAAAAAAAAAAAGGTCTTGTGCATAAACATGTCTTGTGCTTATATATATATATATATATATATATATATATATATATATATTGTATATATATATATATATATCCTTTTTTTTAACCGCTTAAATGATACATTTGTTGTGTTTTATTTGATTTAGATGCAGATTGGAGAACGACCTGAGCCCAATTTCTCACCTGAACCTGATGTAAGTCATTTATAAGTGTTACTTTATGTCTAAACTGATTTCCATTGATAAGCCACTGTCAGCTTCTCTGTTGTGCAGGTCATAATATTTTGGTCCTCGATATTAAAGATGTGAAAAGCTGTATCAGTTCGTATATTTTTTACATTGACTACTGTGTATTACAACTACTGTAGTAATGTTATAGTGTATTATAAAGAATCAAATATAATTTACATAATTAATCTTTGAGGAATTATAAATCAGCTGTATTAACTTAATAGTGCACAGACAATATAAAGAAAGAACTGTCATTTGTTGGCCTGGCTTATTTATAATAGTCATTAGTTTAAGAGTTGTAAAGGTGTGTGTGTAAAGAATAGATGGATGGATAGGTACTTATGTATTACCAATTATCTGTATTTTCCCAAATTCTCCCTAGGATGCTGATGACCTGGTTTCATCTATTGAAGACTTGCTCGCTCTTCATGTCAACATTGTTGATATAGCATGTCACCTAAACATAAGCCGTAGCACAGTGTATCGAATAATTCATTATCATAATATCCCATATAAACGTTTTACAGATATCTCTGATAATGATTTAAAGAAAGCAATTCAGGACATCAAAGAAAACCATCCACATGCAGGAGAGGTATATCTTCTGGGGCATCTTAGGTCACGTGACATATATGTACCTCGGAGCAGACTCAGAGATATTATTCATGCAGTTGATCAAGCTGGCATTTCCATGAGACAGAGTTCTGTTATCAACAGACGAGTATATTGGTCCCCATGCCCAAATTTTGTTTGGCACTTAGATGGACTACACAAAATGGTGCGTTGGAAGTTTGTGGTGCATGGTGGGATAGATGGTTACAGTAGGCTTATTGTCTTTCTCTCGTGTGCAACTAATAACGGCACTCACGGTTCTTGAGCAGTTTAACACAGCCGTTGAGCATTATGGATGGCCGTTGCATGTCCGCACAGATCATGGTGGTGAAAATTCACAAGTTTGGCATGCCATGACACAACATCACAATACAGAGAGGTCTGTAATTGCAGGTAGCTCTGTCCACAATGAACGCATTGAAAGAATGTGGCGTGACATAAATAGAATAGTCTCATCACAGTTTCGTGAAATGTTTTACCACCTTGAATCAGAGGGTATCCTAGATCCACTAAATGAAGCAGACCTGTTTTGTTTACATTGGGTGTACTCTGACCTCATTAACAAAATACTCTCAGAACATACAAGAGCACACAATCACCACAAGGTATCAACTGAGGGAAACTTCACACCTTTGCAGCTCCATCACGCTAACATACACTTGATGGAACTTCACAGACATCAGAATGGAAGTCATATATCTGACATCCAAGACCATTTAAGCCGTGGCACTACAGATATTGAACATGTTAGATTTCAGCCACCAAGCTCACTTCTGCAGCAGCTTAGACAAGAGGTGCCATGTGATGAAGTCACAATGGCAAATGCTGTTGAAATGTACAGGAAAGCAGTTCATTTTGTAGGTACATACCTCTTGGAAAATCAGGGTTAGGTATGAGTGTGAAGTGCAGTGGAGGGTTTCTGCAGCAATTCTTTGCTCTCTTCCAGGATTATTTTTAATTGCAATTTCTGGTCTAAGTGGTGGAAGCCAGGAATCTTGCTGGTGAATCTAGAGTAGGAAATGTTTCTGACTGTTGTATTTATTATTTGTTTATTTAGCAGACGCCTTTATCCAAGGTGACTTACAGAGACTAGGGTGTGTGAACTATGCATCACCTGCAGAGTCACTTACAACTATGTCTCACCCGAAAGATGGAGCACAAGGAGGTTAAGTGACTTGCTCAGGGTCACACCATGAGTCAGTGGCTGAGGTGGGATTTGAACCGGGGACCTCCTGGTTCCAAGCCCTTTTCTTTAACCACTGGACCACACAGCCTCCTATTTGCTGCAGTCTAGAGCAAAGTGTTTCTCTGTTTCTACCTCCCCACTATTGCACTGGCCAGATAGGTGCCTATCTCTTGATCTCCAGGTCTGCCTGTCAACCAGTTTCCTCTTCAAGATTGTAGTCGCTCATCCTGTATTTTGTCAGGGTCGGTTTCATTTTAGAGTCTTTTATTTCAGTTATTCAGCAATGGAATCATTTCTGTTTAACATTTTGTAGCATTCTAGTTTTTTTTGTATTTATTTGGTCAGTCTAATAGTTAATATAATTGTTTGTGTGTTTGTTTTGTGGTGGAAGGAATCAGGGTCACTCTGTTTTAAATGTACCCAGTAGCAGAGTCCTTTTTTTTCTTCTTTTTTTGATTTTGAGAAAAAGTGGTCATTGTCCAAGTTCTGCTCGACGGCCACTGTTTGGGGCATTTCTGTGGAGGTTCAGGAAGTTTTTGCAAAACTAAGTTTTTTTGGGGAAAATAAAACCTTTTGTTTTTTCTAAGTTTACCTCCATAGCCCAGGTTTTCAAATATTGTTTGAGTATGGCCAGTTTCTGTTGCAAGCCCTGCCCTGTGGGAGACAGTAAGAGCAGGTCCTCAGCATAGAGCAGGCACTTTAGATGTCATCTAGAGCAAATCCAGGAGTGGAGGACTGTTCTAGTTCTGTAGCCAGCTGGTTGATATAAATGTGTGATTAACTGCTTATTCATGGCTGTGGAGGCTACAAGCCTGTTAAGGGTTAACTATTATGCATCTCAAGACAAGTGGTTATAGGTGTCTTCCTGAGGTGTAAGCATCTATATGTTAATCAGCATCTTATGTTAATTGCCCACACGCAAAACCTGTTTCAAGTGTATGGGTTACTGTGGGAGGTACGAGCTGAAGAATGGCTATTAAAGGGACTGGAGAAGAGAAGTTATTTCCATTTGCTTGTCTGGCTGTACCCGGCTACTTGGATCTGTACATGTAAGCTGTGAACTATATTATTTACTCCAATAAACTTAATGAACCGGAATTGTCATTCCTGTGTACATTGATTTTGACAAAAGAAAAAAACAACCAGATTGGATTAATGATCTGATGTCAGGCTACTAAACATACCTTTCCAATCCACTCATTTGAAACAAACAGTACTTTAATTGTTATATCTATCCTGCTAATTATCAAATTGCCATTTATGTGCTGCCTGGTTTTCACAACATTCAGAATTGAAGTGGATTTATCCTGGATCTAAAGTATGCACATTGTTTCTTTATCAAATACATTGCTTCAATGAGTGACCTAAAAGTCATGGGGAATGACAATGTACATGGTTCTATACTTAAACATTTAAGTGTAGTCTTTTTAAAACAGATTGTGGATATGGCCCTCTCTGTCCTGGACCTCAATGTCAACAGTCACACTGGTAACACTAAACAAAGGAAAAGTCATGGCAGCTTCGGACAGCAAATTCAAAATTAGTTTTGAATTGTTCTTCTGTCAAGCCGATTGGCAGCCTCAAAACAAGACCACAGGTGCTTACAGTTGGGAATTGTGAACCTCTAATGAATTCTATAGTTGGCTGAATCTTATATCCACCAATGGGAAACTGTTTTGCTCCAGTTAGGAACCTCAGTAGATCCTCCAAGGAACATGCTGCATCTACAATATATACATATATAAAAAAGGCTATAAAACAGAACATACACCTGTATTAATTTAGATAACACGTACTACACTATGCAATATCCAATTTTTCACAATACCTAAAAAAGGACCAATTGTGTATTTTTAAATGGGTAAAAGTCAAAGATTATGTAATTTTTTTTTTTTTTACTTTAATACTCAAGAAAAGCAAAAGTAGTTACTATGGTAATGGCAATACTTTAGATTAACCAAACATAGTAAATACAAATAGCACTGATACTTCATTGAAGACAGTGTTATTCATACTGGTTTCTATTATCACTTTCAGTAATGTAACATTCACTATATGGACATTATTGTTGCTTCCCAGTAAAAACCAAGTCCTATTTAGCTTAAGGAGAGATCAATACAAATTAAAACAAGTAAATATGAAAAATGGAAATGCACTATAATAAAAATTGTGCTTACTTAGGTTTGTCAAGCTGCTTAAAAACAGCATGAAATGCATCATTGCCTCTTCCTCCAGATCCCTTTGATTTGACCCCACTTCTGACAGCTCTGCCTCAAACATGTCATATACTTCATCAGGCTGTATTGTTGCTCTTTTCTGGCCACACAAAAGCAACTTCATCACATCTGTAATAGTTAACACATTTATGGTGGAGATTTAATGTAACATTCAAGTTCTAATAATTTATACTCTACATATTACTCAAAACTGTTGAAACTAGAGCACCTTGTCCAATAGAGGCAAATCTTTGCAGTAACTACTATGTTTGGACCCATTCAAGTTGGAGGGGAGAAAACAAGTGTATTTGGTCACACTTTAAAATGAGAAAGTTTAAGGTTATAATTTTGACTATACCTAGAAATACCCACTATTTTATTGCACACCACAACAGGCTTTTAAGGATGATACTTCACAACTTAAATACTGTGCATATTTCCAAAATCCCAAAGATGTGATTATGTATCAAATTTTACAGCAAATATTACAACAACTAAATATGTCAAGGGAGAAACCCTGTGGTCTAGCAAATCTAGTTTGACAGGGGCAACCTTGTTTCACCAAGGCTTATGGAGAATCCTCAAGTTAGCACTATTTTTCTAAGGTTAGGGTTAGTTAGGGTGAGGATTAGTTTGAATTGCCCAATTGGAAAAGGCAAAACTAGACTCACTAGACCACTGGGACTTGCCCTTAACATATATATCATATCTACACATTGTAGATAGACTGACCTGGATGTTTTCTAATCAATGTTGCAATTCCAAATGTTTCGAGCCCTTCTTTGAATTCTTCAATTGGAGCACGATTCACTACGGAAGTGTAATATCTTGCAGCCGCTTGGGTGAAGTCTTTTTTTTGGGCATCATTGACCTCCTCTAGAAAGCTGATGTTTTCTGCTATTTTCTCCACAACTGGATCGCCAGTCCTGTCCCTCCTTCCCCAATAGTCTAATATCTACAGAAAGACAAACATCAGTTTACTACACTAAACAGATCAGCGCTTGATATCAAAATGTAAAAGTCACATTATTATTATTATACCAGACACCCTTGTTAAGGGGGAGATAGATTTAGCAACACTCCACCACTTGTGTATTTGTAAATTTGTTTTAGTAGACCTTTATTTTGCATAACACGGTATATTATTATTTTTATTATTTGTTTATTTAGCAGACGCCTTTATCCAAGGCGACTTACAGAGACTACGTCTCACCCGAAAGACAGAGCACAAGGAGGTGAAGTGACTTGCTCAGGGTCACACAATGAGTCAGTGGCTGAGGTGGGATTTGAACCGGGGACCTCCTGGTTACAAGCCCCTTTCTTTAACCACTGGACCACACAGCCTCCTATATATGTATTATATTGTCCAACATGCAAAAATATGTAATTGACAATTGTTTTATAGCATGTCTTCTACTAATACCTCTTTCAGCTTGCTTTGGACAGTTTCATCAGCAACATCCTCTACAAACCACTGGTTGATTCCTGCAATGGTGTTGATGAGAGATTCTGCAAAAATATTGAGCTGTAGAGAACTCTGAACGAGAACAGTGCCAACAATCCTCCCTGCCATACAATGGGATCTGTTCTGCAATGTTAAAGTCAGGAGCTGGAATGAGGTGTCCTTCTTTCCCACACCAAAGTCCTCCCCAGTTGATCAGTCCACGAACAGTCAGTTCCATTAGATTGCGCCTAGGTCCTCCAGAATCAAGCCCTTGTTCTCCAACAAAAGAAACATTAAGATGTTTGTCCCAACCATAATCAGCTCGGTTCATCCAACGTAGAAAATCTTGGAAAGCATGGTTCCGTCTGACCTTGGCATTCTGAACTCCATCAGCAAGAACTGAGGAGCAAAGTTCTGCTATTACACTTTCTGGGCTCCTGTTGACAAGAGGAAGATTAACCGTAATACATGTATTTGGGAGAAGAAAAAAAAAGTCTAAAACTTTATAAACAGTACTATGGAATGTTATTCGGCTGATTACTTTAATAGCCCTGATTTGGGAAACGATTGATCAAACTGATCATAAGGAAAAACACTGCCTCACTGTATGCCAGAACATACATTGAGGGAAGTTACTTAATATTCTACAGATCTTAACACTAACCTAAGTCTAGAAAAGCTATATAGATTAGTCATAAAATAGAAGAAAATAACAATTGTCAAATCATGGGATCCACCATGGTCAATCTGTCAGGCATATAGCAACTTAATCAGTAATGGTTATATTAATAAGCGTTTCAATTTGCAGTCCAACCCTATATTTGTATTACATATTTATTTAGTATCGCCATTTCTCAAAATACAAATACTAGCGGTGCTACCGAGGGTTAATATTTTAATATTTGATCATATGTTACAAGTATATAATATTTTGTAAGCTAGATTAACTGGCTAAAATGTAAAGAACATAATGCAAGGTTAATGGCTAAATTTTCAACAAGTGAATTTACCTCATAAACTAATCTAATATACAGTATGAGGTCCAAAGTACAAACTAAAGAGTGCTGGGACTTGCTTTTCCTGTAGACAACTAAAGAAATCTGACCATGAGTTACAAAATGCAGATGTCTAGTATATTAAGTCTTTGGAGCCTTAGGGTCAAGCTAAGGAACAATGAACAATTTACCACATTTTAAACTCACATGGCAAGATTATTTATTTATTTATTTATTTATTTTTTTACAAAAATGCATACTTGCCTGTCTACACTGTGAGCTAATGTTCTAGTAGTCACCTCTGAACCAGTTGACAGTGGGGGAACATCTTCAAAAATGTTTACATCATCATGCTCCGTGACTATGCTATTAAATAAACTGAGATAACAAGTTTAACTTTTTTCAATAGCAAATATTACACACAGAAATAAGTGTTCTTGCAATTAAAAAAAGGGGTGTATATATACATACCATATAAAAAAAATATATATATATATTTCAAAGTTTGCATTGCACTCCACAACACATTACTTACACATTCTTTACCCAACCATTTGGTGCTAATTAAATGTGGGATTCCTGGTAGCCCACCCCACTTACTTCCTTTCCCCTACATTCTTCATTGCTCAATTGCAGCTAAAATGTATGCTTGTAGTAACACTAGACATTGTCATATCATATGAGCTATACCAACTAACCTCTCCATTAGAAATAATGTACACAAACATTTTTCATATTACCTTTCAGCACTGACTACTGGAGTTCTATGATGTAGTACATTCTGTAAGACCAAAAATGTACACACATTAATACATACAACATTGTTTGTATAACCTACTGTAACTGTTAAGTCAAACTGAGAACAGCACCACAAGAAAGGTAACACTTGTAGTGTTTAAAGTGTGCAGTGTGGTTATTTTGCACGTATTGTGCCTGTTCAGTCCTACAAAGGACCTCACCTGATCAGTTTATTAAACAACTATTCCCCTTTTACAGAAACTTAATTGCCTGGAATTAGTGATCCTGTACATATTATATTTTTAGTTTTCCATAAGCGAATAGTTTAACATTTAAGACCAGGTTACTTAACCCAATATGATGAAACAAGACTGGAGAGAGCAAGAAAAATAAATAAATACAGGGGTACTAATATATATGTGTAACATCTCCTGTTCCTTACCTGTTCTAGCTGCTGAACATCATTTTCAAGATTTATTTGATGGGTCAATGAATTGGTAGAACTGAGGAAAGACAGAGTCTCCTTACTTGGTGATTCATGTTCCTGTTCCAGAAACAAACATTTTAAGCAAGATGTCAGGTATTTGTATTAAGCAACAGTCAAATTTACCTCGCTTTCTGGCAGGTTGTGGTGACTAAGAATGTACAGAGCTCCTTGTCCTGCAAGACTAATGACTTCGGCACCATTCCAAGAAAAACTGACAGAGGTGTTGGGTTTGATCAGTTTCCTTCCACCTGGCAAACACTAAAAACAGTTCAGAAACTTATAAATGCGTTGAGTTGAAATTAAATTGTTCTGAAGAAAATAAGAGTAGGCTTATGTCAGGAAACTACTTAAAATAGAGAAAGATGTGTAGATAAACACTTACCTGTAAAAATGAAAAAACAAACTCTTCTCCATCTGCGCAGAACGTTGTTTGGAAGAGTGATCGAATTTCATGTTGCACCTCCTGAGAATTCCATGTAGAGTCCAGATTAAGTTTGCCTGTCAGCCCGACAGAAGCCAATTTCTCCTTGTCCTGACCTCTTGGTGCTCTCCAAGAATTATCTTCTTGCTGAGGTGTACTAAATGGCATACATAGGATGTCTCTAATCACCACCCGGGCCCTTCCAGCTACAGTTCTTCTTCGCTTGGTGGAAGTATTTTGAGGCCTTGTTCTGCCACGAAACACTTGAGGGTAGGGATAGAACTCTCTGCAGAGAATGAAATGGTTAAAAAAAATAAAAATTCTGACACTTAAGCAAACAACTTTCTTTATTAATATTTTTTTGGCAGACAAACACTGGTACATAAAGTAACACTTATAAATGACTTGCATCAGGTTCAGGTGAGAAATTGGGCTCAGGTCGTTCTCCAATCTGCATCTAAATCAAATAAAACACAACAAATGTATCATTTAAGCGGTTAAAAAAAAGTATATATATATATATATATATATATATATACACAGTGTATATATATATATATATATATATAAGCACAAGACATGTTTATGCACAAGACCTTTTTTTTTTTGTAAAATTGCCATTTAAAATTCCCACTTGAAACAACGTGATAGCAGCATTTGTCAACATCTGCACATATGCTGAAACAAACACGCTTTACAGCAAAGTTTTACAAGCAGCCCTAAGTTCCAGAGTTTATGATTTCCCCGTGGTTACCTAGTCTTCTTTTAAAATGACCTGACAGCACCAAAAATGTGTTTTTGTTTCTAGATTAAAATGGAGAAATGTGTGAACTGTGGCAGGAGTTAAATTAGGTGGAATCTTATTATATATTTCCATTTTAAACGTGATTCAAATGCGTTTGTCTCTCGACTGATGTATGAACTGTGGGAACGCTAATCAAAGTTTGTCGTGTTTATATGTATTTATTTAATGTAAACTATATAACTCAACTATTCAGAAGAAGATTTTTTTTAATGGGATATAAACAACAAAATTGAGTCACGCAAGATACAGCAAAGTTACATTTTGAAAAAAAAAACACGATGTGAAACATAACAGCACAGAAATAACACATTTCTGCATTGTCGTTGAGACACTAATGACCCAATAATCAATTGAATTTGTAAGAGGAGGAGAAAAGTCGTACGAAACGGGGAGGGGAGACTTAAAAAAAAAAAATAAACTAACAGACTTACCCGTGGCAGAGGTGATTCACTGCTGGGCCGCTGCCTATCATCAGACAGTTGAACTTGTACCAGTGGACTCACAATGGCATGCTGTACAGCAGGTTGTTGTACACCGCTAGTTCGAGGCTCAACTAACGATTGAATGAGTCTTGTTAGGCTGCTGACCCCATCAACAAGACTCTGTATTGAAGACCCGGCGATGAACACACAACCAGCAGCGTCAGCCATAGTTACTGTCTTGTCTGGAATAAAATGACGTATATTTCCATAGAAAAGCATGCGCGCCACAAAGCAGTGTGCACATTAGGCAACACTTATCATGTGACAGTGCGCCATGGTGACGTCACAAATAGAAAGTCATGTGACCCACAAAAGTGCATTTTGTCCCACAGAATGAGTATTCTGTGCCGCAAAATTGTATTCTGTGCACATAATTAGCATTTTGTCCAACATAATGAGTATTTTGTGGACATAATTATCATTTCGTCCGACAAAATTGTATTTTGTGGCACATAATGTGTATTTCGTCCCACAAAATTAGTTTTAGCCCTACAAAATATGCATTTTGTCCCACAAAATGATAATTGTATGTTAAATGATTTTGTGGACGGAACTGAAAACTTACTTTGCTTTTCGTGGACAGAATGTATACTTGACTGTTCATTATGTCCACAAAATGATCTAAGAAAAAGTGTATTTTGTGCACAAAATGAAAACATTCAATTTCATTTTGTCGACAAAATGAAAACTCTCTTTTACCTTTTTGTCCACAAAATGAAAACTGTCTTTTGCCTTTTGTGGACAATATTATATGCATTTGTTTTTCGTTTTGTGGGACGAAATACATGTTGTAATGTATTTTGTGCACAAAAGCCCTTTCGTGGACAAATTGTGCATGACACAAATGGCGCCCCATAGTCTTGCTCCATGTTGATCTTGCAAGTTTGATATAAGTTGGAGATATTCTTGGGTTCAAAAAACTGGTAAATCTTGTTAGTTCTTGGAAGCACTGTGATGTTATTTTTCGTATAGAAGTCATAGTTCTTAAGTAGCAGTAAAAATATATGTAAAGTTTGAGAAAAAGGAAAACTGCTGTGTACCAAAATGATCAATAAGAAAAAAGAGAAAAGGATATTTCAGGTACTTAAAAAGGTAGAATAATTGATTACAAATCAATTATCAAGACGTTTCGGACTACAAGTTCTTCATCGGCTGAATACAAAAAAACAGTGCTTTAAGAAGTTGATAAAAAACAAACAAGTTTTAAACAAAATTCCAGAATGTTGATGATTATGATAATGATGATGATGACCTCAGAATAGAATGTTCATTCCTAATGGCTCCAAAGTGCCTAGTTTGAAAATAAGTTCACATTCCTATATATAATAAAAGAAAAACGAGACAATTTTTTTTTTTTTACAACTATTTAAAATGTCCCAAGGTAATAAAAATGGCATTTAGAAGTAACAATAAGGTTGTTGGAATATCATAAAATATGCCATCAGAAGGTTGTGAAAATGTCATGTGGATGTTGTAGGAATGTCATAATAACGTAATATTACAACGTCGCAGGAACATTCCAGCTTCCTTCATTTGAACGTTTTTAGAAAGTTGTTTCGCTTCGTTGCCACGTCGAAACTCCAACGTGTTGGTGACGTTGCAGCAACGTCATTTTATTAGCTGGATGTTCGTAACCTTTCTTACGTTCTTATGGTCTTACAATAATATGTCGTTCAACTCCATTAAAAAAGGGCAGCACTAGTTTTAGTGGTTATTTGCATTACGATTAGCAGGTCTCTAATGATCTCTGCACCGTCACTGTGGTTCACGGCCGCAACCTGTCCCCTGAAGTGACTTTTCAAAGCTGCGCTGGGGCTGTGCACAATCTGCACAGATTTCTATGGGTGGAGTTGTGTGACGTCACGCAGCAGCCCTGCAATAAGAACACGAACAATTATTTCACCAAGCAAACTATATAGTTTTTTCATTGGTTCGCGTTGAATAATGTTTTGCCAACAGTGAAAATCTGATTGGCTCGCATTTTGTGAGCGTGCCTAAGAGGCTTGAGCATTACGTCACTGAACTGAGAAGAGTCGCCTTACTTCAAAGCTATTGGGCTGTACTTTGACAAAGCAATTTCCTATTTGATACTTTCTGTGCCACTCTAGGTATCTGTCAACTCGACTGCATCATTCTGCTCTTGTCAGCCCAGCTCCTCCTCCTTTTTCTCGGTCTTCATTTTTATTGGAACTTTTTTCCGGCCGTCATTTTTTGCTTTCCTTTCTATTGGTTGAAATGGCTTTCAATCTCTCCTATACCCTGGCCGTGAAAACAGAAGGTAGTAATTAATACGGTAGGTTATTGACTAGCAGGTTCAAGCGATGTACAGAGTCTGACTGGAGGGGTTGGGTTTAGGTTAACAGGATTAAAGGCTCAAAGGCTCTTTGTCACTCTTTGAATGTTTTAGCCAAGAAAACTGACCCATGTTAACGCGATTATTTTATATAGCGGGACAGAGCCGAGTTTGGGGTTTTCAGGAACAGCAGTTGTTTGTTTGTAATGTTAGTCAGCAGATCGAGCGAAAGGACATAGTGGACTCCAGACATCGTATGTTATTGTGATTATTGCTGCTTATTTTTATCTGTACCACTTCAACCTTCAACTGCTGGACTTCCGGGTTCGTACAACTTTCTTTATTGTTATATTACTTTATTGTTGTATTCGCAAAAACATGGGGAATGAGATGTACGGTGGAAATAGTGATCTATTGTTTCTCCCTGTGGATATATCCAGACAGTTAGCTACCCTCATTCTAATTTAGAAATATAGAAATCTCCGCAAGGCAGATGCTATGCAATCTCACATATGACTAGATTGCGGTTTTGGTGTTTTCAGTCTTACCTAGTGTCTTTTTCTAGAGGTGTTGGTCTTGTACAATATATATATATATGTCTGCACCTTTTGAAAATGAAACTAAAGCTTTTAAAAGTATGTGTGTACATATACAAGTACTGGGCCTTTTGTGGTCAGGCTACACAGTCACACACAGCCACATTCCCTGTGGTCCATATGTTAATAAACTGATTTGGAAATCAAACTGATGTGATTTTGAAAGAATGTGAAAGTGTGTGGGTTTTGTATAAGCAAAGAAGTGGAGTGCTACCGTACATTTTACAACAAGCCCCTGTTAGTAACTGAATCAAAATGTATCATCAATCATTACTCAATTCACCGAATGGACGGGAGTGATGGTGCCCAAGGCAGTTGATGTATTTTGAGATTTATAGCAGAAGGTACCACAAAACCTTCTACAATGAAAGTGCATAATATAACTGGAATGAAAGAGTAATCAGAAGCCGTCAAAAATTTGATTTAAGACCAGATTCTTACTGGACAGGGATAAAGACGAGGTTGAGGTGGGGGGAGGGTAGATGATGTTGGTGCTGGCCCAGACTTTTGGCAAACCACATAATGTCATTTGTTTTTGAGCTACTGTAAAAGTAGTTCATCCCAATAGTGTCAAAGCAGTGGATCCTGTGTTAATGAGCTGTGGTTACAAATGTAGCTTGGACTGCAGTTAAAACAACAATAAAATACATAGATGTTTATGTATCAGATGTGATGAAGATCACAGAGGATATGATACTATGCAAAGATATACAGTGTCTTGTTTCCGGTTCTTGAATAAGATCCTTAATCTTGGCACATTGATATTGACTGGAGCCATTCCAGGTACACAACATGGCTTGAGCAGTTAACACCGATCCCTGTGAGCTGCAAAGTGGTATCTAATCCATCCATATATCTTCCTCTGTACAGGATCATTAAAAGTACACATAATGTAAGCCATCTAGTTTTCTTCTTATACAATATAGTCTTTATGCAGAGGAAAAGTTAATTAAAAGTTTGTACATAAAATGTGTCAAACAGCAGCCATATTTTGTTTTCATCAGATGCCTTGCATCCATTTACCAACTGGTGCTAAACTTATTAAACCCATCTTGGAAATCTTTTCTATTCACAGGTAGTACAGTAATATCTGATCTTTGTATTCAGAATGGGTGGGACTTGGGAAATAGCACCTGCTTCTCAAAGACCAAAAAATAATAATTAAAAAAACAGACATAAAATGGTACATGGCAATTGGGTAATCAAAAAAACAATTTCTTTTACACTCGCTGCCGTTCTTCCATTTATTGCATTCAGTTATTTTTTGTATTTATTTATTTTTTGTGGTTTAGATTTAGATGTATTGAGTACAGTATTACAACAATATGTTTTGTCACAAGGATGAAAAGATGATTAAAAGCTGAAATGTGAAACATTTATTCTACCAACAGTAGTTGTATCCCCTTTGCTGTACTTTTCTATTGTCATGATGTGGAACTTTGCTTCCTTGTGCATGCAGTACATGTGTTTCTGTGGGACATCAAAGAAGGGCGAGACAGTGCTTAATGTGTGTAATGTACAGCTGCTTGCTAATTCTGAGTGGCACACATTACCATGGATGTGAATTTTGGAAAATTTATATAAATGTTTAAATGCTGTGCAGTGTCAGCGTTTAAACCATAACTACATACACCCTCTCTTTTATATTGCATTCTGTATATACTGACAGCCCTGGGACATATTTTCTAAGCAAAGTAGCCCTAAATAAGCAAATAACGTTTTAACATCGCAAAGACAACTACAAAGTAAAAAAAAACAAAAAAAACAACACTGACCAAAGTATGAAATGTTAAAGCCCTCTTCAATCAAACAATGGTTGTAATTAAAGTTGTCAGTGGAGATAGAACTTTTGTTTGCCATAATTTACATACCACAGTTTTCTCGTCTGGTTCCTCAAAATACTTCCAAACGTTGCCTCACCTCGTTCCTTTGTTTAGAGATGCCATTTTATTAAAAAAATATAACAAACTTCAGAAAAAAAAACACACTTGTCATTAACTCTCTTACCACGTGGACTGGATACCATACCATGCCTACTACAGCATGAACACAGAGTGCGCCACTGAAGCGCCACATCGACGAGGATTAAACTAGCACCAATTAGAAAAACTACTTTGAGGCAGTTGCCAAACCCTTTCTTTTTTAAAATATCCACCCTTACTCTGGCACCACTTCAGTCAGATACGTGGCCGACTGCATATGATAAAGTACTAAAATAAATATGCATTTGATGAAATTTGTCATGTGAACGGTTATATGTCTAGCATATTATTAAACGTTTGACCACTTCTTTAGAGTTTATACATTTTAAGCGTTTAAAATTCCCATCTCTAATATTTACTGCCTTTACTGTGTTGTGTAGAGAATTTGGGGCTTTTATAAGCTTCAGCGCATCAACAACACAGTTTATGGGCTGTCTGATAATGTAATTTGATATTATTAGAGCTTTATATAGTAGATTGACTCTCTCCATATTTTTTTGTATTCCAGAACAGAAAATGAATAACCTTTCCTTTAGTGAGCTGTGTTGCCTGTTTTGCTGCCCTCCATGTCCTAGCAAAATTGCCTCAAAACTCGCTTTCCTGCCCCCCGACCCCACCTACACCCTGATCTGTGATGAGAGCGGCAGTCGGTGGACTCTGCACCTTTCGGAACGAGCAGACTGGCAGTACTCTGCCAGGGAAAAGGATGCCATTGAGTGCTTCATGACCAGGACCAGTCGAGGAAACAGAGTAGCCTGTATGTTTGTTCGCTGTTCCCCAAATGCCAAGTTTACCCTGCTCTTCTCCCACGGGAATGCTGTGGACTTGGGTCAGATGAGCAGCTTTTACATCGGACTCGGCTCTCGAATAAACTGCAATGTGTTCTCCTACGATTATTCTGGGTATGGAGCAAGTTCTGGGAAACCATCAGAGAAAAACCTCTATGCAGACATTGATGCTGCCTGGCAGGCACTCAGGACACGGTAAGGAGACATTTCAGTCTGTCTAATAGTAACCTGACCCTATGTTCGTTGCTCAGGGGACTTAAGTAATTGACTCTTTTCATACATCTCTTGGAGCCCCACCCGCCCCCACCCCACCCCCATTTAATTCGTTGTGCACTCTATCAGAATAAACTGACCATGACAGTCTAGTTTGTTTGAATTCTCCAAGCATAGTACAGTAGCTGTTATCACATGCCTCCCCCTATATAAACTTGTTACTCACTAAGTGACTGAACAAAACTGTCATGATCCTGTAACAGTTTAGTAGAATTGGTGAGGCTCAGTACAGCAGGCTTTTTCTTTTCTTTTTTTAATCTCCAAAAGAAACCTTTATTGCAATTAACAATTTAGTCATAAAGAACATTTTCAAGCTGTTATTAAATATGATTTTCAAAATGGGCTGCTGGGAACCTTCTAATTACTACACAATATTCTGATGGGAAACTGCAGTGCCACTCTGTCATGTGAGCAAGCAGGAGGCATAAGTTATGAGAAGTTTTCTGTTTTAGCAGTAGGGTTTAGGAGCTCAGTACACATTGCAAGTCTGCCTTTGTGTTTGTGTTTTAAACAGCTATTGATGGGGTTTTGTAAAACCAAGCAGTGCTTAGATTTTTAATAAGTAGATGCCTGATACAAGTGAAAAGATTATTTGAATTATTTGTTAAAATAGTCTCAATACTGAAAAATGTAAACTAAAAGGGATTTTATACGTCAAGATATCCGTGTTTAATGATGTAGCAGATGAACGCTGATAATATAACATTATACTACTCTGAATAAAACTATACTACTCCGAAAAAGTGTTTTCTTATAAAGCTGTGCTGTACTGTACAGTATACAGGACAAGTATGTACATTTTGTTCCTAACTCTTAACTTTTCAGTTCGGGTAAATTTTTTCTACACTTAACAAAAAAAAAAAAAAAAAAAAAGGATTACGCAGGGGTGTCAAACTCATTTCCTGGAGGGCCGCAGTGTCTTCTGGCTTTCGTTCCACCCGAGCTCTCAGTTACTTAATTGGTCTAATTATTTGATTAACTGGACACATTTAATAGATCTCTTCAGGCCTCAAAATGTTTCATAAGTAGTGTACCTTTTAAAACAATGAACCATAAAAGACCTTGAAAAATATTAAATATGTCAAATTCAACAAATAATTAGATAAATTATGTTATTTGAGAGCTTAAGTTGGAATGAAAACCAGAAGACCCTGCGGCCCTCGAGGACTGGAGTTTGACACCCCTGGATTAGTGGGACTATATGGTCAGGCTATTCTCTGCAAACCTTATTTCCATTAGGTTCTATAAAGATCTATATAATCTATTTCAATAGGAAACCAAACAGTTCTTAAAATGCAGTAACTATTCAGTACTTTAATGCACCATGGAGCCCTTCATGGTAATAATTATTTCACTAAAAGATATGTTTCTAGTGTTCAGGTAATAGAGAAACAGAAAGTTGAGATGGTTAAATTAGCGGAGTATGAGAAATATTTTTTACAACTAGAGAGTAGGGAAACTTGCAGTACATGGTAATTCACAAAAAATATTTGCTCAAGTAAAACTTATTTGGTTTTAGATAAGATGGATGCCAACCCTTTCTCGCTACGCCTAAAGTCAGTAATGGTAAGATGGAATTCATTGCAACTGGCCTGGGTTGAACCACCCCCTGTACTTAAGTCAGTGCTGGAATCCATTTCTGTCTGCAAAGTTTAATTTGTGACATACTGCACATCATATGTAAAGGGCCAATGTAAATCACTATGCTGTTGGGGAATGTCCTGATAATTAATAGTCTTGTTGTTTTAACTTGCTCATTATTACATTACATGGTTTGCTGACTGTTCAGATAAGCGGTTACTGTTCTGATACATAGAGAAGCACTACCCATCCATTGAGACCGCAGGAGAACAGGACAATATTGTATGTTGACAATGTAATCTACATATCTGTGAACCTTCGTGGCTGAGGTCTGTCACAAAATGCATAACTACATTTTGCTTATAGGCTCTAATTTAAAGAGTATACACACATGCTCAGGCAGTACAAGTCAACAAATGACAGTGGCTAAGTCACCTCTAGGGGTTGTTTTTACAGTTATCCTCATGAGAGACATAAACATGTGTCATGTGCTTTCTGTTTATTAAACAAGTACACTATATGCAGAACAAAAACACAATGGTATAATTAGAAACGTAAGCGTACTGATTCCATATAAATGAGCAGTGTCACTGTATTTAGTGTGTTTACTGTACAGTAGGTACTATTTTCACTATTCCCTATAGCTTTGTTAAACCATGCTGATACTGTAACAGGCCTGTTTTTACTTTACACAAGACTTTCACAGTTTTTGTTTGTTTATCTGTTTACAAATTTTTTTTTTCAAGTTCATTTTTAGGTTGACGGAAGATATTATTTACAATATAGGCCTACTTCAGTAAACATCTACTGTAAATGCACATCCAACAACTTTTAAGAACAATAATAAATCTTCTATAAAACATTAATAAGAAATCTAAATTACTATATGTGGAGTTAAATTCCAGATTATAATTGAGGTCAGTCAGTCACTCCCTGACTGGTCATGATCCAGTCAAAGAGGTCTAAGTACTGCACTGAAGCAGAAAGTGAAAGCGTTTGCGAGCTGGCTAATCCCTAATTTAACTAGTCATGACCACAATTACAACAACCCTTGCTGTAGCGCTTCCTGTAAATGCACAGTGCTGTAGAGCACAATAAATTTAATAACTACTGTATTTGTAAGTCTGGCGAAAGAATTATGCAAGGCTTTCCTTTGGTGAGAATAGTTTCTTGAGGAAGTGCAGCACTAAAAATGTACAGTTTATTTAGCAGGATATATATTTAACGGATTGTAGCAAAGGCTTTTAAGGATTTGTATGTGCAAAACACAGGCTACTGTAGAAATGGGATTCAGAAGGAACCAAATAATCACAGATTTGGGATTAGAAGAGCCACAAGGGGCAGCTGTCTATACATTTGTCACTTCATAAATGTGGCACAGTCTTGGATTTTAAATGGTAAAACTTTAGGCTTTTCAATCTAATAGCAAATTTATATTTTCCATAACTGTTGTTTAACATCAAGTTGCAGGTGGATTTTAAACAGCATTTGGAACCGTCAACCCTATTTTGATATTCAAACGAGATTTTTATAGACTGCTTTCATGGTATAGATTGGCATTTGAATCAAATTCTCTATTTGTACATCTATATGAAACCGTGTGATGTTGTTTGACAACAGCGGTTGAAATGACAATCTTGGTATTGAAAGGGTTGCAGGTAGGGTGTCAAACTCAGTTCCTGGAGGGCCTTTCCATCTGAGCTCTCAGTTACTTAATAGGTCTAATTAGTTGATTAATTGGACAAATACTCTCCAGGCCTCAGAATGTTTCATAGGTAGTGTACCTTGAATCAAGTGCATTTTTAAAACCATGAACTGTAAAAGGCCTTGAAAAAATATTAAATGTCCAATTGAACAAATAATTAGATCAATTAAGTTAATTGAGAGATTAAGTTGGAATGAAAACCAGAAGACCCTGCGTCCCTCGAGGAGTGGAGTTTGACACCCGTGATCTATAATCATTATTCAAATACAGTAGTATTCGGTTCCCTGAGTGGCTCACCTTGTAAAAGCACAGCAGCGTGGTGTGTAGGGTGAGTCATACAGTGCAGGTTCAAGTCCTGGCATTCTGGACACAGAAAACAATATAGGAAGAAAGTTGGCCATGCAAAAAACAAATACAGATGGTTACCAAAGGCAAAAAGGAGAACTACCTGTATGCAAAATGAAAAGAAAAAAACATAAATATAACAGCATAAAAAAAATGTAAGAATGGATGGTATTTTTATATTGAAAATATGAGGAGATGCTAGTTGAATGTATTCTCATAGTGGAATTATTTGGTGTTAGAATGCATTCTCATAGCTATTTGAATACCCACATTCTCCTTCATAGGAATGACAAATTACAATTCTTCTTGAAAGCCTTGTTGGATGTTTGAGTAGAGCCCACTGTTTGGCTTGGTTGTTTACAATTTATAATCCACATAATAAATGTTGAACGCTTTTGAACTCCTTCACCTTTTGTGTTGCTCTTAAATGGATCACTCTATCTCATAATCATATACTGTAAAGCCATAAATATTTGCGACCAAAATACTTGGCGAATCACACCCATAATACCTCTTTTGCTTCAGAAATGCTGTATATATATGTATTTCTAGTGGAATTTGATGTTTGTGTCAAAAATGGTTGCAGTTTTTTTTTCATACGCAAAAAACACATAAAAGGCTCGCAAATATTTATGGCTTTACAGCATTTGGCATGTTACCAGATGTGTAATTTTAATGGAAAACAGGCATTCAACTCGGATAGCTTCACAAGCTATAACAAATATAAATGGTAATAAATCTATACAAAGAACATCTTTATTTTGAAACAGTATTAACTATCATTATTTATTAAAGTTAACAGTATACATTACTGTACGTAATTCTGCAAGAGCTTGAAAAATGAGCACAAACAAAAAATTCCTCAAAAAAGTTATCAAATTATAATGATACATATACTATTTTCACTTTCAAAGATACTATACCAAGTATATGTGCATAAGATTCTCAAGTACAATTTATGAAGGATTCAGTATTCACTGCTGTTTATTAGTATAAAAGCACTTAAAATTGTTGGATAAGACCCAGGCACCATACACACAAAGTGTTATTGTGCACATCAGTCATGAAGTGCTGTACCATTCCTGTGTGCCGTTCCAGTAAAGAGTTTAGGCGCCTTCCTGCTTTATATTCCATAAGGTTTTAAACAGAATTGACTGTTGGTATCTAAAGTCAGCAATCCATCCTGTTGGCAGGGGGCTTGGGAATTCCAAGCACTGTAACAGCAATCAATTGATTTTTTTATTTACAAGATTCTCTTGTGGATGAAATACAGTATGCTCCTCTGGCTTGCCACCAGCTACAGAGGAGAGTTCAGAAGCTAGTTTCTAAACCTGATCTCCTCATTGACTGAGTAATCAGTCACTTTATCTGATCACATCAAGGTTCTAAACTTGTGACTATACCCCAGTGGTCCTTCTACTGTGGATGTAGAAAAGGGTTTCTTGTTGATGTGAACACCAATAGGGAGTTGGTTAATACTCCTTTTTCGCTTCAGAGCAGGTCATCGTCTCCTGAGATCTGTATTTTGAACATTTGAGAGGGTGTAAGAGGTGGGTGTGGGTGAGGATCTGTATATACATCACAATTGAGCCTTCCCTAGTAACATCTACTGTATGAACTTGCACAAGTTTGAGTTGGCATTGATGCCACAGAAATATTCAAATTACTCTGAGATTTATTTGTACCTAAACTAAAATTGTCATATTGTAAAAAAAAAAAAAAAGAGGTACAGTAATATCTGATTATCCCTTTAGCAGATTAATTTTCTTTATTAGCACAAATATTTATTTGACTGGTCTTTAAATCAGCTTAAAGGAAGAATAGCTATGTATTTGTTTGTTTTATGTATGTGTTTTAAATCTGATTATCTGTGTAACCAACAACAAGCAAAGTGACTGGATCAGAAGCATTGTGAAGATCAAAGCTGCTTTCATTTGCTACAGAATTTCATCTGGGTTTTATAGCTTATATATATTGTGAGGAAGGAGCAGTGGCGCCTTTAAGAAATGGTGTCACTGGGGAAGAAACTACACAACCCATAGTCCCCAGTGGTGATTAAGAAGGTGGGGTTAGAGGATTTAAAAGGAAGCGGGGCAGAAGAAGGGGGGTCGATTGTGGGGACGGTGCTCGGTTGTCCTGCCTGCTCAAGCTTCCAATGACTATTCCAGTGAGGGAGAGGATTTAGTAAGTGCGTCAAATCTGAACTATAGCGATTGTGGAAAAGTCTAGCATATAACGTTTTTACCTCTTGGTGAGGCAGACTTTTGTTTTGATTTTGTTTGATAGTTTTGATTAAAAAAATGTTTCACGGTGTTTACACTGTTTGGTCTTCAGCTGCAGGAGCAGCGACACTTTGACCGAGTGCATTGTTTATGTGTGCGGGACTCGCTACAAATATTACGCGTTCTGTAGTTGCAGGAGCAACAATCTTTTGTTTGAGTGTGGTGCGGGACTTATTAAAAACACTGCACAATTACATGCTGGAGCAGCGACTGTGCACCAAGAAACGAGTCACAGAACGAGGTTTGGTTCATACAGTTTGGATACAGGTGGCTGGAGTAATGGTACCTGTCTAAGATGGTACACTGGGAAGAAAACCATAAAGCACAGAATCAGGTTGTGAGAACAAACTTTATTATTGCTGGTTCCTTCTGGCTTGCCTGTGCTGTCTTCCAGGCAGCCTTGGATAGGGGACGTACTGTTCCAGGCTGGATCCACCAGAGGGAGCCCCACCTGTACTCACCTGTGTTCCAGGCTTGCTCCACCAGAGGGAGCCCCACCTGTACTCACCTGTGTTCCAGGCTTGCTCCACCAGAGGGAGCCCCACCTGTACTCACCTGTGTTCCAAACTTGCTCCACCAGAGGGAGCCCCACCTATACTTACCTGTGTTCCTGGCTCACTCCACCAGAGGGAGCCTAAACCGATACTTACCTGTGGTCCTGGCTCACTCCACCAGAGGGAGTCCAACTTGCACTCGCCGTAGCACAGAGAGGGAGGAAGAAGTGAGATAGTTAGTGGCCCGTAGAGGGCAAATGAACGCAAGAGAATATATGGTATATTGTAAATATTGTAAATAAAAGTATTCACCTGAATCAGTGACGTGTTCACTCCAAGTTTGTGAAGGAAGACACCGGTGCCCAGCAACACCACACTACCGATCTTTTACAATATATATATATATATATATATATATATATATATATATATATATATATATATATATATATATATATATATGAAAGAAAAGGTTTTTAAACAATGTACACAAAAGTTTAAAAGATTAAAAATCTTTTATTTTCAGGATGTTTCGGGCAAAAGCCCTTCTTCAGCTGTTTAAAAAGAAAAGTTAACACAGTGCAGTAAACTTGTTGTGATTGAAGAATAATTGAAGAACAATTATTCAAGTTGTTATTCAACAATTCTTGAATAACAACAAGTTTACTGCACTGTGTTTACTTTTCTTTTTAAACAGCTGAAGAAGGGCTTTTGCCCGAAATGTCTTAGAAATACAATATTTTTTAATCTTAAACTTTTTGTGTACATTTTTTAAAAAACCTTTTCTTTCATACGCCTTCAATTTTGGACGACGCTTGTGGACCGCAATTTTCAAATAGTGCCACAGATTCTCAATGGGATTGAGATCAGGACTTTGACTGGGCCACTGTAGGACATTCACCTTTTTGTTCTTGAGCCACTCCAATGTTGCTTTGGCCTTGTGCTTGGGATCATTGTCCTGCTGAAAGGTGAATTTCCTCCCAGCTTCAGTTTTTTAGCAGACTGAAGCAGGTTCTCTTGCAGTATTTCCCTGTATTTTGCTCCATCCATTCTTCCTTCAATTTTAACAAGATGCCCAGTCCCTGCTGATGAGAAGCATCCCCACAGCATGATGCTGCCACCACCATACTTCACTGTAGGGATGGTGTGTCTTGAGGCATGGGCAGTGTTAGATTTGCGCCACACATAGCGCTTTGAGTTTTGGCCAAAAAGCTCTATCTTGGTCTCATCTGACCACAAAACCTTTTCCACATCGCAGCTGGGTCACTCTCATGCTTTCTGGCAAACTCCAAACATGCTTTCAGATGGTACTTTTTGAGTAACGGCTTCTTTCTTGCCACCCTCCCATACAGGCCAGTGTTATGCAGAGCTCTTGATATGGTTGACTGGTGCACCATTACTCCACTCCCAGCCACTGAACTCTGTAGCTCCTTTAAAGTGATTGTTGGCCTCTCTGTGGCTTCTCTCACAAGTCTACTTCTTGTTTGAGCGCTGAGTTTTGAGGGACGGCCTTTTCTTGGCAGTGCCTGGGTGGTGTGATGCAGCTTACACTTCCTTATTATTGATCCAACTGTGCTCACTGGGATATCCAAACACTTGGATATTATTTTGTACCCTTTCCCTAATCGATGCATTTGTAGTACTTTATCTCTAACTCAGTGTTATATTGGTTAAATAAAGAATGCATTCTATTTTAGCTATGGTAGATATGTGCAGTTAGTTTGGAATTTTCTTGGGCGCGGATGAGTAGTGTGCGTGTTTGCCAATGGGGTGGTAGTTCTGCATGATGTAATGTTTGTTGAAAATAGGGAGTGCCACAAAAATGTGGGTTACACTAAATTAATTGCACTCCAAGGTATGAGTTTAATTCTGTAGTGAGTGAGTCATGGGTATAGTGAGTCACAGGGGTGTGGAAATTTTCAAAAGAACTTCCAAGGGACAAAATGCTAGAAAAATCTACTTGCCCCCTCCCATCGCACATAAAAAAGTAGAATATAACTTGTTGGATTTTGCTTTTATTTAACAGCGAAAATAATCAATTAGTGATAACCAGTCTTTGCTTCATGAAATTTAAGATAGAAAGTGGCAGTGGCAGCATTCAATCAATCAGTCTTTATTGCTTATATAGCACCTTTCGTGATAAATCGCCTCAAAGCGCTTTACAGATAAAAAAAAATAATAATAATAACATACAAAACAAGTAAAAGATAAGATGATAAAATACAAATACACCCTTAAATACATACAATAAAATAGTAAAAGAAGTAATTGTAATTTATTACTTTAAAAGCAGTGATGGGGCTCCCGAGTGACGATCCGTAAAGGCTCGTGTGGAGTCTAATTGGCCGTTCTAAATTGGGAGAAAATAAAAATAATTGGCAATGACTAAATTATTAAAAACAAACAAACAAACAAAAAAAAGCAGTGATAAAAAATTTAAATTATTAAAAAAGGACTAATAAAATATTCCCTTTAGAAATACATATGCTAAATTTATAAAAAATGTGTCCTTAATCTTTATTTTAAAGCAGCAACAGATGGTGCATCCCTTACAAATCGTAGATCTTTCCACAACTTTGGTGCTCTAAAGCTGAACGCTCTGCCATCTGCCTTCTTTCTCTTTATCCATGGAATACCAAGTAAAAGTTCGGCCTGTGATCTAATAGAGCGATTGGGTACATTTTGATAGAGGGGAGCAAGGCCTTTTAAAGCTTTATAAGTTAAAACCAGGACCTTAAAATCCACCCTAAACTGTACAGGGAGCCAATGTAAGGCTGCTAACACAGGGGTCATGTGTTCATACTACTTTGTTCTAGTTAACACGCTGGCAGCTACATTTTGAACAAGCTGTAATCGAGATAAAACACAACTTGAAATACCCGAAAAAAGAGCATTGCAATAATCCATCCTAGATGTTATAAAGTCATGCATCAGTCGTTCAGCATCCTGCAGCAAAAGAGAACATCTTAGTTTAGCTATATTTCGAATGAAAGATCTGAATCAAAAATGACACCTACATTTCTCATTTCAGCATTCAACTCAGGGGAGAAAATACCAAATGTAAAATCAGGTGGATTTACATTACGGTATTTGGTTGATTCTGTGATCCCAAGAGCATCATCTCTTTTACCTGAGTTTAACATTAAAAGTTTTGTTGACATCTATTGCTTAATGTCAGCACGACAAGGAGTCCGAGTGTTTTCAGCTGAGGTGTCACCTGGTTTTAGAGAAATATATAATTATCAGTATAACAATTAAAATGTACCTCATGTCTACGGACAATATCGCCCAAGGGTAGCATATACAAGGAAAACTCTCTGCAGGTTCAATTTGGCCCCCCTTCCTTTCAGGGCATGATCTTAACAACGGTCATGGACCCTCAAGACACTATTTTAGTGTCTCGGGAGGTATCGGCCCTACTGCAAAAACAAGCCATTGCAATTGTTCATCCTCTCAAAGGGTTTTACTCCAGGTATTTCCTGGTGCCAAAACGGGATGGTGGTCTCAGACCGATCCTCGACCTCAGACATCTCAACTTGTACTGGAGAGAATGAAGGTTCAAGATGCTGACAATGCAACATCTGTCAGGCCAGACGACTGGTTAACTACAGTGGACCTCAAGGACACCTACTTTCACATCCCTGAAAAACCAGGCCTTCCACAGACATCAGGGCCTGATTGCAGCAGCATGTCAGGTTCTCCCCTGACATGTTGTAATCGAGTCACAAAAATTGGGACTCGAGTCGAGTCACGGGGGCTAAGACTCAAGTCGAGTCTTTGACATGCCAAGCTTGAGTCGAGTCACAGAGTTTGCTCGAGTCGAGTCACCTATCTGGCTCGAGTCAGTTCAAGTCATTAGTTCTGACAGTTTGATTTAATCAGATTAATTTTACAGGTGATTAGCAATCTACAAGTAAATAGAAAAACATTTTCAATGAAATACAAACTTGAGATGCATAATAATGTGGTCATACTTGCCTCATTGATGTTCACCATTAAGTCCATGGTTTCTGCCTTGTGTTTTGTCTCTCCATTTCAGTGAATTCACGATTCCTTGGTCTATTTATAAACAGGTTTTGTTATTGACCATACAGAGGCCCTTTTATTTATGCTCAGTTGTGTTGGATGTACTGTTATGTATACCACAAAAGAATGCATAACCATTTATTTACAATTTTACTAATGGCAGTCTGAGACTTTTTCTCAACAGTAAAGCTCCCATATATATATATATATATATATATATATATATATATATATATATATATATATATATATATATACAGTACTGTGCAAAAGTTTTAGGCAGGTGTGAAAAATGCTGTAAAGTAAGAATGCTTTCAAAAATAGACATGTTAATAGATTATATTTATCAATTAACTAAATGCAAAGTGAGTGAACAGAAGAAAAATCTAAATCAAATCCATATTTGGTGTGACAACCCTTTGCCTTCAAAACAGCATCAATTCTTCTTGGTACACTTGCACAAAGTCAGGGATTTTGTAGGCATATAGTCAGGTGTATGATTAAACAATTATACCAAACAGGTGCTAATGATCATCAATTCAATATGTAGGTTGAAACACAATCATTAACTGAAACAGAAACAGCTGTGTAGGAGGAATAAAACTGGGTGAGGAACAGCCAAACTCAGCTAGCAAGGTGAGGTTGCTGAAGACAGTTTACTGTCAAAAGTCATAGACCATGGCAAGACTAAGCACAGCAACAAGACACAAGGTAGTTATACTGCATCAGTAAGGTCTCTCCCAGGCAGAAATTTCAAGGCAGACAGGGGTTTCCAGATGTGCTGTCCAAGCTCTTTTGAAGAAGCACAAAGAAACGGGCAACGTTGAGGACCGCAGCAGACTGCAGCAGATGAAAGACACATCATGCTTACTTCCCTTCGCAATCGGAAGATGTCCAGCAGTGCCATCAGCTCAGAACTGGCAGAAAACAGTGGGACCCTGGTACACCCATCTACTGTCCGGAGAAGTCTGGTCAGAAGTGGCCTTCATGGAAGACTTGCGGCCAAAAAGCCATACCTCCGACGTGGAAACAAGGCCAAGCGACTCAACTATGCACGAAAACACAGGAACTGGGGTGCAGAAAAATGGCAGCAGGTGCTCTGGACTGATGAGTCAAAATTTGAAATATTTGGCTGTAGCAGAAGGCAGTTTGTTCGCCGAAGGGCTGGAGAGCGTACACGAATGAGTGTCTGCAGGCAACAGTGAAGCATGGTGGAGGTTCCTTGCAAGTTTGGGGCTGCATTTCTGCAAATGGAGTTGGGGATTTGGTCAGAATTAATGGTCTCCTCAATGCTGAGAAGTACAGGCAGATACTTATCCATCATGCAATACCATCATGGAGGCATCTGATTGGCCCCAAATTTATTCTGCAGCATGACAACGACCCCAAACATACAGCGAAAGTCATTAAGAACTATCTTCAGCGTAAAGAAGAACAAGGAGTCCTGGAACTGATGGTATGGCCCCCACAGAGCCCTGATCTCAACATCATCTAGTCTGTCTGGGATTACATGAAGAGAGAGAAGCAACTGAGGCTGCCTAAATCCACAAAAGAACTGTGGTTAGTTCTCCAAGATGTTTGGGCCAACCTACCTGCCGAGTTCCTTCAAAACTGTGTGCAAGTGTACCTAGAAGAATTGATGCTTGATGCTGTTTTGAAGGAAAGGGTGGTCACACCAAATATGGATTTGATTTAGATTTTCTTCTGTTCACTCACTTTGCATTTAGTTAATTGATAAATATAATCTATTAACATGTCTATTTTTGAAAGCATTCTTACTTTACAGCATTTTTTCACACCTGCCTAAAACTTTTGCACAGTACTGTATATATATATATATATATACACTACCGGGTCAAAAGTTTTAGAACACCCCCATTTTTCCAGTTTTTATTGAAATTTAAGCAGTTCAAGTCCAGTGAATAACCTGAAATGGTACAAAGGTAAGCGGTAAACTGCCAGAGGTTAAAAAAAAAGTTTAGGTTACCAAAAACTGAAAAATAATGTACATTTCAGAGTTATACAAAAATGCCTTTTTCAGGGAACAAGTAATGGGTTAACAACTTACAGCTGTTCTGCAGCAATGGAAGTAAATTAAGCCTCTGTCTGTATAAAAGCAGTGTTGGAACAGACTGTGTTACTACACCCTCTTAAGCATTATTTGGACAGTATTGTACTGCAGGAAGTAGTATATTGCTATCATAATGGCAAGAAAAAGGCAATTAACAAAGGAACAGACAGACCATTATAACCCTTAAAAGTGTAGGTCTTTCCTTTAGAGAAATTGCAAAGAAAGCCAAGGTGTCAGTGAGTACAGTTTCCTACACCATCAAAAGGCACTTGGAAACTGGAGGAAACTCTGACAGGAAGAGGTCTGGCAGACCCAAAGCCACAACAGAATCAGAAGACAAGTTTCTGAGAGTCAACAGCTTGCGTGATAGGCGGCTCACAGGACAACAGCTTCAAGCACAGCTTAACACTGGTCGAAGTAAGCAAGTCTCAGTTTCAACTGTGAAGAGAAGACTTTGAGCTGCAGGTTTGACAGGTCGAGTGGCAGTAAGAAAGCCATTGCTAAGATGGCAAAATAAGAAAAAGAGGCTTGCCTGGGCCATGAAGCACCGCCAGTGGACTACTGAAGACTGGAAGAAGGTCTTATGGAATCAAAATTTGAAATCTTCGGTTCATCACGCAGGGTTTTTGTATGCCGTCGAGTAGGCGAAAGGATGGTTCCTCGGTGTGTGACACCAACTGTCAAACATGGAGGAGGAAGCATGATGGTCTGGGGCTCTTTTGCTGGATCCAGAGTCGGCGACTTGCACAGAGTGAGTGGCACCCTGAACCAAAACGGCTACCACAGCATTTTGCAGCGCCATGCAATACCCTCTGATATATGCCTAGTTGGTCAGGGGTTCATCCTACAGCAAGATAATGACCCAAAACATACCTCCAGGCTATGTCAGAACTACCTTAGAAGAAAAGAACAAGACGGTAGGCTTCAAATCATGGAATGGCCAGCACAGTCTCCAGACTTAAACCCCATCGAGCTGGTTTGGGATGAACTGGACAGAAGGGTGAAAGCAAAGCAACCTACAAGTGCAACACATTTGTGGGAACTTCTGCAACAGTGTTAGGAAGAACTTTCCAACAATATTTGATTTCCATTGTAGAAAGAATGCCAATGAGTGTGTTCGGCTGTTATATCTGCAAAAGGTGGCTACTTTGATGAGTCAAAAATTTAGATTAAATTTTGTTAAACAAAACGATTCCATGATTTCTTTTTTATCTCCAATTGTTTATTTGTTCTATGCTTTAATTTCAGAGTACATTGAGGCATTAAACTGCGTAAATTTCAATAAAAACTGGAAAAATGGAGGTGTTCTAAAACTTTTGACCGGTAGTGTATATATATACTTATTTTTATAGTTTATATATATACAGTACTGTGCAAAAGTTTTAGGCAGGTGAGAAAAAATGCTGTAAAGTAAGAATGCTTTCAAAAATAGACATGTTAATAGATTATATTTATCAATAAACTAAATGCAAAGTGAGTGAACAGAAGAAAAATCTAAATCAAATCCATATTTGGTGTGACCACCCTTTGCCTTCAAAACAGCATCAAGCATCAATTCTTCTAGGTACACTTGCACACAGTTTTGAAGGAACTCGGCAGGTAGGTTGGCCCAAACATCTTGGAGAACTAACCACAGTTCTTCTGTGGATTTAGGCAGCCTCAGTTGCTTCTCTCTCTTCATGTAATCCCAGACAGACTCGATGATGTTGAGATCAGGGCTCTGTGGGGCCATACCATCACTTCCAGGATTCCTTGTTCTTCTTTACGCTGAAGATAGTTCTTAATGACTTTCGCTGTATGTTTGGGGTCGTTGTCATGCTGCAGAATAAATTTGGGGCCAATCAGATGCCTCCCTGATGGTATTGCATGATGGATAAGTATCTGCCTGTACTTCTCAGCATTGAGGAGACCATTAATTCTGACCAAATCCCCAACTCCATTTGCAGAAATGCAGCCCCAAACTTGCAAGGAACCTCCACCATGCTTCACTGTTGCCTGCAGACACTCATTCGTATGCGCTCTCCAGCCCTTCGGCGAACAAACTGCCTTCTGCTACAGCCAAATATTTCAAGTTTTGACTCATCAGTCCAGAGCACCTGCTGCCATTTTTCTGCACCCCAGTTCCTGTGTTTTCGTGCATAGTTGAGTCGCTGGCCTTGTTTCCACGCCGGAGGTATGGCTTTTGGCCGCAAGTCTTCCATGAAGGCCACTTCTGACCAGACTTCTCCGGACAGTAGATGGGTGTACCAGGGTCCCACTGTTTTCTGCCAGTTCTGAGCTGATGGCACTGCTGGACATCTTCCGATTGCGAAGGGAAGTAAGCATGATGTGTCTTTCATCTGTTGCAGTAAGTTTCCTTGGCCGACCACTGCGTCTCACGGTCCTCAACGTTGCCCGTTTCTTTGTGCTTCTTCAAAGAGCTTGGACAGCACATCTGGAAACCCTTGTCTGCCTTGAAATTTCTGCCTGGGAGAGACCTTGCTGATGCAGTATAACTACCTTGTGTCTTGTTGCTGTGCTTAGTCTTGCCATGGTGTATGACTTTTGACAGTAAACTGTCTTCAGCAACCTCACCTTGTTAGCTGAGTTTGGCTGTTCCTCACCCAGTTTTATTCCTCCTACACAGCTGTTTCTGTTTCAGTTAATGATTGTGTTTCAACCTACATATTGAATTGATGATCATTAGCACCTGTTTGGTATAATTGTTTAATCATACACCTGACTATATGCCTACAAAATCCCTGACTTTGTGCAAGTGTACCTAGAAGAATTGATGCTGTTTTGAAGGCAAAGGGTGGTCACACCAAATATGGATTTGATTTAGATTTTTCTTCTGTTCACTCACTTTGCATTTAGTTAATTGATAAATATAATCTATTAACATGTCTATTTTTGAAAGCATTCTTACTTTACAGCATTTTTTCACACCTGCCTAAAACGTTTGCACAATACTGTATATATAAATATATATATATAAATTCAGATACCTTAACCATATAAAAGTAAATTGTGGCATTTAATTTGATATATGATATAGAAATGTTGCTTCTAGGCCTCTAAAACTTAGCAGTTACAAAGGAAAACAGTCCAAGTAATGCAACTGAGGTGGAATCAGAGTTTTAAAACCATTGCATACTCGCACATTTATTGAGTTTATCAATAAACTCAACCTAATTTGCTTAATATTACAGAAAGAAATGTATGTTGAAAGGCTTAGAGTTACTAAGTAATTTTTAGTTACTTTCAGTTAAAGGGTTGTTCACTAATGTATTTTTAAAAAAAAATAAAAATAAAAAAGCAAATGTTTCACACAGAACACATAAACCCTTTAACCACTTATACTTGGCACAATAAAATCTGAGTTGTTTGTCTAGATAAAATCCTCAATGTAGTTAAAATGTGCAAACATACAGTACTACTAAGAGGTCAATTGTAGTTTGAATAACCCTACTAATGTAAAAGGTATTGTAGCTGCTGTTTTATAAACACTTGCAAAATACCCCAGCAGCACAAACCAACACTTTTTTTTTTATTTATTTTTATTTTTATTTTTATTTTTATTTTTTTCCCGGTGTAATAATTGATCTGTTCACCCACTATGAAAAAATCCAGAGACCATTTCTTAAAAATTAATTGAAAACAATGCAGTTACATCCTCAACCTCCTTTAGTCTGGAAATGTTGATTGTGCCTATTCCCAAAATCATGCTGCTGTGGTCTGGTCTGCCCATTTGTTTTTATGAATATATTGTTTAAAAAAGCAAAACGTTTTTAATCAAACTAACTGTAAAACATCTATCCAGCATGCAAATCCATATGTATTAAATTAATCAAACACGTCTAGAGCCGATTAACTCAATTCGGGAATTCTGGAAAACAAAGATGACCGCGCAACAGCTTCATTGATCATCTGTACCGTGGGCTGCCATGCCTGTGGTCATGTAAAAAAAATAAATATAATTATTCAGGCTCCAGATGGTTGTTTTTTGTGTTATACCGTGCATTATTATGTTAAATTTTATGTGCTTTTTTCTTTTTAAGTTTATAAGCTTGTACATGAGTTTGGATTCGCAAGTGGTAGTTTGGATTTTAAAAACTAACAATTTTAGTGAAATATGGCTTTTTTCCAGTTTTTTTTTTTTTCTAAAGCAATTTATTTTTTTTATAAAAATGTATACATAGTATAACTTATAGATCAATATACATTAAACCAGACAACAAACACTAAACCCCTATTTTTTTCTCACACATTTAAGTTTTAAGCTTACTTAAATTAAAAATCTATGATTGACCCACCAAAAAAGTAATTTCTTATTGATACTTGGTAAGAAATAATAAGAGACCTAAAAATGATTTAAGTTGTTTTAGACAGTTAATTTTTTTTTAGGTTGGCACTTCTCAGTGCTGGCAGGATGCAGACTGTTTGTTTATTTCTCTCCCTGTCTACTCCATAGTTCTTGTGAATTCGACAAACGCAGGTACTCTTGATATACCTTCCATGCTGCTGATGCTCTTCTCTGTTGTCACGTGTTCCTCTCACTCGATCTTTCGGGGACAGAGCCTTTTCATGTCTAGCCCCAAGGCTGTGGAACGACCTCCCGAAGGTCATAAGGGACAGTGACTCTGTAACCACTTTTAAATCTAAGTTGAAAACACATTTTTATTCAATGGCTTTTATTGTATGAAATTGTTATGTTTTATTGTTTTTTTTTTGTTATTGTTCAACACTTTGAGATGCACATGAAAGGCGATATATAAAATAGATTATTATTATTATTATTATTATTATTATTATTATTATTATTATTATTATTACTCATAGAGGCAGGGCTTGTATGCATCAGAAGAAGCGCTGCGGTTATTGAAAACGAAACTGATCGTGTAATTTATTTTATCATAAAGACTATGAGTCGAGTGGAGACTTTTGGGATGGGAGTCGAGTGGAGTCTTTTGAGCAGGGACTCGAGTTGAGTCACTGAAAATTAGGACGAGTCAAGTGATTACAGCTCTGATTCAACCACAGGGGCCTTCGCCCTGTATTGGACCAGCACCACCTGCTCACAGTGTGTCGTCACTGTATGTAGGCTCTCTCGTGGTGGAAACAACCAGCTCATCTGTGCTTGGGCACAGTTCTGGGCAGTGTCATGAGGACAGACGCTTCCAACCTAGCTTGGGGCGCTGTCTGGAACGACCAGGGGGTGCATGGCGTGTTGAAACCCCCACTCCACATAAATGTTTTGGAGCAGGTGGCCCTGCTGCAATTTTCCTGGAAGATTACAAGGGAGACACGTGTTGATCTGCACGGACATCACCACAGTTGTGGCTTACATTAACCACCAGGGTGTTCTCTGGTATCCCGTCTCAATTGTGTTGCCGGAAGTAGTAGCCCGAAGTGGCCCAGGAGAACTTGGTTCTCGGCGCTGGCACAGCTCCTGTACGGTCAGCCGTGGGAGTTGCTGGCCCGTCGCAACCTTCTGAGTCAGGCGAGGGACACTCTGTGGCATCCAGACCCAACAGTTCTGCAGCTCTGGATCTAGCCCCTGAGCGGAGACATTAGAGTCACCTTGGGTTATCTGACAGGGACATGTCACCCTTCAGAATTCCATGGCAGTGTGTACCCACTCCCAGTACAGCTACAAATGGAGTGTCTTCCAGACGTGGTGTCAGTCGCGTGCATTGGACCCCATGACTTGCCCACATGGCAGATATACTGCAATTTTGCAGGACCTGTTTGAAGGAAAATCTCCCTCCACACTTCACTACCTGGTAGCAATTTTCAGCTTGCCATATTAAAATCGATGGTTTCCTGGGGACAGAATTTTATGGGTGTTCGGAGGTTAAACCCCCCTAGAAAGGACCTTGTCCCTTGCTGGTGGCTCAAAGTAGTACTGGACGCGCATTCAGCAGAGCTGAAATGCCTGTCCTTAAGACAGCTTTCTTGCTTTCTATTACCTCCACCAAGTGGGTAGGTGAAATGCAAGCATTCTGAATGGTGAAAGCCTGTTTGCTCCCTTTCAAGTACTAAATGTAACCATTACCTAATGGGTGTTTACCTCCTAAAGACCCCAAAACCTGAATAAATTTATCAAAGCCGCTCGCAGAGCCTCTGTTACACAGTCATGCCCGCCCCCGATGGCATAAAAGGTCTGCACTCACATAACTCAGTGTCATTAAGATAATAACTCCTCATCCTCCTGCTTACATATGTAACTGAGATGGATTTACCAAGTGGTCAAAATAAAAAAAAATAAAAAAATAAAAACTAGAACTGCCAGGCAGTTTTATGGCTCCCAAGCCCCAGTACCAGTATCAAACACTTAAGCACTTACTGGAAGAAGCGGGTTTAGTTCTTGATATTTGACAAGTTTGAATTCAGTAACTTCACCAGTTCTCCAAGAAGATTTTGAAAGTTCTTTCCAAAAAATGCGTCGGGCGGCCATCTTGGTTCACCACTTTTGAAAAAGTTAATTGTACTGATACAGGCATGATGGTTTTCAGGTTTGGTTAATCGAGTAAACCGTTTTTAAACTGAAGCAGTTTTAAATTTAATTTGAAAATGTAGGTCCGGTAGCCATCTTGTTTAACCCTTAGCGGTCCATTTATTCAGCGTGTGTCAGGCGCGTCGGGTCCAATTTATTTTCACACACGCAGTTTATTTTAGACGAGCTGTTTTAAAAGTATTTTTTTCACAGTAAAACAGGTTTAAAAGGCACTGCATATCAACAGGACACTCAGTACTGCATCCCGAGCCCTGCCCCACCCCTTGTTCGCTATATTTTTCAAATGCCTCTTAATAATAGTACATACAGATAAATCATCTCTTGATCACTCGTTTTATCACCAAACTCCCCAATAATGTGATCCAAGTCGTTATTTTATTACTATAACATCTAAAAAAAGCTCTGCAAATGTCTGATGTTCTTTGAGCGCTGGATGCAGAAGCAGCTATCTTGTTTGTTTATGTCCGTGTTATCTATGTGGTGTTCGGTCTATCAGTATTCATGAGATACGTCCTTTTTTTTCGGCTTCTCTCAGCTCCTATCGGTCTCACTCGGCCATCGAATGGTTTTCTCGGCTTTTTCCAGAGAAAAACCGACTAGAGACCTGTTTTTTGCGTCTGATGTCGGACAGGGTCCGACATTGGACCGGAAAGGGAAAATTGCGATGTTGGACCAGGTCTGACATAGGACCGCAAAGGGTTAACAAAATAACACCATTTTGCCATATTTAAAATATATTGTCACCAGGATGATGCCTACCAAGTTGGGAGTAAGTTGGTTAAATGATTTTCGAGCAGAAGCAGTTTGTCTGGTGCACGTTTTGGGGAATTTGGTAGCAGCCAGTTTGATAGTAAAATTTATCGCAGCATTGTCTGCTTCGCAAGCTTGAAGCAGGTTTGGTTGCTGATGATATATGCCAAATGTCAGATCAATCACTTCAACGCTTCCCAAGAAGAATAATGTTGGTTCCAGTCAACACCATTTTTTTTTTTTTAAGTCAGTTGTATTGATACAGTGACAGTGATGATGCTTGTGAAATTTGGAGTTAGTCAAGTAAACCGTTTGTCGACTGAAGCAGTTTTAAATTTAAGACGTAAATGTCCGTCTGGCAGCCATGTTGTTTTACAAAACAACACAATTTTTACATATTTGTATTCCATTGTATTCCCAAGCCCCAGTACCAGTACCAAACACATAAGCAATTACTGGATGAAGCGGGTTTATTTCTTGATATTTGACAAGTTTGAAATCAGTAACTTCACCAGTTCTCCAGAAGAAGACTTTATTTCCAAAAAATGCGTCAGATGGCCATCTTGGTTCATGCACAAACACCATTTTTGAAAAAGTAAATTGTACTGACACAGGCATGATGGTTTTCAGGTTTGGAGTTAATCAAGTAAACTGTTTTTTAAACTGAAGTAGTTTTAAATTTAAGATGTCGGTCTGGCGGCCATCTTATTTTACAAAAGACCATCATTTTGCCATATTTGAATTCCATTGTCCCCAGGATGATGCCTACCAAGTTTAGAGTTAGTTGGTTAAACAGTTTGCAAACAGAAGCAGTTGCTTTGCACAAACTTGATAGACAACCTTGCCAAGGCTATGTATGCAAAGTTTCGTTTCAATCGGCATAACGGTTTCAGAGAAGACGTTAGAATATTTTTGTCAAATCTAATGTGGCTGCCGAACCATGTGACCAATCGACTTGTGTTGAACAAATCTACTTATAGGCCATAAGGGTAGTATGTGCCCCAAGTTTCATGTCTTTCAAATAGGAGGCACTTTTTTACACAGAGAATTGTGAGGGTCTGAAACCAACACCCTAGTAATGTTGTTGAAGCTGACACCCTGGGATCCTTCAAGAAGCTGCTTGATGAGATTCTGGGATCAATAAGCTACTAACAACCAAACAAGCAAGATGGGCCGAATGGCCTCCTCTCGTTTGTAAACTTTCTTATGTTCTTATCTCTACCATAAGCGGTTTTGGAGAAGATGATTTTGTTAAATTCGCCAGTATTCGTGAAAAATCCAATATGTTTGCCAAACCATGTGACTTTGTTTTTGCTGTGACACAACTTGCTGCTTGCATCACCATTACGAAGGCTGTTTGGGTTCTAACAAACAGGCTTCCCTCAGTCTCATACTTGTACTGACTGTTTGGTTAGCCAGAAGCTTATACAGATGAGCATCCCTGTATATTGCTTCCTGCGGTAACATGAACTGAGTAGGCCCGTACTGTACCGGTACCGAGGTCACTGACCTGCTCCGTTCCGACCGGTACCCGTACCAAACAGGGAACGAGGTTACCGCACCAGTACCAGACCAGTTTCATCACGGCATTGCGGCAATTGATGAGGGCACCCACAGCAATTGCCGCATGGCCACTGTTCATTTAAAGCCCTAAATACATACATACATACATACATACATACATACATACATACATACATACATGTTAGATTTCTAGAATTCTGCCATTAATAAGGTGCGTTGAGTAGAAGATAGTTAAGTGGAAATGTAGTGCGTCTAAGTGAACTTCAGGTTCCGGAGCACATTGAAAACAATATGGTATTAGGAACTCTTTTACCTGGTAAATGCAGTGTGTGTCATGTCTTAGAAAACATTCTCCTGTGTGTGTGCAGACACCTGGATCCAAGACGTAAGGACCAGACCTTTTCATCTTAACTGTTTATAATGAAAAGCGTTTAGACTTTTGTGTTTTGTCTGGTTGGCATGTGTGCATTTCATTTAAACGTATTTAGCATATTGAGTAATTCATAACTAAAGAATATTGGATTTGGTTTGAATGGTTAAAAAAAAATATTGTATTATTATTTAGATCAGTGGTGGGCAACCAAAGATAATCAAGAGGGCAGCAGGTTCCGGCCCTCAAACAACTCCAAGGGCTGCAAAACCTCCTTTGCCGCAATTGCAAGCAAAAATTTATACATTTTAATTTTAAAAGAGCTATGTATTACATTATATAAACATTAAGTATGTAATAAAGGATTGAACATATCCATGCAAAAGAAAAAGCATTTAAAGTCATAAATATACTACTTACGATTTCTGGGTGACCACCAGCTTTTTGAAGTTCGGAGTAAGGCAGGTGCAGGCTCATCACAACTCAGCAGTGAGGTTTCCATATGTTGGTCTGTTGCATTTGTTGTTTTTGATTTTTCCCATCACAGAGAATGTCTATTTGCATGTATAGGTTGAACGTGTCCTGGAAAGGTTTGCTATAGTTGGGGAATGCCCTCTTTCTTAAGCTGGTTGATGACGTCTTCATCCAGTGCACGCACGTGAAGTTTTTCTTGTCAAGCCCAAGCCTCTGGCACACAGTTCTACTGTTAGCAAAGTCAAATCCGAACAGGTTTGTAATCAATGAAATTAATGGCTTCAGCTCATTCAGTGATGAAAACTGGTTTTCAAAACGCACCTCCAGTCCAGTAAGCTTGCCTGCGTGAACGGATGTATCATACTCTGTCTCGCTGGCATCAGAGCAGTTGTTCATTGCTTCTTAAGATCGGGGAGATGCATGAAATCGTGAGACTGCAGCTGAGCTGACATTTAACTGTGGCATGAATTTCCTGACACTGGCAATTAGGGGAGGTAGGAGGTGATTTTTCTCCAAGTTTAGTGTGTTGAGATGAACGAGATATCGGTGAGAAAAGCTAAATCCAGCACCCACTGTTCATCGTCAAGTTCAGCCTGTGCTTGAGAACACTGAATAAGAAACTGGCAGACAGATGGTAGTAGTGCAGTGAGACGTTCCAATACCTTTCCCCTGCTAAGTCAACGTACTTCAGCGAGTAATGAGGTCCCCATATTCAATATCCAGTTGATTCAGTTTGATAAACTGCCAGTGGTGCAATCGCGCTTATATAAAATTAACAATATGCACCACTTTGTACATCACAGCCTCCAGTCTATCTCCCTTGTCTAGCTTTGCACAGAGGTGGCCCCTGGTGGATTATGTTATGCACCCTGAACAAGTTAGGTATGTGAGATGTCAACAGTGTCACAAATACAAGATTTACTTCGACCATAGAAGGACAGCCATCTGCTATGACAGAAACTAGTTTCTCTAGTGGCAAAGCATGCAATCTAAGAAAAATCTAAAATGCTTTTAAAAAGTCAGTCACTTGTGTATGCTTGTGTAATTCTACCAGGTCCAGAAATACATGTACATGCAAAGCTGAGCAAATTCCCTGTTGTCATTGAAAATGTGTTTAAATAATCCATTTCACTGTTCTAATTTTTAAAAAAATAAATAAATAAATAAAACTGACTGATTTAAAGAAATGAACATTTTGAAAAAGGCATTTAAACATACCGAAACAGTGGGCAGCTGACTGATCATTTTGTAATAGTATCTGTAATAATCTGTTCTTTTAAGATTAGTCTGCAACATGATTTTTCAAAAGTAGGTTGTACAAGTGTACTTGTCATGTTCACCCTTGTTTCAAAGCTATTCTTGAAGGCTGCTGTATACAGCTGAAAAGCTACAGTAACCTAATTTCTGCTACAGATTTTTTTTTCATCCTAGAATAAACCTTGTTCATTCAACTCTTGGGTCTGTACTGCAAATGAAAGTTTAATGGGAAAATGTGCCACAAAATGTGTTCTAAACAGCTCAAATAAAGATAATTTACACAGTAAGCAAGGTCAGTTTTAAATATTTGTTCTGCCAGGTCATACGCCCTTCTGTTCAAGCACCAGATACAACTTTTTATTATTCATGTGCCTCTAACAAACTGTAACGCTAGGCACTGGTAAAGATGTTAATGATGTTTCTTATTCTGCTATAGTGAGTTTAGAATGTAATCGTGGTTTGTTGTTATGGCAACTACTGTAGCTATAAATCCGTTCTTGTGTAAAACCTGATGGATTGATTTAATTAAAGGCACAATGGTGCAGGCGATGTTTTCTGTTCGTCGGGAGAGATTTTACCGATAGGCCTAATGCTTTGATCAAGTAATCAAACACTTATGACAACATACATTAGAAATGCTACACAATTCATAAACTTGAGCACTAAAAAAAATATTATTTAAACCATGCAGTACATGCTCTTCTGGGATTTGTTTCTTTGGGGAAAATTGTACATGTTCTTGTTTTAGGGTTTAAATCCAGCTGACCTGTTTTCAAACTGCCAAATTCTGTGCTGTTTTTCTTGAATGTGCTGCAGATTTGTCTATAACATTCATTTAGCAGATGTCAGCATGTGCAGAGTGCAGCAGATTAAATCCATTTCTCCAGTGAAAACTGCTTAAGAGGCATACTGGCCATCTGATCCTTGCTTCCTTACAACCAATTTTAGCTATAATGTTTTTTGTGTAAGCTCAAAATATAAAATCCAATGTATATGTGTACAGTAAATTGATGCAACTTGAATTTCTTATTCATTTGTTTTGTGTGTATTGTTTAAAGGTAGTACAGTATTAGGGTGTTTTTTAATGTGTCTGTCTTGTAGCTTTGGCAGTTAAGATTTTTTGTTTCAAGTGGGTGTGTTGATTCTGTGACCATCTTAAAGCTGCAGAGTCCCACAGTCATGTATTGTAATATTTTTCAATGTACCCTAAAATATGGCAATGGAGCTTTTAAAAGTTAACATGCATGCAGAGGGTGATCTTTTGAATAATAATAATAATAATAATAATAATAATAATAATAATAATAATAATAATAATGTTCCATATATTTAAAATAATGTATAACTGCTGAATGCAAAATGCATCAATATGGGGTACACTATTTACTATATACAGTACTACCTTTCACATTTATCAAATGTGTCCACGTCTAAGTTTTTCTTTTCTATACTGACTACACTTGGAAATGTACTGAATACTCTTCTATTCTTGCAAGTGTACTAATAATGTTTCCCTTTACCCTTCAAATCACATCATATATATATTAAAATGATTTTGTGGCAAAAGTTTTGCTTTTATGAAAGTTGAAATACATGAAATACATGTCTACATTTTTTTATTTTAGCATTTTTTTTGCAAAACTCCAGAAATGCTAATTCAACAATTATTCATACTCTTTCATGCTATGGTAGTATTATCTACAAGGTGCAAGAAATTTCAATATGATAATGCAGAACCAAATTCTAGAAAAGTCTATAAAATGCTGGATTGTAGGTGAACATTCTTAAAGAGTATAAAAGAGTTAGGCATAGGATGATTGCTGTCATTACCAATAAGTCAATATGGCACAATTGTAAAACTGATGGGGGCCAAGGTAGCCCCAATTGTTTCTTCTAACTTGTATCAAAAACAAGCTAAGTTAGTAGAAACAATTGGGGCAACCTTGGCCAGCACCAAGCAAATAGGCACAACTGGCAAAGCGGTGGGGGCCAAGGTTGCCCCAATTGTTTCTACTAACTTCGCTTGTGTTTTTTCAGGCACAATAAACGCAGATGAAACGCATGAAAAACACCAGCCAAGTTAGTAGAAACAATTGGGGCAATGGTTTCTTGGAACTTGGCTTGTGTTTTCGATATCTCTATTTTAAATGGCTGGGCACTTTTGATAACTTGGGTTTGCTGCTGTATCCTGTGGTAGTCATGGATGGTGGTACCAAACCAATTAGACCCTGCACTTCACTGTAGACTGCCATATGCTTATTGGTTGCAAAAAATGGTACGAGGATAAAGGACCATTGCGGTTAATAAAGTGCTGTCTGTCTTGTCAGTGTCTATTTGAAATTTCTACACCGTTCACTGACCACGATGGTCTTGAAATCACACACAACAACAGAGCCCTCCAGTATAAACAAGTCATTAGTTATCGGGCCATATGCAATGGGGTGTACCGAAGAGATTGATACGTTTTGCACATGAGACATTGACTGTGTAGCTACTTGGAACGGTTTCAGTACATGTACCTTTTTTGACCTGTTTTCCCAGTCCATTTCTTTCAGTTCTAGCATCTGTGCTTTTGATAATCTGTCGATCACTCAAAACTGTGTTTATTGGCCATCTCTGTTCAACTAGCCGTTCAAACATTGCATAATGCTATGCCATTGAGTGGCAGTGCTGGTTTAGGTAACATATAGGTGTCCCAAACTGCTCCTATGTTTGTTTAGTACTAATGTTCTCAACAACCTATTTCTTTGTATCAAGCTTTTCTTTGTTCGATGTTGTTTCCTAGGTCATGATTAGTATTTAAGGAGACCCAATTGCACTCTGGAGATTTTGTAGAGCAAGTAATAGAAGGGAGAATTTTCCCTCATGCTGGATTGTGAATTCCTTCCTTGGTCGATGGAGAAGCAGCTTTTATGTATTTTATTTGTATTATTATTATTATTATTATTATTATTATTGTTATTATTTATTTTTTATTTTTTTAAACATTTGCAGCATTTGATAAAGTGGATGCTTCATCGTTGTTTAGTGTTTAGACACATGTTTCCCTGTGTAAATGAAACACAAATAAAACAACTAATTAACAGTCTAGATAAGGATTTTGTGGATTGAGGGCCTTTCAGAGTGGTATTATTATAAGAGACCATCAAACTTGCAGCTCTTTGTATGGTTTCATTTTGAATCCTAAGGTCCCTTGAACAGGTAGGTAATTAGTTACCCGTGAAAAACAAAACCAATTGGTGCCTTAAGATGACATCACTGTAGTTCCTATGTAGAACTACAGTCGCCACCGCTTAGAACAGGCGCGTTTGTGCTAACATGATTCACCTGCAGTAAACGATGGACGGTATAAACTCCATTCAAAATGTCCCCCAATCACCAGTACAGTAATCAAAAACAAACACGTGTGTATGCGGTTAAAAATCTTTATTAAGACATTCATTACACTAATAAAAAAGATGTATTAAGACCTATGAATGTAATAAAAAGTAAAGTCGTCCATCACGTCTCTGATTGCGATGGGGCTAGAGTAAGGGCGGATATATAACAGATCTGAACAAGAATAACACAGTTTACAAACACACATTATTTACAGAGTACTCCCATCCCCTTCCCCACTCCATAATCAGCTCCCATTCCCACATTGTCCCCAAGTTTTTGAAGCAACGTTGCATTGTTTGCTGACTGAGTTCCAAGCATGCTTTAGCAAGCGCACAGCATCTAACAGAGACATTTTATTTACAGTGAATTTTCGTGCTGTTGCTCATCGCTTTTATCTTTCCAGCCATGCTTGCTTGCTGGTGCAGTCAGTGCTGTTTTTTCAAACTGTAAATAAACCTGACACTGTGTACAGGGATTAAATAGCCAAGGTACAGTACAGGGGTAATCGCTCAGTAACGAGGTTCAAAAAGCTGATTGATCGATCGGTCAAGCTTTTTTACTACTACAATAAAGTGCTGCCTTTTGTATTGAAATCTATGTGAATGGCAAGGTAACGAGGTGAAAACAGCTGATTTGTGGATTAGTAAGAGCGATTCCTACAGTAATAAGCAGTGTGTTTGTTATTTAAATCTATGTGAATGGTACATAACGAGATCCAAACAGCTGAGTTTGCCCAAACATGGTATAAACAATGCCTTTGTTCTTGAAATCAGCGGGAATGGCAAACGCTATTTTTCCGATATAAACGGCTGCCTGAAATAACCCTGTACGGTGTAAGTGGTGGCAACTACTTATTTAACTTGTTGTGTAACCACTGCTCTTTCCTTGATCTATGCTACTTTGTAATCCAGAGATATGCACTGTAAAATGTGGGGGAAATGCAGCGTTCCTTTATCTTCATAACACATGGTTCTATTTTAAACATCTGTTTAAAATAGAACAACTAAAAACAACTGTTTTTAGATCAATTGAATAGACCCATAATGTTTTTTTTTACATTGTATAGGTACGGCATCTGCCCCGAAAATGTGATCATATATGGCCAGAGTATAGGAACAGTACCATCGGTGGACCTTGCTGCACGATATGAGAGTGCAGCTGTCATTCTGCATTCTCCCCTGACCTCCGGAATGCGGGTAGCTTTTCCAGATACAAGGAAGACATACTGTTTTGATGCATTTCCAAAGTAAGTATGTTCCTGTCATTTTAGGCAGTATTTAAACTAAATTATGTTTTGTATGCTGAATAACTGTACATGGACAAAAAATGTTGACTGGTTCTGTTGCCGTTAGGTACCCAGTAAATTGTGCCAGTTGAGTCATGCTTGCTGTTAGCAGCCTGGATAATTGTATTTGTCCAGAAAGCATGCTTTTCCCATTAAAAGGTTTTGGTGACATCTAGCCTATTTCTTTTGATCATGTGAAGAAATACCAAGTAATTGTCTCTTTCTGACAAGGTATTTGTTCCAACCATGCTTTAAATTAAACCAATTAAACCTCCATCAAGTCCTAAAGCTAAATAATAATAATACTAATAATAATAATAATAATAGAGATTGCTCACTCTGTAGCAATTGGCTCTTACAAGGAACTTAACTATAATTAGAAGCATACAGGAACCTTCAGTTCTTGGAATTGGTGCCTCTTTCAGACAAATTGCTAAATATTTTGATTAAATGTAAGTTAAAATCAACACTTAAATATATTGCAGTTGCAATATATATATATATATATATATATATATATATATATATATATATATATATATATATATATATATATATAGTTACACAAAACTGTTACCTTTTTACATCTTTATACACTGACCAGAACACTTGAAAAACTAAGCTAAATTTCAAATCTCAATTCTGCTTTTTAATCCTTTTGATTCTTCCTGTGAATAATTTACCAATTTTACCTTGTCCTTTCTTCTACCACTGTACTACTTAATCTGAGGTGCTGGTTGTCATTTTTTCTGTTGCTACCGTTTGTTTTTCATGCAGCCAAACGCTTTGCACACCTTCCTTTTGCAGAGACTAGGCCACTGTCCTTCGCCATGGGTTTAATAAAAGCCTTGTCCTTCACAAGCAGCAGCACGTGTTTGCAATCTAAACAGCAAGTGTACCACACAGCAATGTATCCACTCAAGATCTCATTACAACAATGTTAAATGGCTGTACAAAGTACAGATGCATTAATAATGACTGCTTTTGCAAATAGTATCTTAAAAGAAAAAAAAAGGATTTCCAAATGCCATGTGTCAGTGGACATTTATTTATGCATTTATGCAGGCTTTAATTATTTATTAATCAATATTCTAAAATGCATGGGCAGTATCCTGAAGTCTCACAATGCTATAATTCCCTTTTTATTTTTTTTGTTTTGCAGCATTGACAAAATTTCTAAGATTACCTCTCCAGTATTGATAATTCATGGAACAGAAGATGAAGTCATAGATTTTTCACATGGACTAGCACTATATGACCGCTGTCAAAGACCAGTGGAGCCGTTATGGGTGGAAGGAGCTGGCCATAATGACGTGGAGCTCTATGGACAGTACCTTGAAAGATTAAAACAGTTTGTTGCACATGAGCTGGTGAATTTGTAAAAAAAAAAAAAAAAAAATATATATATATATATATATATATATATATATATATATATATATATATATAAATTTATGAAAAAGGGACTTAAAAATGTTATATAACTGTGAATTTGTTTTGTTTTGATAGCTGTTTCTTGTCATTTTATTGACTGCATGTGGTGAATAAGATGTAAACCTGAGGGTTTATTTGCAAATCATGTTTGCTGCCTTTTGAAGAAATGTTTGCAAATATCAGTAATGAAGGTTTTCATGCCAGGTATTTAAAGAAAAAAAAGCTGGAATACTGTCATGCAGTCGGTCTGTAACTCGTTTCTGTACTTAGTTCATTATGGTTAAAGAATTGTTGTTTTCATTTTTATAATATTTAACTGTAGATGTACTACATAACATTTAGAAAGTACGGTAGAAATTATAATGTAAGTTCAGAAAATTGCTGTGCAAGTGTTGCCAAATGTTCAGCATATCGGAAGCAAATTTATACTGAAACATTTTTAAACATCTGAAGTAAGCTGATTTTTTTTGTTTTATATATTTTGTTTAATTATATACAATAATAAAAATAATAATTCAATCAGCTTAAAGTTTACTTTTATTTCTGAGACCACTCTTAAATGCTGGATGAATTTGAAGGCTTTCTTTAACATTAAAAGGAATCTTATTTCAAGCCTTTTGTCTTTTAACAACGTACAGCTTGGCTAATAACCTGGCTAGTTTTTGTGCTCTCTCTCTCAATTCAATTTCAAGTGCTTTATTGGCATGAATGATTTTTTACAAGTATTGCCAAAGCAATGATGGGTAAATTCCATCTTTACAATGAACATTTAAAACATATGTAAATAAAACAAAAACAACACAGTACTTCAAACACATCACAACAACAATAATAATGAGAATAATGATATACATTTATATATGTATTCTATAACATTTATTTATTTATTTTTCTTTTCCTCCCTGTGTGAGGAGCCTCAGTGTCAGTGTCACTCCCTGTCCCTCAGGCTGTGGCAGGCGCTTGTGTACTGGGCTGCCACTTCTATACAGCTTGTCTGCTCTCTGAGGAGGATGGGGAGTTTTTCTGGGTCTGGCAAGTCTGAGAAGTCTATGCAGAGATTTTGAATTTTTGGGAAGAAGGCTTCCCTTATATTCTTATATTTTGTGCACTGCAGTAAAAAGTGTATCTCTGTCTCGACCTGATTGAGCTGACAGTGACCACACAGCCTGTCCTCTGGGTAGCCATGTCTTCCTGTGTCGGCCCTTCTCGATGGCCAGGCTGTGCTCACTGAGCCTGTACTTTGTTAAGGTCTGTCTCTGTTTACTGTTTTTCACCCTGGTCAGGTATTCAGCCAGGGTGTAGTGTCTTTTTAGGGCCCGATAGCATTCCAGTTTGCTTTGTTTTTTAGTGTGTGTGTCCCAATGAATAAGATATTCTTGTTTGTTTTGTGCTATAATTTGGTTTATTCTGATTGTATGTGTTAGATTGGAGCTGTCCTGAAGCTGGTTGGTGTTAGTGTGTGTTAGTGCAGTGAGCTTCAGGACCAGCTGGCTAAGGGGACTCTTCTCTGGGATCTGCTCTTGGTATTGTAGGGCTTTATGGTGGTAAGAGTTTATGTTACTATTATTTAGATGGAGCCAAAATTGAATTGCTCTTTTTTGGATATTAATCAATAGTGGGTATTGGCCTAATTCAGCCCTGCATGCATTGTTTGGAGTTTTCCTTTTGTATTTGCAGGATACTTTTGCAAAACTCTGTATGCAGGGCTTCTGTTGGGTGTTTGTCCCATTTTGTAAAATCCTGCTCTGAGTGGACCCCACACTTCACTGCCATACAGGGCAATGGGTTGGATGACACTTTCAAAAAATTTTAGCCAAATTTTAATTGGGATCTTTATATGAATTTTTCTCTTAATAGCATAAAATGCCCTGCATGCTTTTTCTTTTAGTGCATTCACTGCCAGGTTGAAACTCCCTGACGCGCTGATTTCTAGGCCTAGATAGGTGTAGTGTGTGCAGTGTTCCAAAGTGTTTTTGCCCAGGGTGAAGTGGTACTTATTTCCCTGAGATCTGGCTTTCTTATGGAATATCATGACTCTGGTCTTGTTCATGTTTACTGCCAGGGCCCAGGTCTGACAGTACTGCTCTAGCAGTGACAGGCTCTGCTGAAGACCCTGCTCTGTGGGTGACAGCAGGACCAGGTCATCTGCGTAGAGCAGGAATTTAACTTCAGTGTCATGTAGAGTGAGGCCAGGAGCTGCAGACTGCTCCAACACTGTGGCCAGCTCATTGATATAAATGTTGAACAGTGTTGGGCTCAGACTACAGCCCTGTCTCACTCCCCGCCCTTGTGAGAAAAATTGTGTTCTTTTATTGCCAATCTTAATCCCTCATTTATTTTCTGTATACATAGATTTGATGATGTCATATACTTTACCCCCTACACCGCTTTGGATAAGTTTGTAAAATAATCCTTCATGCCAAATTGAGTCAAAAGCTTTTTTAAAGTCTATAAAACAAGCAAATATTTTCTTTTTATTTTGGTTTACGTTTGTCCTATTAGGGTATGTAGGGTGTAAATGTGGTCAGATGTCCGGTGTTTTGGAAGGAAGCCAATCTGACTCTTGCTCAGGACACTGTTCGGTAAGGAAGGCCAGCATCCGGGCGTTAATGATACTGCAGAACACTTTCCCCAGATTACTGCTCACACAGATACACTCTCTCTCTCTCTCTCTCTCTCTCTCTCGCTTGCTCTCGGGAGATGTGGTTTCATCACGGTCCACACTGCTGATCCTGGCATCGTCGGATCACTTCCTGTTTCAGAGGGTGGTGGCTTTCTTCTCCCCTTAGCAGGCAAGACCAGCGGCAAATAGTCCATAATCACCTCTCACCAAATCCATACAATCAGTCGTGATCCCAACATTGAATATGCTGTTTACTTTGTACATCATAATGGAAGAAATGCAATCTCTCCGCTTTTTCAACTTGTAAATAATTTAGTGTTTTTACTTTAACATTTTTATTTCCTCCTCATCTGTTAAGCATACATATTTATAAATCAATTTTCTTTAAAACAGGGTGGGTGACTAATGGGTTTTTTTTTTTTATTTGTGTAACTTACCTTTCATTACAAAAGGAGCTTTGCTTATTAATAAATACAATGTAAAATATTTTATTTAATTGTTTTACACAAAACCAAAATCCAACAACCACATATAGCTAAATGCACTATATATTTACAAACTATACAACTGATGAAAGTTAATTTACAGTCATTGCTGAACACTCCCAAATGCAGGAGATTGTAAAAGCATCCTGAGGCACTATGAATATATATGCTTCTTGTTTTATGATATCCTGAGATTGCCATCTGCTGATCTGAAACACCTTGAGAAACAAAACAAGATGAATTCCATGTTCTATATAAAATTTAAAGACAAAGGACCATGATTGGCTTTGGACAACCGGATTTCTCAACCGAGGGTTTTTGCGGTTTTTGTCGGCAGTATTTCTCTGGTAAAATTAAGAAACAAAGTAGCAAACCTTTTCAGGGAAATAAAATATATTTTTGATGGACCAGAGAATCCTTGGGTGTTGGCAAATGCAGAACAAACCAACAATCCTAGAATGCTGTACATGCCCAGGCCTAACTAAAGAATAACCTGGGGATGGAGTGTTTGTTGTCCATTTTGCCCAACTCCACTTGCTTACTAATGAACTTAGTATCCCTGATTGTCCAATATTCAGCTCCTCAAATACAGTATATGTTAATCATTTTTATTAATAAAAAATCCTCTTTGTATCCAAAAGAAGATAATTTCCCCCCTCTTCATGTGAAGTTCCAAACTGCATCCACCCCTCCAACAAAATGTACATTGTTTTTGTATTATTCCTGTGGACATTATAGTTTCCAAAGAAGTTGTTTCAATTTTAAATCAATATATAATGAAGTATGGTATGACACTGTTTAAAAATAAAATAAAAAATGCTACATGGCAAAATTGCTGTGCAACTTTTAACTTTAATAAGTGCAGTACTTGGTGTTTTGAAGCCTGGAGGCTTTGCTTTTGCTCTTTCTTAACTTACTGCAGCTCCTGTTTATCAGGGAGCACGACTGCCCTCTTTCTTTCACTCAGCAGTTGTGAATGCGTGTGATGCACATTTCTTTCAAATGCTACAGTACCACACAAAATGTAAAACATGCATGTTCTCTGTGTCCCCCTGGTGGCCACCCTGCAACACACCCACATTCATAAAAAAGAATCCCAATATGTTGGTATATTTAAGAAATGTTATTACCATATAAGCCCATGCTAAGAAGGTACAACACCATGTGTCAAAGAAAGGTGCTCCATAACTATTAAAAACTCAATAGTGCGAATTTAGAATACGAAAAAAAACTTACATTCAATGACAAACGCTTCAACTCAAAGTATTTTTTAATGTCTCAAGAAATGTATCGTTTGTCATTGAATTTATGTGTTTTTTAAAAATGTTTATATTATTTCTAATGTTGCTTTTGCGCTGTAAAACAAGCTGCTTTCAAGGGTGGGGAGCTTGAACAAGTACAAACTACATGTGGGGAATGTAAACAAACTGGAATTGCTTTATTAGAAAGTTTGGAACTGCAGAATATTGTAGTACAAACACACAAAGGAAAACAGTTTTAAATACTACTTCTCCCATTGCACTGCTCACCACCCCCTTCAGCAGTGAAAAATAATAAATGCAGGGGTTTGCTATTTAGATAAGAAGACTCCACTGCTTACAATATATTATTCATCCACTCTTTGAAATAAAAACAATGTGTCAGGATGTGCATCCACGGGTTTAATGTAATGAAGGTTATTTAAACATTCACATCAGAAGGACTGAGACATGTGTTCTCCATGTCCATACATAAAGGTTACCATGATAAAAGTATTTCTGCAGCTTACCAGTCTTACAACATGCATTTGTAATGACCCAAGTATAATGCAAATCAGACTTCCTTAACCAGTTTAAGTCTGCTACACCTGCATGGTTAGTTGGTCTTACAACTTCTTTGTTAGCAAACATTATCTGTTTTTGTCGTTCTAGTCTTAGAATAAAAGAGAGAGTTGATATCATTGGTGGAAGGATTAGGGGTTGAATAATCAAAAAGCAGAGAAATAGACACACTTAACTCATCTAAATATGTATTCCATCATTTAAAAACCTGACAAGGCTTCAGGGACAAAACTGTCTGTTTGGTAATTCAGGTCAGTCACAAGTTATTTGCCATGTTCAAACATACCTGTCAGTGCTTTACCAAACTGCTTACTATGTATAATGACCCATCATGTCAAAAACACCTCATAAGTTAGGTAAAAGTTCTACTTCACCATGTAGTGTATTAACAATTCATTACTACACTTCGCTATGCTTTTACCATGTAGTGTATTAAGAGTTATTTACTACACTTCGCTATGCTTTTACCATGGACATTTTGTTTCATAGTTTAAACAATCTAAACAGTCACTAAAATGTGAAGCTTTTCATCATTGGTTAGGAAATAGACTCATGAGAATGCTTTAAGGTTTGCTAATATAACTTTCTATTACTGTCTACGTAAGAAATATTTTAACACCATGTGTCATAACAACATGATCATAACTCCCTAAATTACAGATTCATGTGCATTTCTGTGTCCTGGAACACTATTTTCACATGTGAAATCACTGGAGGTTTGACCTCTGTTGACCTTGAGAGGTCAATGACCTCACTCAGGGCTCAAATGTGCTGTCCGATTGGGAAGTTGTAATGAATGCCACAAATAAACCATTTTATTATAAATTTGGTGTCAACATGTACATTAGATGTCACACATACTTATTACATGCAGAGAGCTGAGGAACTGGTAGGTCCGAGTAATGATCTGAGTACAAGCTTAAGCTAACATTCAATAGGAGCAGAGGGCAGTGCACTTGGGGGCGGTCTTGACACATTTGCATTGCCCAGTGCATCCCTTCCTACACCCAGTGGTGTCTTTCCTCCAGCCCCAGTCTGACGGGCTTGGAAGTTCACGGTCAGGAGTTAGGGCCTCTACAGTGATAGCGTTTTCAACTAGTAATCGAACTGGACACTCTGCTGTGCTCTCATTGCACACCATTCTTCCAAGGACACAGCAACTGTCTAAAAGAAACTTACATTCAAATGTGTATTCAGTATATGCTCGGTGCAGTAGTGTGTGGATACTTGCAGCTGTGACTTGGTGTGCATGCCGGATCTTCATCACATGGCTGGCTCTGATGAAAGAATCTGCTGCACCAGAGCTTGCGATGTCGGCCTGCACTAGAAGCACTTGTCCATCCACTATCATCTAGCCAGTCTCCCAGTACCTGCAGATATAAAATTAATGCTTCCCAGGGAGGTTGCCTTTAAGTTGTGGACAACGGCGGCCCTGGTGGTCCAGGTACCCTTTCGCCATCAGCCTAAGGTGAACTGTGTCAAATGGGAACGTCCAGTCTGACAGCACATTCAGGTGGTTGACAAACAGTTGCTCTTCGTCATGCGTGAACAGTGTTGAGTGGCCGGCTGTCTTCTGAGTCATGTTCTGATTGAGGCTTTGTTGGCTTATTGTGCTCTTTGGTACAGCGTACTTTTCTGACACCTCTCTTAAACTTATCTGTCCTGCCTTTACTTTCCTTATCATTTCCAACAGGTTAGCTTCACTGTACGATTTGCACAGTGTGTACTGCTTGCCGTGACGGGCATTGGAGTACCTTCATCGGTAACGACGCACCATCTTTCACTGACAATCTGCAACTGTGCGGAAAAAACACCACCATTCGTTCAAATTTCCTATGGTACATTATAAGCATTACTTGCATCTGTCTGTATGTGTGTATTTCATGTGCATATGTTGGTAGTTTCATTTTTTTTTTTTTGCATCCTAAATAACCCCTACCCATTGTCCATAATAACCATAATTACATTCACCGTTATATCCTATAAAATACATGGCTTTTTTAGACAAAAGACATGTCTAAGAAATAAATAATAATGTCCACTTATCCAGCAAAACCTTTACTATTTCATGGTGACATTCAAAAAACTACCAGATTTATTGTATTTTCTGTATAAACGGAAGTTCGACTGGGACACGTTTTCACATACATTACTTACATACCTCCTGAACAGCAAATGTTTGCACAAACTTCAAAAATGTGGTTGCTCTAGGGAGCAGACATATTGGTTATGAATCCCTGCAAGTTTTGTTAGAGGTGCATCAGTGGTTAGCCTACACCGACACCTAGTATAATTTTTCAGTACTAATCCCAAATAGCACCGTTCTACGGTGCCTATTCTGTGTTGGTGTGCGTAGCTGCACATGTGTGTAATCGAAGGCTCTAAGGACACCAGGAAACTCATACCTCCCAAGAAAACCCTGCTTTGTATTTTGTTGCAGCTCGTGAGAGACCGGGAAATTGATGAATTCTCCTGCCCGCTTTACTAAAGCTGCAGGTACATATCGCACTGCACAGCCGACTGGCTCATGTCTGCAGTACACAGTAACCCACAGTGCGTTGGAACGAGCCAGTGGCATAAAATGTTAGTTTAGCGGATACCCTTAATGCTACAGGCAAACAGTGTGCTCTCCGCATGTCTGCTTCCAGGTCAGCCTGAAGCAGATGTCAGTGATTGTTTGTGTGTTGCGGCAAAATTTACATACGATCAGCCTGATTTTCAGGCGCATTTTTAGAGAGAAAATAGAGGTTGCAATGCATTTGCACGGCGAGTTCTTTTGCCACCTAATTATTCGTCTCGATTTTCAACAGGGTCAGGTTAATTTCTCTTACTCGCAACGCCCTTTGTGACTGCTGATTATGACTGATTTAACTGAAACGGGTTCAGGTTCATTAACAAGACAATAAGTCACATTTCAATAGTCTGGACTTCCATTTAACTGGAAAACAACAAGGCAGCGCACATGTAGTCGCAACAATTGGAAAAAGAAAGGAAAAATACATTCTTAGCCACCCAAGTTGAGCTTTTGCTTGATGATATTTTATGATAGTTTTTTTTTTTTTTTCAATAGTCCTTTAATAGAAATAAGTGAGCAGCACTGTTTTTCTTGTACTGCAATACTAGCTGGCGACAGCAGAAAAGTAGCGTCTTTTTTTTTTTTTTTTTTTTTTTTTTACGTAGGCCACTGATGTTAATTTTGGCTGGCTGCCAAGTCACTGCTCAATTTGCGCATGCATCTCCTGTACAGCTATGGAACGCAGCGCGCACTATTTTTACTTTTGTTTTCACAAATTTGCAAATAAGCCTGCTTTTTCGGAATTACAGTCCACAATATTCCAGCGCTTTAGAGGCACATTCCAAATAACGTCTTTTCCAACTTGCAAGGTTTAATTTTACACACATTTAATATCCCGCGATGACACCACTTGTCGTGCTGTAGATTATTATTATATGATGTTAATATTATTAGCTTGTCTTAATTAGCGAGTGTGTTTTGCACCTTTTAAAATAAGGCATAATTTGCAAAATAGAACGAATTATGAATTTCAATTGCTTAACAAGCTGTAATGCAAATGTATTGTAGCGCTTCGCTGGAGGCAAAAAATGGAGAAGATACGCTGCTTTCAGTTTAATTATTTGTATTCATTTGGACGCTATCTCCACATCCATTCACAGACCTGTCCACTTCGCTGCATGTCAGGAACCACACCACTAAACGGCACTGCAGCCCTCCTTATAGGCTTAGCCCGTCCACTTATGCAAAATGTTAACAGGCTTACGACACATCCCAGAAAAAGAAACAGCGGGTTACATGGTACGGAAGTACACACACAAAAGGTAAACAAGCAAAGGCTGAATACAGCGGGGAGGGAATAACACATACAGTCTGCAAACACAAACAGACAGGAGGGAGTGTGGTACTTAAGAACAAATGCATGGATAACTACATTGCCCCCACCTTAGTTTCTTTTTGTCCCTAAAAAATTTGCAGGATGCAATGCCCAAGAGTCCAGCTCCACAGTTGGCGCGATGCCAGCCCTGCGTGGCTGCGATCCTGCACAGGTTTTCCACAAGATCCACAACAGCGACAGTGGCATTCATTCATGCGCTTTGAAACAGCATGTTTAGATTGTCTAACTGTGCTGGGCAGCGAAGGACACAAAGTCCCTGTACCGAGCGGGCAGCCAGCGGTGTGGTTGTGCCTGCGCCTCACCTTGGAGAGAGTCTCTCGCAGGTCCCGAACAGGCGGAGGGCTGTGCTGTTGGTGAAACAGGGGGAGTCGGTGGGAGGGTTGAAGGTGGTCTCGTCGCATGCTCCGGCCCGTGATATGAGCACAACCATTCGATTCTGGATGCAAAGTTGCAACCGGTAGACCACCTCACCCACTTGCTGCAACACAGTACATGGTCCCACCCAAGGAGCGTCCAGTTTGGGATACCATTCCTTCTTTTGGCGTGGGTTGTAAACCCATACCAACTCCCCAGGCTGAAAGTGGCATCTTTTCTCCCGTTGCTGGTGGATCCCGGCGGCTTGGAGCTGTTCTCTGGCAAAGGCGTGAGCGCTATCCAGGCGGTCTTGCAAGAGCTTGGCGTATAACATCCCCGGCGGCTCCTTTACCCCTGGCGGCTGCCCATACCGGATTGCTGGGCTGACATCCGCAGCTCCCGACCCATCATTAACAGGCCAGCAGGGTCAGTGGCAAGTGGAGATCCCGCGGGTGCGCACTGGTGGTGATGGTCAGTTGGGTAGCACGTGTGCGATTAAAATGCTGGGGGTGAAGGGGGGTGGTGCGGCCTTGTGTTCGGGGGCCGACTGGAAGTGTCAGATTTTGCGATGCATGGGGCTGGCGATGGTGGCGAACCCCTGTACAAACTTCTGATAATAGGATACGAGGCCCAGGAAGCTGCAGACTTGTCTGGTGTTGGCCAGGGTGGGCCATGCTGCATGGCGGAGATTGTTCCCAGATCGGTGGCGATGCCCTCCTCGCTGACCTGATGGCCGAGGAAGGTGGTCTTGCGCCTGAACAAGTGGCACTTGTCTGGGTGCAGTCGCAGTCCGGCAGCCTGGATCCTCTGCAGCACCCGCCATAGGTGGAGCAGGGCCTCTGAGAAGGTCAGGCCATGTATCAGCAGGTCGACCAGGTACACCACACATGCCTGCTTGGGGATGCTGTCCAGTACCTTCTCCATCAGCCGCTCGAATGTGGATGGGGCATTGCACAATCCAAACGGCATGACTTTGAACTGCCAGAGGCCCTGTCCGGTGGAGAATGCAGACTTTGGTTTGGGGTCAGGGGTGAGGTGCATTTGCCAATAGCCGCTCCTCAGGTCAAGGGAGCTGAACCAGGAGGACCCAGCGATGAGGTTCAGTGACTCATCAATGCGGGGGAGCAGGTAAGAGTCCTTCCTGGTGACCGCGTTTAGTTGGCAGTAGTCAACAAAAAATTGCAGACTCCCGTCCTTCCACGGGCGCGGACCAGGGTCTGTTGGACGACTCAATCACCCCAGCCTTCCGCATCTCCTGGATGATCTGCGCGTCCAACTCATGTCAGAACAGGGGTAGCCGACGGGGTGGTTCCTGACTGGGTGGGGCTCGGTCGATGTCGATGTGGTGTTGAACCATCCCAGTCCATCCCCCATCCTCCAGCCTGACCGCAAAGAGGTGCTCAAACTCCTGCAGCGAGGCGTGGAGTCCGTCGCTCTCCTTGCTGGGATCCAGGGAGTGGTACTCGAGGTCATTGCTGCTCTTTCGCTCTGCTCATGTCCTTTGCAGGAGTTCTTTAAAGGGCTGGCACTTGCTGGGGTTCCCACAAAAACTGTGGTGCTGGGTGAGGTGGTTGGTGCATCTCGAAGGAGCAGTGGACCTGCTCCGTAGGTCACTGTACCTTTTGCCAGATCTAGCTGCCCTCTCGCCTGTTAAAGGAAGTCCAGCCCCAGTGTGCACTGGTCTTGGATGTCCGCGACCCAGACCTCCTGATTGAAGGCGGTCTCCCCCAGGTGCAGCTGCAGTAGCCCTCTTCCTTGCATCGGGGATAGCTGTCCTCTAACCATCTGCAGTTGCACCTCCGTGGGTGCTACTTTAGCCCAGCTGGTCTCGCCAGCCCGCTGAAAGATGTTGGGCCTGACCAGGGTGACGGTGGATCTAGGTTTGATCAGCGCAGTGCAGGGCACATCCTCTACACTGCTGTTCAGATGGAGATGCGCCCTGAAACGGGTTCTCCCCACGATGACTGGCGTTCTGGTGGTTTGTTTTGGGTTGAAGACCCGGGCTGCGGTTTCCCCTTCTACTATGGCCTTCTTCCATTTCCCGCCAGTGACTGGCTGGTTTTGGGCCACGCCACCTGCCGAGGGCAGTAGACAGGGATGTAACTGGGCTGCCCGCATCCCCAGAAGAGATGTGGACTGGGGGGTGGTGGTGGTCTGGACCGTTCCACCATGGCTTGTTGGACGGCCATGATATCCCACAGGGTCTCCGTCAGTGATGCAAGGCTCTGGGTGGCGTCATTCTCCTCATGTTCAGCCCGTCGGGCAGTTGGTTGTGGCCGGGCACTGCACTCTTCCTGGGTCACGTCCTCCCATTCCTGGGCGAGTTGGAGGGTGGTCTGTAGCGACTGGGATTTGGCAAGGTGTAGGTACTTGCGTAGTTCACCCACTCCCATGGCTTCAATGAACTGAAATCGGGCTTGCTCCTCTTGCTCTCAGGCGGCAGCATCCGCGTATGTCCGCCAGGCTTCCCTCTCCAGGTCAATGGCTAGTCAAGCCAGGGCCTCCCCTGCCGTCCACGCTCGCCTTCTGAACCTGGCTCGCAGCAGCTCTGGTTCCCCTGTACTGCTGAACTGGCATTGGAGGGTGGCCACCAGGAAGTGGTAATGCCCATATTCTCCTCAGCCAGGTTCAGTAGCACCATCTGGGCCTCACCTCTTAGTGCCGCAGTCAGTTGCTGTGCTCTATCGCCCTCGATCTAACTTGCACAGCGCGTTTAGCTGTGTGTGGAAGGTCTCCCAGCTCGTGGTGCCGTCAAATCTGGGCAGCTTCGTCCTGCTGTACTGCCATCGCCATCAGGTTGATCGGCCCGCGGTCTCGCTTGGCTTTGGGTATCCGGCACGGCGCTCTGCGGGACCCCACCAGGCCCCAATGTGTTCTTCCGTGTGGGTCTGGACTCGCCTCTCTTTGCTCCGGGTATCCGGCACGACACTCTCGGGACCCAGCCAGGCCCAATGCGCTCTGCTGCCGGTGATCGTCGTCTCTCAGCGCGGCTCTTGACCCAATCCTCCATTCGAGTGAGCTCTGTCTCAGGTTCCTGGATGTGCTGGGACAGTCGTTTCACCTCGCCACTCGTCTCTCCCTTACTTAGCCGCTCCTACTTGATGCTCGGGCATTCCATCCTTGATCGCGCTTCTGACTCTAGTGTAGTGTTTTGTCGGAGGCAAGAAATGGAGAAGATACGCTGCTTTCAGTTTAATTCTTTTTATTCATTTGGATGCTATCTCCACATCCACTCAGAGACCACTGCTCCGGCCGCTTCACTGCTCCACTGAACACTGCAGCCTTCCTTATAGGCTTAGCTCGTCCCCTTATGCAAAATGTTACCAGGCTTAGGACACATCCCGACACCAGGACCAATGGGCATTGACAGACAAACAACAACCAAATGAGGGTGCACAGATAACAACCAATGGGAACGGACCAGGGCAGACAAAGAACCAGTGGGTTACATGGTACGGGAGTACACACACAAAAGGTAAACAAGCAAAGGCCGAATACAGTGGGGAGGAAATTATTATTTATTTCTTAGCAGACGCCCTTATCCAGGGCGACTTACAGTCGTAAACAAATACATTTGAAGAATCACGGTGCAAGTAATAATACAATTAAGAGCAAGATAAATACAATGATGAATACAATGACTTTGGTTCAAGCAAGTACAAGTGTGACAAAATACAATTCAATAATACAGCAGATAAGTGTCAGTGATAGTTACATCAGGATATAATTAAATACAAAATACTACAGATTAAACACTTGGCAGATTACAGTACTCTGAAGTACAGGATTAAATGCAGTAAAATTATTATTATTATTATTATTATTTATTTCTTAGCAGACGCCCTTATCCAGGGTGACTTACAATCGTAAGCAAATACATAAAATAGGGGGCAGATAAGAGCAAGTAAAGCGCATTTAAGGAAGGGTGATATGTGTCCCAGGGGAAAAACAGAGGAGTTCTACAGGTGCTTTCTGAAGAGGTGAGTCTTGAGGAGGCGCCAGAATGTGGTCAGGGACTGGGCAGTCCTGACATCTGTGGGAAGGTCATTCCACCACTGCAGGGCGAGGATGGAGAAGGAGCGGGCTCTGGAGGCAGGGGAGCGTAGAGGAGGTAGAGACAGTCTTCTAGTGCAGGCGGAGCGGAGAGGTCGAGTGGGGGCGTAGGGAGAGATGAGGGTCTGGAGGTAGTTGGGTGCAGTCTGGTCAAGGCATCTGTAGGCTAGTACAAGAGTCTTGAACTGGATGCGAGCAGTGATCGGGAGCCAGTGGAGTGAGCGGAGCAGTGGAGTTGCATGGGAGAAGCGAGGCAGAGAGAACACCAGGCGAGCACCAGAGTTCTGGATGAGCTGGAGCGGATGGGTTGCGGACGCAGGGAGGCCAGCCAGGAGGGAGTTGCAGTAGTCTAGGCGGGAGAGTAACAAGGCCTGGACCAGGAGCTTGGTGGTGTAGTTGGTGAGGAAGGGTTGGATTCTTCGGATGTTGCTCAGGAAGAATCGGCAAGTGCGTGCCAGAGTGGAGATGTGCTGGGAATAAGAGAGGCAGGGGTCCAGAGTGACTCCGAGGTTCTTAGAGGAGGAAGAGGGAGAGAGTGTGGTAGATTCCAGAGGAACAGAGATAGAGAGATCAGAGGAGGGGGAGGAGGAGGGAAAGAAAAGGAGGTCAGATTTAGAGAGGTTGAGTTTGAGGTGATGCGAGTGCATCCAGGAGGAAATAGCATACAGACAGGTAGAGATACAGGAGGGGATGGTGGAGTCAGAGGTGGGGAAGTAGAGGAAAATCTGAGCATCATCAGCATAGAAATGGTATAAGAAACCATAGGATGCGATGAATGGGCCCAGGGAGCGGGTATAGAGAGAGAGAACAGGAGAGGACCCAAGACTGACCCTTGGGGGACTCCTGATGAGAGAGGGCGAGGTGTGGAGGTTGATCCACGCCAGGTTACCTGGTAAGTGCGGTTGGAGAGGTAGGAGGAGAACCAGGCCAGAGCAATGCCAGAGATTCCCAGGTCAGCGAGAGAAGATAGTAGAATAGAGTGATCGACAGTGTCAAAGGCAGCAGAGAGGTCGAGGAAAATTAGGACAGAGGAAAGAAAGGCAGCTCGAGTTCAGTGAGTTGGAGACAGACAGGAGGGCGGTTTCAGTGGAGTGAGAAGAGCGGAAGCCAGATTGGAGAGGGTCGAGCAGAGAGTGGTTGGACAGGAAAGCAGAGAGCTGGCGGTGTACAGTCCGCTCGAGGATTTTGGAGAGGAAGGGTAGGAGGGAGACAGGATGGTAGCTCTGGAGGGAGGTGGGGTCGAGGGTGGGTTTTTTGAGGAGGGGAGTGATAGAGGCTTTTTTGAAGGCAGAGGGAAAGAGACCAGAAAGGAGAGAGGTGTTGAGAAGGGAGGAGATGAAGGGAAGTAGAGCAGGAGCAGCAGCTTGAAAGAGGTGAGTGGGGAGGGGGTCCAGGGCACACGTGGTGGGTTTGTGACCCTGGAGCAAGGAGGAGAGGTCAGAGTCTGAGAGGGGCGAGAAGGAGGGTGAGTTAGTAGGGGATGCACCGTACTCCCTGCTGTCTGTTTGTGTGAAATAACACACAAACAGACTGCAGGGAGTATGGTACATAAACACAAATGCACAGGTTGCTACAGTATTTTCAAAAAAGCGCAAAGCCTACAATTCCATTGCGCCACTGACTTACATGATTTTTGAAAATACATTTTGCAGCATATCTGGAGTCACAAAGGTGTTTGGCGACCTGTTTTTCCCTCTGCCCCTTTTGAAAATCAGGCTGATAGTGTGTCAGACAAGCTGAGAAAAGACAGGTGACTTCAAAATATTTAGGGAAGTCTCCTCCTACTCTCTTTGTCTGGCCGTAGAAATCCAGTGGGCACTTCAAATTTCTTCTCTCTCTCTCTCTCTCTCTCTCTCTCTCTCTCTCTCTCTCTCTCTCTCTCTCTTTACCTGCTTCCCTGGTAATTTAGAAGTATTTATAGTCGTCCATGCGATATTTAAAGTTTCGTTATACGTGTTACTTAAAGAATGCCGTATTTAAATACATGCTAATATAAATACTATAAATATACCAACGCAGTAACAATTGCGCTTGACCGCACATCTCTGACAACTGGTCAATATATTTTTATGTCAGTAGGTGGTGTGAAGAGACAGCGCAGCGCAACTTGTAATATGACTTGCTGGTTCAGGCCACTCATTTACTCGTGTGTTGTCAACACAGTTGCCAAGTCCGCTTATAATAAGCGGAATTGGGCTTTAATTTTTTGAGTCACAGGTTGCGTGATTGACTGGTGTCAGTATATGCACGTCATTAGAATTTTAGAATCATCCTATCCCCACCAGTTAAACTAAAAAAACTAGAACTAATAATAAAAAAAGGAATTTGTATAAACACCCCCACTCCCCTCCCTCTGAAATGGGTTTGGGCTTGTTTTGAAAGGCAGTGCTGCTTTTTTTGCACTTGGCAGCACTGGTTGTCAATTTGCAGCGCAAATCTTGTCTCACTTCCTTTTCCATCTGCTTATGTGAAGGGGTTTGGCTGAGTTTAGTTTTAAATGAAAAACATCATGTAAGAATGCTAAAATGTCTAAAAGTGGGAAATCTATTTCAAAGTAAAGATCTTAAATCGACTGGATAAAACCGACAGCTGATGGTAAGTGAAGCGCAAAGTAATAAATAAAGGGTAAGAAATCAACGCAATTCTATATACGATTACTGAAGAACTTAAACATACGTTTACTTTATTTACAGAAGCTAGTAAAACAAGATGTTTTAAAGTTTGTAGCATGCATACGGTCTTTAAATTGGAAAACTTCTACTGCACTTTTGTTTATGATCAAACAAAAGAACATGCTCGGTAAGTATGTTCTAACTGCTGTATTGCACTGTACTACTGTGTGCATCAAGTTTAACCAAAGATACTTGCAAATGTCATTTTATATAATAATGTTATACAACAGTGTTAAAACATCTAGTGTTGAATAACTGGTTCGTGGTAAAAGTTGAAGAACGCCAGACAGTCGTATAGTGGATACAACTAGAGGCTCTCCTGAACTCAAGCAAACCTTTAAGTTGTCTGCTGTGCGCTGGTTTTGCCTCGTCTTCATGACAGTCTTGTGCAGCTGCTGCCAGTCAGTAATTTACTGTAGTACTTCGTGGGATTGTTTTTTAAGGTATTCTGAACAGATCAGGAAGTACTGGTATGTGTGTGTGAGCAAATATATTTTTAATTTGGGTAAAGTATGCACAATGTGTATTTGGGATGTATGAAACAAAGTATGTTTTGGGTTTCAGCCCCCTGAGTTCCCCGGAGTATAGAGACAGCCAGACAAAACAAACAAACAAACAAACAAACAAACAAACAAACAAACAAACAAACAAAACATTACTTAAAAAGAGAGTTTAGTTTACAAAACAATAGCAATTGAAAACTAGACACAAAGAGCAGATTGCACTGAAGATACAAGTTCAGGGACTCCCATTGCATAGCAGTCAGATCCTTTTCTAATTTTGCTATGTTTAATAAGATGCACCACAGCTTGTTACCTATACACTGGGTCTAATCTAGCACATATTAAAACCTGGAATGGGTGAAGCTGCTATGCAATAGGAGTCGTATTTCCATCCCTGAAGCTCAGTATTTAGTTCTACTTCTATTTGCTTCTACCAACGGCTACAGATTCTCTAGTCTGTTGACTGAAAGCAGTTTTTTTGTTTGTAGGCAGCTGATAATATGCAAGTAACTGATGTCTCCAGACATTCCCCTGTGTTTCTCCCACCCCCCAGTGAGAACAGCCACAGGTCACCTGGTTTTGTGCTGAGAAGAATCTCTCCAGTCCGATCACCACCCATGCCAAAGACCAGAAGCCTTCCTCGGATCCTCAACAAGGCCTTGCCAGTTATTCATTTACAGAGCAAGAACAGAAAAGAGAATGGGCAGCCACTCAAAGAAGGAGAAGCAAAAACACTTTAGTATGCTTTGCAGTTTCTCTTCTTGCTTTCTTCATAGTACTCATTCTTATGCTTAGCCTGACAACAAGAGAAGTTCTAGATGGTAGGTATATATTCAGTGCAGAGTTTGTGATGTACATTTTGTTTACATTTAACTTGAATATATGAATCAAACACAATTTTACTGAATGTTTAGTCATATTACCGTTTCAGCTGGGATATTAAGTTTTAATTCTTTACAAATAGATCATCTAGTGTGTGTATATATATATTGTAAGACAGCAGCGAGGGGGTTAAATCCTCCCTGCAGAAAAACATGTGCGTAGGCACATTTTGGGTTTGTTTTGTTAATTGTTTTATTGTTAATTATCACCTGCACCTGGCTATTATTGAATATTAGAGCCAGGTGCAGGGTTTATAAGGAGAGCAGTTAGTCTGCTCAGGGCTGCTGAAGTGTGTAGAAGCCCGACTGTGCCGGTGGTGTGTGTGTGTGTGTGTGTGTGTGTGTGTGTGTGTGTGTGTGTGTGTGTGTGTGTGTGTGTGTGTGTGTGTGTGTGTGTGTGTGTGTGTGTGTGTGTGTGTGTGTGTGTGTGTGTGTGTGTGTGTGTGTGTGTGTAAAACAAAGGAAAAGGTATTGTAAAGCCTTTTGGTGTGATCGGTGTGGAAACAGTGTGTGTTGTTTTGTTTATTTTTCTACAGGTAAACAGCTTAGCTATCCTGTTTTTTTTAGTTTAGGTTCTGGTTTTGTTTAGTTAGCGCTCATAAAAGAGCAAGGTGTTTGTTTTGTTTATTTTTGTTTTTGTGTTTCATTGAAAATAGCGCAACCACGCTTTGAAAATCCATTACTGCATCCTGGGTCGGTGTTTTTAAAGGGGCAACGAACCTCTGCCTCCGACCACCTCCACCGCCAGGAGCAGAGCAGCAGCAGCTGCCTCTGTCTCTGCCACCTCCATCTCCACCTCCACCAGCAGAGGGTGAATGCCTGCTAGTTAAAATTTCTGAACTCAGCTGACCTGAAAACCCCCGGGTGATTTTAACTAGCGAAATCTAAGATGGTCGGGAAACAAAATGCCCCTTTTCTGGTTGAGTTGGCATGGAATAACCCATGTTGAAATCCCTAGTTAACAGAGTTATAAGTATCTGGGAGATCCAGTTGTTCATGTTTATTAGGCTATTATCTTGTTTATATTAAGCGATGAAATGGTTGAATCGATTGTATGCAAATGGACCATTCTCCTCCTAATGACACTGTAGCAGGGCAATTGCCCTGCACATGTGTAAATTAGTATTGGTATAATTTGTATTGGGAAATGGGTTTTTTGTGTATCGTTTTGGAGTTGATTTGTATGATTGAGACTTGCTGCCTGCTAGGCTTGGCTGAGGGGAAGGGCAGCAAGTGATTTGCTGTGCTGGTCCTCAATCAGCAGGTGGGCGGGTCCTGACCAAGTGTCCTTCAGTTCAAAAACATCCGCGGGAGATGGTTCAAGGCGACTGCAACGCCATGCCAGAGGGGAGCGGTGTCTACTCGGGAGGAGAGGGTCTGCGCTGCAGGAACAACAGCTACGTAACCCTGAGACTGCAAGCGGTACTTGTGAAGGCAATCCCCAACCAAGGCCGTATGAAGCACCAGGAGTCGTCGTATGGATACCGGCTCATAAGTAGGTTAGTTTAGGGGATCGTGATTCCATGTGATGTATAGCGAGGGTTACGTAGTGTAGCCGGTTCCTGGAGCGGGACGCCTCGTTTTATAAGGCTAGCGCTTGCCCTCTGTGGCACCTTTTATTTGTAGTTTTTGTACTGTGTTTTATTTTGTATTTTTGTACAGCTTGCTGTATGTGTCCTCTGTGCGTTACCATGGCTGGTAACGTCACATGACCACCTTTATTTACTTTCTGTTTATTATTAATAAATCCTGCGCGCCCGTGCCGGCGTTTCAACTCCACCTCCAATGTCTCTCTGTTTTGCTTAAACAGCGGATACCCACGCACGTGACACGAGCAACATCCTGTCACAGACACCGTTTGAATCAATGTACATTTTTAAACAAGGTATAAATGTAAATACATTTATCAATATATTCATGTTATTAATAATCAATCAGGTAGCTAGCCTAATATAAACAGAACTAAAGTATTCATGTTTTTATAAATCTAATAGCCTAATAATAATAGCTTGTTTTATGTGTTAGAAGTCTATGTATATGTGTATGATGTATCTAAAATGTGGTCCTACTTGGGAATGTTGAAATAGTAGAGAATTTTTCTTCTACAAAAACTAAGAGTTGCACCATCAATAAAAAATATATAGCAAACCAAAAACATCCTTTAAGATACGCAGAGAGGTCTACAGTCTAAATGGAGGGATCTACTTTCCATTGCATACAAATTTAAAATCAGCTGTTTAAAATTAGCCTTAGTGAAAAAATAATGGAAATTAAACACAAAGAACTATGTTTTACTTGACGGTAAGAGCTGACAATTCCAAAAATGATAGGAAATTGCCATGTAAGGCTGCCACTGTGCCCTTACCTGACCCATGTTCTGACAAGGCTTTCCAGCACACACTGCTTAACTGGTACAGTAGGTGGGTTCACTTCAGACAACATGTTTAGTCATCAGTGGCTGAGGATTCAAAAGTTCTCTTAAACAGCATAATACACATCCTTTACAAGTTTAGAAGAGTCGCTGTCATGAATGGATAAGAAAGATCTACAAAGTTCATGGATTGATTGGTTGTAAAATGCTTGTGTAGCATAATTTGTCTCATTTCAATGATCTAGAGCACAAGATATTATAGTAAGGCGTGCACATGTGTTTAATTTATTTGTTATGAATACAGTGAAAGAGCACAGGAATGCAATACAGGACAATGGTTTTCTGATATTAGTGCTTCCTATTGCTGCTACGGTAGATTACTTAATGTTAGAGTGAGCTAATGCAGGGTTGCTCAGGGAATGTTTAACTAAGCCAACATTCTCATTACTCAACATATGTATTGAAAATAAGCCATTGCTTATCTGTGTGGAAACGCCTAGGTGCTTGAATTGTGAGTAAAGCTAAACTGTCTGAATTCCAGATAGGCCAGCCCTTTTTATCTAAGACCTATATTATTATTATTATTATTATTTTATTTAGCAGACGCCTTTATCCAAGGCGACTTACAGAGACTAGGGTGTGTGAACTATGCATTAGCTGCAGAGTCACTTACAATTACGTCTCACCGAAGAAGCGGAGCACAAGGAGGTTAAGTGACTTTGAGTTTTGTCAGAAACAGTTAGTCAGAACATTGGAGGAAACAATGAAAGCTCTTCAGACAAACAAAGTGGCTAGACAACTATCTGTAGAGGTAGATTGTGGCGATGTGGCCGCGCCCTTGTGCGTAGTTTGTGTTATATGTTGCATGTTGCATGTGTTAATGTTGGTGTATAGCGATTGGTACACGGGATATAAGCGGGTCTGTGTTTCACGTGTGTTTAAAAATGTATAATTGTAGTTAGGCACGAGGTTGCACATAATTAATTCACGTGCTGGGATTCAAGTGAATAATTAATTAGTAATTGAATCCCAGCACAACAGTATATATAGATGCACGTTTCACTCACTTTCGGGGTTGGGTGTTCGGTGAGTGGAGAACGGAGAGAGAGAAAGAGAAAAGTACATTTATAGTGTTTTTACTCACCGTGTTTGTTCGTCCCTGTTTGTTAGTGTGTGTTCGTTTTGTTTACCTGTTTATTTTGGCGAAAGTGCCGTGTGATGTTTTGTGTTCTTTTATTTTGTTTATTAAATGCTGAGCACAACCAAGTGCTCAGCTTCACCAACCTCACTGTCTGTTGTGTGTTACTTCCTGTTTCTGGTCTGACGTCACCCACTGTCCGGCCGTCTTTGTGACACGTGGTGTCCTGCGTGGGATTACCAGCCCTCCTAGACGCAGACCAGAGCAGGAACCGAAATTTGTTGTTTAAAAAAACGGGAAAAAAAAAAAAAAATGACAATGGCAGAAGACGCCATCAAACTGCGGGACTGGGTCCTGGAAAATGCTGGGCTGGAGGCCCAGTCTATGCCCATAGCCATCCGGATCCTGTGGCTGATGGACAGGGAGAGATGGGAGGCGTATGAGGGGAACACACCCCAAACTCCCTGGAGGAAGGTGTGGAGTTGGTCCTCAGCTACCTGGAGGCAGCTATAAGTGGAACAGCAGCCCAGGTAGCAGGATCTCCAGCAGGAGGATTCATGGCCAGCTGCACCTTCCTAGAGATTGGGAGGAGCCTGAGCGTCCACAGCCCAAGTGGGAGGAGCCTGAGCGTCCACAGCCCAAGTGGGAGGAGCCTGAGCGTCCACAGCCCAAGTGGGAGGAGCCCGAACGTCCCACGCCTGAGTGGGAGGAGCCCGAACGTCCTACGCCTGAGTGGGAGGAGCCCGAACGTCCCACGCCTGAGTGGGGGAGCCCGAACGTCCACAGCCCAAGAGGGGGAGTCGGTGCGCCCACAGCCCAAGAGGGGAGTCAGTGCGTCCACAGCCCAAGAGGGGGAGTCGGTGCGTCCACAGCCCAAAAGGGAGGAGTCGGTGCGTCCACAGCCCAAAAGGGAGGAGTCGGTGCGTCCACAGCCCAAAAGGGAGGAGTCGGTGCGTCCACAGCCCAAAGAGAGGGAAGTCGGGGCTTCCACAGCCCTAGGACCCAAGCTGCCAGCAGAGGGAGAATGCCTGCTGGTTCCACCTCCACCAGCAGAGGAAGAATGCCTGCTGTCCCCATGTCCACCAGCAGAGGAAGAATGCCTGCTGTCCCCATGTCCACCAGCAGAGGAAGAATGCCTGCTGTCCCCGTGTCCACCAGCAGAGGAAGAATGCCTGCTGTCCCGTGTCCCCAGCAGAGGGTGAATGCCTGCTGGGTTCCCATCCACCAGCAGAGTGTGAACGTCTGCTGGTATCACTTCCCCACCGTCACCACCGGAGGAGAGGAACAGGAGCTGCCTCTGCCTCCACCACAGTCCCCTGCAAGAGCGGGAGAGCCGCACCAGTCCCCTGCAAGAGAGGCGGAGCCGCACCAGTCCCCTGCAACAGTAGGAGACCACACGCTGCTCGCACCTCCATCGCCAGGAGACTACACGCTGCTCGCACCTCCATCGCCAGGAGACTACACGCTGCTCCCACCTCCACCGCTTCCTCCACTAGGAGCAGAGGAGCAGGAGCTGCCTCTGCCTCCGCTACCTCCAAGAGCAGAGCAGCAAGAGCTGCCTCTGCCTCCACCGCAAGGAGCAGAGCAGCAGGAGCTGCCTCTGCCTCCACCACCTCAACCGCTTCCACCAGGAGCAGAGCAGCAGGAGCTGCCTCTGCCTCCTCCACCAGCAGAGGGTGAGTGCCTGCTGGTTCCGCCACTGCCCGGAGCAGAGGAGCAGGAGCTGTCTCCGCTTCCCGCACCTCCACCACAGGGAGTACGGTGGCCGGAGCCCCAGAAAGGGGAGCTACCGGCTACAAAGACAGGGGGAGAGGTCAGGAGACCACTTTCCCCAGCAGCAGTTTCGCTGCAGGAGTTCTTGAGGCCGGAGCCCCACAGGAGGGAGCTACCGGCTACAAAGACAGGGGAGAGGTCAGGAGACCACTTTCCCCAGCAGCAGTTTCTCTGCAGGAGTTCTTGTGGCCGGAGCCCCACAGGAGGGAGCTACCGGCTACGAAGAAAGGGGAGAGGTCAGGAGACCAGCATCCCCAGCAGCAGTTTCGCTGCAGGAGTGGACCAGCATGCTGTCAGCCGTGCCACTACCGGCAGGGATGCTGACAGCATTGCCAGCCATGGGCCCACTGAAGCCTCCCTTCCCAGCCCGAGACTTTGTCCTGGACTGCTGGGTTTTAAGGGGAGGTGGCCGTTGAGGCCATGTGTGCTGCGCACAAGGGGGTATATGTGGCGATGTGGCGCGCCCTTGTGCGTAGTTTGTGTTATATGTTGCATGTTGCATGTGTTAATGTTGGTGTATAGCGATTGGTACACGGGATATAAGCGGGTCTGTGTTTCACGTGTGTTTAAAATGTATAATTGTAGTTAGGCACGAGGTTGCACATAATTAATTCACGTGCTGGGATTCAAGTGAATAATTAATTAGTAATTGAATCCCAGCACAACAGTATATATAGATGCACGCTTCACTCACTCGGGTTGGGTGTTCGTGAGTGGAGAACGGGAGAGAGAAAGAGAAAAGTACATTTATAGTGTTTTTTACTCACCGTGTTTGTTCGTCCCTGTTTGTTAGTGTGTGTTCGTTTTGTTTACCTGTTTATTTTGGCGAAAGTGCCGTGTGATGTTTTTGTGTTCTTTTATTTTGTTTATTAAATGCTGAGCACAACCAAGTGCTCAGCTTCACCAACCTCACTGTCTGTTGTGTGTTACTTCCTGTTTCTGGTCTGACGTCACCCACTGTCCGGCCGTCTTTGTGACATAGATTCATCATCAGCCTTCACTTTCTCTTTTTGTATCTTTATTGTATTTATCTGTTTTTTTTAGCCTGCCTGTAACAGGGCGAGGAGCCCTGTACATGATTGTTTATTTATTTTAGAATGGGGTACCCCTCCGCCCCTATGCAGGTTATTATTTTGTATTTGTTTTGTTGTATTATTATTATTATTATTATTATTATTATTTATTTATATGTATTTATGTATTGTTTTGTTATTTTTATTTAAATGTGTTCTGGCAGAGGCGAGGTCGGCAGCTAGTCCTCTGCCAATAGTAATTAAAAACCTTGTGTAGAATGTGGCCATCTCCCGAATTAATGAAGTGATTAATTGTTGCTAATCGGGAGATGGTCACCTGCATAAAAGCCTGCAGCTCTTTGCAGTCTGGCTGGGTGTTCTAGGAAGGAGGGACAAGAGCGAGGTAAACTGAAAAAAACTAAAATAAATCTGTGTCAGTGAAGGCTACTGCCCAGCCTGACCGATCTATGTGTTTTGGGTTCTAGATTTTGTTTTGTGTAACTGTTTTATTTTCGCTCTGTGAGCAAGTGTGTGTGTGTGTGTGTGTGTGTGTGTGTGTGTGTGTGTGTGTGTGTTTTATTTGTTAAACCTTTTATTTTATTTTTGTTGTTTAAATAAACAGCGTCAGCACCATTGCACCACAGTACTTGCTTGTTTGTTTTTCTTCCTGCTGCTGGCCTGATGTCACCACTCTGCCATCCCTGTCACACTACTGTACATTCATTCATGAATATGGCAATTTCAGATTGCGTGTGGGTTGAGAGTTTGTTTCAAATAAACACATTCATAGAGGTGTGGAAAAGTTATCAGTTACTGTAGTTGAAACTTGTGGATTCACAGCTAGTGAGGTCATTTCTCTTATGCAAGATAACTACAGTATTTTTGCATGGCATTTGTGCAGTTTTACCATGCTTTTCCTATGGTTATACTATACATTTGCTATAGTCTATCCTGGTTTGCCATATTTATTAGTTATTCTTTACCATACCTTGCTATTCCTTACAATGCTTACCTTTACCATGCTTTCACTATGCTTTATTACACTTTGCAATGCTTTTATTATGATAAACTTTTATAAGGGTTGGTTCCAATCAGGGCACCAGGTCAATTAATCGTTCAGTGAATGTTTCCAAGAATGTTTTACTCTACAAGTAAAATCCATGATGATGAATAATTGATTAAGCAATTCAATGTTGCATCTCATGTTAATAAAGGGTTTTTCATAATAATTGACCTGTTTTTGATACATTAGTTTTTCTTCAGGTATATATGAGTAATGGGCTCAGGCACAACTGGATGAAAAACTTGTTTGAAGCTGTCGGTTTAAATGGGTGGTTCATTGGGTGCATGCCTGTACTCCTTTTTCCCATTTGATTCTCCACGTTCAAAGTTCATGCGCTTGGCTGTCTTGGCTGGATGCTTTAAACAGCCTCTGCATGTTTCTAAAACCATTATAACATTCTGTTACATTTAATAATATTACTTACTGATGTTTCCCCTTGTGGTGATACTGTTTCCTTTTAAAATAAAAACATAGCTGGAAAGATATTTTGGTGTTGGGGAAAAATATTTGATTCACCATGTTCATGTTTGACAGAGGTATTATCATCTTGAGTCTTTAACTTGATTCCTTGGTTTTATTTTACGAAGTAACAGCCTTTGAAACTCATGTGTTAAATGGTGTCAAGTACATTTTAAAAACATGGAAGAGTTTTTTGTGGGAAGCTCTGTGATATTTTTAAGAACACATGCTAGGGATGTATGGATAAAAACAGGACACCCATTATCATGTATGTTTTAATAGATTATGACCAGATATTTGTGTTGATAATAGATTGTGTCAAAAAAAATGTACTTTTGCGTGTGATGCTGCTTCTCCTTTGACTGGTCTTGATTGGAGATTTTGGATACTTAATCCATTTATACTGTCCTCTCTGCAGACAGGCCCTGGTTGGTATTATTGGCGGTGGCAACACCTCCTGCAGTGAGGATGTTCGAGAGCATGAGAACCACGACACTGGAGGACAAGCTGTTGCTCGAAGGGAATTCATCACTGTCGACGGAGTGAGATTCTCTGTGAGCGCTTACAGCGAGTGAAGAGAAGGTTTGAAACTAATTCAAATTCTTCATTACATACAGGGTTTTTTGCTGCTTCCCAGGGCAGCTGTTGAGAAAAGTGGGGTGGATCAGTTATTGGATTAGTGTGTGCCTCTGCTTTTACCTAATCAACAGGCTATCGCACACCTCTGTGTCTGCATTCCTGAAAATAACTTTCATTCAAGATTTAAGAATGTCTCCTGCTTTATCATGGGCCTCTTCACACCATGTATTTATTGTACTGATGTTAATAAGAGGTGTCAGTGGAATTAAGTTAAAGATGGTATAAATATTAAATGTTCAGTTAATAACTATAGAAGATGCAAACCATGCATTGAAAAGGGCCAGAGTGTTGCCTCAAACTCATTCAGTTTGTTTATCAGTAATGATCTCCCCTCCTCCCACAAGTTTCCCGATCTCAGGTTTCCAGGTGGAGGTTGTGGATGGGGTGATGTTGCACATGAAAGATGATGTTCAGAGCTGGAATCTTGGTGACCGGGTTATCATTGCCAGCACAGACTTCTCAATGTACCAAGCCGAAGAGTTCTCTCTTCTGCCTTGTCCAGAGTGCAACAAGTACCAGGTCAAAATACAAGGTACACAGACAGTATCATATAATACCGTAGTTGCTCACAGAATAGTGGTCCTTTAGATATACATCCATACCATACTGTACTAAACCAATGTGCTTTACAAACTAGCGGCTGGTTTCACAGACCCTGAAAAGCACTACTCTTGGACTACCTTACCTATTTTTCATACCTTCAAATCCATGTCTTGCAAAAACACTACATGTTTGCTACAGTCCTCATTCACTTCCTGTGTTACAGGTAATAGAATCCTACCTGACCTACAGCCTGTGACACAGAAAGTGAACCATACATTGGCATCAAAACAAGTGCAAGGAATCACTGTTTGGTCATGACCTCTTTAACATCCAAAACTCCAAAAATAAATATAATATGGCAAGAGATGCAACTGATTGCCAGAGAAACTAAATCAATTGTATACACCTCTCGTTCTGTCATTAACCACAGTACTAGTGGATATCTTTGCCATCACTGTTTTAATAAAGAAAACGCTGAATTCTCTATTTTTTTGGGGGATTAGTTAACTGACTCTTTCAGGGTTGCTGAAAAATAAAACATCATGCTAAGACTATTGACAGTAGGAAGGAAGCTAATGAATTAGCTTCCTTTTATATCGCAACCTTGTTGAATAGGAAATAGTCAAGAACATACAATGTCTGCAGTATTTTTTCCGATTAAGTTGTCAAAACATACGGCTAAGGCATTTTGATGGGCTGCCAAGTTTATCTTTTTATTCACACTTGCTAGTATAAACACAGCAGCTTTATCTGTTGTCACTCGACAACACTCTATACAGAAGTGCTATCAAACCAGCACAGCCCATTCTCCTTGACACAAAATCACTGCCATTTGCAAGAACAAGGCTTTACCTAAGCTAAGAGTGCAGAGGCTGAGTTATCTCATGATGTACATCTGGGTGGACTGGGAGATGGATTCTAGATTCTGAAATTAAAGTTAAGAGTTCTGGAGCACACTGTTGCAAAGCCTACTAGTACTTGTAACCATTAATCAGTCTATAACCTCCATGACCTTAGATGGCAAAAAAAATGCTTTTTGTATGCAGAAAAATGTAGTGCAGTTAACCAGTGCTGTTATACAGTGATGTATTACTTTTATTGTTTGGCAGGCTGGGGTGTGTTTTAAAGTCTCGTCAGTGGTTTGTTCTAAACACACGCACAGACATGTACAGTACATGTAAGATATCGGAATTTAATGTTTGATAAGTAACCAACTGTTTTGATTTGTGTTAATCAGGGAAGCCACAGTTCACTCATGTTGGTGAGATCATTGACAGGATTGATATGAGAGCAGAAGTTGACGTTCTGACAAGGAACATTCTCATCCATGGGGAGATGGAACATTCGTACTGTGGAAACAACTGGTGCCAGTTCTTCAATTACGATACATTTGGGGGTCACATTAAGGTTTGAGTGTTTTTTAAATTATAATTTTGGTTTTCGAGTAAAACAACTGATAATGACTGATCTTTTGACTGCTGTAACTGTATAACGGTTTTTATTTGTAAAGGGGAAATTATTTTTGCTGAATAGTGTTACCCAACCAATGACACATTGAGGATATTTGAATCAAATTGGGCTTTCTTTTCAAGGTATTTCCTGAAAAAATTCCTTATTATATTTCAGTAACTCTTACAAGAGTCTTTTCACAAATGAGTTGCACAGCAGGGCATCTTTATAATATAATAAGTCACTGTGCATTGGTTCTTCCATTAGAAGTAACCCCTTGTTGAAAGTTGGAATCCATTTAATGTTTATCGTGTCCTGTTAGTTAAGTAATAACGGATTGTCTTTGCTTAAGGCCTGCTTCTATCAGCTGTGGCTTCCTCAATTTCAACTGAATGAATTGCAAACAAATCCATTGTTGCTGTTGTTCCCTGTTCTTCTTTTCCTTCAGTGTTTGACAAATTAGAACCTAAACAAATGTGGTTATAAAAAACAAATGGGTAAAATAATTTGAGAGGAGGTTGAACATGATTATAAAATTCAGAAGTGAGCAAAAAAAAGTCTATAACATTCCTTAAAGTTTTGTGAATTTGACCTCATGATTGAATATATTAATGTTAACATTTATAAAATATTTTTTATAAGTTGCCATTCGTTTTTAAAGTGATTTACCTCCAATGTAAGAGATAAAAACGCTTTCCAGTTTCTGATTTCAGTGGTCATTTAAAAAATGGCAGTGCCCATACTGCACCCCAGATGCTGGAGTAACTGTAACATTACCCTTGATTTACATACTGTTTGGTGTCTCATGCCAACATTTTCCAAGATCTTGCAGGTATTTAGAGATACTAAAAGAAACTTAATAAATTCAATGACAAATATTCTGAAACCTCCAGAAAGGCATTTTTACCATAACGAAAACAGCGCAATGTGTCTCAATTACAGGGTTTGAACGTGTTGATAGCTATACACGTTTGTAACATTTCGCTTTGTACTTGTGTATTTTAAAATACATTTTACTAAACCTCTCGAGTGAAAAAATGAATGGAGGATCCAGGAAGGACTGAGACACTAGTACTCAAACAAATGTCATACTGTCTTAAGCTTCTTTTTTATTAAAAGATTTTATATAGTTAAAGTTAAAAGAAAAACGAGTGAACACCACCATTGACATAATGAGTGTTTTGTGTCTTAAAGATTTTGGGGAACTTCACATCAGTACACCTGTCCCATATTGAGTTGAAGAACATGGGTCAGCAGGTGAAGGGGAGTTACCCTGTTTACTTTCACCTCTGTGGAGACGTGGATGAGAGGGGCGGTTACAGGACCCCAACATACCTGGAGGGTCTGGCAATCCATCACTCGTTCTCCTGCTGTGTCGCTGTCCACGCGACTAATGGCCTTCTGGTGAGCCATTGTGTTCATCTGAAGAAAGCTAGTATGAGGGGGAATGGCCTCATACTAGCTCGTTATTATTTCACTTTTGGGTACATTTTAGGGAAAGTCTACACAGGAAGTTGTCCCACTGTCTCCTCGTCTCAAAACATTACGTTTTGTAACGTTAAATAAAACCTATGGTCAAACTGATGTTTAAGATATTTTTACTGTATTTAAATGTGTTAACCAGACAGTTGTAAAATCCCAATCACATGTGTATTCCTGGGATTCTCTACCAGTTCAATAACATAGAGGCTGATTCAACTCCTTAGTAACACATTTTATTAGACATACCCTTTAGGACAGATGTAGATCATACCTAAATACCCTCTGCTCCTACTCATTATGCTGAGGGGTAGCCATCTGTTCCACAGGGGAGTGTGTTATCACCGCTTGAAAAATAGTTTTGCTTCTCCTCAATGTTGCTGCCTTATTCACTCAGTGGGATAATGTCTACAGCCCAAGGAAGTTTGACTCAAATATTTCTATGTTGACTTTCCTTGCGAATGAATAGGCCTAATGTTATCCAGATTTCTTTCGAATGTTAAATTATATCTTTCTAAGCCATACTTTTGGTTGTTGTTTTGAACCTGTCTTCAGATGCAATCAAAAACTTCATTAACCTTTTCTTGATGTTTAACTTGAAGGTATTCATTTAAAATATATGTATTGCGCTAGTAATGCCACAACTGAAGAAAAGTGCAGCTGCAGTGTGACTATAAAACAAATACTGTATGGCCTTAGTAAGTAAATATGGCACATAACTGGTGTCTGGGAATACAATAATACAAATCTAGATGTAGGTGGTTACCCTGCCACTGCTGGTCACTAAATGGCTTCATTGTGCTGTCACAGATAAAGGACTCTGTTGGCTATGACACACTGGGACATTGTTTTTTCCTGGAGGATGGGACTGAGCAAAGGAACACTCTGTACCACAGCCTTGGACTTGTCACCAAACCCGCCACACTCTTGCCCACGGACAGGAACAAAGTTTATGGAAACTACATCCCAGTGCCAGCAACTGACTGCAAGTAAGTGAAAAACAGATTACGTGGGGGGGCGGAGTGTCATGTCGCATTAACTGCCTGTTAAAAGTAGATTTTGTTGTTTGGATGATGATAAATGTATGAACATAAATAGTTATTTAGATATTTCTTTCATAGGCACTTTTTGCAGTTCAAAACAGAAACATGCATGCTCTTGAAAACATGTACAGTACATTATCTCTACTCTAAACATCTAGTATTCTCACAATCGACTAACTTGTGTTATCTGTTGCAGACACAGGAAATAACTAAAATAACAAAAACCTATTTACTGTTGTTCATAAAGACTGTGTTCCATCAGCCAAATCCACATGAGCAACATACAAAAGGCTCCACTTTACAGTTCCGTTACAACAAAGATCAATTTAATCTTTGTATATAGCTTAAATCAGTGTTTCTCAATGGCGTACCGCCCAAGGGCCGTTCTGAAGCCAAAGAGGGGCGTTTACATCCGAGAGGGCGGGAAGGGGGCGTTTAATTTAAAAAAAAAAAAAAGAAAAAAAAAAAAAAAAAGGGGCGGGGGGGAGGCCTTGTTTATTTAAAATTAAGAAAACTTATATTTCAAAATGTTGATTAACTACTTACACACAGTGTGTCAGTGATGTACTCACTGACTTGTGGACTATAAGATCGTGTACACATCAAGTAAGAAATGTGTGTTACGCAGCACCGTGCTATTATAGTATGGTCCAATCAGAACAAAGCAACCTTTCCATTTGTGCCTGTTGCCATGTTACGGTACACGTCTGAATTGCACAGTTTATTCTTATTGTTCTCTAATGATTTGCATTTGAGGAGATTTTTGGAATCAGTTCTGAACCAGGTATCTGTCACTGGAACGGGGTATTTCAATTCTGGTACCAAAACTATTTAGAAAAATATGTCCGTATGTAAATGTGTGATCGGAAGGGGGGTCAGTAATAGACTGCGAAAACTGGAGATACATAAAAGATGTTGTGCAAAGGAAATATATTTGACATACCGTACATATAAAATATGATCCATAAATGATACCGCTTTTGTGATGATCCAACAATATTGTGCAATCTATGAAATCTCCCTGTATAATTAAAGTTAACAAAATAATCAATCTCAAATTTGCCCAGCAACAGTTTTATTACAACAGTGACAGCCATTGTGTGCTTGTATATGAACCTTATTAAATTGCAAATTTCATAGAGCTTACAATTAAAAAAATCTTTCACCACATGGTATGTGCAAACAGGCCAGTATATACAGTGGTTTGCAGAAGTATTCACCAATAATGTCACATTTTCTTGAATTACAAATTATTTATGCGCAGTTTTTCAAACAAACTTTTTTTATTCAAAGCTGTAGTGGCTAAACTGAACACTGTTTTATGAGGAGGAGGTTAAATGTCAGTAAAACTTGCAAAGAAAATGTACAAAATGAAATTTACTGGTTGCATAAGTATTCAGTCCCTTAATTCAGTACTTGGTAGAAGCACCTTTTGCAGCAATTATTGCTATGTGTCTTTTTGGATAGATCTCTACTAGCTTTGCACAGTAGGATGGTGAGATTTTTGCCCATTCTTCACGGGAAAATTGCTCCAGTTCTGATAAGTTTGTTGGGGATTGTCGATGGACTGCAATCTTCAAGTCTCACCATAAATTTTCGTATGGATTCAAGTCAGGACTTTGACTTGGCCACTCAAGAGCATTAATTCTCTTCTTGTTCGACCACTCCAGTGTGGCTTTGGCTTTGTGCTTCGGGTCATTGTCTTGCTGAAGTGTGAATTTCCTCCCCAGTTTCAGAGTCTTGGCTGACTCAAACAGGTTTTCCTCAAGAATTCACCAGTACTTTGCACCATCCATTCTCCCCTCTATCCTGACAAGCTTCCCAGTCCCTGCTGAAGAGAAGCATCCCCATAACATGATGCTGCCACCACCATGCTTGACAGTTGGGATGGTGTTGACTGGGTGATGTGCAGTGTTGGGCTTGTGCCAGACGTAGCGCTTGGAATTTAGACTGAAAAGTTCAATTTTTGCCTCGTCTGACCACAAAACCTTTTTCCACGTCTGCAGTATCATCTTGTGATCTCGTGGCTTGCAGTGGTGACGTCAGACCAGAAACACAGACTCAGGAAGTAGCGGGGCAAAGCTGAAACGCTACGGCGTTCATCCTTTTATTGAATAATAAACAAAAACAAAAGATTTAAACAAAACGAAACACTACAAAACAAAAGGCGCGTTGACCAAACAAACAGAAATAAACAAATCAGTATTGTGCTGGTATAAAAACCAGCATGCTTAGCAGTTGTTTATATTTTACTTTCTCTCTCCTTGCTCGCTGTCCCGTACTCTCCTCTGACACTAGGAGAGGGTAGAGAGCTGCAGGCTTTTATATTCTGGCTGAGGGGTTAACTAGCTGTTAATTAATTATCCTATTACCCCTCAGCCATAGTCTGCACGAGTTTAATAAGGATGCGTGACTGTCAGCTAGTTAAATAACCAGTAGCTGATCAGTCACGCATCCTCACGAGGTTTTAAAAAGACAAATAATACAAATAATAATAAAACAGTGCACATATACATAGGGGCGGTACACTCCGCCACACATCTACATGCTTTTTTGCAAACTCCATGCATGCTTTAAGATGAGGCTTTTTGAGTAATGGCTTCTTTCTTGCCACCCATCCATACAGTCCATCTTTGTGTATGGACCGACTTATTGTTGATGTGTGAACACTGACTCCCATCTCAGACATAGAACTTTGCAGATCTCTCAAGGTCATTGTTGGCTTCAGAGTGGCATCCCGAACCAGTTTCCTGCTTGCCCGGCTGCTTAGTTTGGGAGGGCGACCTGATCTGGGTGGTATGATGCATCTTCCACTTCTTAATGATGGACTTCACTGTGCTGAGGGATAATCAGCGCCTTTGAAATTTTCTTCTACCCTTCTCCTGCTCTGTGCCTCTCTACCACTTTATCCCTGACTTGTTTCAAAAGCTCCTTGATCATCATGGTTGCTTTGTTGGGTCACTATGTGAGTTGCAGCTTGAAAGTCTTTATATACCTGAGGGAAATTATCTACAAGTTAAACCACTTTGAGTACAGACAGGCTGAAACCATTTCACTAAATTTGTGACCTTTCAAACAAATCATTTGCACCTGAGCTGATTTAGGGCTGCTGTAGCTAAGAGGTTGAATACTTATGCAACTGAGATTAATCTGTTTTTCTCTGTAAATCTTACTTATTTATATTCTATATGTATTTTTTAAAGTTATCAATGTGGAGTAGTTTGTGTAGATTCTAGATGGCTGCAGAATTAGAAGCACCGGAGCAGCGTGGAGCGAGCGGAGGGGACTGGGGAAATAAAAGCCTTGGGGCGAGCGGTTTCAAACAGGAAGAGAGCGAGGAGCAGCGTTTATGAGCGCTCCACTCCGCTCACTTGCTCTGATTGTGTTAAACTTGGGGTTGTCTTGCAAATTATCCCATCGAGGTCCAGAAGATTCTCTTTACCAAAAGCATTTTCATCACATCATGTTAAAGTGAAACTGAATTATTCTCCAGGGAAATAATCATAGTGTGAAGGTGTCAATTATAGTTATCCAATGTGTTTTTGACAGAAGTTAATGTTTTTAATAATCAATTTGACTAAAAATCCATACTAGTACTCACTGGAACCGGAATCCTGATATTTGTGTCCAGTTTGTCGGTTGCAAAGCAGGAAGCTGGTCCCGATTTCAAAGGAACCGGTTCACACATCTTTATTGGTATCCACACCATGGCGCAAGCAAAGAAGGTATGTCGGCAATATTCCATAATAGTACACATTTTACTTTAATACTTGTATTAAAATAAAGCATTGTGTGTATGTGGTTTACACTGGAGGGTAAGGGTATTGCCCTGTGTTTGTTACACACTCAGTCACTCTTTGCTCTTTGTTTTCAGAGCAGTCTCTGCGTTCTGGATTTCCCATTCCAACAATAACTTAATCAGCAATGCTGCTGCAGGCTCACAGGTGAAAAATACTGAAATTCTTTCCCTTACAGTTTTATAATCCAAATTATATAGAATTGCATACTTGTTCATATTTCCAAAGATTGAGAGTACAGTAGGACTTCTGTTTGTACATAAGATACGGTACGCAAAGACTAGTGTGACTATCTTTTGGGTTCCAATAGCTTGATGACAGCCTTATTGAGAATGTTTAATGTATTTGTCAAATAATAATCTGAAGTCTAAAATGTTTTTTAAACAGTGATCATGTGCCCTTGTGATCCGAGTATGCAGATCTGTGATAGGTTTGTTTTAGTTCTACAGAAACACAATAATTATGCAGTTTTACTGCATTACTGTAAAAAACATTACTTTGTCCAGATACTGGGGTAGCCTGTGGTTTATTTTGATCACCGAATTCAGGGACCTAGATTTCTTCAGTTCTTTTTTGAGTTAATAATTATAATTTACTTTACAATTGTGAAGTATTTAAGTGTTACTTTAGAGCATGCTGTGAATTATATAAGCTAATGTGATCATACATGGAGACATAGTAAAATAAATGCTTACAATGGTATCTGTTTAAACCACCAGGATACTGGAATATGGTACCTTTTTCACAGCATGTCTACAGGGGACACTCACGGACTGGCCCCTGAGACAAAGGCAGAAATTACTCCTCTAGGGATATTCTACAACAACAGAGTGCATTCCAACTTCAAGGTAAACCCGTTCTCAGAATTATAAAGAACTCTGCAGTTGTCTGAATTGACGTTCCATTTTTTTTTTTTTTAATGAATTAGCCAATATTTTCTTTATAATAACCCAGCTCTACTGCACAAAAATGTTTAGTGACGCTTGGTTTCATTTAGTAAATCAAATGCAAGGATAAAAAATGAAAATCTTTAAACTCGTTACAAATTGCATCTGTTATTTGCTCAGCTGACTGTGACACAGAGTGATGATTATCGGTCTTTTTGGAAAGTTGCACTGGGTACCACAGTTTTGGATTCAACAGAGGAATGGGTGATCCACTTAAAATCAGCTTTTCAGCTGTCTGCACTGAGAGGCTGCTTGGTACCTCCTATATCCCTGAAAATACCAGCCAACTGGTTTGCATTGTCTGCACATGGCAAAGGGGCACTGTGTTGTAGATTCTGCCCAAATATTATTTCTTACCTCGTATGATGTACTCCACACACAAAGTGAACTCTTGGTCTTCATTTTCCTCACCTCTCCATCCTGCATCACCTCTCCATCCTGCATCACCTCTCCATCCTGCATCACCTCTCCATCCTGCCTTTAGGACATCGTGGATCTGATCTTCTTCAGTGTTATACTTGATCCTGTGCAAATATTTTTTATATATATATTTTTAGAATGCCCTGAAGGGGGCTGTTGAGAGCCGAGGATTTCCTCAAATTAGAAATGAGGTTTTTTCTCCCCCCAGTGCTGTTAACAGTAGTCTAGTTAACTTAAAATTCACTTTACAAATTAAAACACAGGTAATTCAATTTCAAAGTGTGGTGTCATCTTTATTTTCTGTACCCCCAGTGTGTCTACATTACATTTCACCCCACTTTCATAGATGCACAATCTTTAGTTTTGTCAGGAGTGGGTCTTGAGTGCGCCCAGCACCCGAAAATGACAGGAAAATGGCTGTTTTAAGTAGACACCTGACATAAAAAGTAGTGTTGCTATTACAGTGACGTAAATCTTAAGTAAGTAACTTTATTTTCTGTACCCCCAGCGTGTCTACATTACATCGTACCCCACTTTCTATGTGTATATAAACTATATTTTTGTGCTGGACACGGGACTTTTATTTTGATACCTTGCCTGCGCTGAGCCGTTTTGAAAACCGGATGTAATCATCTTATTGTTGCTTATTGTTGCTAGCTTCACAGAACTAGGGCTCTGAGCATTTTAAAATAAATAGCTTTCTGTAAATTACCGCATACATGTCTATAAATAGGTCTTTTACATCGGCTTTTCTTCTCTCCTTAAATGCAAGTAATACCTGTTAATCCATTAGTGTATCTCAATCACAATTGAGAAACGCGTTAATAGTAAAATTGGTTTAATTAAGTTTTTTCTTCTTCTGTGAAACCACTACATGGGCTTTAAAATCGTAAGTCTTACTTTTTCATTTAAATGCCGAAGCGACTCTTCTTTATTAATTTAAATACTGTTACTCTTCATAATGATTGTTATACTGTGTCCAGCAAAACGCTTTATTTTTCATTATAGCTTTAATAAAGATTAGTTGCTTATTAATATGTCATGATCTTATTTGTACATGAAAAATGAAGGCTTGGACTATTTAAATGTCCATTAAGTTTGACATAAAAAAAAACTAAATTAAATCAAATAAATTACTAAATTAAGCCGTATATATAAATACATTTATAAAAACAGTGAAGCAATATGAAAAAATAAAAGCATTGGAGGTACGATAATGGTCTGTTTTGATTAGAGGGCGAGTATTAATTGTTTTATTACAGAAATGCTATGCAGTCTAATTATTCAGACAGTGCTAAAATCTGGCTCAACAAAAGACATTAAAATTTAATCCGATATTTTGCACAATTGAAAATGGTTGCATGCCATTTGCGATGGTCTCAATAATCAACCGTGTTATGTTTTCAGCCTGAATTTTATCACATTTCCTAACATTTTGCTTGCATGTCTGGGCCCTCCATGTTAATTCCAGCTTCATAGAAGCAGACTAGTCACGTGACCAAAAGCATGCTGGACATTGGGAGGTGAATATCCAATGACAAAGACGCCATGTGACAAAGGTAGGAAGTAATAAAAAAAAATTACAAAAAAACTGAGTAACCGTTATATGCAGACACCCGCTTCTTAATATTTGCCCTGCACATTTTTGACAAAGTTTAAACTTTAGTAAAGTGGCAAACGTTTTTAATTTTGCTTAAAGTTTAAACTCTAAACGATTTACACCCCTAATTATAATATATATATATATATATATATATATATATATATATATATATATATATATATATATATATATATATACAGTACTGTGCAAAAGTTTTAGGCAGGTGTGAAAAAATGCTGTAAAGTAAGAATGCTTTCAAAAATAGACATGTTAATAGATTATATTTATCAATTAACTAAATGCAAAGTGAGTGAACAGAAGAAAAATCTAAATCAAATCCATATTTGGTGTGACCACCCTTTGCCTTCAAAACAGCATCAATTCTTCTAGGTACACTTGCACAAAGTCAGGGATTTTGTAGGCATATAGTCAGGTGTATGATTAAACAATTATACCAAACAGGTGCTAATGATCATCAATTCAATATGTAGGTTGAAACACAATAATTAACTGAAACAGAAACAGCTGTGTAGGAGGAATAAAACTGGGTGAGGAACCGCCAAACTCAGCTAACAAGGTGATGTTGCTGAAGACAGTTTACTGTCAAAAGTCATACACCATGGCAAGACTGAGCACAGCAACAAGACACAAGGTAGTTATACTGCATCAGCAAAGGTCTCTCCCAGGCAGAAATTTCAAGGCAGACAGGGGTTTCCAGATGTGCTGTCCAAGCTCTTTTGAAGAAGCACAAAGAAACGGGCAACTTTGAGGACCGTAGACGCAGTGGTCGGCCAAGGAAACTTACTGCAGCAGATGAAAGACACATCATGCTTACTTCCCTTCGCAATCGGAAGATGTCCAGCAGTGCCATCAGCTCAGAACTGGCAGAAAACAGTGGGACCCTGGTACACCCATCTACTGTCCGGAGAAGTCTGGTCAGAAGTGGCCTTCATGGAAGACTTGCGGCCAAAAAGCCATACCTCCGACGTGGAAACAAGGCCAAGCGACTCAACTATGCACGAAAACACAGGAACTGGGGTGCAGAAAAATGGCAGCAGGTGCTCTGGACTAATGAGTCAAAATTTGAAATATTTGGCTGTAGCAGAAGGCAGTTTGTTAGCGAAGGGCTGGAGAGCGTACACGAATGAGTGTCTGCAGGCAACAGTGAAGCATGGTGGAGGTTCCTTGCAAGTTTGGGGCTGCATTTCTGCAAATGGAGTGGGGGATTTGGTCAGAATTAATGGTCTCCTCAATGCTGAGAAGTACAGGCAGATACTTATCCATCATGCAATACCATCAGGGAGTCATCTGATTGGCCCCAAATTTATTCTGCAGCATGACAACGACCCCAAACATACAGGGAAAGTCATTAAGAACTATCTTCAGCGTAAAGAAGAACAAGGAGTCCTGGAAGTGATGGTATGGCCCCCACAGAGCCCTGATCTCAACATCATCGAGTCTGTCTGGGATTAAAATGAAGAGAGAGAAGCAACTGAGGCTGCCTAAATCCACAGAAGAACTGTGGTTAGTTCTCCAAGATGTTTGGGCCAACCTAGCTGCCGAGTTCCTTCAAAAACTGTGTGCAAGTATACCTAGAAGAATTGATGCTTGATGCTGTTTTGAAGGCAAAGGGTGGTCACACCAAATATGGATTTGATTTAGATTTTTCTTCTGTTCACTCACTTTGCATTTAGTTAATTGATAAATATAATCTATTAACATGTCTATTTTTGAAAGCATTCTTACTTTACAGCATTTTTCACACCTGCCTAAAACTTTTGCACAGTACTGTATATATATATATATATATATATATATATATATATATATATATATATATATATATATATATATATAAAACATGGCTTGAAAAAAAAACAACCTCTGATTGATTAAACAGCATCACGTGACCATGTGTATATTTATAGCGTATAGCACGGCTTGCATACTAATGAGCCGCTTCACACTGAATAAATCACTACGCACCACTACACTATAAATTCCATGACAAACTGCCATTTTGTTTGTTATTAGTTACAAAACCACAGCCAAAAATGAGTGACATCAGACCTATTTCCTTTAATATATTTGGGGATGAAACTTCACATAACTGGTACAACACCAACTTTCTGAGCGAAGACAGCAGTCCATCTGGAAACAATAAATAAATAAAATAAGTGCACCAGCAAGAGTAGACACATAACAGTAGATGAACAGCTAAATGAAATAGAACAAAGATTGAAACACACACAAAAAAAATACAGCATGGGCTGGTTAATGTACTTAAAGAAAAAAATATGGACATTCATTTTATGTGAATAAGTCCAAAAAATCTCAACAACATTAAGGGAATTTTATGCCAGTGCAAGAAGTTCAGCTGGGGACCAGTATTCAGTCTCCAGTTTTATAACGCTCAGCTGGACTAAATAGATTTCTTAACAGTAGAAGTTTTAACATCTCTGCTGACAGCGAGTTTAAAACCAACAAGAATGTATTCCTGTCAGTCAGGAAAACTCTTAGAAAAGCAAGAAAAGACAAGGCCAGACACCACCCCCCGAATTACCGGTCTGGATTTGAAATGTCTGCAGGAAACTGAGGTACTGTCCCCTGACACCGGGGTCAGGTTGGTGTGTAAAGTCTGGTTCGATCGTCAACTTAATCTGGCACAACTTGGACACGGGGGTGTCCGACAACTAACAAAAACATATTTTGAGATCCAAAAGGATGAAAATGTAGTAGAATATGTGTGCCTTGCATATAACAAATTAACAAACTCACTTCAAGATCCGGCTTCAGTCTCCATCGCAGCTGCTCTCCTTATTTCCTTAGTGTCATTTGAAACTCCGCCCATCATCACAGTGATGCAGAAATTCACAATAAACGGACATGTGCAATTTATTTTTAATAAGCGAACAATTCATTAAATTAAATTTGAGACTGTATTACACTGCGGATGTATACACAATAAAAGTTTCTGGTTTTGTCTTAATTTAAATGTGTTTTAATTATTTTGATTATTTTTCTTCCCACAAATGGCAGGTAGCCATGTTATAAGCGGTATAAACCACTTCAGGCCTTGCAGTTTTTTGATGATATATACCACTTCTGGGTTATCACCACCCCAGGCGTGGTATATATCATGGAAACCACACGGCCCGTCGTGTTTTATACCTTACATATGTATACACACACACAGTATCTTTTTTTTAATCCCTATTTTAGCTTTCAGCTAATTGCTTCTGTCTAGATCTCAGTTTTTCTATTAATGTGTCTGGCTTCCCAATGCTCTCTGTTTCTGCAGTGTGTGGTTCCTCACTGTTTTGTAGTAGGGACCTGTGTTTAATGTTGTAGATATTTCAGACACACCAACACAAGGGGGAGGGGCTCCTTCGCCCTCAGCTCTACAATCAGATAAGTTTGCTCGTCATCCTCCGCGAGATCAACAAAAACATACAGCAGCCTCGGGAACAGCGGAGCTCCGGCAGCGGTCCTGCAAGTCACGCATTCTCACAGCAGCAGGGAGAGAGATGCGCCTGCGAAACCAGCGGCAGCCACTGTGGAGACTCCAGCCTGCGCTGCCCAGCCACATAAATTCTACAAGGTGTCAGCAGGCCAAAAAGATGACTTATTTAGACAGCCTAAGCTAGCTACCATCCTGGCTACAGCAGCTGCGGGTGCACCCTTCAGATCCTCCACCAGACTGTGTGAACAAGAGGCCGCTTCTTGAAGAAGTATTCCACTGCCTCCACCTGCAGCATGCGCTTTTATAACTTCTGATGTATGCTGCTAAATATAAACATAAGCTGTGGAGCCAGCTGTCTGCTGCCCTGCAGACACCCTCCCGGGAAAATATAGAACCGCACCATGCAGCTATCAGAGGAAGGTAAGTATGGCTGCATGTGATACTTTTGACATGTATTGCTGCGAGGAGGTGCTTTCAGACAAAGACATCTACCCTCACAGCAGAAAAATTACCATGGAAATACCTCTCTTACTCCATCACGATCTGTCAGTATCAGTTCAAGGTGCTTCCTTTAGGGATTTCTACAGCCCAACGGTGTTCACAAAGGTACGGCTGAACTGGAATGAGCATCCACGTCTACCCCTATATAGACGACTGGTTTTGGGAAAAAACCTTGGAACACAAGCACAAGGTTTCACCTTTTTTTTTTTTTTTTTTTTTTCTTCAGGACCTGGGATCATTGGTCTATGGGGACAAATCTCCCCGGCATCTCACAGAGGAGAGAGTGGCCACAATTCGTTAGCTGGCAGGTCACTTTAAAATTGGTGCCAGGCATCAGCACAATTTATTTCAGCAGTTTCTCAACCACATTGGCAGCATCAGTCTCTTGGTTAGGGATGCAAAACTTCATGAGACACACAGAGGTGTCTCCTTTCTTCCTGTAACCCGTCCATGCCAGATTTCCTCCATATCATTTTTTCTCGGGAGCTGCATGTAAAATAAACAGCTTGTGTGGAAATAAATTAGACCTTACACGCCTGACAGGCGCTGAATAAATGGACCGCAAAGGGTTAATGGTAATGGGGTAGGCATTAAAAAAGAGTCTTCCATTTTAACTGCAATGCTACTTTGAACTCTGTACAACAACCACGCGTGTGTTCTACAAGGTTCTTTATCAGCTCAGCGCATTTTTTTGAGGTAACACACTGACTCTGAAAATTAATTACATTACTTCTATTTTAACATTAAATTCTTAAATTCAGTGAACTTTAAGCCTATTAAGCCATACAGATAAATACAATAAGGAAATGAATTAATAAGTTATAAAACAGTTTGATATTATAGGCACCTTTTTTAGCGGTTGCCTATGACAATTGTTCCAGTTGGATTTGTAGCTGGAGTGGGGTGTTTATATTTCAACCTGTGTAGCGTTGAATTGTTCTTATTCTTACTGTGATTGGCTGCAAAGACATTAGGGCTAGCCAGAGATTGGATAATGTTTATTGGGTTGGTTGTTCTTGTGTACTGTTTCCTAGCAACTGAAGACATTGTAGTCTGGGAGATGTAGTTAGTGGAATTTTTAGGGGAGGCAGACAAGCTGTGCAGCAAAATTGCAATGTGTGTTTTATCACTAAATGTAATGCGTAAAAACGGCAGGTACACAGCTTATCTGGACCGCTGCCAGTGAGGTTCAAAATTTTGGGAGCTTTGCCTCCTATCCATAAAGATCTGGCACAATCCAGGCAGCCTAGTCAGCAGGAGACATTTTTTTCATACCTCAGCCAAGGGTCTCTCCCTATCCTCTATCAAGGTTCACATCGCTGCAATCTCCAACATGCTACCTGGCTGTGAAGGTCACCCTGTAGGTTCCCACCATATGGGGGGTTAACCACCAAAGATCCCCAAGGAAACACATCGCCCCTCAATGGAGCCAGCCTGATACTCAACAAAATCTTGGAACCACCGTTCGATCCCATGGCTACATGTGAAGAGAAATTCTTCACCTGGAAAACAGCATTTCTAGTGGCAGAGACCTCAGCAAGAAGGCTCCTAACAGAATTTCAAATTGGATCACATCCTGCATTGAGTTCTCTGACAGCCTCGAAAAGAAACCACCTTCAGGATCCATCAAAGCCCATTCGGTAAGTGGAATGGCTACTACATGGGCAAAACTAAAATCTTTCCCAATACAGGACATCTGCAATGCTGCTACCTGGGCCTTCTTCAAGACCTGTATTAAACATTATAACTTGAATGTGTCTTGCTCTCAGCATACTTTTTCTCACTGTGTTCATCTGTGACTTCCTCTACTAACATTTACCCTACCACCCTCGTGTCTACATCCTTTGGCAGGGTTCACTTTGTGTGTGGAGTTCATCATACGAGGTAACAAAACAAAGATTACCTGTACACATATACACATATATATATATATATATATATATATATATATATATATATATATATATATATATATATATATATATATATATATATATATATATATATATATATATATATATATATATATATATATATATATATATATATATATATATATATATATATATATATATATATATATATATATATATATATATATATATATATATATATATATATATATATATATATATATATATATATATATATATATATATATATATATATATATATATATATATATATATATATATATATATATATATATATATATATATATATATATATATATATATATATATATATATATATATATATATATATATATATATATATATATATAATATATATATATATATATATATATATATATATATATATATATATATATATATATATATATATATATATATATATATATATATATATATATATATATATATATATATATATATATATATATATATATATATATATATATATATATATATATATATATATATATATATATATATATATATATATATATATATATATATATATATATATATATATATATATATATATATATATATATATATATATATATATATATATATATATATATATATAATATATTACGCTGATTATAAGAAAATTGGCGCTGATTATCCCTCTTCGCACAGTGAAGTCCATCATTAAGAAGTGGAAGATGCATCATACCATCCAGACACTACTCAGATCAGGTTGCCCTCCCAAACTGAGCAGCCGGGCAAGCAAGAAACTGGTTCACGATGTCACTCTGAAGCCAACAATGACCTTGAGAGAGCTGCAAAGTTCTATGTCTGAGATGGGAGTCAGTGTTCACACATCAACAATAAGCTGGTCCCTACACAAAGCTGGCCTGCATGGACGGGTGGCAAGAAAGAAGCCATTTCTCAAAAAGCCTCATCTTAAAGCACGCGTGGAGTTTGCAAAAAAGCATGTAGATGATACTGCAAACATGTGAAAAAAGGTTTTGTGGTCAGACGAGACAAAATTGAACTTTTCGGTCTAAATTCCAAGCGTTACATCTGGCGCAAGCCCAACACTGCACATCACCCAGTCAACTCCATCCCAACTGTCAAGCATGGTGGCAGCATCATGTTATGGGGATGCTTCTCTTCAGCAGGGACTGGGAATCTTGTCAGGATAGAGGGGAGAATAGATGGTGCAAAGTACAGGCGAATCCTTGAGGAAAACCTGTTTGAGTCAGCCAAGACTCTGAAACTGGGGAGGAAATTCACATTTCCGTAGGACAATGACCTGAAGCACAAAGTCAAAGCCACACTGGAGTGGTTGAACAAGAAGAGAATTAATGTTCTTGAATTAATGTTCTGAGTTTGTTAGAGAGCATATCTAAACAAACAGCATCATGAAGACCAAGGAGCTATCAAAACAAGTCTGGGATAAAGTTCTGGAGAAGCACCAATCAGGGTTGGGTTATAAAAAAATATCCCAAACTTTGAACATCCCCCAGAGCACCGTTAAATCCATTATTAAAAAATGGAAAGAATATGGCACAACCGCAACTCTGCCTAGAGAAGGCCGTCCACCAAAACTCAGTGACCAGGTAAGGAGGGCATTGGTCAGAGAAGCAACCAAGAGGCCAATGGTAACTCTGAAGGAGCTGGAGAGATCCACTGCTGAGATTGGAGAAACCGTCCATGGGACAACTATAACCCGGACGCTCCACAAAGCTGGGTTTCATGGAAGAGTGGCGAGAAGAAAGCTATTGCTGAAAAAAACCCATATCAAATCCTGTTTGGATTTTGCCAAAAGGCATGTGGGAGACACAGCAAACATGTGGAAAAAAGTTCTCTGGTCTGATGAGACCAAAATTGAACTTTTTGGCCTTGGCGCAAAACACTATGTGTGGCGCAAAGCCAACACTGCTCATCACCCTGAGAACACCATCTCCACGGTGAAGCATGGTGGTGGCAGCATCATGTTATGGGGATGCTTTTCATTGGCAGGGACTGGGAAACTGGTCAGGATTGAGGGCAAGATGGATGGAGCCAAATACAGGGAAATTCTAGAAGAAAACCTGTTTCAGTCTGCAAGAGACCTGGGACTGGGGCGGAGGTTCACCTTCCAGCAGGACAATGACCCTAAACACACAGCCAAAGCTACACTGGAGTGGTTTAAAAACAAGAACCTGAATGTCTTAGAATGGCCCAGTCAAAGCACAGAACTCAATCCGATTGAGAATCTGTGGCAAGACTTGAAAATTGCTATTTACCAACGGTCCCCATCCAACTTGACAGAGCTTGAGCAATTTTGCCAAGAAGAATGGGCAAAAATTGCAGGATCCAGATGTGCAAAGCTGGTAGAGACTTACCCAAAAAGACTCACAGCTGTAATTGCTGCCAAAGGTGCTTCGACCAAGTATTGACTCAGGGGGGTGAATACTTATGAAACCAACAAATGTCTTTTTTTTTGTTTAATTATCTTTTGTGTCACAATAAAAAATATTTTGCACCTTCAAAGTGTTAAGTATGTTGTGTAAATCAAATGGTAAAAATCCCAATTAAATCCATTTTAATTATAGGTTGTAACACTACAAAATGTGGAAAAGTCCAAGGGGGGTGAATACTTATGCAAGGCACTGTATTTCTATTAAAATCTTTGAATGTGTTTGTGATGTAACAGTTAAGTAACAATCTACTATTCCTTTCTACTTAAACAATCAGGCATCATGCATTGAGCCTATTTAACCATGTATTTGAAAAATATTAAATTGCCCAATGTCCCTCCTTCCTGACTTGTATCTCGCATTGATTCATTCTAAATACTTTAAACCCACCCCAACTAATGAGTGGCAAGAAATTCCTACATTTGTATTTGACGATTGTAACTCCCTTGCGAGATTTAAAATTAGATATTCTTGCACACGAGATTCAAAGCTATATTACAGTACCTTGTTGTGGCAGAGCAGGGCTCTGACCTTGGAAATACTGGCAGGGATGGAGTTAAATTCTCCTCCCTGCCCAGATTGATTGCGTCAGGTGGGAGCAATCAAACAATTAATTATCCAATTAAACACTCAGCCACCTGGCATAAAAGGAGGCCTCAGCCTCCCAGTAGGGGGGAGAGTTCTAGAAGGAGAGGAAGCAAGAGTGGTTTTTCTGTGTGTGCTGTTCGGTTTATTTTGAATCCAGTGAAGGCAACGCCCAGCCTGGAGGCCTTATTCTTGTAAGATTAATTTTGTGTTGATTTTGTGTCTTAGAAACCTGTTTTGTTTGGCCCTCGTGCCGGTTTATTTTGTATTTTTGTATATTAAAGAGCTTTATTTTTGAACTTTCACAATGTCTCTGAGTCTCAACCTCTGTCATCCTGTCACACTTGTATTTAAAACAGAATTGCAAAATGCGGCAAAATGTAAAAAAAATGCCTAAACACACAAAAACCCCAGAAGAATGTGCCCGTGACCATAAGGATTTTGTCATGGAAGACAGCAAAGGAAAGACAGTACAACTGATGTATGCAAGTACTGTCGAATTACTTTACATATTGTGACCAGAAAAAAACGAAAGTAAATGAAAACAATAATATCATACAGTATATAAAAAGCAAAAGCCCCGAAATAAAACCTGATTTACATATAACTTGAAAATAGCTAAAAATAAGCACTGAAAAAAAACTGAGAAACAGAAGCCTATATATAATTAAGGTTACATTGAAGACGATTTAGCTTCAAGCTTGTCCCACCAGGGTGCAAAGAGTGTCGACTGAAACGCTATATATGGGACCTGAACAATGTTTTCTTCACCTTGTAAACAGTAGATACAATTTCTTCTAGTACAATAGTCTACTGTGCTGCCACAATGTACTATCCCATTCCCTGTGGGACATTAAATCATGACAGGTTTGATGGGTATTACGGAAAGCATAGGGTTTCAGTTAATGCCCTCTCAGTTTCAGCCACAGTATAACAGGAAGAGCACACTGCAAAGCTTAATTCGACATCCCTTAAGAAAATGTTGGCTATGCTGTGTCATAACCAAGAGGCTACAGTGTACAAAAGAAACGACTCTCAAGAGCAAACTGATCCCAGTGTTGATCTGTTCCAGTAGAAGAAGAAAAGGGGGATTAGTGTTGACATTCTATTGTTTATCTGACTTTCCCATTTCAGTACAAACCGAGGGTTAAGGGTTCAGTGTTTTTCAGCAGAAAAAGCTGATATGATACCTTTCCTGAGTGGGTTTTTTCTATCGTTCTCTGCATTCTGCTGTAACACAAAGCTTTCTTTTTTATTTTCTACATAGCTTTGCTTCAAGGTCCTACAAAAAGCTCTAATACCTGCCTGTTTATACTTTATGTCAGACTCTCATCCCAACAGACATGACCCTGCTGATAACTGAAGCAGCAGGAGTTTATGTACACTGTTTATAGACTGGAAAGCAAAACAAAAATGTTAAAGGGTATTTACCTTTTTCTGGTGTTTTATAGGCAGCGCCTATAAATACAAAATATTAACCATGTTCTTTTAAAATGTTTTAAAGCCATGTATATAATAAAACTGGCAATACGCCTTTTAACTCATTGGCAACTCTTAGAACTCAAGTAACAGAACCCGAAGAAGAGGGCTTTATCATCTGTTCAGGCCCGCCTCGTGTCGTTAAATGTCCTGAGCCAAAGGTATCCATTTGCTTTTAGAAAATGGAAACGTTTGTGTAAGTTTCAATATTTAAGTAACCGTTAGGCCCTAACATTTATTTGTGAAATAAATAAAATAAAATAAAAAAGTTTTAGTCATTAAAAATATCTATTATCACGATTTTGCTGTTTGTTCAGTAATTTGTTCACAGTGTATGTTCATAAAGTTTATTCATAGCCTTCTTCCTGGCTTTGTTAGAGACGAGAGCACCGTGCCTGTGTTGTTACTGTGATCTGCTGAAATAAAGTTGCTGAAAGTAATCAGACTGCATCCAATTGTTTGATTTCTTCAACTCGTCATTCAAACCATAGACTAGTTGCTATTGGTTACTGTATTGCCACTGACAGCAAACACTATTCTCATTATATTTAATTTTTTGTACTTTATTAAATTTAAGTAATTAGATAGGACAGCGAGGTAGCAGAATAGTCTACATCAACAGACAACATTCAGAGTGTACAAGAACGGAGATTTTCTTTCATTAAGCAGAAAAAAGGTAAAATACATAAATACTGTATGTATATATTTGCGGGCGGCTTGATTTGGAACAGTGATTAAACACAGTTTGAAAGACAACATTCAAGGGACTTTACCAGAGATTAAAGCCCTCGCCATTTTCTAATCTTTATTATACCCCACTGTGAATGCATATTGCTCTAGACAGACTACATTCGTTATACTTTTTTACATACTAGTGAATTGCTCATCCAATTGATGCAACTTGGTTAGGATATTTTTTAGCAAGTTATTGAGAGTATCAGAATCAGGGGATATATGGTGGACCTGTCCATTATACTTTTTTTAAATGTACATACCTACTGTAGGTAGGTCATAGTGGTAATGTTTTTCCAGAAACTGATACAGTAGATTATGGCTCTCATTCCAGGATCCGTCCTCACGTAGATGCTGACCCAAAGAAACCTTGTGATGCTGCTCTCATTGACGGCTTGATATCCTTCAAGAACAATGACCTGGGTGCTTGGGTCAGATGAGAAGACATTCTTATTAAGAACTCTGGGTAAAATGCATTATTTTATTTCTGGTCAGTGTTGTAACGATTAAACAACACTTTAAGGTTTAAAGCTAACCGTATGTGCCTTGTAAAATGTTGTCCTCAATGTGTTATTGTTGCTGGAAACAATTGTTGTATTTACGTTAAGACCTGAGGAAACTGTCATCACTGTACTTTGGTGCTTTTTAGTAGGATGGGCAAAGCAGACGGCTGCTGATTCTGCCTATGGAGGTCTGCTCAGAGCGTTGCACATGACTTTTGCAGTTTTAAACTTGTTGTATAATTGAATACTAATCAGTGAAACACAATCTTTCTGCCCAATCTTTCACAATTTTTAGGAAGTATAAATGCTCAGGTAAACATACATAGTAATCACAATACTCACATTTTTGTTTTATTCCCCTTTAAAAAGGGGAGTAGTGTGGAGTAGTGGTTAGGGCTCTGGCCTCCTGACCGGAGGGTCGTGGGTTCAATCCCAGGTGGGGGACACTGCTGCTATACCCTTGAGCAAGGTACTTTACCTAGATTTCTCCAGTAAAAAACCAACTGTATAAATGGGTAATTGTATGTAAAAATAATGTGTAAAAATAATGTAATTGTATGTACAAATAATGTGATATCTTGTAACAATTGTAAGTCGCCCTGGATAAGGGCGTCTGCTAAGAAATAAATAATAAAACAAAAAAAAAACCTGACCATTTCAGAAAATATCATCTCCAGCATTTTGAGACTGTCGAAGTTGAAAATACACATTTAAGTGTAGTATAGCAACTGAAGAAGACATTACAATGTGCAGTTTATTTTTATTTTTGCTTACAGTATCTTCTTGAAAATATCAATGACAGTGTGTGAAATGGCCATTTGCCACGGGTCCGTGGAACTGAGTGTTTGTCGACTTTGATTCATGTTTGTATCATCAATAAAAAGTAGATAGTATACGCTTTCTGACTGTGTACGCCCTTGAATGTCGGACATTACTCTGAGATTTCAAAAACTAAACCAATCAGGGCCCAAGTAAGATTTACACTGTGGGGCAGAAATATGATCTGCGCGTCATTTTAGCGATGATTTAGGGTGGAAGCAAGCTTCACTCAGTGCTGCCTCTACGATACAGGGGTTTTGTAACCTCAAACATATATATAAAAAATGATTCTAGTACAGCGATAATAATATTTTCTGTATTATAAAATGTGAATTTTAAATACTTTATCCTGATTGGTCAAAACAGGTCACATGGGGGTTGACACTTCTTTTCAAAAATTGGAATTTATCACAATAAACATGACTGACGAGATTTATGTAAATGTTGACCTTTTGTGAAACCGAAGTGTGTGTGAGATATCTAATGAGTCTGAATCGGACACCAATAATTAATAAAGTAGTAAAAAAAAGCAAAGTAAGTATTCAAATCAATTCAAAACTCACCATTCTGATCACTCTGCTGCTTCTCCCTGAACTACAGTTTTGTTGCCGTTGCTCTTGGTCTGTCCATTCTTCTCCTCTGGTCGGTCTGCCTGCTGACACCGGTTCCACCCCCCGTGCAGCTGTCTGATCTGATGCAGAATATTTATAAATGCATCTCGACAATTCCTGCCGTACCTTTCTCCACATAAAATTGTCTAGGTACGATGGTATCATCTCTTCTGCTGTGCCCAGCATTGTTTTTAATTGTATTCCATGTAAATTACATCTTTCTCGCCACTGTGAAATCTGGTATGGATAACTCCTGTTACTACCCTGGATAACAAAGGACAATTGAAAAATAATACAAGTAAAAAAAACAGCACTCTCACCTGATACTGTTGCAGGTCCTGTGAGGAAGGGATTTAAAGGCAGATTCATTTGTGCTGTGTCGTAATGAAAATGGGCAGTAATATTTCACTTTTAAAATGTAATGATCAAACCAAGAATTACAAGAAATATAACAAATCAAAAACAGAACAGCTGCACTTTCAATGACAATGTTCAATTCAACATATATGAATGTGTTTTTTTGTTGTTGTTTTTTTAATTAATGCATTTTTAATGTTACTGTATATGGAACTATTTTTTCTTCGGTGGAAGGATATTTAATAAAAATAATTTTTTATTATTAATTAATTAATTGTTAATTAGTTAACCCATTTTATAAGTGCAATAAGGCACTTCAGGGTGTGTGATAGACTCTAATCTCACCACGTCCCGGGCTTCGCCTCATGACTTACAATGCACCTGGGGCATACATATATCTGCAGTAAGGACAGAATGCTGTGTCTTTTCCATGCCCACAGTGAGAGGTGTGTGTTTTAGGGAGGCTTGCTTGTACACTTAAAACCTTTTGATCTTTCAATTTAAAACCACCATCTAGCTTAAAAGCATTTTTTTTATTGGTAAAGTGTTGATCTTTTTGTATACTGTCAGGATGTGAGTGGTGCAGGAAGCAATAGAATGTTCAAACAGCCGGTGTAGTTCCACAGTTGACCGTCTTTTTATTTATCAATAATACCCCCGCTACCAACAATGGTACTGGGGAATGACAGAGAGTGGGATTGCAGTCCCAAACAAAAGAAAAGGTTCTCAAATATTAAACCCTATTTACACTGTCCAATCCACAAGTGCACACACGGGTAGAGACGGTGGGGAAGTGCAGGTGGCCGTGGTGAGGCAGTGTAGGTGCTCCAGGGGTTGTGCTGACTCAGTAGCCTCATCTCCTGGATCTGTAGAGGTCTCCAAGGAAAGCAAAACAAAACAAAGCAGTGTACCGGCTGGTTTACATTTCAGCTTAAGGGGCCGTACTCACGTAGCTGCGTCCCCTTTGTATTGCTAAACTCCTCCCTGTGATCAGCCCGGCTCCACACTCAATCCAATCACCGCACGTAACACAGCTGATCACAATAGAGTCGTCTTACAGCTACGCCCTTTCCCCAAGATGGCCGACTTCTGGTTCCGTCCTACCATCGAGTCGGCCCATCCCTGTGAAGTTGTACCACCAACCTTATATAGCGCCCTTCCTGGACGGGAGGTAGATTTGCAGCTCAGGTTCCTTCTCTTCCGTTCACAATACAAGTACATTTTTTTCAATTAGATGGCTCAAAGTAAGTAGAGGGCATAACTAAAATTCAAGAAGGCTGCCGAGCAGAAAAAGTTGCTGAATTTGGTGTGTTAAAACACATTTTTACATGATGATTTAAAACACATTTGGGCATTTTGATTTCAGATATGTTTTTAAGTTATTTAAAAACAAAATGTAATAATCTATTTTGGATTTTGTTTGCTAAAATCCTATTTTTAGACTAGTTATGAAAGCTGTGGAAAATTCCACTTTTGATCGTCTCTGGATGCATGGATTTGTGTAATCGCGTATCGGTGTTTATACTTCCCAAATTTAAAATACTTTTTATGTAGGCAGCATGACACATGTTTTGTACGCAATATGATTACTCATTTGTAATCCAGTACTCCCAGTCCTATTGCTGTATTACAGTGTTAATGGTACTTCACTGTTTCCCAAGAGAAGTCTTAACCCAGTGCTTGAGTCAGGATATTTTCTTTCCATGTATCTACAAGGGCCGCAGTAATGAATTTTCCTGTCTGGCCCTTGCAAGCTACAGTAAATGTAATTCACAGTTTTAGGTACTGTGACTGGGTGTGTGTAAACCACTGCACAACGAGAGCTAGAAGCCCATACTAATTGAGGCATAGGCATTAGGAAATCTCTGCCCTCAACAATATGAGGAATTGTCACAGCAGGGCAGTCTATTTGATAAGGCCAGGGAGCTTAATTGGAAGATCGCGGCCTCTTAGCTACCTCTTTCAGGGGGAGGAGGGACAGGTCGAAGAGCTGACCATTGAAACAGGCCCAAGCTCAGAGATAACCTCTGACGGCGAGGTTTCCCCCATCTCAAGCTCGATCCCAGCGCTGGTGGAGCGGGCCTCCAAGTTCCTGCAGGTGCCTTGGAAAGCAGCGCCTGAACAGCACTGATCTGTTTTTAATGTCTAGCCTCCTGTTCCCCGCCCCCAGCCCTTCCCAGTGTTCCCGGACTTCCTCGAAGAAGTACGGTCCACTTGGAGCCACCTGGCTTCGGCGCCGAGTATACAAAAAAGGCCAGCCCCGCTGGCCTCCTTAGAAGCTGCGAGGGCACAGGGCTTGGCGGATTTTCCACTGGTGGACTCAACCATCGTGACCCTGGTACTAGCACCTCCAGATGGGGGTTTACCCAAAGACCCTGCATGCCCTAATGGTCAATGCAGGGTAATGGAGACACCTGAAATGGGCATATGCGGCGGAAGCATGGCAGGCCTCTTGACAGCGTATATGGACGGCATACTGCAGTCGGCGGCCCTCCCTGAACTGGCGGTTTTGGAGCTGCGCCTACTTTCAGGCATGCTGCTCCAAATATCAGGCTTCAAACGGCAAACCCTTGGCCAGAACCTGGCAAGCCTTGTGGTAGCTCGCAGGCAGCTTTGGCTGTCCAAATTTCGATGGTCCCGGACGAGGACAAGGCAGCTATTAGTTGCCTTCAGACTTCTGTGGCAACTAATAGCCAGGCCCACCAGCAACGATGGGAGAGTGCTGGGCGTGGGATCCCAGCACAACAGCGATCTCAGCGATCACAACAACGGGCTCCGCCTCAGGCTCAGCAGCCCATGCAGAACTCCTGACGACTTGTGCCCTCAGACCCAACCCTTTACACAACACCAGCTACAATATTGGCGCACTTTCACCTCAGACAACTGGGTGTTCGCCACCGTACACACCGGTTACATGCTTCAATTCCGCGCAGGTCCTCCTCCCTTTCGAGGGATCATGATAATATTCGTGAGCAACCCTCTCCAGATCTCAGCCCTCAAACAAGAAGTAGCTTCATTACTTCTCAAGCAACTCATCCACCTCATAGGTGTCACCTTTCCTGGTGGCCCCCAGATGGCCCAGGAGAATCTGTTTTCGAACCTTTGCCAGCTACTGCAAGGCCAGCCCTGGGAGATCCCGCTACGCCTGGATCTCCTCAGTCAGGCTAAAGGATCTCTCTGGCACTCAGAACCGGGCAGACTCCAACTATGGGTCTGGCTCCTGAACGGGACCATCTGTCTGCCTTAGTGCTCTCAGACGCTGTCGTTAGTACACTGCAGAACGCTAGCTCCTCCTCCACAAGGTTGTTGTATGTGTACAAATTGAGGTATTTTCAGGATTGTTGTCTGACCAGGAGTCATGACCCTATCTCTTGCCTGATAGCGGTCATTTTACAATTCCTGCAAGAACTGCTAGAGGAGGGTAAATCCCCCTCTATGCTGAAAGTGTACTTGACAGCCATATCTACGTGCCATGTCCCTGTAGACTCGGTGTCCCCAGGCGCTTATGTCTTGGCAACACGTTGTCTCAAGAGTGCTTGCCGGTTACGTCCTCCTAGAACAGACACCCTCTCCGAGTGGAGTCTAGATGTGGTTTTGGAGGCTCTCACTAAGACCCCGTTTGAGCCTATGCATGAAAACAGCCTTTTTGTTAGCCATCACCTCCGCTAATCGGATCAGTGAGCTACAGGCTCTGTCAGTGCACAGCTCCTGTATGTGCGTTTGGGATGATGCAAATGGTGTAGTTACAAATTAACCCTGCTTTCCTCCCTAAGGTGGTTACGGTGTTCCACTTGAATCAGTCAGCGGAACTAGAGGCTTTCCATCTGGAGGAGGATCAGAGACTAAACTCCCTCTGCCCAGTTCGGGCATTGATTAGTGGAAGGAGAGCTCTGCGTCAGTCAGACCAGCTCTTCGTCTGTTATGGAATAAGGACCCTGGGTCAAGCCCTCTCGAAGTAGCGTCTGTCACACTGGATTGTGGACACAGTTTCGACTGTGTATACTAATGCCGGCCTACCACCACTGGGGCGGGTGGCTGCGCACTCTACCCTAGGAGTAGCTACGTCATGGGCCCTCTTTAGAGGAGCCTCATTGATTGATATATGTACTGCGGCTAGCTGGGCTACTCCACATACTTTCTCTAGGTTCTACCAACTTAATGTGGTAGATCCCTCTATACCTTCATTAGGCACAAGGGTTCTTGAGGTGGCACGCTCACACCACAAACACTAGTTTTTGCTGTAGTGAGACATCCCTCATCTGCTGTCTCTGCTCACGCTCCCTCGCGAGGGCTTTGGTATGTTTTTCCCAAAAGTATTGGTTGGTGGTCGTCTTCGAATTGAAAGGGAACATTAGGTTACGGGTGTAACCCTGGTTCCCTGAAAGACGACCAACAAACCTTGCGAGGTCACATCGGTCGCTTCCGTGGGTTTGATGTAAAAGAGGAAGCAAGCTCTGTGGAGTGACTGTTTGTTCCCTCAGGAGGCGGGACCAAGGACGTCACTTCCCGGAGGAGCCTATCGTCAGCTCTGACATAAAATGCTCAGTAAATACCTGACCTGTGGCAGGCATATCCCAAAACTATTGGTTGGTGGTTGTCTTCTCTTTCAGGGAACCAGGGTTATATCCGTAACCTAACATTTTTGTTGCTAATGAATACAACCGTTTTCCACATTGTTCTATGAGTAATGCAGTTTTCTCAGAATTCCATCTGAGGTCTCTTAGCAGTGTTGCCAGATCAGAGGTTTCCCCTCAGAGGTTTTACATTTCTGCTCAGGACAGTCTGGAGGTAAGAAATGGTGAGAGGTTTTTTAAAGGTACTTTTTTAATATTAGAGGATTTTCAAATTTTATTTTATTTTTTCTGTCTGAAAACATTTTGTTCCCTAAGATGTATTCATCATTATTATTTATTTCTTAGCAGACGCTCTTATCCAAGGCGACTTACAGTTGTTACAAAGTATCACATTACAAAGAATTCGAGTGAGAGGCACAGGTGCAGCAGATATAAAGGTTTTTTTGGGGAGGATCTGGCAACACTGTCTCTTAGCCTTCAGTTAGGCTTCATCAGAGCGGTGGACGTATCGTTGGTATTTCCAATTGCCAAATAATAAAAAAGCTTCTACTTACGTGGAGCTGTTCTTCAGTTCAGGTACCCCGTACAGAAAAGCAAACATGGTTTGTGAACTGTTTGTAAAACATGTAAAGAATAAAAGTACAGCTAACTTTTATTCTTTTTGTATTTGTGTAAGTTTCAGTATTTAAGTTACAGTTAGGTCTTAACATTTATTAGCGAAATAAATCAAATAAAAAGTTGTACTGTAGTAATTAAATATATCTAGTTGTCTGCAGTATGTGTTAATCCTGATCATGCTGTTTGTTCAGTAACTTGTTCACAGTGAGTGTTCATAAAGTCAAAGCCTCCTCCTGGCTCAGATGCACCGTGCCTGTGTTGTTACTGTGATATGCTGAAATAAAGTTGCTGAAAGTAATCAGACTGCTTAAAGTTGTTTGATTTTCAACTCGTCATTCAGACCGTAGACTAGTTGCTATTGTGCTTACTGTATAGTCTACATTGACAGACAACATTCAGAGAGAGTGTACAATTTAAGAACGGAGATTTTCTTTCAACAATCAAAAAAATATGAACACTGTATTTACGTATTTTCGGGCAGATTGATTTGGAACAGTGATTCAACATAGTTTGAAAGATAACATTCATGGTCCTTTATCAGAGATTTAAGCCCTTGTATTTAAGACTTACGATTTAAAAGGTTATTTAGTTTCACAGAAGAATGTTACTATTAACACATTTCTCCGTTGTGATTGAGATACACGAATGGCTTAACAGGTATCAATTACATTTTTAAAGGCGAGTAGAAAAGTCTGGTAAAACACAGAAAATCAGAAGCCCTACTTAGAATGTATACAGCATTTTTTTCTTTACTCTGTATAGATTGTAGTTGTAACTCATGTGATATTTAATAAATATATAAAAAATAGTTAACAGTTGAATAATGTTTGTATTCAGAGCTACAGAGCAATTTAAAATATATATATATATATATATATATATATATATATATATATATATATATATATATATATATATACAGTACTGTGCAAAAGTTTTAGGCAGGTGTGAAAAAATGCTGTAAAGTAAGAATGCTTTCAAAAATAGACATGTTAATAGATTATATTTATCAATTAACTAAATGCAAAGTGAGTGAACAGAAGAAAAATCTAAATCAAATCCATATTTGGTGTGACCACCTTTTGCCTTCAAAACAGCATCAAGCATCAATTCTTCTAGGTACACTTGCACACAGTTTTGAAGGAACTCGGCAGGTAGGTTGGCCCAAACATCTTGGAGAACTAACCACAGTTCTTCTGTGGATTTAGGCAGCCTCAGTTGCTTCTCTCTCTTCATGTAATCCCAGACAGACTCGATGATGTTGAGATCAGGGCTCTGTGGGGGCCATACCATTACTTCCAGGACTCCTTGTTCTTCTTTACGCTGAAGATAGTTCTTAATGACTTTCGCTGTATGTTTGGGGTCGTTGTCATGCTGCAGAATAAATTTGGGGCCAATCAGATGCCTCCTGATGGTATTGCATGATGGATAAGTATCTGCCTATACTTCTCAGCATTGAGAAGACCATTAATTCTGACCAAATCCCCAACTCCATTTGCAGAAATGCAGCCCCAAACTTGCAAGGAACCTCCACCATGCTTCACTGTTGCCTGCAGACACTCATTAGTGTACGCTCTCCAGCCCTTCGGCGAACAAACTGCCTTCTGCTACAGCCAAATATTTCAAATTTTGACTCATCAGTCCAGAGCACCTGCTGCCATTTTTCTGCACCCCAGTTCCTGTGTTTTCGTGCATAGTTGAGTCGCTTGGCCTTGTTTCCACGTCGGAGGTATGGCTTTTTGGCCGCAAGTCTTCCATGAAGGCCTCTTCTGACCAGACTTCTCCGGACAGTAGATGGGTGTACCAGGGTCCCACTGTTTTCTGCCAGTTCTGAGCTGATGGCACTGCTGGACATCTTCCGATTGCGAAGGGAAGTAAGCATGATGTGTCTTTCATCTGCTGCAGTAAGTTTCCTTGGCCGACCACTGCGTCTACGGTCCTCAACGTTGCCCGTTTCTTTGTGCTTCTTCAAAAGAGCTTGGACAGCACATCTGGAAACCCCTGTCTGCCTTAATTTCTGCCTGGGAGAGACCTTGCTGATGCAGTATAACTACCTTGTGTCTTGTTGCTGTGCTCAGTCTTGCCATGGTGTATGACTTTTGACAGTAAACTGTCTTCAGCAATCTCACCTTGTTAGCTGAGTTTGGCTGTTCCTCACCCAGTTTTATTCCTCCTACACAGCTGTTTCTGTTTCAGTTAATGATTGTGTTTCAACCTACATATTGAATTGATGATCATTAGCACCTGTTTGGTATAATTGTTTAATCATACACCTGACTATATGCCTACAAAATCCCTGACTTTGTGCAAGTGTACCAAGAAGAATTGATGCTGTTTTGAAGGCAAAGGGTTGTCACACCAAATATGGATTTGATTTAGATTTTTCTTCTGTTCACTCACTTTGCATTTAGTTAATTGATAAATATAATCTATTAACATGTCTATTTGTGAAAGCATTCTTACTTTACAGCATTTTTTCACACCTGCCTAAAACTTTTGCACAGTACTGTATATATATATATATATATATATATATCAGTGCCTTGCATAAGTATTCACCCCCCTTGGACTTTTCCACATTTTGTAGTGTTACAACCTGGAATTAAAATGGATTTAATTGGGATTTTTTGTCACTGATCTACACAAAATAGTCCATAATGTCGAAGTGGGGAAAAAATCTACATATTTTTCAAAATTATTTACAAATAAAAAACTGAAAAGTCTTGATTGCATAAGTATTCACCCCCTTTGCTGTGACACCCCTAAATAAGCTCTGGTGCAACCAAGAAGTCACATAATTAGTTGTGTGCAATTAAAGTGTCACATGATCTCAGATTAAATACACCTGTTTCTGGAAGGCCCCAGAGTTTGTTAGAGAGCATATCTAAACAAACAGCATCATGAAGACCAAGGAGCTATCAAAACAAGTAAGGGATAAAGTTCTGGAGAAGCACCAATCAGGGTTGGGTTAAAAAAAAAATATCCCAAACTTTGAACATCCCCCAGAGCACCGTTAAATCCATTATTGCCTAGAGAAGGCCGTCCACCAAAACTCAGTGACCAGGTAAGGAGGGCATTAGTCAGAGAAGCAACCAAGAGGCCAATGGTAACTCTGAAGGAGCTGGAGAGATCCACAGCTGAGATGGGAGAAACCGTCCATGGGACAACTATAACCTGGACGCTCCACAAAGCTGGGCTTTATGGAAGAGTGGCGAGAAGAAAGCCATTGCTGAAAAAAACCCATATCAAATTCCGTTTGGATTTTGCCAAAAGGCATGTGGGAGACACAGCAAACGTGGAAAAAGGTTCTCTGGTCTGATGAGACCAAAATTGAACTTTTTGGCCATAGCGCAAAATGCTATGTGTGGCGCAAAGCCAACACTGCTCATCACCCTGAGAACACCATCCCCACGGTGAAGCATGGTGGTGGCAGCATCATGTTATGGGGATGCTTTTCATCGGCAGGGACTGGGAAACTGGTCAGAATTGAGGGCAAGATGGATGGAGCCAAATACAGGGAAATTCTAGAGGAAAACCTGTTTCAGTCTGCAAGAGACCTGGGACTGGGGCGGAGGTTCACCTTCCAGTAGGACAATGACCCTAAACACACAGCCAAAGCTACACTGGAGTGGTTTAAAAACAAGAACCTGAATGTCTTAGAATGGCCCAGTCAAAGCCCAGATCTCAATCCGATTGAGAATCTGTGGCAAGACTTGAAAATTGCTATTTACCAACGGTCCCCATCCAACTTGACAGAGCTTGAGCAATTTTGCCAAGAAGAATGGGCAAAAATTTCAGAATCCAGATGTGCAAAGCTGGTAGAGACTTACCCAAAAAAACTCACAGCTGTAATTGCTGCCAAAAGTGCTTCTAACAAGTATTGACTGAGGGGGGTGAATACTTATGCAACCAACAAATGTCTTTTTTTTTGTTTAATTAACTTTTGTGTTAATATTTTGCACCTTCAAAGTGTTAAGTATGTTGTATAAATCAAATGGTAAAAATCCCAATTAAATCCATTTTAATTACAGGTTGCAATACTTCAAAATGTGGAAAAGTCCAAGGGGGGTGAATACTTATGCAAGGCACTGTGTGTATATATATATATATATATATATATATATATATATATATATATATATATATATATTGCATTTCTTTAAATCTCACGACAAAAGGTTTGGCAAATCGCACTGTTCTGCTATAAAGAAAGTAATTCCCTGAATCCAGCTGTTTAATTTAGATTTATCCAGAACTGATCTTCCATAAATTATACTTCATTTGTCTTTTTATTTGGCCATCCTCATTCACATTCGACTACAGTACTCCACGAATGTTCTATCCTCTATGATGTAACATGGTAATTTATGTTTATGTTATGCATATCTTAAGCATTCTAATTGTTGTGTACTACATGTTTTTTTTCTTTTATGTTTGTTAGGTTTGCTGATAATGGAATTGGATTGACATTTGCAAGGTAAATGTGGCTGTTATTCTGTGTTTAATGGACTATGAAATGCCCCAAGTTTCTATATTCTAACACAATAATTAAATTTAAGTGCAAAGAATGAATTGAAGCTTGTGGGTAGTAATCTCCCACATCTCTAGAACTAGCTGATATACAGTATAAAGGCACTAGACTCATTTAAGATCCACATTCTGGTAGAAAAATGCAAACTGGGGTTTCAGACTAACTGAAACACTATCCTCTAGATCTAGAAATAAGAATGTGTCATAAAAATGCAGAAAACATTTGTTAAAGTTGCAGTGTTCATCATATTGCTTAGTGCAGTTTTGTCTGCATTGTTATCGAAAGAGTAAGTGTTAAATGATGGTTTTATTTGTTTGTGTTATGAATCATTTCACTAACACTTGTCCTGTTTATATTGAATGCAGTGATGGAAGCTTCCCAAAAGTCGTAGGCTCAAGCCAGGAAGTGTCTGAATCACTGTTCGTTGGGGAAAGCAAGAACTATGGAACTAACGGTGGGCAGAACAAGTACTGGGGAGTAAGAGGCGGGGAGAACAAAACCAGGACTCTTCCCAGAAACAAGTAAGCAGCAGAGGTTTCACAGGATGGGGAGAACATAATGCAGTGGCATCTTTTACACCATTTCTCTATGGTAAATGGTCATTCTGTTTTGCCTACATTTTTTACCTTATTCTCAACCAGTACAAAGCACACCGCTGACCTTATGTTAGGCAGTAGGCTTAAAAAATATATAGATTACTTCAATATATATTATTATAATACAGTTAGGTTCCAAGTGGTTGGTATTTAAAATGGCTCTGCAGCAGGGCAGCAGAAAAGCCCTGCATATAAATAGGGGGCAGGGCAAAGCCCTGCTTGTAAATATATTGTATTTTGATTTAAAATGTATTGTTTGTTAATTTTAAATGTGGGTGTTTGTGTTATTTAAAAAGTATTTTGTGTTTAGTTAAAACATGGTGTATTATAATTTAAAAATGTATGATTTAAATGCATTTTATGTTGATTTAAAAATACAACTGTGTTTGTTACTGTGTGTGGCAGCGCGGATGAGGTTAGAAGCCCATGCACAAAACTCGTGCAGAAGGTAATCATCTCCAGATTAATTAATTGATTAATTTATTGCTAATCTGGAGATGGTTACCAGTATATAAGCCTGCAGAGAAAGCGTGGAAAAAGAAATAAAAAATGAAACAAAAGTAAGAAGTAAAAGATAACAATTGCTACGCGTGCTGGAACCACCAGCACGGTACTTGTTGTTTGTTTGTTGGTATCAGTGGGTGAGATTTGTTTTGTTTAAACTTTTCTTTTGCTCTGTGAGCAGTGTGTTTTTGTTTAAATATTTAATTTATTTTTGCTTAATTAAAACGGTGCCGCAGTGCGTTTTTCACGCGAGTACCTGGCTGTGTCGTATGTGTCAGCTTCCATGTCTGCTCTGGGGACGTCGTCTCCACTCGGCTACCCTGTCACAGGCTCTTTTGAGGCACTGATAGACTGATTGTGATGATGGGGTTATCCAATGTAACAAATGATACATGCTCATGGAATGGCCTGAATGGTGTGGGGCTGATTGTACCATTTATGTTTTGCCTATTACAGTAAGTTGCCAGAATATGTTTGTCAAGGCTCCTATTTCCAGCTGTTTTATAGCCTTTTCTTTTCTTGAGATGAACATATTGTGTTACTGTTACAGGAAGAGAGTGCTATCCGTACCAATTATTAAAAACAAAAATAAATAAATGGAGGAACTAACAGGATTATAGCAGAGAATTTTTAAGCTGCACTTAAAGCAAACACCAAATGCATATTGGACCCAGACCAAAACCTAAATTGAATAATAAACAGCTAACATTTTTTGAGTTCAATCCACTGTTTCCAATTAAGTTTAATCTGCCACTGCTGTTATTCTTCAAGTCAGCAGTGCCATGCCAGATATACGGAAGAGGGTGACGTTGCATTGCCCTGGAGGAAAGCATGTTTTACTGAGATCAGCAGGACAAATCATTGTAATTTAATTTTTATTATTTTTCTTTCTGATGTGGGGCTTAAGTGCTGACATGCTCCAGGGAGGCTTTGGGTCTGTGTGTGTGTGTTTTTATGTTGTGGTGTGTGTGTACGTGCGTATATTTGTTTTTGTGTGTGTATAACCATTTTTGTTATGTTCCCCTCGACAGGACATTCCCTATTAGAGGATTTCAGATCTATGATGGGCCTGTACACCTCACTAGAAGCACCTTTAAACATTTTGTGCCTACATCTGACCGCTACACTAGTGCTGCAGGCTTCTTCATGAAAAACCCCTGGCAACTCACACCCAGGAACAACATTTCATCTGTTAAGTTTGAAACAAGTGTAAGTTGCACCTCCTTTATTTGTGGGTTAGATTTAGAACTGAAAAGGTGCCTTTTCACTGGCACTTTTTATTACCACACAGATAACTGTATATAAAGGGCAAATGGTTACTTGTATTGTTAGATTTCCCACTTATTATTCAAGCGTCTGCACAGCATTTAACCACAGAAATACTTAACATCAGTTAGTTGTTTTAGTAACTGTTTAAAAAAAATAAAATCTGCTTGGGATATGAAGTTATAAAACTCTGATTCCTGTTTTAACCAGATCAGTGTTTAACTAGCACATCCTTCTCCAGACCTGGGCTTTACTTCTATTTTTTTTTTTTTTAACCGAGAAGTTTCCATACCTGTACAGTACACCTTTTTCGGAGCGTCCTGGTCAAATGGCTGCCTTTATCCAATGAATCAGTTAAAACAAATACACAAATTGCACTGAAATAGTTTTGTAACATACAACACATCATGCAGTTGCGCACATACAAGTTCAGTCATAACTGCTGGATTTCTTAATGATAAGCACCAGTATGTGTTCTTTGATGTTTCTTTAGAAATAAAGTGTGAGGCGTCTCTTTTGTTGCAAATCTGAATTTACAATTATGAACCATTGTTCTTCACTGAGAAACAAATGTAATGAGATACAGTATTTACAGAGAGCATACCTAATATAATCATTCACTGAGAACATTGCATCTCATTTTTTTTTTAAATTAATGACTGCATACCCATTACTAAAAGTTCTCGAGTAGCACAGCACTTTTGGCTCACATCTGTTAAGTGCAGTTACTTTTTTATTACAACTTTTGTATTTACCTGCTTTTGTTAACACCTACTCTCTAAGGGAGACCAAGCTGACTTCCAGCCCACTGCTTTCTCGTGTTGTACTTCTCCCACTGATTTAAAGTGCAAAGCTAATTAGAATGGGGTAAAAGTGAAAGAATGGGGTGAAAGTCTGAAATACAGTATGGTTAGAAAATATATTTAAGTTATACTGCCCACTGCTGGTTATTTACTTTTTTTAGTTTATGCCATTTAGGGACACGCTAGCAGCTATGGTTCAGAATTTCATATACTGTACAAAAAATATGGTTAAAAAAAGTAACTAAGTAGCACAGGATTTAGTTTGTCAAAACAGTCTTCAAATAAAATGTCATTTTAAAGTTGTGTGTATATTTCAAATGCCAGAAGATGATTCTATGAATTTGTTTTACTTTTATTAGAGGTGGAACTAACTAACTGGGTCTTGGACTGGTCTCAATTACAGTAAACAATTACAGACCAGATCTGACACAAAATAAACATTAGAATGGAAAAAGCTGTGCTTAAAAATAATAGGATTTTGTTTCATCGAACAGGTTTCTCTCTTGTTTTGGAAAATCTGGCCCTTGGTTTGAAGAAAACGAACTGGACGGCGATAAAAACTCGATATTCCATGACATCGATGGCTCTGTGGCAGGGTATATAAGGATGCATACGTGGGCCGAATGGACAATTTCTTGATTCGCCATCCAGACTGTATCAATGTCACTCAGTGGAATGGGGCCATATGCAGTGGGAGATATTCTCAGGTAATACAGGCGTTAAACTGCTGGCTTTGGTCTGGCAGCTTTGTCACAGGCAATAAACACATCAAGGCCTGGGAAAGCTTAGAATTGTATGGCTGACACAGTCTGTCAAAGATGATGGTATTGTGGTCACATTGAGCACCATACCTTCAATTTGCACACCGTGCACCAATACATACACACCACATACAACATATAACACAAAAATATGCACGGACGGGGCACCCTACCACACTGGGCTACAAGTTTCAGGTGCTTTGTCACTTTGAATCTGCTTCATTTGAGGGTGTGTGATGGGGTACCCCAGCCCCTGGGTGTATTTTTGGTTTATTTTGTGTAGTTTGGGTTATGTATGACAGGGGAGTTAATGTATATTGGTATGTGATCACGGGGATGTTGGTTTCTGTGTGTGTGTGTAATAGTGGTAACAGCGAGGCAGTTAATCCTCCCTGTAAAAACATGTGCCACAGTTGTATAAATAGGGTGATCACGGATGAGAAAGGGGTTAGGGTGTTCGGAGGTGGAACGAGAGCCGAGAGTTAAAGCAAAGTAAAGGTTAAATATAAACAATTGCTACGCGTGCTGGTTATACACCAGCACGATACTTGTTTGGTTTGGTTTTGTGTCTGTTTTGTTTGTCTGTTTATTTTGGCCACTGTGCGGTTTTGTTTGTGTAAGTGTTTGGTTTTGTTTAAAACTTTCATTTAATAATGCTGCTGATGCAAAACTAACTATACATTGATACAAGTTATCACATTATGCAGCACAATTAACAAGTTTAATGATGATTTAACAAATAGGCTCCTTGGAAAAAATGAACACTTAAAACTTCAAGCCCTTAGTGTGTTGATATAAATATTTGAGAAAATGTGTCTAGCTCTGAATCCCTTTTGTTATTGGCAGGGGTGACTGGATTCAGGTTGGGCTTTGCTATCCCCCTGACACCACTTTTCAAGTGATGTCTGATATCTACCAGAGACAGGGTGCTAACTTTGACAGCATGGAGGACTATGGCCCTGCCAGCTCCCTGGAGGATCTGCAGAAGAGCCTGTTTGAGAGAAAGTTCTTTTTTGACAACAGCACAGGGTGAGCTCAGTGTTTCTGTGTTTCCAAATCTTCTGGAGGATTATAGGCCACTGCAGTGCACTGAAATACACAGCCATGTTCAATGTGTTTCATTTACTGTATATGCTGACATACTGAAGTTTGGCATGAATGTCAAGTCTCAAGGTTTACCCGTTTTCGCAATTTTGAGAGTCTCACGGCCGTGCAATGGATTCTCACGTTTGTGCATATTATGTTTGTTATTGTTTGCGAGGCTGCAAACCCCTTTATACATGATACAGCAGTAAATCCAATACAACTGTCCAAGCATATTATTTCTTTTTTTTTTTTGGGGCTGGGGTCACCATGAAGAGGTGTACATTGTTTCTGCACACACAACACGCCACTACACGGAGTCAAAGGAGAGGCTGTCAGATTGTCACTGTCTTGTTCACGCACAAATTACCACAGAAATAAAAGAGAAATGGACATCAATGGGAATGTAATAATTAAAGAAAAATATAATGTTCTTTATGATGCAAGTGTCAGTGGTTATAAAGACAATAAAATTCTAAAAGGTATTGACAATTTCGACCCAGGGGACTCTAGAAAGAGTGCAAAGAAGAGCAACCAGAATTATCCCGGGTTTAAAAGGCATGTCGTATGCAGACAGGCTAAAATAATTGAATCTATTCAGTCTTGAACAAAGAAGACTACACGGCGATCTGATTCAAACATTCAAAATCCTAAAAGGCATAGACAATGGCGACCCAGGGGATTTCTTTGACCTGAAAAAAGAAACAAGGACCAGGGGTCACAAATGGAAATTAGATAAAGGGGCATTCAGAACAGAAAATAGGAGTGACTTTTTTACACAGAGAATTGTGAGGGTCTGGAACCAACTCCCCAGTAATGTTGTTGAAGCTGACACCCTGGGATCCTTCAAGAAGCTGCTTGATGAGATTCTGGGATCAATAAGCTACTAACAACCAAACGAGCAAGATGGGCCGAATGGCTTTGTGACGAGGTAAAGCGATCCTGTGCTGTAATCCACCCTCCCAGTCACCAGGGGGCTGTGAGCCAGCCTAGAAGGCCCCAACAGAGATGGTGTGACGTGGCAGTTCCACCTTTGGGGCGGAAGTCCCGAAAGGACGGTTGCCATCTTTGTTGAGGGCAACAACACGGAATGTGCTGGAAAGTCCCAGAATTGGGAGGCGATTAAAATGCCAATCGCTGATTGGTCTTCCGCTGATTAGGGGGCGTTCCGTGGCACGGCCGTGCTGTAGCAGTCGAGGCTGGTATCTGAAAGCACGAAGGAGTGTGGGAGAGGTATGGAGGGTTATATATATATATATATATATATATATATATATATATATATATATATATATATATATATATATATAAATATAAAACCAAACAAATGCTAACTGTGATTTTTTTGGCAGACCCAAACAAACTAATTTAAAAGAGAGACAGCCAACCAGGGGGGCGGACACCAAAACGACCAGAAAGGCGAGAGCAGACACCCAGAGTCTGGATAATATTACTTTGTTGTTTATTTGTTTTTGTTTCTCCACATTTCGATTACCTGACAATAACAATAATTACATGTTTTCCCTCAGGAATGTAAACACAGTGCTTACAGTAATACCCGGTAGATGATAATACCCAGTGCATACTGGTTTAGAACAAAGGTTTTACTCATTCGTAGATTTCCAATTCACTTCCGCTTTCAGCAATATCAGACACGCTTCCATTCACATAATCCTCAACGAGGCTCACACCAATGATCTTTCAACAGTGGGGTTTTTATCCAGAAAGTGTGATAGCAACTTTAATGGTTCACAGATGGAGGCCAATGGTAAGGTAATTGTGTCCTCGTTAGGGCAATTTCTTTCATCGGTGTAAACTGGGAGCTTCCACAGCACAGGGGTTGAATACTTATGCAAGCAAGATATTTCAGTTTTTTATTTTTCTTAAAAATATTTCCCAACATAAAACCAATGTCATCTTACAATAATTGATTTTGAGTTTCAGTGTTTTTTAGTGGTAAAAGCCAATGCCTGGCTTCAGTGCAGGGAGCCATGTCCTGGCAGGCTCGAATCTACAGCTATGGCCAAATGTTTTGCATCACCCTATAGAACAGGGGTGCACAACTATATTTTGTGAGGGGCCAGTTACAGAGAAAGCCAACTCGCCAAAAGCCCAAATTAATGAGATAAAGAATATTACCAAGACATTATAAATGATTCCCACGTCTTGCATACCATATTGTGGCAAAGTGGTGAGTGGATACAGGTGAGTGCAGTGCAGGTACAAATCACACAGACAATTACTAACAAGTGCAAGGGTGTTTAATGATAAATTACTACAATGTCCAGAGCCTTATGGCAAACACCTGTAAATAATAATGCTGGAAGTGATTACAGCGGTGTGTATCACTTCGGTTTGTAAAATCCCACGGGTTTGACCCGTAACCAAAAAGTCAATTTTTATCACCCACACAAAACACAAAGACACAGACACAGTTCCTACGGTGTGTGATTTAAGTGCTTGTGGTGAAGACAGTTCTCAGGGGAAAGTGAAGTGATGGTGTCCGGGTTTAATGCTGGCCTGCGGCTGCACCTCCGCATCGTGTTAGTAATCTTTTAGACAAACGAAACAAACAAACAACGTTTCCAAGACAGAGTAACAAAACAATGACGGTTATTACAGGCAGGGACTCCTTTTAGGTTCTTTCCTAACCATTCACAAAAGGTACAGATCACATCCGCTATGACCCCTATTTATATCGTCGCTCATGACCCCGAGGTTAATGAGCGCATCTGCTCCTTCAATCCTCAGATGCCACACAGTTTACTGTCTGGGTCACTGAGTTTGTATACCGTAGCTTCACCCCTTTCCTAAATGACCGACCTCCACCTACCCTATGGAATACATTGTCGTGCCATTTAGTTAATGGTACTCTGTTCCTTTTACACACTGCCCTCACAGGTCAAGAGGGAGATCTAACACCAAGAATCATTCGATCTCTGTCACAATATGCATTTCTTTTAAACCCTGGTAGCTAAACACAATAACACATTAGTACTCACCCTCTGATTGGTAAACATTTCAGTGAGAGATGTTGCAGCATTTCTGGGACACTAGTTTTTGGATGTTGGGCTCCAGTGAAGTGGCGTCTACTCTTAGCTCAGCGTGCAGGTTATCATCCGTCAGTCTTGTTGTCAGGTGTGAGTTGTTCAGGTTCATAATGGAGAACACCTGCTCACAGATTGAAGTACTGCCAAACAAGGAGACCGACTTTAAAGCTTCTCTGCAGAAATTGGAGAAACTGAGCGTGATCCAAAGATCAGTAGAATTGCAACAGTGGCACTTCCGTATGCTTGTTCTTCAGCACACTGGAACACTGTGGTCAAGTGACTTCCAGTTGGACTTTCAGCATCAGCATCAACAGAGAAAGGGTCTGAAAAGAGTTTAAATGAGGCTCGCTCACTCTTGAGCTGCTCAAATCTGCTGCCAAACACTTCCTGCAGTTGTTTCAGTGCACTTACATGTATGTTGTGTCCTGTGGAAAGGCTTGACATGCTTTAAAGTGTGTCAGCTGCCCTTTCTCAGGCTGGTTTCTGAACAGCTTTAACTTAATTTCAAAAGCACAAACAGCCTCAAACAAATCAGAAATAAGATGCCGACTGCCTTGTAACTTCAGGCTTAAGTCATTAAGGTGACGTGTAATATCAGTTAAAAAAAGCAAGATCAGCAATCCAGTCACTGTCTTCCATAATGAAGGTATCCTGTCCCTTCTTTTGCAGAAATATTTTTATTTCATTTCTCAGCACAAAGAACCGCTTTTGGATGTTGCCACGACTAAGCCATGTGACGTCCATGTGATATACTTCACCGTAAATGGCACTTACATTTTCCAAAAATGACTAAAATTAACTGTTGACACAACAAAGTCCATGGCCTCTTTAAATTTCAAATATTTCGCACATAAGGCCTCCTGGTGTATTATGCAATGGTACTGCTTCAGAAGCTCAGCTCTTTCAGTGATGTGCTTCCTTAAACATCCAATGAACCCTGCACTTGCACCTGTCATAGCCAGTGCACGATTGGTAGTCATCCTCACTAGCTTATCCCAGGGCAAACATTAATTGTTCTACTGCTATTTTAAATGCATTAAAAATGTCAGAGCCAGTGGTTCTGCTGTGCAGAGATGCAAGGGATGCCAGCTCCTGGCAGACTTCAAATGTTCACATTACTCCACGAATGAAAATTAAAAGCTGTGCCATGTTACAGCTTTCATCAAGAGAACCGCTGAAAAGTACACAATCATTACGTACACTTGAGCTCATCTAGCTATTGTCAGACATGTCTACTATACATTGCTGCGTAGTCATTCTGGAAAGGCAAACATTCTTAAAGGTATCTTTTTTTCCCTTTGCAAATAGCATCACATATTTCTGTCAGACATTCTTTTACAAAATCTCCATCTGTGAAGGGGTGTCCTGATTTTACAGTGAGCTGAGCGACTTCGTAACAGATTCAGATTATTATTTGTTTATTTAGCAGATGCCTTTATCCAAGGCGACTTACAGAGACTAGGGTGTGTGAACTATGCATCAGCTGCAGAGTCACTTACAACTACGTCTCACCCGAAAGACGGAGCACAAGGAGGTTAAGTGACTTGCTCAGGGTCACACAATGAGTCAGTGGCTGAGGTGGGATTTGAACCAGGGTCCTCCTGGTTACAAGCCCTTTTCTTTAACCACTGGACCACACAGCCTCAGTGTTTATGTTCAAAACCACCTTGCTGGCCTATAACTGCATTCTGAATTTTTTTTTGCTCTCAATTCTCCCAGCAAGTCTTTGTATTTTGCATGTTTTGTCTCATAATGACAATGGAAATTGTATTGTTTGCACGGTAGACCCTCTCCACTTGGTGGCCTCAGGCCAATCCTCGGCCTCAGACAGGTCAACCTGTATCTGAGTTGGAGGAGTTCATAATGTTGACTATGCAACAGCCGTTGCAGTCAATCAGGCTAGGCGACTGGTTCATGACAGTGGACCTCAAGGAAACGTATTTCCACATCCCCATAAGACCAGGGCACAGAGGGGTATCTGCAGTTCGCGTACGAGTTCTGTGCCCTGTCATTCGGCCTCTCTATCTCCCCATGCCTTTTCAAAGTGCATGGAAGCTATCCTGGCCCCACTGAGACTCAATGGCATCAGAGTGCGCAATTACTTGGACGACTGGCTCATTTGTGCCCAGTCTCCAGCACAGGCACACACGGAGCTTGTCACCGGACACCTGCATCGGTTGGGCCTGTCGATGAATCGTGCAAAGAGCCAGCTTACACATTCGCAGACAGCCTCCTATCCGGGAGTGTGTTTGGACTCCAGGTCCATGCTGTCCACTCTGTCATTCCCTCAGTGGTGGAATGACCTACCCATGGATATCAGGACTACTCAGTCTGTGACCACCTTCCGGTGCCTCCGCAAGACACACTTGTTCAGATACCATCTGTAAACCTCACAACTCACAACTATACTGGATTATATGACACCCAGTTGTACCAGTACTTGCGTTATCTTGTACTTGCACTGAACTGCTCCATATTTTGAGGTATTCTACTAATGCTCTTAATTATAACTATTTTCTGTATCTGGTACTTGATTTTACTCTTAAGTATATTAATTGCTCTTATTTGAAATCGTTCTTATCCATTTATAGTACTTATTGCTCTTAATGTAATTTACTCATAAGCAAATATTTTTACTATAAGTTTCCTGCTATTAATTAAATTTGCTCTTAAATGTAAATAATTAAAATTACCGTATTCTGTATTTTGCTTTTATTTGAATTTGAGGTTACTTTCTACTGATTTTACTGTACAGTTGCATATCCGACCCCCTGTGGACTGGGGTATGGGCGGACATATGTAAAAATCGGATTTGCGAACATCTATAGAAAAAGCATTTACACATCCATAAATAGGTTAGTGAACAAAAACAACACGCAAACTGCTTTAAACATGGGGAAATGTTTTGCTTTAAAAGTAAGCAAACGTAAACGAGATTAATTAGGCAACAAATACAAACAAACACAAAACAAACGGTAAATGTACAGTGACCTGCAACTGACGGCTTCTTTCTTAACTCTAGAAGTCCCTGCCTCCCTGGTTCTGCTTTCTAATATCTCTGTCACAGTACTTTGCGCTCTTTCTTAATATTGCCAACAGCTGATAAGAAGCTCGGTTTAAATATTGCTTCGGCTATTTTAAACAAACGGCCGGTAAGCATTGTGTTTAAAAGCTACAACAACATGCTGCCAATATCTGCAAGCTTGCGCTCCATCATATAAACATATTGCACAAAAAGAGTAAAACATGAAGCTTTCTCAACTGGTGTATTGAAACGTCACTGCTACACACAGCTCGACACACGCACACAGAACACACCAAAAGGCTAATTGCTATAACGCTTTCTTTTTGTTTCCATTGCGGACGCTGCACTTGCTGCCAATATCATTACCGCGAGGCGTTTAATTGATCAGGGCGGTTATGTGACGGCCGGATATGCGACATTCCACTGTACTTTATAACTGCTCTTATCTGTAATGTGATATTGTGTAATGTGATATTTTGCAATCTCACTTCCTGGCGGGGCAGTTTTTTTAAAAGAGCTTGGCAGCTTCGGCCACCTATGAAAGATATTGTTCCTCACTGGAGGCTTAGCGTGGTGCTTGAAGCACTCATGAAGCTTCCATTTGAGCCCTTGCATCAGCCGAACTGAAATTTGTATTGCTCAAAGCTGTTTTCTTGCTTTCAATCACCTCCGCAAAGCTGGTGAGTGAGATGCAGGCATTTTCAATTGCGAAAGCCTGCTTAATTTTTGCAGAAGCCTGGACAAAGGATACGTTTTCTACCAATCCTGCTTTTTTGCCGAAAACTATCTCAGCATTTCATGTCAACCAGTCTGTGGAATTGAAGGCTTTCCATCCACCTCCTTTCCAGTCTGACAGGGAGCAGCAGCTCCATACGCTCTATCCTGTGTGGGCACTAGCGTATTATGTTGACAGGACGAAAAGTTGGAGACAGTCCAAACAGTTTTTTGTCTGTTATGGGGCGAAGTCCCATGGTGAAGCCCTGTCTAAACAGAGGCTATCCAAATGGATAGCAGACATGGTCAGGACTGCCTGTGAGCGAGCCAACTTGTCCCCTCCAGAAAAGCTCACTACCCATTCCACCAGGGGCATGGCATCTTCATGGGCTTTATTCCAGGGTGCATCTGTCGCAGACATTTCCAATGCAGCGATGTGGGCTATTCCCCATACCTTTACAAGGTTCTATAGACTGAATGTCATGGATCCACAAAACACTGGCTTTGGAACTAGAGTATTAAGGGTGGTCTACCCTTACAATATAGACATAGGTTGAGTTTCTCCCTCAATTTTTTAGCCCTAACTACTTGTTAATGGGGTTCCTAATGGTAACACGCAAGGTAGCCTTGGGTTAGCCTTGTTGTATTCCAGTCGTTCTGCAATATTGCCTTACGACGACTTGGGTATACTCAGCCATTAGGTAATGGTTACATTTCTTACTTGCAAGGGAACATTTGGTTATTATCATAACCCTGGTTCCCTGATATAGAAATGTAACTATTAACCTTCAAGGTCGCTGCGTCCATGATTGCTGCACACTTGAAGGAAAAATGACGCTGAGATCTGTGCGTGCAGTCCTTTATACCCTCGGGGGCAGGCATGACTGCGTCACAGGCTCTGCGAGCAGCTTTGATATATCTATTCAAGTTTCTGGGTCTTAAGATGTAAACACCCATCTATTTCAGAGAACCAGGGTTATGATAATAACCTACCGTTTTCTGGTAAGCCCTCTTCTTTCAGTTCTGTTGCTTAAATTAAATATTTCACATATTCACTTAAATGTACTGACTGCACCTGTGATTAACTGAATCCTTAGCCATGTTAGTCATGTTCAGTTCATCAAGAAGCATCATGAGAAGTTTCTCTCAGTTGGATATTGGCAAGGTGAGGAACAATTGTAAGAGTGAAGGGATTTTGGAGAACAAAACATCTGATGATGGGACAGCCTTAAACAAATCAGTTAAAGTAGTGACTTTTGTGACTGTATTGCCACTCAATGATTAGCTGCATTATTATTAGCTGCACAAATCAAAACTGGCAAGGTTCTCAGCTGGTTTTCTAGATGACTAAAATCCAGGTCTTTTGCATAAGTGACCTTGATGTGGAATAACATTTTCTCCACTGCTCTGCAGCTGATATCCTCCTGCGTTGGCGTGTAAAACCAGCAGGTTTCAAGTTGCCCTGGAGCAGCCAGCACAACATAATCTCAATTCATCTGTGGTAATATCCAAAGCTTAAAAATACTGCTGTTTAAAGAATGCTTTTGGCATTCCAATGTAGTTCTTGTGCCTTATTAATTAAGGTAATTTAAAAAAAAACAATACAAACAGCGTTTCATTTTCTTATTTCATAACCATACTTATCTGAAATGGCAGAAACGAGAAATAACTAGCATTCTTTTTAATGACAATGCATTATACATTTATAAGTAGAAATGGGGGCTCAAGTGGCGATCCAGTAAAAGCGCCCGCATGGAGTGCATGATGCTATATATATATATATATATATATATATATATATATATATATATATATATATATATATATATATATATATATATATATTTAAAATGGTTTACAGTAAATCGTTCACAAAAAATCAAGTCCAGTTAACTTTGTAGACTGACTGGCACATTTACAGTATTTCACAAAAGTGAGCCCAGACACACCGGTATATTTACAGTTCACACCATAGGCATTACATTTCAAACAAAAATGCGCTCACTAGATTTTTCAGATACCGCCACGCATGGTCTATAGCACTGACAAACATGCCTTTTTGTTTTTAAACTGTTGCAGGCTTTCTTTTAATCATTTTATTTTTCATGCAACTCGAGCTACATTTTTTGAAGATCTCGTCGCTATTTAGGTGGGGCCTTAATTATTTTCAATATTAACTCACGAATTGTGTATAGGTGCTAAAAATAGCACCGAGGAAGCTTTGCCCCCCCCCCCCCCGAATCTAAAAAACTGTGGCCACCAGGATTTGACAAGGTTTTTACATGCTCGACAGTAAGTCTTTGTTTTTTTCTTTGTTGATCGGTTTCGCAATTTCAAAATAGTTCCAAATGACAGAAAGTGTTGTTTTTTTCTTACAGACTAAATTCTGCGTTTAGTCCTCATAGCACCGATTCCTGCTAGTATTGTTGTGCTGAATTTTGCATTATTTTGAGCATTTCATTGAATTTTGTCTGTGTGATTACTTAGGCTATTCATTTATCCATCTTTGTGTTTTTAAGCTTTTGGTATTCTAAATTAAATGTACTTTTAGACATTAAAATTGTATAAAAAATATAAACACAAAATAGATCAAATTAATAGCCATTTCCTATTTTACACCAAATCATGTAATATGAATACGTCAGAAATAAGACATAGTTGAGTAGTCATATAGTTTTAAATACTTTTATATTTTATACTGATTTAAAGATCGAGTACATAATTGATAAATATTACATTGAAATATAATTACGCACAAATTTGTGCTAGTATTATTATTACTAATACTGTACTCATGTTATGCATGCATGTAGTGTATAGAAAATAACAAAGGATTTATACATTTGATTTGTAATGCTTCTACCTTTTAATTTTTGTTTCTATATAGATATTTCAAAATATATAAAGATATAAAGTGTGTCAACAAAAGTAGGCCGAACAGAAAGTAATAACTACTGTGTTAATATCATTTTCACTTGATCTGTTTCGTGTGTTACTGTTTTTATACTGTTTTGATGTCTAAAAAACTATATTTAATTTATAATACCAAAAGTTCACATTGAAGCCATGGCGACGAATAAATTAACAGCCTAAGTAATCATACAGACAAAATTCCATGAAACGCTGACTCTTGCGCATATCTCAAAGTAATACGGAATTCGGCACAACAGTATCACTGCCTCCATTCTGCTTAAACCATCCACAATTGTGCCACAAGGCACCACTTTAATTCTTTTTTTAATTTTTTTAACTGGGAGACCCGTCACCCACACTCTCCACACTCTGCGCTATGCTGCACCATGAGATCGGTGCCCCCTACTATCTTGTAAGTTCCCCATACCTTAAAACTAATTGAAAACCCTGTATAAGCCTTTCACATTGTTTAACTATAAGTAAGGTTTCCAACAAGGCTTGAAGTTAACGTATATTTGGTAGCATGTTGCTACCCCAAACTCTTAATTTGCTACTAGTTTTTATGCAGCAGCATTTTTCTGATACCTTACAGTATATGACCAACCCTGAGTGAACACGCATATAATTACCGGTATTAGTTTTTAAACACGACATTAGCTTTCATAAAGTGGGAAACCATTGCATATAGAGCTTCCCGATTTGTAGATGACTGAGGTTTGTACCGCCCCATGTAGATACACGCGCAGCCCACAATGCAAATCGTACAAATACTGTCACAAATCACAATGTGGATAGAATTTCAAGATATGAAGTTTATTTTATAGACCAAAAGTAAAATTAAACTGTAAAAACATTGTGATTTTGTAAGATAACATGCAAAGACCTAACAGGATATGAAGTTTATTCAGTGTCTATAAAATGCTAATTTAATCTGTCATGGACAAGCTGTGAAAAAAGCAAGGGCTTCATCATTTCCAGGGCCTGATGGAGTTCCGTACAGTGTACAAGAGTGCTTCTGGAGTTCTACGAATCCTGTGGAAATTGATGAAAGTGGCATGGGAAAAACAGGTTGTACCAAGAGCATGGCGCCGAGCAGGTAGAGTTTTTATACCTAAAGAAAAAGATTCTACAAGCATCAGTCAGTTTCGCCCTATTTCCCTATTAAACGTCGAAGGCAAGATTTTCTTCAGCATTATTACTCAAAGATTGTCAGCTTACCTATTAAAGAACTGCTTCATTGACACTTCAGTACAAAAAGCGGGCATTCCAGATTTCCCAGGATGCTTAGAACACATCAATGGCAGGATGCACCATTTCTCCACTGGCTTTTACCATGGCAACGGAAGTAATCATTAGGGTGTCAAAATGGGTAGTGGGAGGAGAGCACTTGGCTTCTGGAATGCGACTACCACCAATTTGAGCATACATGGATGACATGACAACCATGACTACAACAATAGCCTGCACTAATCGGTTATTGGGTAAATTAACCAATAGCATTGAATGGGCACAAATGCAATTCAAGCCCACTAAATCAAGGAGCATCTCTATAATTAAAGGTAAAGTAGTAGATAAAACGTTCTTCATTTATGGTGAGGCAATACCAACAGTGTCTGACAAGCCAGTGAAAAGTCTTGGGAGATGGTACAACGGGGATCTAAAGGACACAGTTTGTGTGGGAGAAGTTAGACAACAAGCAGTGGAAGGGTTGAAGAGCATAGACAGCAGCGCTTTACCAGGCAAACTAAAACTCTGGTGCTTTCAGTTTGGTGTACTGCCAAGGCTGCTGTAGCCACTGACTGTGTACAAGGTTTCTTTGACAACAGTTGAGAAGCTGGATGATTTAATCAGTTAATATATCAGGAAATGGTTGGGAGTTCCATGCTGCCTCAGCAGAGTGGTACTTTATGGTAAAGGAATACTGCAGCTACCAGTTTCTGCTCTAACCGAGGAGTTTAAGTGTGCCAAGGTCCGACTGGAATTGACATTATTAGGAGGGATGAGGATTGACTCGAGGAGGGATGAGGATTGACTCGAGGAGGGATGAGGATTGACTCGAGGAGGGATGAGGATTGACTCGAGGAGGGTTGATGATTGACTCGAGGAGGGATGAGGATTGACTCGAGGAGGGTGAGGATTGAGGAGGGTGAGGAATGACTCGAGGAGGGTGAGGATTGACTCAAGGAGGGGTGAGGATTGACTCGAGGAGGATGAGGATTGACTCGAGGAGGGATGAGGACCTACTCGAGAAGGGATGAGGATTGACTCGAGGAGGGATGAGGATTGACTCGAGGAGGGATGAGGATTGACTCGAGGAGGGTTGATCATTGACTAAAGGAGGGATGAGGATTGATTCGAGGAGGGACGAGGAGGGATGAGGATTGACTCGAGGAGGGATGAGGATTGACTTGAGGAAGGATGAGGATTGACTCGAGGAGGGATGAGGATTGACTCGAGGAGGGATGAGGATTGACTCAAGGAGGGGTGAGGTCTGATGTCTGACGATTGACTCGAGGAGGGGTGACGATTGACTCAAGGAGGGGTGAGGTCTGAGGATGTCCTAAAATGGACACTGTATACTTGAACCACGTCATACATACCTACTTGATAGGTTTTTTTTGTTTGTTTTGTTTTTTTGGTGTAAGGATTTGAGTAAAACTAATAATTAACTACCTATTTGTATGATCATTTTAACGTTGATGTTTTGGGGAGAATAACACTGAATTACAAAACAGCAACGATCATCGAAATGTCTATATAAATTAGCAATGTATATACACTGAAGACATGGAAGGAGTCAGAATGTGTATTACACCGTTGCATTTTAAAGTGTTGCCATTTTAATCCTTATACCACATATGATCATAGAATATGTGATTATGTGTAATGTTGTATACGTTGTGTTTTTTTTTTTTTTACTAAGCTGTACATTAAAAAATAAAAATTAAATACAGTCTACTGCGTTGGCGTGTAAAACCAGCAGGTTTCAAGTTGCCCTGGAGCAGCCAGCACAACATAATCTCAATTCATCTGTGGTAATATCCAAAGCTTAAAAATACTGCTGTTTAAAGAATGCTTTTGGCATTCCAATGTAGTTCTTGTGCCTTATTAATTAAGGTAATTTAAAAAAAAACAATACAAACAGCGTTTCATTTTCTTATTTCATAACCATACTTATCTGAAATGGCAGAAACGAGAAATAACTAGCATTCTTTTTAATGACAATGCATTATACATTTATAAGTAGAAATGGGGGGCTCAAGTGGCGATCCAGTAAAAGCGCCCGCATGGAGTGCATGATGCGTCTATATATACAGTATATATATATATATATATATATATATATATATATATATATATATATATATATATATATTTAAAATGGTTTACAGTAAATCGTTCACAAAAATCAAGTCCAGTTAACTTTGTAGACTGACTGGCACATTTACAGTATTTCACAAAAGTGAGCCCAGACACACCGGTATATTTACAGTTCACACCATAGGCATTACATTTCAAACAAAAATGCGCTCACTAGATTTTTCAGATACCGCCACGCATGGTCTATAGCACTGACAAACATGCCTTTTGTTTTAAACTGTTGCAGGCTTTCTTTTAATCATTTTATTTTTCATGCAACTCGAGCTACATTTTTTGAAGATCTCGTCGCTATTTAGGTGGGGCCTTAATTATTTTCAATATTAACTCACGAATTGTGTATAGGTGCTAAAAATAGCACCGAGGAAGCTTTGCCCCGAATCTAAAAACTGTGGCCACCAGGATTTGACAAGGTTTTTACATGCTCGACAGTAAGTCTTTGTTTTTTTCTTTTGTTGATCGGTTTCCGCAATTTCAAAATAGTTCCAAATGACAGAAAGTGTTGTTTTTTTTTCTTACAGACTAAATTCTGCGTTTCGTCCTCATAGCACCGATTCCTGCTAGTATTGTTGTGCTGAATTTTGCATTATTTTGAGCATTTCATTGAATTTTGTCTGTGTGATTACTTAGGCTATTCATTTATCCATCTTTGTGTTTTTTAAGCTTTTGGTATTCTAAATTAAATGTACTTTTAGACATTAAAATTGTATAAAAAATATAAACACAAAATAGATCAAATTAATAGCCATTTCCTATTTTACACCAAATCATGTAATATGAATACGTCAGAAATAAGACATAGTTGAGTAGTCATATAGTTTTAAATACTTTTATATTTTATACTGATTTAAAGATCGAGTACATAATTGATAAATATTACATTGAAATATAATTACGTACAAATTTGTGCTAGTATTATTATTACTAATACTGTACTCATGTTATGCATGCATGTAGTGTATAGAAAATAACAAAGGATTTATACATTTGATTTGTAATGCTTCTACCTTTTAATTTTTGTTTCTATATAGATATTTCAAAATATATAAAGATATAAAGTGTGTCAACAAAAAGTAGGCCGAACAGAAAGTAATAACTACTGTGTTAATATCATTTTCACTTGATCTGTTTCGTGTGTTACTGTTTTTATACTGTTTTGATGTCTAAAAAACTATATTTAATTTATAATACCAAAAGTTCACATTGAAGCCATGGCGACGAATAAATTAACAGCCTAAGTAATCATACAGACAAAATTCCATGAAACGCTGACTCTTGCGCATATCTCAAAGTAATACGGAATTCGCACAACAGTATCACTGCCTCCATTCTGCTTAAACCATCCACAATTGTGCCACAAGGCACCACTTTAATTCTTTTTTTAATTTTTTAACTGGGAGACCCGTCACCCACACTCTCCACACTCTGCGCTATGCTGCACCATGAGATCGGTGCCCCCTACTATCTTGTAAGTTCCCCATACCTTAAAACTAATTGAAAACCCTGTATAAGCCTTTCACATTGTTTAACTATAAGTAAGGTTTCCAACAAGGCTTGAAGTTAACGTATATTTGGTAGCATGTTGCTACCCCAAACTCTTAATTTGCTACTAGTTTTTTATGCAGCAGCATTTTTCTGATACCTTACAGTATATGACCAACCCTGAGTGAACACGTACATAATTACCGGTATTAGTTTTTTAAACACGTACATTAGCTTTCATAAAGTGGGAAACCATTGCATATAGAGCTTCCCGATTTGTAGATGACTGAGGTTTGTACCGCCCCATGTAGATACACGCGCAGCCCACAATGCAAATCGTACAAATACTGTCACAAATCACAATGTGGATAGAATTTCAAGATATGAAGTTTATTTTATAGACCAAAAGTAAAATTAAACTGTAAAAACATTGTGATTTTGTAAGATAACATGCAAAGACCTAACAGGATATGAAGTTTATTCAGTGTCTATAAAATGCTAATTTAATCTGTCATGGACAAGCTGTGAAAAAAGCAAGGGCTTCATCATTTCCAGGGCCTGATGGAGTTCCGTTACAGTGTACAAGAGTGCTTCTGGAGTTCTACGAATCCTGTGGAAATTGATGAAAGTGGCATGGGAAAACAGGTTGTACCAAGAGCATGGCGCCGAGCAGGTAGAGTTTTTATACCTAAAGAAAAAGATTCTACAAGCATCAGTCAGTTTCGCCCTATTTCCCTATTAAACGTCGAAGGCAAGATTTTCTTCAGCATTATTACTCAAAGATTGTCAGCTTACCTATTAAAGAACTGCTTCATTGACACTTCAGTACAAAAAGCGGGCATTCCAGATTTCCCAGGATGCTTAGAACACATCAATGGCAGGATGCACCATTTCTCCACTGGCTTTTACCATGGCAACGGAAGTAATCATTAGGGTGTCAAAATGGGTAGTGGGAGGAGAGCACTTGGCTTCTGGAATGCGACTACCACCAATTTGAGCATACATGGATGACATGACAACCATGACTACAACAATAGCCTGCACTAATCGGTTATTGGGTAAATTAACCAATAGCATTGAATGGGCACAAATGCAATTCAAGCCCACTAAATCAAGGAGCATCTCTATAATTAAAGGTAAAGTAGTAGATAAAACGTTCTTCATTTATGGTGAGGCAATACCAACAGTGTCTGACAAGCCAGTGAAAAGTCTTGGGAGATGGTACAACGGGGATCTAAAGGACACAGTTTGTGTGGGAGAAGTTAGACAACAAGCAGTGGAAGGGTTGAAGAGCATAGACAGCAGCGCTTTACCAGGCAAACTAAAACTCTGGTGCTTTCAGTTTGGTGTACTGCCAAGGCTGCTGTAGCCACTGACTGTGTACAAGGTTTCTTTGACAACAGTTGAGAAGCTGGATGATTTAATCAGTTAATATATCAGGAAATGGTTGGGAGTTCCATGCTGCCTCAGCAGAGTGGTACTTTATGGTAAAGGAATACTGCAGCTACCAGTTTCTGCTCTAACCGAGGAGTTTAAGTGTGCCAAGGTCCGACTGGAATTGACATTATTAGGAGGGATGAGGATTGACTCGAGGAGGGATGAGGATTGACTCGAGGAGGGATGAGGATTGACTCGAGGAGGGATGAGGATTGACTCGAGGAGGGTTGATGATTGACTCGAGGAGGGATGAGGATTGACTCGAGGAGGGTGAGGATTGAGGAGGGTGAGGAATGACTCGAGGAGGGTGAGGATTGACTCAAGGAGGGTGAGGATTGACTCGAGGAGGATGAGGATTGACTCGAGGAGGGATGAGGACCTACTCGAGAAGGGATGAGGATTGACTCGAGGAGGGATGAGGATTGACTCGAGGAGGGATGAGGATTGACTCGAGGAGGGTTGATCATTGACTAAAGGAGGGATGAGGATTGATTCGAGGAGGGACGAGGAGGGATGAGGATTGACTCGAGGAGGGATGAGGATTGACTTGAGGAAGGATGAGGATTGACTCGAGGAGGGATGAGGATTGACTCGAGGAGGGATGAGGATTGACTCAAGGAGGGGTGAGGTCTGATGTCTGACGATTGACTCGAGGAGGGGTGACGATTGACTCAAGGAGGGGTGAGGTCTGAGGATGTCCTAAAATGGACACTGTATACTTGAACCACGTCATACATACCTACTTGATAGGTTTTTTTTGTTTGTTTTGTTTTTTTGGTGTAAGGATTTGAGTAAAACTAATAATTAAAATAAATGTCTATATAAATTAGCAATGTATATACACTGAAGACATGGAAGGAGTCAGAATGTGTATTACACCGTTGCATTTTAAAGTGTTGCCATTTTAATCCTTATACCACATATGATCATAGAATATGTGATTATGTGTAATGTTGTATACGTTGTGTTTTTTTTTTTACTAAGCTGTACATTAAAAAATAAAAATTAAATACAGTCTACTATTTTGAAGAATATTCACATGTATGTGAAATAGCGGACAGTGAAGCACCGAAAAAAAACTAAATTGCAGCTGCTAAAGAAATGACCTGAAAACACTCTGCTGTTTGATTTTTTTTGTGAAATGCCTAAATGATCCAAACACAGTGGAATGCAAATTGTGCAAGTGGCTCTTAAAATATGAAGGCACAACCAATCTCTGCAGTGCTTGACAACAGTAAGTTCACATTATTATTATTATTATTATTATTATTATTATTATTATTATTATTATTATCGGGAGATTGTTGCGCACCCATTTCTTACCTGAACATCAGGTAAATCCTAGAACACTTCGATGCCGCTTTAGACAGCTCTTCTTCCTTCTTTCATTTTAAACGTTTTTGAGTTGGCATGGTGCTCACAGACCAAAAAATCACACGGTGTGACACTTCCAGTGAACATGTGTCATTGAGAATTCCTGGAAGCAGTCCATTTGAGCTCAGTCTAACAGCGTCGTCCCTCCCTCTGTTTGCTACTCGTTCTCATAATCGATTTGTATGGATAACTGAACAGGTATTAATAAAAATTACTGTACTGTTAATAATGTATAGAATAAAGTTAACATACTCAAGTACTTAGTACACAAGTACCTACAGATGATATATAGCTAGTAACCTATTCTATCACATTGAGCATACAAAATTACAAAGCTTTACAAATCAAATGAATGCAATTCAGTAAAACTTTAACACAGACAATTAAGGTAATGAAATATTGTAATTAAATGTACCAAATCATCAAAGAATACAATTCAGTACAACTTTGACACATTACAGAACTTTAGGAATCATTGAACTTCAAAAATTCAGTAACATGTTACTTTAATACTTTGATAAGGAATTGTAATAACGTGCAATTGAAATGAATAAAATAAAAGTTCTTAGCTGCTCAATAACAGGATATCCAGCCCTTACTGATGAAATAAAAGACAAATCAAGAACGAGGTGACTGTTTTAATTGCTTAATTGCAACAATTTAAAGCACACAGTGGGTCCATCTAAGGTTTCTGTAACTTTCATTAGCCTCCGTCTGCTGGTCCTTTTTTGGCAGCTAAATCTCGTAACCGTTTTAGCAGCAGAAGCTGTATGCGTAATACAGTGCTGGAAATAGCGACAATTTTAGTCGCCATGGCGACCATTTGTTTCTTTTGGTGACTGTAAATATTATTTTAGTCGCCTACAGGCGACCACTTTGTGCTGTATTTTTTGTATTTTTTTATTATTAAAATACCTTTGGACCCATGTTAAAAATAATACTGCGTTTTAGTGCCTACGTCACAGGCGCATCTGTCCATACAGATCGTTATGTTACTGTATGCGGAATCTCTAGACACACAACAACAACAACAAACGGAAAATGCATCTAAATATTTTTATTACGATTTTCACTACATCTGTCTAAATGGGCGTGGCAAACTGATGACTTAACGTGCACGTATTTAATTATGTAAATAGGAAAGCTTCACAGCCTACAACTAATGTACAATCAGAAAAGTTTGTTTTACTTTCAGTATGTTTTCGTCCTGGTATTACGCAGATTTATGTATCCCCATAGGGATATGTAAAACTGGCTTATAACTCCTGAGAGAGTGCACATAGGGTCATGGTTACTATGTAAAAATGCCATTCTGTACTATTTGCTAAAGTGTTTGGTACTGGTACTGGTCCTGGAAGCCGTAAAGTTGCTGGCAATTAAAAAAACTTACCCGGATGTCCACACAAACCTATTAGAATATTAATAAAATATCATCAAACGGACAGCAAAAAATACTGTCTTTCATTTCAAAGACAAAGAAGATTCCACTAAAATCCCTAAGCAGCAGCAATACAAACTAAGCGAACGAGTCAGATATTACAGAAGAACACAGTTCAAATTTTGAACCCACGACTTCGGAGTCTTCGTGTTCTGAACGTGTGCAACAAAAAGTTCACATGAGATTTCAGCCATCATGGTGCCAACAGTTCAGCTGATTAGTTAATGAATCTGGGGTAATGTACTGCAGTTATTGTAAGCAAGCATAGTAACGAAATTACTATTCATTATTACCTATTCTAAAGTTTGTTTTGGACTGCCATTTTTTTAAATAAGTTATTTGTTTCTGTGCGGAAAAACAAATCTGCAAAAGTATTGCATGATTTCCATTACATGAGAGAAGATGTTAAAACTTCATGCTGATTTGAACTCGGCTCTCGCCAAGATAAGCACCAACTAAGACGTAGCTTTACAGTAAACTAATGTGATCCGTCTGTGTTTCTGTCCATTTGCGTTTCCTTCCATATGATGATGTAGATATCCTTCTGTCTGGTGTTGATGGCTGAAGTGTAATGCTGGCTCCAGGGATCAGCTTATTTACCTCCCTGGCGCATCAGCACAAACAACGGCTGCGATGCTGGCTCTAGGGATCAACCACAGTGCGGTCTCCCCAGTGCATCAGCTTGACAACCGTCTGGATTGAGCGAAGTAGGGTACATCTCCGGGGTCTTCAAGTGGGCACCTTCCATCCTCTGTGTTTCGCGGACTAGCCCACGGCACGTCAAGAGGGCTCGACGGTGATTCTGGCGTCCCAGCATCACCCCCCTCTGTCCCCCACTCAACTCAGCCCAGCTTACTTACCCGTACATCAGTGTTTCTTTCTTTCTATTGTGCTTGAGATCCCCAGCCAGAATCTTTCCATCTCAACCACAGCCAGTTGCTGCTGCTCTCTGCTGCTTCAGATAAGTTCTTCACTGTGCGACGTAACTGTTGGCCACTGAATCCGACGTCTCTGAGAAACCGGGTTGTAGAGTGTGCCACAAATCCTCGACAACCCAACTCCACTGGGTAAACTTGGACTCTCCATCCTCGCTGTTCTGATTCAGAGGCTAGTTGAGCATACCGCAGTTTCTTCCTCTCATACGCCTCATCTACAGCATCCTCCCATGGCACTGTTAACTCTACCAGGTGGACAAGGCGTGCTGGTCGAAGGTTAGTGGTGGCAATCTCAGGTGGAAAAATAAGCCGTTGACCAACATCTGCCAGCATTTTCCAGTCTCTAGCAGCTTCCAGTTGTCCTGGGCTAGGATTGGTTTTAACACCTTTTCTTGGTGGTTGCTCTCCTGGGCGGAGGAATGATGTCTTTTGTGTGTAATGTTTTGATGGACCTGGTGGCAACTTATTGGCTATGGAAATAAAGGATACTTAGAGATTATTTTTTAAGTTAAAAATGTATACATTACTATTATATTATTTTGAACAATAGTTTTTATTTATATTTAATAAACTTCCATGCAGTTATAGGCAACCATTTTCTTTTTCTGGCGACCATAAAGAAAAAAAATAGGAGCCTGCTGGCGCCTAAAATAAAAAGCTTACTTGAAAGCACTGGCCTAATACACCACATGTAATTCATCATGTGATTACAGGTGGGTTCGGTTGTTTAGACAGTACGGTTGATCAAAGATCGGATAATTGAATGTCTACTGTACTGTGTATAAACATTCTTTTAGGTTTTAATAGTGCTTTAAAAAAATTAGAAGAAACTTAAGATTTGAAAATGGTTTCATGGACTGGAAACTTGATTTAAATAATCTAAGTGACAACAGTCCTGAAGAAAATCTGACGGCTGTTTTGCACAGACCACAATTCCCACTAATCTTAGACTACTTTATGCTACCTTAAGTAAGGTATGTAGTTCAAGACCAGGGCTAATCTTGGTTTGTAAACCCGCCGGACAGGTATATGCAGTACATTGTTTATGAATAAGGCCCAATGTGTTTGTAAAGCCAAGAAACTCCAAAGATTTGATCCATGGGTTTATTAGATTACAGTGTTTAAAGCCTTTCCCAGTACCTTTAATATACCCAGCTGAATATCTTTATACAATCGCAGCCAAAAGTATTGGCACCCTACGCCTATTATACCATGATTCAAGGTATCAGATTAAGGATAAGCATTTAGTAAACCTTTAACCAGTTTTTATAAAATAAAAAGCTAAATACAGAAATTCATGCAATTTAGCAAATAATCTTTATCAAAAACCAACAACCTTATGTAATTTATTAATTTATTTAAAGTATTTGTTCAGTATTGGCACCCATTTTAGTATTTTGTGTGTCCTGCTTTTGCTTTTATTACAGCTTTCAGACGTTTATGATCATTCTTAACCTCTATATTGCATCTTGTTGGTGAAGTCTGGACCCATTCTGTCTTGCATATTTCCTTCAGCTCAGACACATTGGATACACAATGCTTGGCTACAGCTTTTTGCAGATGTCCAAAGCATTTCTATTAGACTGAGATCTGGTGATTTCTAAGGCCATTCTTGAACTTTTCATTTTCTTGAAGAATTCCAGTTAGCCGCATGCTTTAGGTCATTGTCGTGTTGGAAGATAAACTGTCTGCCAATCAGCCATGACCAGATGGTATCATTGTCCTTTGTAGAATGTTTTGATACATGGCTGTATTCATTCGATCTTCAATCACATGAATGTCTCCAGTCCCTGAACTGCTATAAAGCACTTCCATATCATGCATGTTTAATTGTAGGTACAAGTTTTTATTTTCATTGAATTCTGCTCTTCCAACAATGGAAGCATGTTGCTACCATGTGACCGAATGGCAGCCTCTGATTGGTTTAGCACACTCTTCTGACGTTCGCGCTTTCATCCTTCCAACAGACTCAGTGAGGCTTGAAGTTGAAAAACATTGAGGAATTCTATTCATGGTAGTTTAAATACTTTCTATTTTGATAGTTTTTTTGTATTATTATTATTATTATTATTATTATTATTATTATTATTATTATTATTATTAATAATAATCATTTACAGAGATTAGGCTATGTTAAATGAGAATATTCTTGCAATCGCAGTCACTACTTTTTTATACTTTCAATGTATTGTTATTATTATACCATTAGCTAGCTACGTAGCTATAATTATTTGTATTTCTTATCTGACACCCTTAACCAGGGTGACTTACACAGTTGTTATTTAATGTGAAGTATTCATTTATAGTTAAAATAACCATGTTACTTCACATTAAATGAGAATGCCACATTGGGAGAGTGAAGTTGATAGCACTGTGCTTAAATCTTGGAAAGTTAAATTTATCTGAAGCTGCAGGAAATGGAGAGTGGCATTCTCTGAATCTGATTGAGGATTATTTTGTGTCCAGAATTGCGATTCGGAGGACACCGTTACCGATTCATCTGGGGTTAGACGAGTCTGATTTAACAGAGGAAGAAAACGTAATGAAGGGAGTGAAACCGAGGGAGAGGTTGTAAACACAGATGAAGTGAGGGGAGCGCTCCGGTCTTAATTTAGAAAAAAAAAATTTAGAAAAGGAGGCTTCTGGAATACATCATGTAGGCTTATTATATTATTCATTTCATTTTTTTTTTTTTTTTAAGTACCGGTGGTGACTTGTTTTATTTTTAAAAAGTTTGTTTTAGTAAACTGATTAAGAAGAAGCAAAAACAAAACAAAAAAAAATCTAATCTAGCCCAGCATGTGTTTATTGCCTAATTATTTACCCCCTGTCATGGCTTGCTCAGTAAAATATTGGGTAACTTATATTCTGAAACACAATTGCTTTGTCAATAAGACCCATGTGAGATACTTAATGAGCAAGCTGTATTACACTTGCACCAACAGCCAAATAGCTGCCCTGACAAAATCCCATAGAATCCAATAGAATCCTATTCTCAACTTTTTTTTTTTTTTTTTTTTTTTTAAAGGGCCTGTAGGTTGCAAGGTCATAAAATAAAAAAATACATAAATGTCTCACTCTCCAAATTAAAGTTTTAGACTAGACCAATCTCTTAAAGCCTGCCAAATTTTAAGTGTCTAGCATAAACCTGAATATACTAAGGACATAGCAAATGTACACAGAAGAAAATTGTTGCTTTACTTTATTCATGAATTTCTCAGAATTAGGATTTCTCTTATGCAAGACTTTAAAATGTTGTACCTTTGACATTTTAAAATATATTTGAGTACATTTGGTGTCATTTGGAAGAGCTGAATCTGTTTTGTGGAATATATAACTCATTTGTTGTCATGGGATCATATGTGACTGATTTTGTGGGAGCAGGTCACATATTTCATAGAGATGGACAGCTATTTTGTTAAAAGTAGCTGTTCTTTTTTTCTCTCCTCGTCTGGGTCGAGAGGAGGTCAATGAATAGTCTGAAAGCTTGCGTTTAACATTCAAAATAACTAAGGGTAGTGAGATAACTATTAAAACTTTTAATTAGAACGGTGGTTTTGTGTTTCTACCAAGCAACATGACCCGAATGCCGTAGATCCTGAAAGAATAATTGGGTTGTTGACAATGAAATTATTACCATAGCTGTAGCACTGGTTCAGTAGTTTAATATTAGACACACCAGCGCCCACACCCGTGTATTAGTCGCTCCCCCTCCAAAAATGCCTAGAAAATCGACTTGTACAATGTTTTTACGTTATACAATGTTTTTACATTATACAATGTTTTTACATTATACAATGTTTTTACGTTATACAATGTTTTTACGTTATACAATGTTTTTACATTATACAATGTTTTTGGCTATTGACTTTATAATGCAACCTAATTATTGTGAAATATATAAAATTGCTCAATATTAAAGGTTGTTTGTTAAACTAGCAGAAATTGTGTATTTTTGTCTTTGTCATATTAATTAGTGGCTATTGTTCACTTAGATTAATTCTTCTGGAATTCAAATGAATTTCTATTTTTTTTTTTTATTTCTTGTTTCCTCTAGGTAAATGGTGAAATGTTTTCCTTTGCTGAGTCAGGATTTTTCCTAGTCACTGTTGATGCGTGCACTGGCAAAGTCACAAAAAAACACATTGTTCTTTCAGCTGGTTGCTAAAATGGAAAAGTATTTAAATACTGGAATCCCCTAAAGGTAAGGGAAATATGTGGGAATGTTTTACCTGCCACGAAGTTACAGCATATTAATGCTGAAACCTAGGATATGTTTTATTTGGTTTGGAAAGTGCATAATACATAAAGGTGCGGTTGGTCTAGAAAAAACAAACATTCAGTGTATAGTTACTGTAAAAGCAATGTTAATGAACACATACTTTGTCTATCCTAACACATTTTGAAGTCCAAAGGCAATATTTAGCAGTTTTTCACTCTTTCCTTGCTTTTTGGGCTCTGGGGATTACAGTTCAGTGTAAGTTATAGAGTCACCTCCAAAATTATTGGCACACTTGATAAAGATGATAAAAAAAACTGTATAAAATAAATAATACCAGTACTGAGCTATATTGTAATTTTCCAACATGTGGAATATATTTGACTTTATTAATAATTCAATGGAGTCAACCAAAAGTACACATTTCTCAAATTATAAATTTATTTCCAAAAAAAATGAAGTGTCACAATTATTGGCACCCTTGTTTTCAGTACTTTGTGCACTCTCCCCTTGCAAGAGAGTCTTTGTGCACTCTCCCCTTGGCACTGAGTCTTTTTCTATAATGTTTAATGAGATTGGAGAACACATTGGGAGGGATCTTAGACCACTCCTCCATACAGAATTTTTCCAGATCCTTGATATCCTTCTGTCTGCACTTATGGACTGCCCTCTTCAATTGAAACCACAGGTTTTCAATGGGGTTCAAGTCCGGAGACTGAGATGGCCATTGCAAAATGTTGATTTTGTGGTCAATTAACCATTTCTTTGTGGATTTTGATGTGTGCTTGGGGTCATTGTCTTGCTGGAAGATCCACTTGCGGCCAAGTTTTAGCCACCTGGCAGAGGCAACCAGGTTTTTGGCTAAAATGTCCTGTTACTGGGTAGAGTTCATCATGCCGTTGACCTTAACAAGGGCCCTAGGATCAGTGGAAGCAAAACAGCCCCATAACATCAAAGATCCACCACCATATTTTACAGTAGGTATGAGGTTCTTTTCTGCACATGCATCCTTCTTTTGACGCCAAACCCACCGCTGGTGTGCGTGGCCAAAGAGCGCTACTTTCATCTCATCTGACCATAGCACCCGGTTCCAATTGAAGTGCCAATGCCGTTTAGCAAACCAGGCGCTTAAGTTTGTTGGTTGCTCTCAATAAAGGCTTTTTTCTGGCAACCCTTCCACATAGCCTATTGGTATGGAGGTGGCATCTAATTGTAGATTTGGAGACTTGGTGACCCCAAGATGCAACAAAGTTCTGTAATTCTCCAACTGTGGCCCTTGGATTTCCCTTTGCCTCCCGAACCATCTGCCTCACTGTGCGTGGGGGCAAGATACACTTGGGTCCTCTACCAGGCAAGTTTACCACTGTTCCAGTGGTTTTGAACTTCTTAATTATTGCCCTAATAGTGGTAAGTGGTATATTTAGTTTTTTAGCTATTGTTTTGTACCCATTGCCTGATTTATGAAGGTCAACAACCATTTGTCTCTTTTCATTTGTGAGTTCTTTGCCTTTCCCCATGGTGATGGATGACAAATGGATTTCATATGCGTGTTACCTCATTTTTATACCCCAGTGAAACAGGAAGCCACAATACAGTTCCTTAAGATTGAGATGAACTTAAAGAAGTAGAATGTTAATACAGATTTAATTTTGTTTGATTTTATTTATAAAAATTTAGGGGTGCCAATAATTCTGACAACTATCTTTTTGATAAAAAAATGTTATTGCTTGTTAATAAAAAACTTTTTCTCTGAGCAATTGTATTAGAATAAAATAATATGTTCTCCCCAGTGAATAAATAGAAAATGACAGACTAAATGATTTACTGCAGTTGAGATTTGACTAACTGTGAACCTTTTTGAGTGCTTGTTATTTCTACATACTGACCAAATACACCAGGAAAACGGGGGTAGAACACAGATATTATGCATAATAAGGCTTTAACGAAATACATGGGGCTATTTTTTTTCTCACTACAGCTATTTCTGGAAAAAAACAAGGTAAAAAGGAAGGTGGGAGGATTAACATTTCAGCTTGAAATGAATTATGTGTAGAGGATAGGAGGCTGTGTGGTCCAGTGGTTAAAGAAAAGGGCTTGTAACCAGAAGGTCCCCGGTTCAAATCCCACCTCAGCCATTGACTCATTGTGTGACCCTGAGCAAGTCAATTAACCTCCTTGTGCTCCGTCTTTCGGGTGAGACGTAATTGTAAGTGACAGCTGACGCATAGTTCACACACCCTTGGATAAAGGCGTCTGCTAAATAAACAAATAATAATAGAGAAACCAGCATTTATATGGCCATGTCTACTTCATGTACTTTCATTTCATCAAAAGACGATCAGCTCTCTATTATGACCATTTGGTTGTCGTAATAAAGGGATTCCACTGTTTTTAGTAAACAAATGTAATGATGCGTCCTATTTTTTATTAACAGTTTTTCTGTTCAGAAGTATGTTACTACATCCATTTTTGACATGTGTAATTACCATATTGAAGCATCACGAGGGGAGCTTTTTAGTTTTTGTCACCCTGCCTCCACCGCTACTTCAGCAGCTAACGGGCCCAGAAACCCTTTTAGCAGCCAACCAGTTTTTATTTATTTATGTAAAATCCTCTGGCACAAAGACTAACATCACCCTCACTTTGACCTGTGATTTAAGTGCCTGCCATATTGGGGGTTATGTGACTTTTTGGTACTGGGTGATAAAGATCTATGACATGCTGGGTACTGGTTCATTTAAAAATAACTATTGTGTCTGTAAAATATGAGCCTCATAAGAAAACAATTTAGGTATTGACTTCATATTTGTATGGATATTTAATCACTACAAGATACATGTGTGGGTGACCTTGACATTGACAGTTGACCTAGTTGTGCCTGCCATTTTTGATTTTAGGTTTCTGCACACTTTGAATTACTGTCTTAATATTTGGTACTCAGCTGTGTTTTATCATTCTGTCAGTCAAGTTCCAGTAACCATTTCACTGCCACATTGTTTAACCTCTGGATATAACAATGCTACTAATTTTTCACACTTCCATTTTACTTCAATTTTACTTTGGTTTTGTTCACAAAAATGCAATTCGTTTTGTTTGCTTGTCTTTAATGTACCCTTCAACCCTTGTTTTTTTGTGTTCACTAGGTCCATTGTTCTACTTAGAACAAGAAATAAGCAAAGTGGTTTTGGCAGCATTTCACAGTATTTGGTGTCTTGGGAATAGCCAAAGTTGCGGACCTTCAGATTAAAGGTTTGTAATTTCAGAGTATAGTAGACTCACGTTAATCCGTGTTTCAATAATCCATGCGTTTTAATGCAGTACATTATCAAAATGTATTAGTGCAGAAATCATCTGAAATATGTGGAAGCGAGAATTTTAGTGCTTTATTAGTGCAGAAACCAGCGTATCTGTGCGGAAGCGGACGGTCATCATTTCATTTAATTCAATTAAATTGAGTACAGTGTAGTGCAAGCCAACGGACACTACTGTATTGTAGTTATTGAACCAGTGACAAGCAAGCAAAAAGCAGACTTAAGACTCTCTTAGCCTGGCAGTCTGAATATGAAGAGCAGTTATGACAAAGACTCAGCAAGATCAGTGACTTTTTTAAACCAGCTCTCTCTGCCTCTGAACAATGCTGATTATGTACAGTATATATTTTGACAGTTTCTGGGACATTATATTTTATTTGTATTATTGCATTTTTCAAGTTTTCAATTAACAGCGCAGAGATTTCCCAAACAGTAAACTCAATTTCGGCTAGTCAGTGTTTTTCACTAATTCAGGCTCAAATCGGGCCCAATCTGCACAGATTAACGGGGGACTACTGTATAACTTTTTCTTGTTGTTTGATTTGTATACAAAACATTTGAATTCCATCTAGTAAACTTCACATTACAAGGTTGTTTTTTTTTCCAGAAAGCTTTGCATTCTTTGGATTCCGAGGAGCTGTTAACACCTCCTGGACTAAACTCTTTACAGCTCCTGCAGGAAAAAAAACTGGGGCTACTTGAGAAATACATTCCCCTACAACTGGAACAGTATGGCTGCACTAAAGCTGACACGCCCCGGAGGAAGGATGTGGAACTTTATTTAGTATGCCCAATTATTATCTATATCCTCGGCTCATCGCAACGACTCGGGAAACGGCGGCTGGAACACGCGTCCTCTGAAACGTGCTCCTGTCATTTTTCGCACTGCAGATCCACAGCGATGCCACCAGACCTATAGTGCCAGAGGACAACACAGATCTGGCGGCTCCACTGCAGAACCACAGGCGCCCTATCGGCCACGGGTCGCTGATGCGCAGTGAGCCGTGGATTCCCCTGCCGACCTAAGCCCTCCCTACCCGGGCAGTGCTCAGCCAATTGTGCGCTGCCCCCTAGGAACTCCAGGCTATATGGGCACATCCTGCACTCCGCGCGGAGCGCCTTTACTGGATGCACCAATCGGGAGCCCCGTAAATAAAAAGTTAAAGGAAAAATTATTTTAGCCACACTTTTTTTTTTTTTTTTGCACATATCCTGCATTTGTAAATAAGGAGTATGTATATCTCTATATGCTAATTCTGAAACAAAATATGTTTTAATAAGCTTTCAAGCGACAGAAACATGATTGATTTGTCTACCTATAAATATAATACAGTTATACAGTAGAGTTGATCTAGTATGTGAACATTTTCAAAATACAAAAAACTCTGTTTTAATTAAATTTAAAAACACTATAGATCTCTAAATTGTGACTTACAAGGAAGAAATAGTAGCTAACTTTTGCTGCGGCCTCTGGTTGTGGGAGACGTATATTAAACGTTGATGTAAAAAAAAATATATATATATATATAGTGCAATTATTTTTAGCCACTGAAAGGTGAAATTGCACCTTAAACTTGTATAGATCTCTAAATTGTGCTATAGAACAAAGTTTGCTATTGTTAACTCCAGTAAGTCTTAATCCTGACTTGATTTAGATAGTAAATGTAAAGAATAGCTGTATCAAACTTAAACTTTTTGTTTTTAGTTGTCTTACATTTTACTCTGGTTTATTTCAAACTGCCCAAAAGGTTACATGAGTGAAATTCATTCTCTGCACTTTTAAAAGACTGCAACAATAGCCTTTTTTACAGATATTTTGCAGTCATAGTTGCCTTTTATACCTGGTTTTTAAAATAAATATTTTCATACCCTGAATGTATAAAAAGTCTGTGATCTCTAATTCTATTACTGGCAGTAACAAGCTAGCATAACATATCTGCCATTTAGGAACATCCACATGCTTTTTATTAACCACTGTGTAATACTGAAAGCGACTCGGCAACACAATTCTATAGGATTTGTATTTGAATTTATTGAGCTTGGTGATTTTAAAAGTAACACATGGAAGAAGGGTAGTGTGTTTTATAGTGTGGGGGGTAGGCTTTTTAATGTAACATCTCCAAGCATGTTTATGCCAGGTTTGTTTTCTACAGACAACATTTGGAGACCACAAATTTCAATGTAGGACAATGGAAGTTGTGTTGTGTAGTTTACATTCCAAATAAAACATTGACAAATGTACAGAGAATTATTTTGCAAATGTGTAAAGAAATAAGGAACACAATTACTATTTGTCTTGTATAGGGAACAACTACTACTTGTGTTTGTTTGTTTTTTGCCTGAAAACTCTCTTCCCAGCTGTACTCGTAGTATTATGCTGTGAGGACATTTTAAATAAACACTTATATGTACTTTTTAATAATAAAAAAGAATATCTTAAACATGCACAATTGTATTTGCATTTTTTCTAAAACAAACAAGTTTATTCTTTAGTGTCATTAAGTGTTTTCATAAAAAGAAAAAAACAACACACAAACCCACACCCGGCCAGTACATGTTATTTGACTATTTAGATTATATTACAAGGGGTTGGCAACAAGACAAAAGCATGACTGTATGACCTTTTCTCACGCTCGGCTGCTTGCATTTTGTGATAATCCTGTATTACAAAATGCTTCAAGTAGCATATTACATTTACATTGATATATCAACACCTGTTAAACTATCTTTCTGTTTCAGGCCTTTCTTTATGTTTTCTTTTTATTTATTTTTTTATTACAATGCCATTCATCCTGCAAAGCTATATATTTCATTTCAATCTATGAAAAATAGACTGGGGGGACCATTTTTCATAGGCTGGTCTATGAAAAATAGTCCAGGGGGACCATTTTCCAGAGGGGCCCAAATTTTGTGTGACACAGTCACTCTGTCTCTGGTGTGAAGACTTGCCTGTACATTGAGACTGCATGTGCTGCATCCACTGAATTGGTTGTAAGTGTAAGCCAACGCTTTGCGAAGTTATACAGATGTGGAAATCGATTAGAAACAGTCCCAAAACTTGTTTACCCTCAAGGGCATCTGGCATTCTTTATATGCAGCGCATTCATTGTCATGTTGTTTGTCATCCAGGAATTTATTTTATTAGTACTGAGTCAAAAGAAAGAAAACGTGCCTATTCGGGTCTACAATTCAAACTGTGTTTAAAAAGTAAGCAGCAGGTTGTTTGAAGTGAGGTGGCTGTGCGAGATCATACCTGTAGTACTGATTTAACTTTGATACAAACAACAGGAATGGACCATAAGGATTTTGTTGGAAGACAGCAAAGGAAAGGAGGTACAACTTAAGTGTGCAACTACTGTCGAGTTACCATACAAATTTTGACAGAAAAAAAACAGCCAAGCATTTTGGAAAGTTACTGAAAACAATAGTTCCATACAATATATAAAAAGCAAAAGCCCCTGTCCCCGCCCAAGAAAAAAACTATTTACATGAAACTCGAAAATAACTTAAAATAAGCAACAGAAAATGAAATGAATAAAAACCAAAATACAGAAGCCCTGTATATAATTAAGTTTACATTAAAGCAAAATGTTTTCTCATGATCTGTTTCATATTAATTGATAATCCGACTATAAAAATTTTAAGTCACATTGTACCACACGATGGGGCTGTGAGGCTTATTACACTAAGAAAGCATACCACTGTTAAAGGTGGCTCATACTTAGGGGGATCCGGTTTTCGGTACAAAAAAAAACAAAACGATTTTGACAACAATTACCTGCCGAATTTAATGTTCAAGTTACCGGAATTTATTTTATAAAACCGATAAAAGTAGAATATTCACTTTTATTTTATTCATTTTAAAATTGTGCTGGTGGAAAAGGGAGTTTTGATGTTTTTAAGTTGGACATTTTTTTTTTTTTAAGTACAAAGTTCATTTCAGGGCCACTGATAAACTGGCGGTGCAGTGCTGCATTTGTTTTCCACAATTGGCTTTAGTTTCAGGCGAGTAAATGCCTTCTACTCGTGTCACAAGCTGCGAATAAAATACGTGTTTTGTTTAATTAATGTTAGTACTGTTAATATTACATTACTGTTTAAGATGTTTTGTTTACCAGTTTCTAGTGTGGAACATTGATAGGAGGGTTGTTTTAACCGATTTGTACCTGTTGCATGGCCTTGAAAATAAGTGGTGTGTGAACTATGCATCAGCTGCAAAGTCCCTTACAATTACATCTCACCCAAAAGACGGAGCACAAGGAGGTTAAGTGACTTGCTCAAGGTCACAAAATGAGTCAGTGGCTGAGGTTGGGATTTGAACCGGGAACCTCCCGGTTATAAGCCCCTTTCTTTAACCACTGGACCACACAGCCTCCTATATATATTTCAAATGCTGAAAACGGAAACCCTACTCCTACTGCTAACAGTGCTTGAAGATGCCTAGTTATAACTTCCTTCTGCTGCAAATGGCTTTGAGTTAACTTGCAAGTAAATGGTGCTGTATGTAAGTGAAAAGCGTTATTCAGCTCAAGGACCAAATCCTGGTGAGGTGTTTGCTCTGTGATGATAATAAAATTATACACCTTCCCAGGATTTGGTGTTGTGTGCATGCTGGCATACAGTACTTTTCATCATTTTAAAATGTTTGACCTTACTTTAATTTTTGGAAGAGAACATTCTAATCAACAGAGACCAAACAGATGTCAAAACAGTGTACCTCTTTTCACGGTGTCATTAATATAAACACGTTTTTCTGCTACCTTCACCATCTGTTGTCTGAAATGAATAATCAGGATGCTACAAGCACAATCTGTTTACATAACATTGTTTTTTTTTTCCCCAGTCTAAAAACCAGAAAGGTTTATATTAGAGAAGACCTTATACATTTGTTTCCAGCTCTAAAATAAACATATCCACTTAGTTTAAATATTCTGGTTTCATAACTACTCAGTTACTTTGATAATAGTTGACACTTGCCTAGACAGTGATCTGCCACTTTGCAATCAAGAATACTTTTGATGGTGTTGGATCTTATTAAAATAAAGTCACTATATACTAATGTAGCCTACTTTACATATATCTATTACTCTTCAGCAGGCAAGACTCTCAAATCTCTCTAATGCTTTCTCTTTTATAGATTATGTGTTGTAAAATTAAAGCACCTGTTATCCTGTAGACTGGAATTAAGCCATATAACCCTCATACTTTACTGTCTGGTAAGGCCCGCCTTGTGCTGTTAAACTGTCCCGAGCCAAAGACGAGTACATTTAACATAAAGAAAAGGGCCTTACCAGATGGTAAAGCCCTCTTATGAGGGTTCTATTGCTATTTGAAAATTTAAACGTTAAAAAAAAAACATTTAAAGTGTTTCCCTATCAAGTATGAAATGTAACCATTACCTAATGGGTAATTATCCTTAAAGGTTAATGGTTACATTTCTATTTCAGGGAACCAGGGTTATGATATTAACGGATGTAACCCTGGTTCCCTGAAAGAGAAGACAACCACCAACCAATACTTTTTGGGATATGTCTGCCACAGGTCAGGTATTTACTGAGCATCTTATGTCAGAGCTGACGATAGGCCCCTCCGGGGAGTGACGTCCTTGGTCCCGTCTACTGAGGGAATAAGTAGTCACTCCGTGGAGATCAAGTTGTCTTTTGCATCGAAGCCGCAAATGCAAGTAATGCTGACTCGCAAGGTTTGGGAAAGTATATTAAAGCCGTCGCGAGGGAGAGTGAGCGGACAGCAGATGAGGGACGTCTCGCTACCATCAAACTAATCTTTGTGGTGTGAGCGTGCAACCTCAAGGACCCTTGTGCCTAATGAAGGCATAGAGGGATCTACCTAATTGAGTAGAGGAAAGCGGGGTTCGTGCGTAACGACACCCTGTTTCCATCATCCCAAACACGCATACAGGAGCTATGCACTGACAGAGCCTGTAGCTCACTAACACGCTTAGTGGAGATGATGGCTAACGAAAAGGCTGTTTTCATAGAGAGCTATTTCAACTCTATGGAATGAATAGGCTCAAACGGGGCCTTAGTGAGAGCCTCCAATACCACGTCCAGACTCCACTCGGGGAGGACGTCCTTTCTAGGAGGACATAACCACCGAGCGCCCTTCAGAAAACGGGTCGCTAGTATATGAGCACACGGGGACACTGTGCCAGTGGGGACAAGGCATACAGATATGGCTGCTAGGTACACTTTCAGCATAGAGGGGGATCTACCCTCTGTAAAATTATGTAAAATGCTTGCTATAAGGCAATAAATTGGGTCATAACCTTGTAGTGAATTAGGTATACAATTTATTTAAATATAAATTAGTCCCTAGTCGCCCACTCAGGGATGTCAAAATATAAGAAATAAGATATACCTTAAGTTTGAGATCATGTAGAACTCGGATTCCCTTGACAATAATCGACATTCACACAACGTGTCAGAAATAGTTTATATTTAAAAACAATATTTTATTTAAGAATAAAAAGGATGCACAACTAATCTAATACTACAGAAAGGAAAGGTGATTGGTTAGAGATATGTGTGAATAGTACAGAGTTCATTGATTTCTTCATGATTACAACGACCACATTACTAGCATACATGGTTAATATACTAATGTTAATTATGGCTGATCACACAAAGTGTCTACTTTGCATTAGTTTTACCAATATCAAAATGCACGAGAATTAATTCAACTTCTCATTCAGAACGGAATCCAACATTCCAGTACCTAATTTAGCAAATTAGTTTTACCGTGTTAATTTAGTTTAGATGTGATCTACCAAACTAATACGTTATCAACCTCAATTGATTATACATTCAAATTAAATGGGGCAATGATCAAAGTATCTGCATTTATGACGCAACGCCTTTGAGTTGCACATTTCAACAAACAAAATACATTTGTTACACACTCTAAAACAGGAAGTTATATTCTATTCCTAACGTTATATTTTATCCACTAATTTGATAGCATTTGCTGCAGTTAATTTCTCGAGTCATAAAATATTTACTATTTGATATGTTGAATACTTATCGATTTTCAACAAAGAAGTCAGTCTTCTGTGGTGATGAACATGGCAGCTTCTCTCTCTGGATCTGAAGTTGCAACGAAAGAAGACGGTACTTTGCTTGACGTACGCATTGTATTGCGTCGTTTCGCAATAAACAAATAGTTCTTTTCAAATGGAGATCAGCTTGTTGATTTCCAGTAGTCTTGCAGCATTATCTTTGATTGGCGGGAGTTTTCCAACTGGAAACAGTAGCGTTGATCAGACATAACTCAGTTCAGAGAATGCGTTGCAATTGAAAAGTTATGTAGTTGTATTTATGAGGGGTCCTGTTCTCTCTCAATGGAGTCAAGGCATTCCAAAACTGCCTGGTTTCACCTTTTAAAGACACCACCGGTGCCACAGAATTTATTCAGTGCTGGTGAAGATAAACCACTTGTCCAGTATTTAGTTTATGACTCTTTTTAAAATCATTCTTTGTCAGTGGGGGAGTTTGTGAAAAGAAATCAAGTGGACAGAGAGAATTGCTTAGGACCCCCCTCTGTACATTCCATTTCTGTTAATTTCATACACAGAATGATATAACCCAATCTGATGCTACAATCTCGGGCCATACACCAGTTTTGGAAATACCTCCACTTATAGGCATACAACGACCTTGTGGAGGGGGCCCTAGCATTTTGCAGTGTACTGACGGCTGCGTCTGGGAGCCCTAAGGTGGGCAGATGGTCCTGTTCAGGTGCCAGACCCACAGTTGGAGTCTGCTCGGTTCTGGTTGCCAAAGAGTGCTTCTTGTCTGACTGAGGAGATCCATGCACAGCAGGATCTCCAAGGGCTGGCCTTGCAGCAGCTGGCAAAGGTTTGCAAATCAGATTCTCTGGGGCCATCAGGGGGCCACCAGGAGAACTATCGCCTCTTCTCTCCAAACTTTCTCTAGGAAGGCCGGGAGCAACGGTATTGGTGGGAATGTGTGCAACAGTGTCCTGGACCACTCGTGGGCTAGGACGTCGATGCCTAGTGGACCTCCGCAGCGGTGGAGGGAGAACCATAGGGAGCAGTGAGTCGTCTCTGCCGTGGCAAAGAGATCAACTCTGGCAATCCCAAACTGTTCCCAAATGCGCTCTACCACCTCAGGGTGGAGTCGCCATTCTGACGGGTGAGGACCTTCCCTCGAGAGGTCTGCCACCCAATTCACCACTCCAGGAAGATGAACAGCCCAGAGGGATAGCAAGTTCCTCTTTGCCCAGGTCAATAGCCAAAAGGCTATGTGGTGCAACCCCAGGGACTGAAATCCTCACTGGTGGTTGACATACGCTCCTACAGACATGTTGTCTGGCGTACAAGGACATGTTTTCTCTGGAGCACTGGGAGGAAATGCTGGAAAGCGAGGTGAACTGCTTGCAGTTCCAGCGCATTTATGTGCAGGGATGACCAGCGACCCGACCAGGACCCGCGGACTCCTCTGCCTGCCCAGAGCACACCCCAGCCCGAGTTGGATGCATCTGTGGTCACGACCTGACAGCTGTGGATCACTCCCATCCTTACCCCTTTGTGCAGGTGAGAGGCTTCCCAGCATATGCAAGACACGGTCAGCCGATGGTGTCTGTCGTGCTTGGTGTGTCTTTTTGTGGCACAAGAAAGTATCTAGAGTAGAACCCCTCTTCTTGAGAGGTGCATTCTATGAGGCGGATGGCTTACTTGAGAAGTACTGTTTTTACTTCTTGCCTGAAGGCCAAGACCTGGAGAGGGTCGCTCATGGATGTAACCGTGATCTCTCGAAAGGGAGGAGGGCCCGCTCGGAACTGCAGCGCGTAACCGATGTGTAAGGTGGCGAGTACCAAAGAGTCTGAAGTGCCATTGCGCCAGTATTGCAGATGGTGTTGTGAGAAGGGGTGGGTCTGCTGAGGCTGAGGTGGAGCTTGCCCTGGATGGCTGCCTAGGGCAGTTCCGTTGGAACTGTCTCCCTGAGTGCTGATGCGCTGGGGCCCCACGTCTGGCTTTTCCCCGTCCTTGCTGGCGGCCCCAGGTATTAGTTGCTGTGGAAGCCTAAAGGTGATGCCTCAGGTCGCCACGCGGTGGGGATCAGAATCATCCGGGTCCCCATCTGTGTCACGGGTGGACGCAGCCACCTGTCAAGACGCCTCCCTCTCCCAGTGGGAGCGTTGCAGTATCTCCTCTAATGCTGGCCTGAAGGTATGGCCAGGAGAGATAGGCGCGTCCAATAAGGCCGACTTGTCCGCATCTGGGACCCTGGCCACTACTAGACCCACCAGGCTTCTGCCCAGGGCTTGCCCCTGGAAGCCTGAGATATGCAGAAGCGTACCCAAAACCAAGCACAGCTCTGAGGCTACTGGTTCAGGAAGGGGCGCCGATCGTAGTATGCCATCTAGGTAGGTCGTAGGGAGACTTGCCATGTTGGCTAGGTGCGTTACCTGCGCTTTGGCTGTGTACGCTTTCTTAAGGTGCATTGGCCATTAAGGCATACAGGGTCCTTAGATAGACCTCTTACTGGAGAGGCTCGCACCAGGGTCGCTATGGTGGAATCCACCGGCGGGAATTGCACTAGTCCTACTGTAGTGAATTAGGTATACAATTCATTTAAATATAGTCTCTTTATTTAACTAGTCTCTAGTCACCCACTCAGAGACGTCAAAATGTGAGAAATTATATACCTTATTTAAGATCAGGATCATGTAGAACTCAGATTTCCTTGACAATAATCGACATTCACACAACGTGTCAGAAATATAAAAATATTTTATTAAAGAATAAAAAGGATGCACAACTAATCTAATATTACAGAAAGGAAAGGTAATTGATTATATGTGTAAATTAGAGCAGTTAGAGATATGTGTAAATAGTATACAGTTTGTTGATTTCTTAGTCAAAAGATTACCATGACCATGAGCACATGGTTAATATACTAATATTAATTATGGCTGATCACACAAAGTGTCTATTTTGTACTAGTATTTTCAATATTCGTTTCTTGTTGTAATTGATCATGTTTCAAGAGAATTAATTCAACTTCCCATTCAGAACAAAATCCAACATTCCAATAACTAACCCTTTGCGGTCCATTTATTAATTCTGCGTCAGGCTCGCCAGGTCTAATTAATTTTTACACGCATAGTTAATTTTAGACGCGCTGTTTAAAAGTATTTTTTTTCACAGTCAAACGCGTTTAAATGGCCCTGCATATCAACAAAGCACTCACTAGGGATCTCCAGCCCCGCCCCACCCTTTCGCTTGCTATCGCTTTCACATATGCTACCAAATAAAAAAAAATAATAATAATAGTCGTACATACCGATCAATCGTCTCCTGATGACTCGTTTTATCACCAAACTCCTCAATAATGCAATCCAAGTCATTATTTTATTACTATAACATCTCAAAAAAGCTCTGCAAATGTCCGTGATAGTCTCTGTGCGCTGATACTGTACTCCCAGCTTGTTTCCATACGACCGCCCCATCTGATGAAGGGGGCTAGTATGACTATTCATGAGATCGCCTTTTTTTTTTTTTTTTTTTATCGGCTTGTCTCGGCTCCTTTCTTTCCCACTCGGCCATTGAATGGTTTTCTCGGCTTTTCCGTTGAAAAACTGACTTTTTGCGTTTTAAAATGATGTCGGACAGGGTCCGACAAAGGACCTGGTGGGAATAATTGCAATGTCGGACCCAGTCCGACAATGGACCGCAAAGGGCTAATTTATGAAATTAGTTTTACCATGTTAATTTCATTTAGCCCTTTACGATCCTATGTCCAGGTCCGACATTACAATTATTCCTTTCCGGTCCGATGTCGGACCCTGTCCATGGGTGGTGTTTAACGTCACGCAACGTGCCTAAACACTGGTTAGTTCATCTCGGAGCCACTCCTTGGCCTTGCCCACAGCTCATGATTGACAGTTCAACCAAATTTCCTTTGTCTTGTCAAAAGCTGATTGACAGCTAACCCTTGTGTCTGTGTTTCGTCAAAGTCTGCCAGAATGGCCTGTGCAGAGATTTCAGTTTGTGATAACGCAAAGGAATTTTTACGACTCAGCTTCAAAGCTGCATCTAAAAAACCATTAACTTGCAACTGTCAAAAACAAGTTTAAACTGTGCATATTACTATCCAGCAAATAACCTGACTTGACTGTCTCGTAGGCTACACCAGCACCTCCACACCTTCCAAGGAGGCCAGTGGGGCTGTATGTTTGGAGACATTCTGTGCGGGGGCGGTCGGTGCCAGAAAGATTATACATCCTCCAAAAAAATATAGGAACACCGAACTGCCCGGTCGAAGCTTGAGCCGGCCTGAATACAGAGCGGCGCTGTTCAGGCGCTGCCTTCCAGGGAAGCTGGAGGAAATTGGAGGCTCGCTCCATAAGCGCTTGAACTGAGCTTGATGGAGGGGTAACACCAGTCTATGAGGCAATCTCACAGCTGGGACACATCTCCTGGGTTACCTCCTGGACCTCTGTCTCCTGCTGCATTAAAGAGCCCCCATCCCATGAAGCCATGATCGAGATTGCGTCCTGTTCCTCCTCGCTCATCGCCTTGTCTCACTCTGAGACGTCCACGACCGCCGTTGAGGTTGGTCAGTATCGGGCCTGGTGCCGGAGGCGGAGCTGGGGCAGGAATAGGGGGAAGAGCCTGCTGCCTAACAGGTACTGTAGGACCTGAGCCATCTGGCTCTTCGGGACCGAGATATCCTTGGCCTACCTACTGTGCCTTGTCCACTTTCTGCTCCTCAAAGGAGACCGTGAGCAGCTGCAAGCTTGGTGGGCTGAAGCCTGTGCAAAGGGTATGCTCTAATGGGCTGGAAGGCAGGGGGAGGACGGGGCTCCCAACGCTGCAGTGCTGAGCTCAGCTGGCTGAGGAAGCCACTCCTGTAAACTCTGCAAGCCTCCTGCGCAGGGTCCGAGGCTGGGACGCTGCGCAGATTAGGCAGAACGTCTCATCTCCTAGGGCCGAGGAGGTTTGCTGCATCCCCAAGCACATGACACACAGGAGGTGTTTGTCCTGTGGGGGAACCATCCCTCCACAGGACGTGCAAGGGTAGAACTTAGACATCTCAACGTGCTGGGGTAAAGCACCGATTCACAGAGCATCTGGGCACTAGGGCCGCCTAAGCACCGAGGCGGTGAGGCTCTGGTCACTGAAGGCACTGAAGCCTCGAGGTACCAAGGCTCTGAGGGGTCGAAGCACCGAGGCACTGAGGGTATCGATGCAGGGAGCGTCTGAGCACCAAAGGCGCCGAAGTACAGAGGTGTCGAGGCTCTGGGGCGCCGAAGCACAGAGGTACCAAGGGCATAGAGGGTAATTAGCAGGGTATTGATGCATGGAGCGTCTGAGCACCGAAGGCACTGAAGCACCGAGGCTCTGGAGCACCAAGGGCACCAAAGCACTGAGTCGCCAAGGCTCTAAGGTACCGATGCACCGACGGCACCAAAGGCACAGATGCAGGGAGCACCTAAGAACCAAAGGCGGTGAAGCACCAAGGCTCTGTGGCACCGAGCACCAAAGGCTTAAGCACTGAGGTTACTGGGCCGGGTGTCTAGTCTGGACCACATGCAGTCACACAACCGATGCAGCGCGCAGCTTGCAGCGGTGTGGAGCACTGCCTGCAGACAGTATAAACCTGGCCCGTGAATCACACAACCGGAGCAGTGCGTAGCTTACAGCGGAGTGGAGCACAGCCTTCAGACAGTATACAGAAAAAAGAGAGAAAGAAAGAGAGAGTTTTTTTTTTTTAAGACCTACACACTGAGGTGGGTGGTAATGTATGCGAGTCTACTCTACAGTGGGCTGAATCAGACCCAGAGGAGGAAGCACATGTTGTTTTTTTTGTTTTTTTTTAAAACAAACACACACACAGAAACTCACACACTCACACACAGCAGAAGCTGAAGGGTAGGGTATATATATATATATATATATATATATATATATATATATATATATATATATATATATATATATATATGTTATCAGATCTTCAACCAAAACCAAATATTAGATAAAGGGACCCTGAGTGAACAAATAACACAAAAATTTGATACATACAGTACTGTGCAAAAGTTTTAGGCAGGTGTGAAAAAATGCTGTAAAGTAAGAATGCTTTCAAAAATAGACATGTTAATAGATTATATTTATCAATTAACTAAATGCAAAGTGAGTGAACAGAAGAAAAATCTAAATCAAATCCATATTTGGTGTGACCACCCTTTGCCTTCAAAACAGCATCAAGCATCAATTCTTCTAGGTACACTTGCACACAGTTTTTGAAGGAACTCGGCAGGTAGGTTGGCCCAAACATCTTGGAGAACTAACCACAGTTCTTCTGTGGATTTAGGCAGCCTCAGTTGCTTCTCTCTCTTCATGTAATCCCAGACAGACTCGATGATGTTGAGATCAGGGCTCTGTGGGGCCATACCATCACTTCCAGGACTCCTTGTTCTTCTTTACGCTGAAGATAGTTCTTAATGACTTTCGCTGTATGTTTGGGGTTGTTGTCATGCTGCAGAATAAATTTGGGGCCAATCAGATGCCTCCCTGATGGTATTGCATGATGGATAAGTATCTGCCTGTACTTCTCAGCATTGAGGAGACCATTAATTCTGACCAAATCCCCAACTCCATTTGCAGAAATGCAGCCCCAAACTTGCAAGGAATCTCCACCATGCTTCACTGTTGCCTGCAGACACTCATTCGTGCACGCTCTCCAGCCCTTCGCGAACAAACTGCCTTCTGCTACAGCCAAATATTTTAAATTTTGACTCATCAGTCCAGAGCACCTGCTGCCATTTTTCTGCACCCCAGTTCCTGTGTTTTCGTGCATAGTTGAGTCGCTTGGCCTTGTTTCCACGCCGGAGGTATGGCTTTTTGGCCATAAGTCTTCCATGAAGGCCACTTCTGACCAGGCTTCTCCGGACAGTAGATGGGTGTACCAGGGTCCCACTGTTTTCTGCCAGTTCTGAGCTGATGGCACTGCTGGACATCTTCCGATTGCGGGAAGTAAGCATGATGTGTCTTTCATCTGCTGCAGTAAGTTTCCTTGGCCGACCACCGCGTCTACAGTCCTCAACGTTGCCCGTTTCTTTGTGCTTCTTCAAAAGAGCTTGGACAGCACATCTGGAAACCCCTGTCTGCCTTGAAATTTCTGCCAGGGAGAGACCTTGCTGATGCAGTATAACTACCTTGTGTCTTGTTGCTGTGCTCAGTCTTGCCATGGTGTATGACTTTTGACAGTAAACTGTCTTCAGCAACCTCACCTTGTTAGCTGAGTTTGGCTGTTCCTCACCCAGTTTTATTCCTCCTACACAGCTGTTTCTGTTTCAGTTAATGATTGTGTTTCAACCTACATATTGAATTGATGATCATTAGCACCTGTTTGGTATAATTGTTTAATCATACACCTGACTATGCCTACAAAATCCCTGACTTTGTGCAAGTGTACCAAGAAGAATTGATGCTGTTTTGAAGGCAAAGGGTTGTCACACCAAATATGGATTTGATTTAGATTTTTCTTCTGTTCACTCACTTTGCATTTAGTTAATTGATAAATATAATCTATTAACATGTCTATTTTTGAAAGCATTCTTACTTTACAGCATTTTTTCACACCTGCCTAAAACTTTTGCACAGTACTGTATTTCATTTATTTATTAAAGAAAGTTATGCAACACCCAATGCCCCTGTGTGAAAAAGCAATCGCCCCCTTAGACTCAATAACTGGTTACGCCACCTTTAGCAGCAAAACTGCAACCAAACGCTTCCTGTAGTTATTGATTAGTCTATCACAGCGCCGTGGAGGAATTTTGGCCCACTCCTCCATGCAGAACTGCTTCAACTCAGTGACATTTGTGGGTTTTTGAGCATGAACTGCTCGTTTCAGGTCTTGCCACAACATCTCAATGGGGTGTAGGTCTGTTCTTTGACAAGGCCATTCCAAAACTTTAAATTTCTTGTTCTTCAACCATTCTGATGTAGAGTTGCTTGTGTGGTTCGGATCATTGTCTTGCTGCATGACCCAGCTGCGCTTCAGCTTCACCTCACGGACGGATGGCCTGACATTCTCCTGTAGAATTCTCTGATACAGAGCAGAATTCATGGTTCCTCCAATGATGGCAAGGCGTCCAGATCCTGATGCAGCAAAGCATCCCCAAACTACCACCTACCACCACCATGCTTGACTGTTAGTATGAGGTTCTTACTGTGGAATGCAGTGTTTGGTTTTCGCCAGACATAACAGGGCGCATGTTGACCAAAAAGTTCCACTTTTTACTCATCTGTCCATAGAACATTGTTCCAGAACTCTTAAGGATCATCAAGGTGCTTTTTGGCAAACTTGAGACGAGCATTCATATTCTTCTTAGTGAGCAATGGTTCCCGCCTTGCTACTCTGCCATGAATCCCATTTTTGCCCAGTGTCTTTCTGATGGTGGAGTCATGAACACTGACCTTAGCCGAGGCAAGAGAGGCCTGCAGATCCCTGGATGTTGTTCTAGGGTTCTTTGTGACTTCCTGGACGATTTTATGCCTTGCTCTTGGAGAGACCTTGGCAGGACAGCCACTCCTAGGAAGATTCACTACTGTCCCAAACTTTCTCCATTTGGACAATATGGCTCTGACTGTGGTTCAGTGGAGCCCCAGAGCCTTAGAAATGGCTTTGTAACCCTTTCCAGACTGACAGGCATCAACTTTTTTTCCGGAGGTCTTCAGGAATTTCTTTTGTTCGTGGCATGATGTGCCTCCAGAACCTGTGTGCTGACAACTTCACTCTGATGGTAAGGGCCAGAGTTAGTCAGATTTATATTGGGTAGAGCTGGCCCAAATCAGGCCTGGTTGTTAGTACTCAAACAGCTGACCCTAATTATCCCTTTAACTGGGTTGAGTTAACTATGGGGGGCAATATCTTTTTCACACCTGAAGATTGCATGTTTGATTACCTTGCACACCAAACAAATGAAAGAAGCACCAAACTTTGGTGTCATTTTTTCTTTCAGACTCCCTCTATATATTACTAAAATGCTCAGTAAATACCTGACCTGTGGCAGACATATCCCAAAAGTATTGGCTGTTGGTCGTCTTCTCTTTCAGGGAACAGGGGTGACATCCGTAACTATCAATTATCATAACCCTGGTTCCTTGAAATAGAAATGTAACCATTAACCTTCAAGGTCAGTCTTGGAGGAAAAATTATGACGATGTTTGTGTCAGCAATCCTTTTATGCACTTGGGGGCACGACTGCCTCACAGGCACTGTGTGCAGCTTCGGCATATCTAAGAGTTAAAAATATCTAGTAGTCAGTGTGTTCATAAAGTTTATTTAAAGCCTCTTGATGCCTTTGTTAGAGAAGAGAGCACTGTGTCTGTGTATGATATGCTGAATTAAGTTGCTGAAAGTAATCAGACTGCATCCAGTTGTTTGATTTCTTCAACTCGTCATTCAAACCGGAGACATGATTTTTTTCTTATGTAAAAGAACAGAGATTTCCTTTCATCAAGCAGAAAAATGGTAAAATACATGAATACCGGTGGATTCATTTGCAATAGTGATTTAACATAATTTGAAATATAACATTCAAGGTCTTTACCGGAGATTAAGGCCCTCGTATTGACCATCAGATTAAAGAATCTCAGATCCATTTTCTAATTGGCATTAGAAAACGATTCAGTATCATCAGCCAATCAGCTTCCAGGTATAGCAGGCATTAATACACAGTAGATGTCTGCTGGAACGTCACCGCATCACCTGTGAATCAAATTTAAAATCAATCTGCGAAAATACTCGCTTTTTCATTTTGACTTGCTGTATTTCTAGGCGTAGTTCACAACTATTGGACAGTAAATACTAAAAGACACATTTGGTCCACATTTATTTTATTATCCACCAAAACCAGCCAATAAATACTTTGAATTGAGAAAAGCAACCAATCCTGTACTTGCAACTGTCGAGTCAGCCAATTTCAGCTCGACTGGGGGGCAGACAACATCTTTCAACAACAACAAACCGAGACATGGACAGTTCAGTAATATTGCTTCATTTAGATATCTGGCTGTTCAGATAAGCTATAAGCAGCTCAGACAAGTAAACAAGGTATTTGTTTAATAAAGTAATTTTCTCTAATTATGTGTGTGATCCTTTATGAAAATTATTGCGAGTATTTTCTTAAAACATTTCTCAGCAGAAGGGTACCTGATGAATCATTACAAGTTCAAGGTAAATGTAGGTTTCAAAATGTTTTTTTTTTAAATTTTTTTTTTAAGAAAATAATGAGAAAAATAATGTTCTAATAATGAAGGCTCTACTGTCTGTTAGTTGACCTTGACTTTCGTAGAGCCCTTGCCTTCGGTTCAGGACTCATAACTCCAGTCCCAGTGAACTAACACACGTTAGAGCTTTCATCGACGGGCACGATCGCTTAATTATAGATAAAACTAAAGATTAGTTCTACCATGATGGATTTCTAAAAAATGCTTTTCTTCTATTTAAAATATTGTAAATTGAAAGTACAGTAATTTAGTAGCAATCTACTTTGCCCACAAAATCATCTGTTATAAATTATTATTATTATTATGTTATTTAGCAGACACCTTTATCCAAGGCGACTTACAGAGACTAGGGTGTGTGAACTATGCATCAGCTGTCACTTACATCTCACCCGAAAGATGGAGCACAAGGAGGTTAAGTGACTTGCTCAGGGTCACACTGTTATATACTGAGCAGTAGTGAAACTGCTGAGCTGAAACTAAAGTATAGTTAATGATACTAATTGAGTCTGCGCACTCCAGTGCATTGTTTTGGGTATTTTACGTTGTTAAACAGCATTGATCAGCCACACCAGTCTCTGTCTCATTATTTAAATATGGTAAGTTATATAACAGTATAAGTACACAACAGTTGGCGACGAGGATTTTTGATATGATAACCCACGTTTTAAAAAAAAAAAAAAGAATAATAATAATAAAGAAGGCGACTCGGAGGAGAGAACAGTATCAGCAAAAAAAAAAACCCAGGGAAAGACAGTGAGTAAAAAGTGCATAATATAATGGCTGGATATATTGGGAAAATAGATGCTTTTGACAGCACCGCGGATGACTGGATAATGTATATTGAAAGGCTTGAACAGTATTTTACCGTTAATGATATTGCAAACGAAAAACAAGTACCAGCGCTATTGAGTGCAATGGGAGGAAAGGCTTACAGCCTATTGAGAAGTTTAACGGCTCCTGAAAAACCAGCAAGTAAAAGCTTTGCAGAAATTGTACAGATTATGCAGACTCACCTGTCGCCTAAACCGCTATTGATAGCTGAAAGGTTCCGATTTCACAAACGGAACCAAAACGAAGGAGAATCCATTGCTTCTTACGTTGCTGAATTGAAGAAATTATCTGAGCATTGTCAGTTTGGGGACGGCTTGAACGATGCGCTCAGAGATAGATTAGTATGCGGAATTTTAAAAGAAAGCATACAGAAAAGGCTGTTAACTGAAGCAGATCTCACGTTTAAACGTGCTGTTGAAGTAGCAATATCAATGGAAATAGCTGCTAAAGACACAATTGAATTGCAAACGGGAGTCAAGCCTGTGGCTAACGTTAACAAAATGGCTGCTAAGACGTGGCAAAAACCTACACATACAGTGCAAGCTGATGTATGCTACCGTTGTGGAAGAGGCTCACACACTCCATTTGAATGCAGATTTAGGAATGAAGTCTGTAGGAAATGCAATAAAAGAGGGCATATACAGAGGGCTTGCCGTTCATGGAAAAATAAAGAAAATACAAAAGAAGACAAGACTCAAAAATACAGTAAGAAAAATAGAAAGGTACATGCTGTAGATGAAGACAGTGCTGATTCTGACAGTGATAATGGACTGGCTAGCTTAGAAATTTACAGTATGAATGGAGGTGACAAAAATGCAATCTGGCTCTCACCCCAAGTAAATGGGCAGACTGTGAAGATGGAGTTAGATACTGGATCTGCAGTTTCTGTTATGTCTCAATGGGAATTTGAGAAGCTTTTCAGAAATGCTAAACTGAAGAAGACTATGGTACTGCTGAAGACATACACTGGGGAAAAGATTGTTCCTCTTGGAGTAATGCCAGTAATGGTACAATACAACAATCAGCAGTGCACATTAGACCTGTATATTGTTAAGAAAGGCGGACCAGCTCTCTGGGGACGTGACTGGCTCCGGAAAATTCAGTTAGATTGGAGGTGTATTAAAAATCTGCAATTCTCTCAACCGGTCATAAAGTCTACGGAAATGAAACTAAACAAGCTGTTGGAGCAAGCAGCACCAGTGTTTGAAGACTGCATAGGGACTCTGAAGCATATAAAGGGGAAGATTGTGCTTACAGACAGAGCTACTCCCAAGTTTCATAAAGCGCGCCCAGTACCATACGCAATTCGGCAGAAGGTCGAAGCAGAGCTAGACAGACTAGAGGCAGCAGGGATTTTATCAAAAGTAGACTGGAGTCAATGGGCAACACCAATTGTTCCTGTAGCAAAGAAAAATGGAGCAGTAAGGGTGTGCGGTGATTTTAAAGTCACCATCAATCCAGTGCTACAAGCAGAACAATATCCACTGCCAAGAATAGAAGACATCTTTGCAAACTTATCAGGGGGGAAGCGATTCAGTAAAATTGATCTGGCTGAAGCATATCTGCAAATGGAGATGGAAGAAGAATCCAAAGTGTACCTGACCATTCACACGCATAAGGGCCTATACCAATATAATAGGCTAGTGTTTGGCGTGGCTTCAGCTCCTGCAATTTGGCAGCGTGCCATGGACCAGGTTTTACAAGGGGTCCCAGGCACACAGTGCTATTTGGACGATATTATTGTGACAGGAGCCAATGAAGAGGAACACTTGGAAAACCTAAGGAAAGTCTTAAAGAGACTGGAAGACTATGGACTGAGAGCAAAACGTGAGAAATGTGAATTCTTCAAATCATCTGTCGCATACTGCGGACACATCATTGATTCCTTGGGACTGCATAAATGCCAAGAGAAGATCAAGGCTGTTCTGAAAGCTCCCCACCCACAAGATGTCTCACAGTTACGATCCTTTCTAGGATTTGTCAATTACTACAACAGGTTCTTGCCAAACCTAGCGACTGTACTCCATCCGTTACATCAGCTCCTACAGAATGGACGCAAATGGCTATGGACAAAAGAATGTGAGCAAGCTTTTCAAGACGCAAAGAATCTCGTCATATCTGACACAGTGCTCACTCACTATGACCCATCACTACCTGTTAAGCTTGCTTGTGATGCTTCACCTTATGGGATAGGAGCTGTAATGTCACATGTCATGGCAGATGGAAGTGAGAGGCCCATAGCCTTCGTGATCTAGATCGCTTTCAATGGCAGAGCGCAACTATGCCCAGATAGACAGGGAAGCATTGAGTCTGGTTTGGGGCGAAAGCGCTTCAATCAATATCTATATGGCAAGAAGTTCACACTGGTGACGGATCACCAGCCACTGATTTCCATCTTCAACCCACGAAAAGGAATTCCGGCAACTGCAGCGGCACTAATGCAACGTTGGGCTTTGTTCTTAGGAGGCCACAGCTATGACATTGAGTTTAAAAGGACTCTGAGCCATGCAAACGCAGACGGTTTGTCTCGCTTACCTTTAGAGCATGACACCAAGAATGCTGTGGACAGCGAACCTGTAGATGTTTTCACGCTTGCCCAAATTGAAAGCCTTCCTGTGACCGCAGCAATGATACAGAAAGAGACCAGAAGAGATGCAATATTAGCTCAAGTCTTTGAAGCTACTCAAAAAGGCTGGAGATATTCGCAAAACCAACAGCTTTCTCCATATTATCAGCGTAGAGACGAGCTAACGATTGATAACGGATGCATCATGTGGGGTATGAGGATAGTTATTCCTAACAAACTGAGATCAAAAGTGCTAGAAGAACTACACGTAGGACACTTGGGAGTAGTCAAAATGAAGACTCTTGCCAGAAGCTTTGTCTGGTGGCCAGGAATTGACCAGCAAATAGAACAGCTTGTAAAAGGGTGCTCTGGATGTCAACGTGTACAAAACATGCCCAAAGCAGCACCTCTACACCCTTGGGAATGGCCAGCAACACCGTGGCAGCAAGTGCATATCGACTTTGCTGGGCCATTCATGGGAAATACTTACCTTGTTGTAGTTGATGCATGTTCCAAGTGGCCAGAAGTGTTTGTTATGAACTCTACTACATCGGCACATACAATAGATGTGCTAAGATGTCTGTTTGCCAGAACTGGAGTCCCTGAACAGCTAGTTAGCGACAACGGACCACAATTTACAGCTGAAGAGTTTCAGACATTCTTAAAGAAAAATGGAATTCGTCACATCACCTCAGCTCCGTATCATCCATCCACAAATGGATTGGCGGAGAGATTTGTTCAAACACTAAAGCAAGCACTCAGAGCCATGACGGGTGAGAACGGAACACTGCAGCAGAAACTTGCCAAGTTCTTGTTCGCTTACCGCAATGCAACACATGCTACAACAAACCAAACTCCTGCAATGTTATTTCTTGGTCGAAATTTGAGATCGAGATTGGACTTGTTAAAACCAAATGTTCGCCGTGAAGTTCAGAACCGACAGATGAAGCACGCCACTGAGACACGACAACTAGAGCCAGGTCAGCCAGTGTTAGCAAGGAACTATCGGGGAAATCAGAAATGGATTCCTGCTAAAGTCAAAGAACGAAGAGGACCATTGTCATACATGGTGGAAGTTGCTCCCAACGTGGTGTGGCACCACCATATCGATCAGCTACGAGAATCTACTGTTGTATCAGAAGAGGATTCACAAGACGATGTTGTTCCTTCGTCATCTACAGAAGAGGGCCCTACCTCTACCAACAATGTGGAGAACCAGCATGAGGCAGAGATGCCATCTGAAGGAAGTACTTTAATTAGAAGCCAGGAACCAGTACCAGTTTTGGAGAAACGTTATCCTACAAGAATACATAATCCACCAAAGAGATTGGACCTTTAAAATAAATAAATAAATAAAAGGACATTTGCAAAATAAAAATAGAAATAAGAGACATTCCAAATAATTAACAAAAAAAGGGTAATTGAAATCTTAGAAGGGAGGAACTGTTATATACTGAGCAGTAGTGAAGCTGCTGAGCTGAAACTAAAGTATAGTTAATGATACTAATTGAGTCTGCGCACTCCAGTGCATTGTTTTGGGTATTTTACGTTGTTAAACAGCATTGATCAGCCACACCAGTCTCTGTCTCATTATTTAAATATGGTAAGTTATATAACAGTATAAGTACACAACACACACAATGAGTCAGTGACTGAGGTGGGATTTGAACCGGGGACCTCCAGGTTACAAGCCCTTTTCTTTAACCACTGGACCACACAGCCTCATAAATGTGTTAAGTTGTCCTAATAATGTCCCTGTAGCCTGTCACTGTGCATGGAATTCAGTGCTCATGGGGTCCAATGTTTCTTTAAACGGTAAATAGCTTTAAATGGCAATTTATTCAATTTTTTGTTTAGTTTACCTTTCTCTTGCCTTTTTATCACATATTAACAATGTGTTTATTAATTGTATGTTGTTCTGTGTGTGTTAAATTTCATTTATTTTGCTTATGGCCTTCTCTTATTAGCTTTCAGCTACATCCGTATGTTCTGTTGAATGCTAGCTACCAAGACATTCATTTAGGTGATGTCAATAGGGCCTCCATGGCCATCCAGGACAGCATGGGTTGATTGACGACGTTCTGTAATTAGTTCTAAAAGGGTACATGTGTCCATTCTTTGTGATTGCCGCCTCTTTGTGGGCAGAGGTCTGTTCTCCAGAATGGCTTGTAGAAACATAATTTTGCCCACCTCATTAAACAGTTTATCATTCATTTGTGCTGTCTTTATTACAGAAGCGACTGCCAGAAAACGCCTACTATCTGCCTCTATCAAAGTCTTTCAGATTTGCTGTGCCCTCTATGTCACAGGCAATGGATTTTTTCACACCACCTTTGTATGTGTAATTTTAGAAAAGTAATTGTATTCTTTTTGCTGCATTTCCAGTCCAGGTCCAAAAGGTCCAAAACCACTTAATCATTTCATCGTCCTAATAAGCATGTAAAGGAACGACACTCCAGGATGCAGTTGCTATGCCTGTCTCAACCTGTCAACCACATGCCTGGTTATAAATGAGTTGAAAGGGTTACGGGTCCAGGGATGGCCTGACTCCTTACAGATTACTGTAAAATAAAGAAACCGAGACAGTTATGCTTTCTCTTCCTTTGCCGGATTCTTTACTAATGAAAACACAATAGCACATTTACAAAAATACACTTCTTCATTTCATCAGTTTCCATTTCTTTTACAGAACATAACCATTACATTTTAATTACTAGTTATATTTCTTTTACTGTTCAGAAAACAATGTGCTACTGCCATCTTGTCTTGTTTCATAATCTGATCTGATTCAAACATTCAAAATCCTAAGAGGTATAGACAATGTCGACCCAAGGGACTTTTTTGACCTGAAAAAAGAAACAAGGACCAGGGGTCACAAATGGAGATTAGATAAAGGGGAATTCAGAGCAGAAAATAGGAGGCACTTTTTTACACAGAGAATTGTGAGGGTCTGGAACCAACTCCCCAGTAATGTTGTTGAAGCTGACACCCTGGGATCCTTCAAGAAGCTGCTTGATGAGATTCTGGGATCAATAAGCTACTAACAACCAAACGAGCAAGATGGGCGGAATGACCTCCTTTTGTTTGTAAACTTTCTTATGTTCTTATATTCTTATAACAATTCACATCTCCATTTTAAGACAAACAAAATAAACTTAATATCACATAAAATGAATCTGTAGTATCTGTATGTAAGATTTTAAGAAATATATGCATAAGATTAAGGTATTTTACCCATAATATCAGTTTGATATTTTTTTCACTTTTTACATAAGAACCTTGTTTTTTGTGACGCACATGGTAAAGTATAATAATCAGAAAATACTTTCTTATGAATAACCAAACAAAAAATAATAACGATATACTCTGTAATGTCAAGAGCAATTTACCATTATTCAATTTTTACTATTTTAGCTATGATTAGGTTTATTTAAACCAAAACTAACCTGTAAAATAAAGAAACAGAGACAGTTACAGTATGCTTTCTCTTCTTCAGCCGGATTCTTTACTAATTAATATCTTATACCCCAGTGGTCTACTGCACTGCCACCTACTGGACAGAAGTTGTATAACAGGCTAACAGTTTTAATAGCAGTAGAGCTTTTAAGAGAAGGTTGTGATAAACAAAACAATTTTTAGAGATCAGGCAGTTCTCTGTCTATCACAGTACATCGATACACATGAAAGCTCTGAAATCTAATTTAAATCCTTTCTGAGAATGATCGATTGTATTGAAAGAATATTTAATTGCCGTAAACTAGTCGTTGCCATCATTGTGCTGCTGTTTTACACCACAGGGTGCTAGTCCCCTTTCATGCACAAACACAGATGGTATAAAAGGTCTTGCTAAAAGAGTTTGTGCAGTTGCATCTGCTTGTATGGTATAGTTTCTGTATGATTCTGCTGTTGAAGCCCGATGACAACCATGTATTGGTAGGACTAACTAACAATTATATTTGTCACTTTAAAATTAAATACAACTTGAAAATAAAATGTATATATCAAGGTTTCTTCCTCATTAAAAATACATTTGTTCATTTATAAGAGCAAGCAACACACAGGAGAATAACTGCTACAGATGCGGAGGAAAACATAATTCAAGCAACTGCTGTTTTAAAACAGAACAGTGCCACAAATGTAAATAAATTGGGCATATAGAGCATAGTTGTAGAAATAGGAGAGATGGGGGAACGACACCCATTGTGAGTGAGGGGCTGGAAGACAGTGACAGCAGTGGTGCAGACGTTTTGGAATTGTTTACAGTGTACACTGCGAGTGAAGGGCAAAAGGGGAATCTCCATTTCATTGTGCTTAGAAGACACCCCAGCAAATATGCAGTTAGACACAGGAGCAATAGTAAGCTGTCGCAACTGACTCTGAACTAGTTATTCTGTGCAGTAAAACATTGGACCCCTTTGTGTGACGGATCTCAGTAGCTAGGGTTCACGGTTCATCAACTGATTCAGATTCAGTTATGTTAAGTCTGCCAACTGATGATGTGGAGCAGAACAGTAATTGGGTGCCTGAAAATATGAACAACAGTGAGTTTTGGCCTCCTTCAGCATTCTGGATGGAGGGCATACCTCGCAAAGTGACTCCATGTGAACAAAATGAAATGTATAGAAATAATATGTACAGCTAAACGTGTCTAAGTATCTTGTAGGTATGAAGTCCAGACCATGGCAATCCACACCTGTGATGAGAAACTTTGGATCTAGGGACCTGTTGTGGTGTTTGCAGAACCAACTAGAGCTGAACCTGGTACAGAATTTGAATCCTGCTGGGAATGTGCGGATATGCTGGATATGTACTAGACGATTTCAAATATGAAACGTGCTTTCTGATATAAAAAATAAAGGGTTATGGGGTTTTTTGAAGGAAGGATAAAGAGAGAGTATCCTTGTATCGCCAGTAGATGGCTCCCTTGCTCCATGAAATAGGTCAGTTCACTCGTTGTTTTGTCAAGACATCAATTAAGTATTTAGGCAACCTTGGAGTTTTTCAGAAAATATAGAATAACGATTTACTGCTTGCATGTCTTATCTTCAGAAAGCATGACGCTTGATAAAAATGCACAATTTCGGCTAAAAAAGCGGACGTTAATCCCACCTATAAATTTATGTTTCCAAAGACAACATTAGAAAGGGATTCTTTGCAACATATTAATCAACATTAAAACATAACAGCCAAGGTCCTAAGAAAAACCCGTTTCGGCTGGATTTTGTATGAACAAAGGACAGGGTCAAGCCTAGTTCAGTCTTTATAGAATATAAGGTTTAATGTATTAATACTGGCCTGTATTTGGATTTAAATAAACTGGACCATCCATTCAAATCTTAGAGGGAATCACCAAAGAAATAAAGTGATATTATAAATTCTAGGAGCGACTGTTAAATTGAAGTAAATTAATTAAAAGTCTATCTTATAATGCCATTTATAGTTAAAAGAAGTTCAGTGCTAACTGACACTGTTTGAAGGTTATAATGGTCAAAGCAATAGAAATTAGACACAAAGACCAGGTATTGCAAATTAGTAATAATAAATGATTAACCCTTTTTTAGACAGAACAATATTTGAAACTAAAAAGATCTATTTGATTTCATAGGATTAATAATATGTTTTAAGTATTTTGGTCTAATAAGAAAGCATATTATTTAAACTGACGAGTGTTATTGCTTGTTTATGACTTTACTGTAGTGATAAAAGATTAAAGAACCCGGGATTTAGGGATTGGTTCAGTTTCTTTCTCCAACTAAATAAAAAGTCCTTTAGACATTATAATTTCCATCAAATTACAGAATATAAAGGTATTATGCTATGTTCTTTGTGTTAGTTTGTAATAATATACTATAATGTACCTTGTTATTAATCCACTGTACTAAGGTTATTAATGCTGGTATATGGAGTCATTGTAACATGGTTCTTTGGTAGAAACTGCTGCCCAGCATTGAGAAGGGGGCCTCTTTTCTTATCAAGATGTAAGGGCTATGAAAGAAAGGAGGGGGCCTTCTTGCATTCCACTCCAGTACAGCTGCAAGTCTTATGGATTTGGAATTTAAGGTTTATAGTTTAACACAGATAAAAAATATATCTTGAAATAATATGCAAAAATTATGGCATAACAGACATTGATAGGTCATATATCTGACAAAGTGTTTGCAATGATGTTTCACATTAATCACGGATATTAGCCTTGAAAAGAAACAGGGGACTGTGACCATCTGCTTGCACCAGCAGACTCTCAGAGTCAGATACAGGTCAGAGCCTGGTAAATACAAGACTATTATTACCACTTAAACTTAATGAAACTAATTGACCTGAATATTGTATAAGGCAATCGTTTGTCAAATACTCTGTTAGACATTAGTATATGGAATCAAAACTGACTCATTAAAACATACTGAAACACAATATGAGGTTAAGAGAAACACATACTTTTAATTTAGCAAAATATAATCAATTAGAGATGATGTCACATATTAAAAACATCTCTCATATATATTTTTTATATTACATTATAAACCAGGATCTTGTGAACCTTAATTCACCTAACTTTTCAGATAAAGGACGGGGTCGAGAAAAACGGGATGAGATCATAGGTGCAGAATTGGACAAATATGAAGTCTTGAATTTATTGGTACATGACTCCAATTAATTCTGAAAAGTTGGCCCAGATCTTTTGAAAACTATTATTTGTAAAAAAGATAAGAACTGTCTGAATAGATTAATGATTGGATTTAACTGAGGCTTCACATGCATTTCAATGAGGAGAAAAACCTATGAAACCCTTAAGTAATCATACTGGAGTACCACACTCATACCTGGCAGGGTAAGGTGGTCCATTCTCTGCAGACTTACACATTTAAGCTGATTGAACTCAGTATCATCTGCTTCTTGAAGACAATTCTTTTCTTTTTTTTTAACGCTGCACTTCTTTTTATATTGAAGGGTAAGCATTTATTAAATTATTTTTATCTCACATGTATTGAATGCATTGCTCTAAGGGATCTACACTATGTTTTAGAATTATGGGAGTGTTCTGTTGAATGTGCTGAAATATAGCAGTGGGTGCTTTAGGCGATGTGTTCTTGGCCTGCCCGCGGGGCCTTGCAAATACATATAAATGTATTGAAGTGTTAAATGTCTGTCAGCTGGGGATTCGATGCAGACTGTAACTACTCAATCCAATATTTAGCAGTTAATAAACCGAATAAGTACTGATCATACTCTGATTCGTAAAACATCAAATACATGAGTCTGTGTGAATTTCTTGATTATTAAAAGTCATCTGGATATATTGCGGGTCCAGCGCATGAACAATACCCCACTAGGAGTAATAACATCTCTGTCCTCCTAACGTCTCCCCTGAGTTAAGAGTGTGTGCTGAGCAAATAAAAAGAGTACGTATGAAATCTGAAATCTCAGAATTCTGACAAAGCATTATCCCAGAAGCCCTGTACCAGAAGAGTCTGTTGCACAGGCCACTAGAAAGTAGTAACTTGCAGCTTAAGACCTTCTCTGGACAGAAAATACCAACACTGGGACAAGTTAAAGTCAAGGTGAAATACAATGAACAGTCTGCTGTAATGCCTTTGATAGTTGCAAAGGGGGATAGACCTGTACTGCTGGGACAAAATTGACTGAGGTATAAAAAACTGAACTGGTCAAACATTTTCCAAGTGTCTAGAGCGGCGAATACCTTGAACAGCACAGTCAAAGAGCTGTTAGAGTATCATAAGGCAGTGTTTGTGCAAGAGCTGACACCTATTAAAACTTTCAAAGCTCGGATTAAAGTACAGCCTGGAGCAGAGCCATTGTTCACAAGCCCTGATTAGTATAGCAACTGAATATCCGAATATGTGGGGGATTACAAGGTTACTGTGAACCGGTGCATATCCGAAGAAACATAGCCACTACCAAATGCAGAAGAATTATTTTCTAAGTTAGCTGGGGGAGTTTACTTCAATAGACTTGATTTGTCAAATGCATACCAGCAGCTCAAGTTAGAGGAGACCTCAGAAGAGTTTTTGACCATAACCACACATCGGGGCTTGTACAGATACCGTAGACTGTCCTACGGTGTGTCAAGTGCTCTTGCTATATTTCAGTCTGTCATGGACCAAATTCTACAGAGACTGGATAACATAGTTTGTTACTTAGATGACATTCTGATCACTGGCAAATCAGAGAATGACCATCTGAAGACACTAAATTAAGTCTTAAATCTCTTAGAACACCATGGTGTACATGTTAAGTCATCAAAATGCAGTTTTATGCAACCTAGTGTAGAATATCAGGGTCATGTGGTAGACGCAGAAGGTTTACACCCTACAGAAAAAAGGTGCGTGCAATCAAGCATGTGCCTAAACCTAACAATGTAACCGAACTGCGTTTGTTCCTCGGATTATTAAATTATTATGGCCGTTTTTTAGAAAACATAGCCACTACACTGAACCCATTACATGAGCTTTTACAAAAAGAACGGCACTGGAGGTGGACAAGCAAATGCGAAGAGGCATTTCAGAGCTGCAAGCAACAGCTGCTAACTAGTAACATACTAGTTCATTACGACACGGGCAAACCGCTCAGATTAACCTGTGATGCATCTCCATATGCAGTAGGAGCCGTTATCTCCCATGTCATGGAAGATGGAAATGAACGTCCCATTTCACGTCCCACGTCCCAAATACAACTGTGATCTACCTTATCCAGGAACTGAGGACTCCTTCTGGATTTGAAGTAGCTGAGAAAACGTTACAGGGTGCTGTCCTGTAAGCAAAGGAAATGGTAATAAGGAAAACGTGGAAAATAAATACTGTTGTGCAGTAGTTAGTGATACTTGCCTTGTGTGTGAGTGCATCCTCTTCAGGTCCTCTGGATCTGCTGTGTGGGAAACCCTGGTGGCCAACTCTGGAAACAGCAAAAGGCAATATCTGTGGAAAGAGAAAACCAAACACCTGAGACGAGTATGGATCCCTGGGGAATACTTACCTGGAGAAGCATACTTGACCTCATCGCTCCAAAGAAGCTCAGGACTGAGATTCACTTGACAAGCCCTCACCATAGGAATTCCTGTTACTGTGGTATAATTACCACAGTCACCCTCCCCCTACTGTTTGTCATGTGTTGTTCTTCTTTTCACCTGATGAAGTCGAGCTTCAGCAGGGCTAGGAGGGAAAAAGAAGAACAGTAGTTAGTGCCCAGTGGACAGGTTTCTGTTTTGATTCATTGTTTTCAATTGCCAAACTGAACTGTGTAATAAATAAAACTTACTTTTGGTTCAGTACTTCTGGCTTTCGGACTCCTCTCTGCGAAGGCAAACCTTTGGCTACTACACCAAATCCAGAACACATCGTTCACAGGAGCACAGTTCACTTCAGTAGAGTTTTGACAGTTTATGTTGGGGAATGGCATCAAGCACACCTTGGCACCGGCCTATCACCCTGTGTCAAGTGGAGCAGCAAAGAGATGTGTACAGACTGTCAAGCAAACATTAAGAAAACAAGTGCTCAGAGCTACGAGATATACTCAGATTACGCTGAACCACTGCTTTCACAAGCATGTGAAAGCAAAACAGATTTAACAAAAAGCTCAGCATCATAAAGGCAAGAAGACACATCGCCAGTTTAACACTGGGGACTGTGTGAGTGTACGTTGTTTCCAGGAAGGGAAGGAAAAATGGGTACACGGAACGGTCATCAGCAGATGTGGGCCACTAGTGTATATGGTCCACCTCAGAGACAGGATGCGCAGAGTGCACATTGACCATTTGCTGTTGTCCAGGGCAACACATTTACCTAAGAATGAGGAAGAGGCACAGTACACCGCTTTCCAAGTGGTGCCCAACACCCTAGAGGAGAGGGAAGCATGTTCATCTGCCCCAGTTGGAGATGGACCTGACCCTCCTAATGGACCTGAACCAGCTGTTTCTGTTGATGTTACTGCTAGAGGAATATCTTTGGAGATTGATCCTGTGAGAGCCACTGCAGGGCAGATGAGTTTTCAGAGACGCTATCCTGTGAGAGCAAGAAAACCACCACAGGCTAGACTTACAAGTTCAGGTCTGGGCATTATTCTGGCCCCTGAACTTGTACAAGGACAGAGAAGTCCACCCCTGCTTTGTTAGCTAGTTTATGTTATAGTTAATAGTAAGCTTCAAAAATAAATAAAATAATAACAACAACATCATAATAAAAGGGAGGGATGTTGTGTGATGTAGTAGGTGGGAACCTTATTACAGGGAGATGGGGTCTGGTAGGAAGGTTATTCAGAAAGGAATTCAGTGGAGAGTTGAGTGTGTGGTGCATGGTGTGTGATGAACAATAAAGGTGTTCATTAAGAAGTAATACATGGTGTGAGTAGGGTTGGACAATAATGACATTTTCAGTCATCGATTATCATCTGTAAATTATCACAATAATCATTATTATCGGCAGAATAAATAAAATATAAAAAATTCTTGTAATTTATCACATTTATACTTAAGCAGCATGACAACCTCTAGTCTAAGTCACTGAGTTTAGAAGAAAAAAAAACACAGTATGCATCGAGTTTTTACATTTCTGGTGGGTGCCCAGAACAAACAGGAGTATAAAAATACACCTACAGTATTGTAATTTGTATATTAATATATTATGTATTTTTTATATAAAATACATATATTTGAGTCTTATTTAAACATTTTTGTTTATTTTCATAAAAAAGCCACCAAATGTATAAATATAACAAAACAAAATTGCTAACGTTACATTTGTTTTCTTTAATTGTGTGGCGAATCTGCCATTAAGAGAATCAAACTACCGGTAGGTTTTGTGTGTGTGTGTTTCTGTATATAGAGTTGTATACTATATGGTTGTATGCAGAAAGTTTAATAAAACCAACTGCATATCCTTCCATTTAAAAGTTAACTCTCTATTTATGCAACTACCCTTTTTTACATTAGCAACACCATGGTAAGATATTGATTTTATATATAAATAATGAGGGTTCTGAGCACCCGCTTATTTTTCCCCATGCGGTATATAGGCTGCAGAATGGTACTAGTGTCGTTACTGTAATTTTAAAATAAAGAAGCAAAACATTTGTTTAGGCTACATTACACATGTGCCATATGGTTGTGTTTTTGTTTGTTGTTTTCATTTTGCAATTACATTCAATTTACGTACAAAAAAAATATCCTATGTCAAAAGTTCCACATTTCTACAGTAATTTTACAGTGATTTATTATCGATTATTGTCCCAACCCTAGGTGTGAGCCTAAATCTTTTGCTGAAAACCCCAATCTACAACAACCTCCACCTTTCAGAATAAGCCACTGACCAAAAGAGACGTTATCATGTCCCATGGGCAGCAGTGTGGAGTAGTGGTTAGGGCTCAGGACTCTTGACCGGAGGGTTGTGGATTCAATCCCAGGTGGGGGACACTGCTGTTGTACCCTTGAGCAAGGTACTTTACCTGGATTGCTCCAGTAAAAACCCAACTGTATAAATGGGTAACTGTATGTAAAAAAATAATGTGTAAACAATAATGTAATTGTATGTAAAAATAATGTGATATCTTGTAATAACTGTAAGTCACCCTGGATAAGGGCGTCTGCTAAGAAATAAATAATAATAATAATAATAATAATCATGCATTATCACTCACAATACATGTAGTGCACTCTATTGTATGTAAATTAGCCAAATAGTGTGCACTTAAGTGAATGCGTTTTCTGTTAGTAAATGGGACAGTAAATTGATTTATGGTGCATGTTAGGCTCACTACTTAATGTGCACTTTACAGCTACATTTAGTGCCCTTTCATAAATGAGGCCCATAGTGCATTTTGTAGACTCAGTAACCTGCACTTCTTATATTTTGGTCTTGGTATCTATATCGAAGTGGTTACTGGGGACCATCAGGATGGCTCTGTCATGCATTGGAAGGCTGAGACCAAGACACAGAATTATGCCCTAAACAAATATCTCAGCCCCGACATGTTACAATACAGACACTCCTTTGTTGATTAGGGTGGCATTGTTTCAGAGATTTGGTTGATTAAAACATGAATATGGACATGAAAGAAGGGAAACACACTTATTTGCAGGCAAATAAAGTTAATGTAAGGATTCCTTTCTCTTCTCACTCCATCTGCTGCTATGCTGGTGTTTCCGAACAGTTACCTACAGATTTTGTTGCAATCATACAAATGTCTTAACTATGATATGGTCAATCCACTCAAATGCAAGGTCCCCCACTGCAATCTATAAATTATGAGGTTTACTATTATGTGTTTTGGTAAATGGTAAATGGCTGTCCATTGTAGATTTACAGAAAGAAATATTTGGAAATATGGATAAGAACATGAAAAATGTAAACTAATTTTTTTAGGACAACAAATTTGCATACCAAGCTCTTCTGAGAACCAAATTGATATACATCTTTATTACAAGGCCTACAGTTTATTTTCTACCATTATCAAACATGCTGAAAAAGAGCAGCTCTGATATACAAATTAACTCTTGTCAATGGCTTTGGAGCCATACATTGGATTTTGACATGAATGAAGAACAATACCATTGTAATAAAAATGTCTGAAATTACTTTGGGTGAAAGTTGTTAGGGGGGTTTGAAAACGGGTGTCTTTGACAGGAGCTGATCCTATATACAGTATAGTGTATGTATGTACAGGATTGAACATTGCGATATTGAAGTTCCTGTTGAGCTTTTCAACAATAGAACAGGTTAGTACTAAACACACACACACACTCACACTAAATGGATTAATTGGACCGATTAAGCTTCTACTAAGCACTTAATTGGTCCAATTAAGTAATGTAGGGTATAGTTAGAACAAAAACCAAGAGGGACAGCGGCCCTCAAAGACCAGGGTTGAGTAGCCCTGCTCTAAGGGACTGTGTCTGGCCTTAAATACTCTTTCCCTACGAAATGCCCTTTCATTTAAAAATTCAGCAAAAGCTATCAGTGATGCTGCTATGTTGGCTTCTATAGCAACAGATACTTTTTTTCCCATTTCAGCCTGGTGAGGGGGAGGCTTAGAAAATGATTTAAATTGAAGACCAGGCTCAAATGAAGACTTTTTGTGCAACGGGTCTGTGGCAAAGTGCCCCCCCCGTGTGTATTTTGTGTTACGTGTTGTGTGTAAATGTTGGTGTATAGGCATTGGTACACGGGATATAAGCGGGTCTGTGTTTCACATGTGTTTAAATTGTAGATTTGTATTTAGGCACGAGGAGGGCACAAATCACATCACGTGCAAGTAAAAAGTAATAATATGTGAGCACGGGGAATTGCACTTTAATTAATTCACGTGCAGTTGTACCGAGATTCCAATTGAATGATTGACTAGCAATCGAAGTCTCGGTACAACTGCATAAAGCTGTATGTTTTCACTCACTCGGGTTGGGTGTTCGAGAGTGGAGAACGGGAGAGAGAAGGAGAGAGAAATATTTACAAACAATTGCTATCGCGTGCTGGTAGGACCAGCACGATACTTGTTTGTTTGTTTACTCACCGTGTTTGTGTGTCTGTCCGTCCACCGTTTGTTTAATTGTTAGTCCGTTTTGTTTATATATTTATTTTGGCGAAAGTGCGTGTCCTGTTTCTGTTTTGTGTACAAACCTTTTATTTTCTGTTTGATTATTAAACGCTGAGCACGATCACGCTCAGCTTCACCAAAACCCCAAGTCTCTGTCTGTACTGTGTTTCCTGGCTCTGCCGTGGCGTCACCGCTCAGTCGTCTTTGTCACACGTGGTGTCAGAACCGGGAGCTACAGCGCCTCCAGGACTCAGGCCAGAGCAGGAACCGCAATTTGGGGTTTAAAAAAAAAAAAAAACAACAACAACAACAACAACAAAAAAAAAAAAAAAAAAATGGAAGGCTGGAACTGGAGAGATGGCTGCCAGGATCTGGAGGTCCTCCTCGGTGGTCTAGAGGACCAAGGCTGGTGCCTTGCCTGTGGGGAGTTCGGGCACCCAGTGGTGCACTGCCCCTACCAAGAGGGAGAGGAGGAACTGGCCCAGGAGAGGAAGGTGAGGAGGAGGCAGAGAAGGGGAAAGGGGAAGAGGAAGGCGGAGTGTCCACTGCCCAAGTCTCCACCAGCAGAGGAAGAATGCCTGCTGGTTTTGCCTCCACAGCCTGAGTGGGAGGAGCCCGAACGTCCTACGCCTGAGTGGGAGGAGCCCGAACGTCCTACGCCTGAGTGGGAGGAGCCCGAACGTCCCTACGCCTGAGTGGGAGGAGCCCGAACGTCCCTACGCCTGAGTGGGAGGAGCCCGAACGTCCCTACGCCTGAGTGGGAGGAGCCCGAACGTCCCTACGCCTGAATGGGAGGAGTCGGACGTCCCACAGCCCAAGATGGGAGGAGTCGGTGCGTCCACAGCCCAAGAGGGAGGAGTCGGTGCGTCCACAGCCCAAGAGGGAGGAGTCGGTGCGCCCACGGCCCAAAAGGGGAAGGTAGAGCGTCCACCGCCCCAGTCTCCACTAGCAGAGGGTGAATTCCTGCTGGTTCCACCTCCATTGCCATGGGAGGACCGCTTGCAGCTCCCACCTCCACCAGCAGAGGGTGAATTCCTGCTGGTCCCGCCTCCGCCACTTCCACCGCCAGGAGCAGAGCAGCAGGAGCTGCCTCTGCCTCCTCCACCAGCAGAGGGTGAATGCCTGCTGGGTCCCTGTCCACCAGCAGAGGGTGAATGCCTGCTGGGTCCCTGTCCACCAGCAGAGGGTGAATGCCTGCTGGGTCCCTGTCCCCCAGCAGAGGGTGAATGCCTGCTGGGTCCCTGTCCCCAGCAGAGGGTGAATGCCTGCTGGGTCCCTGTCCACCAGCAGAGGGTGAATGCCTGCTGGGTCCCTGTCCACCAGCAGAGGGTGAATGCCTGCTGGGTCCCTGTCCACCAGCAGAGGGTGAATGCCTGCTGGGTCCCTGTCCACCAGCAGAGGGTGAATGCCTGCTGGTCTCCCTTCCGAGGCGGAGCCGCACCAGTCCCCTGCAAGAGGGGGAGGGCCGCACCAGTCCCCTGAAACAAGGGTAGACTACACGCTGCTCCCACCTCTGCCGCCAGGAGACTACACGCCGCTCCCACCTCCACCGGCAGGAGCAGAGCAGCAGGAGCTGCCTCTGCCTCCGCCACCTCCACCAGCAGGAGCAGAGCAGCAGGAGCTGCCTCTGCCTCCGCCACCTTCACTGGCAGGAGCAGAGCAGCAGGAGCTGCCTCTGCCTCCGCCACCTTCACTGGCAGGAGCAGAGCAGCAGGAGCTGCCTCTGCCTCCGCCAACCTTCACCAGGCAGAGCAGCAGGAACTGCCTCTGCCTGGTATCACTTCCCCACCAGCAGAGAGCAGGAATGCCTGCTGGTATCACTTCCCCACCAGCAGAGGATGAATGCCTGCTGGTATCACCTCCCCACCAGCAGAGGATGAATGCCTGCTGGTAACACTTCCCCACCAGCAGAGGATGAATGCCTGCTGGTATCACTTCCCCACCAGCAGAGGAGGAATGCCTGCTGGTAACACTTCCCCACCAGCAGAGGAGGAATGCCTGCTGGTATTACTTCCCCACCAGCAGAGGATGAATGCCTGCTGGTAACACTTCCCCACCAGCAGAGGAGGGATGCCTGCTGGTATCATTTCCCCACCGTCACGAGGAGAGGAGCAGGAGCTGCCTCTCCCTTCACCAGAAGGACCCGGACTAGATGCTGGCGGTCCTCGGCAGCCCTTGCATAGGCTGCTGAGGGAAGCACGGGAAGAACCGCCCGGCCGCAGAGGCCGAGAAGAGGGCCAACACCTGCACCCCAGCTAGTCCTGACTCCCTGCCCCGCCGCCCAAGGATGCCTGCCCCGCTTCGCCCAAGGATGCCTGCCTCGCCGCCCAAGGATGCCTGCCCGCCGCCCAAGGATGCCTGCCTCGCCGCCCAAGGATGCCTGCCTCGCCGCCCAAGGATGCCTGCCTCGCTCGCCCAAGGATGCCTGCCTCGCCGCCCAAGGATGCCTGCCTCGCCGCCCAAGGATGCCTGCCTCGCCGCCCAAGGATGCCTGCCTCGCCGCCCAAGGATGCCTGCCTCGCGCCGCCTGGGGTTGCCAGCCGCTCCGCGTCGCCTGGGGTTGCCAGCCGCTCCGCATCGCCTGGGGTTGCCAGCCGCTCCGCATCGCCTGGGGTTGCCAGCCGCTCCGCATCGCCTGGGGTTGCCAGCCGCTCCGCATCGCCTGGGGTTGCCAGCCGCTCCGCACGCCTGGGGTTGCCAGCCGCTCCGCATCGCCTGGGGTTGCCAGCCGCTCCGCGATCGCCTGGGGCTGCCTGTCGCTCCGCGATCGCCTGGGGCTGCCTTTTGCTCCACACAGGGTACAGGGTACGAGGGAGAAGTGGAGCTCCGCTGCCGCCTCTATGGCCAGGGGCTCCCCTCCCGAAGTTCGCCTCCCGAGGGTCTGCTGCTGCTGCCGCCGCCTCCCGAGGGTCCGCTGCTGCTGCCGCCGCCTCCCGAGGGTCCGCTGCCGTCGCCTGGGGTCGCCAGGGATCCTGCTTCGCCTGGGGTAGTCGAGGGTCCTGCTTCGCCTGGGGTCGCTACACTATGGCCAGAACCCCATGAAGGGGAGCTGTCGGCCATGAAGAAAGGGGAGGTCAGGAGACCAGCTCCCCAGCCGCATTTCCGTGGCAGGAAACACGGTGGCCAGAGCCCCACGGAGGGGAGCTAGCGGCCACGAAGGAGGGGGAGGTCAGGAGACCAGCTCCCCTCGCAGCAGTTTCGCTGCCGGAAATTGTGTGGTCGGAGCCCCACGGAGGGGAACTGCCGCCATGAAGAAGGGGGAGGTCAGGAGACCAGCTCCCCAGCTGCACTTTCGCGGCAGGAGATAGTGTGGCTGAAGCCCCGGAAGAGGGAGCTGCCAGCCACGAAGAATTGGGGGTGCCAGACATTTCACCATGGCCACCCCCAGAAACAACTTGCTTCCCCTCTTCCGGGACTTTGGGACTGAGGGGGAGGTGGCCATTGAGGCCATGTGTGCTTTGCACAAGGGGGTATATGTGGCAAAGTGCCCCCGTGTGTATTTTGTGTTACGTGTTGTGTGTAAATGTTGGTGTATAGGCATTGGTACACGGGATATAAGCGGGTCTGTGTTTCACATGTGTTTAAATTGTAGATTTGTATTTAGGCACGAGGAGGGCACAAATCACATCACGCAAGTAAAAGTAATAATATGTGAGCACGGGAATTGCACTTTAATTAATTCACGTGCAGTTGTACCGAGATTCCAATTGAATGATTGACTAGCAATCGAAGTCTCGTACAACTGCATAAAAGCTGTATGTTTTCACTCACTCGGGTTGGGTGTTCGAGAGTGGAGAACGGGAGAGAGAAGGAGAGAGAAATATTTACAAACAATTGCTATCGCGTGCTGGTAGGACCAGCACGATACTTTGTTTGTTTGTTTACTCACCGTGTTTGTGTGTCTGTCCGTCCACCGTTTGTTTAATTGTTAGTCCGTTTTGTTTATATATTTATTTTGGCGAAAGTGCCGTGTCCTGTTTCTGTTTTGTGTACAAACCTTTTATTTTCTGTTTGATTATTAAACGCTGAGCACGATCACGCGCTCAGCTTCACCAAAAACCCCAAGTCTCTGTCTGTACTGTGTTTCCTGGCTCTGCCGTGACGTCACCGCTCAGTCGTCTTTGTCACAGGGTCTTATTTATTTTGGGCTTCAATTTTAAGTCTAAGTCCAATAAGTGGTCTTAAAAGCATTTAAGACATTTTATGCAACCGGCCCATGGGCTTTACATTTTTTTTTTTGGTTTTATATATATTAGCTCCAGTGCGGATGCCTGACGAAGCAACATATGGGGGTTAATACGTTTGCATTTTCAAAAGTCCTGCCCACAGTGATTTAATGTTTCTTTTGTCTTGGGCCAGGACTTTTAATTTACACACTGTACAACAGCATGGTGAACTTCTTGAAGATTTTTTAATAGTTTCTCTTTTTTATTTTTTTCAACCCCTTTCTTGCATAAAACATAATCCCTACATCAATGCAACGCGTTGTTATGTGATTATACAGTGGCTAAATTGGCAGTACAGTACTTCAATTACATGTTCATGTTAACACACAGCAGATGGGCAGTCCACACAGTTTGGGCGGTTTGTTCTACAGATATCAGTTTCTTCACATGCTCAACCCAGACCAGCTTATTTGTTGGCTCTTTTCCTCTTACTTGATATTTATGGCCTCCTTATTGATTTACTAATAAAAGCTTGTAGTTTACCTTTGCCTTTCACTAAGACCTCCTACCTTCTGTTGATTGGACTGAGACAAATAACAACTACAAACAAAACAACTGTACATTTTATGGAAATTACATGGTTAGCATGGTCTGCATATTGGTGATTTTCAGATGGCAATAACTGACTCCCTGAACATACTGTACTAGAACATTTTACTGCATGAATAAGAAGTTGTCAGTGAACATTTAGCTGAGAAGTGATTATCCCATGAACCAGCCATTACCAATCGTTTCCATGACATTTAAGAAGAAAAACAAGTGTATTGCAAATTCATAGAAACTGCGGGTAGCAGAAGTAAGGAGCAACAAGGAAAAAACAGCGGTGTCAAGGTAGTTTAATGTAATCATCGTTTGTATTGAATAAATAATGGATCCATCTGTCATGCAACTTTTAAATAATGTTGGTGTTATTATTCTAGTAGAATTGCAAAAAAAGATTTACATACATACAATTCAGACTGGTTTGATCTTGGGGACAAGTCAATCAAGCTAACTTCACTGAAGCGTCCCACTTAACTTCCCTCACACCTCCCAGTACTAACTCCACCAGAGTTGATCACTTGGTCAACCTTAAAAATATGCAGATTAGGTGTGGTTTGGGAGTGGAGAAGAACACTCAATTACTGTGCAGGTTTTTCGTCAAACCACTTCCTCCATCCCTACTTGATAAACTGAGAGCGCTGTGCATTCAATTTGCAATAGTAAAAATACGGAGTACAGTACACTTTACCATTCAAAACCATTTCACTTTGGTATTTAACAGTGCCATAGTTTGTTTTGTTTCTCATTTCATTCTGCACTAATCTTACTTTAATCCAGATTGGAATTTATCAAACAAATTGTTGCAAATAAATCATAAATATAGTTATACAAATAAACAAACAAACAAGAAAAAGCCACAACAAAATATGGACAGGAAGAATTCAGAACCATGGCTAGCAAGTGGTGTACAATGTCCCAACTCCCTGCCCAACACCAGTAACCCAGGTGGTTTACCTCAGATGCAGATCTCTGATATACAACAATCTAATCAGAAAATAGCTATTTCTTTAATTACTAGGGGTGGGCACCAATATTGATATTTTGATATGATATAGATATCGATAATAATTTCCATATCGTGGGATAAAAAAATAACATAAGCATATGCTAATACTGCTGAAATACAAACACAGTATAATCAAGTTTATTTTATATTAAGATACAACAAACCCTATACATACCAATCACTGTCAGTCTTGAAGGCAAACACTACACACAACGTATTATTTAACCATTTTATTCCATTGAATGGCGTTTTTCGTTTTCTAAGAACCCGATTAAGAAATGTATTTCAAATATTCCATAGCTATAAATCAAGAAAAAACAACAAATCCATAACCTGTGTACCCTCTCTCTTATTATATGATCTTCTCCACTTTCTTCATCTGTTTCCTCTCACCGGCCAATCCCTTCCTTACCGGAAACTATACCCTGTTTTCAAAAAGTGCGCGCATCAACTAATTAAGAAACAGGACCGTCTTTTTTTAAAATGGATACACACCTAAAAACAAACGTAACACAAAAAAACATAATAAACAGGAAAATCGGCTTAAATAATTTCATATATGTACATATTTTTTTTCTTCCATTCAGAACGTGCTCGCAAGGTACTGAATGCTATTTGCATGCTGCATTAAGCACTATTGGGATTATTGTGAGATATGCGCATGCGTCAGTGTGGCTCATTGCATTTTTTCCATGTCATAATTTACACTGTTATTAATGTATTTTTAAAATGTGAACTTTTGGTATTATAAATGAGATGTACTTTTAAAACATCAAAACACATCTCAAAATAATGCAACATTCAGCATGACACCGTACTTTTACTTTTAGATGTGTCGTGCATTTATACGCAGAGAAGATTAAATTACTTCCGGATTGGCTAGCCTGCGCAGTGAAGTATAGCATATTTCGGTTTTGAGGTGGCTGATGATGGCATGGAAAAGTAAAACAATATAACAAGACCTTTTTCTCCATGGATATTGTGAAGCAAAGCACCACTAAATTAAAGTAAGTTATTGCTTTTCTTATGTAAATATCTGTTAACGTCTATATGTATATATGTTTCATATTGCATTTATGTTATTATATTTTTCTGTGTTTTGGAAGACTTCGATATTATCGATATCGAAATACGTGCACGATATCGATATTCAATTTTCATATCGATGCCCACCCCTAATAATTACATACTCTCATAATTCCTAAATGTTGCCGTTTTGTTCAAAACATCTTGGGCAAAAGTGAAATTTACAGCAAAAATCTGCCAAATTTGACATGGCTCCATTGAAAATGTCTCCTGAGATATCTTTATACCCCATAATCCTTTGCTTGCAGCGTGAGGAAAGTAAAGGGGGAGTTGAGTATCTTTGTATAAAGAATATCTTGGGTTGAGTTGATCGACTTGTAGAGAAGTCCAGTTAGGGGGAAGTTTACAAGTGTTTGAATGACTTGCCCCCTAGTGTCAAAGCAAACCCTTGTGGTTAATTTTCACTTACTGTGGTCTATAATTTAATTGTAATAATGGGGCCACTATCTTTATGCTTTTCCAAAAAAAAGTTCCAAAAAAACAAAACAAACAAAAACTATGATAAAGATACCCGATGTTTTTTTATTTTTTTATTTTGCATTTTATGCAGTGTTTGCATTAAATGAATCTACATAATGTAGTTATCTACAGTATGTAATTGTGAGATACATGTGCTACTAAATCATATTGAAAACGACAATAGTTTAATTTAATTTGGATATAGACATCTTCTTATGGCCTTCTATCTGTTATCATTTTCATGTCAGTTAATATCCTTGTTGTATTGCATCTTGAATATAAACAGTGGAAATGATTCAGTTTGAATAATTAAATATCTTTGACAGCTACCCAAGGTGCGTTTCCATGGCACATCAGACCCCCATGGAGCATATTCACAGTGTGCTAATATATATATGTCATTGTTGTTTAATGTCAGTACTGCCGCTTTCATTAACTTCTGAATGTTAAAAATAACCCAAATATAATAGATGTGGATATCCTTATTTAATCAATGAACTAAACAACAATAGACATGCTAATATGCACCTCCCTGGATTGTTCCTTGTGAGAAATGTGTGTTCATATTCTTAACTATTAACTGCCAATAGGTTCTTGAACATCCTCAGAAGAGAATACCAGGGGTCTTATATTCAAACCAGTCTTTAATTCCTTTGATTTGTTTAAAGGATAAAAACACCTTGACAAAACTAGAACCAAACAACTACAGTAATAATAATACAAATATTAAGGAGGTCTACTTTAATAATCTAAACAAAGCTAAACAACCACCCTTTACCTCAATTAATCCTTGGTATTTTCCCCCACGGGTGATTTGATGTATAATTTATTTAATTAATCTTGGTTTTGTGAATTAAAAGGTGTTTTATTTCCGCCCAATACTTCTAACAGTTGTTTAAAGCTCATCCTCTATTCCTCAGGAAACATGAAGGGGTGCAAATCTGGTGCGCCAGGGTACCTCAAATAGCACCAACAACAATATTTTTTTTTATTCCTTAGCAACCACAGATGATGATAGTTTCAAAACAGTTCATTACCAATTTTCAAAACGATTTGGACCCCTGGCCAAGGTCCCATTCTGTGTATTCAATTTGTGAAGAAAACCTTTCATGGTCCTTCCATCTAAACAAAAGCAGTTTCAAGAAGTGCCTGACAACACTGCTATTTTTACTTGCTTTAAACTGATTGTATTTTTCTTTCAGTCAGCCATACTGTAGATAATATCCCAGCCATTTTATTATTCAGGGATTTGCTACACAATAAATAAAAGGATTGAGTGTCATTTACCTTTTTTGGGAATAATGGCATTCAAAGGCATTTGAACAGACACTGCCACAGATACAATATCTGCCATTTACAACTATGAGTAATCATTTAAATAAAAAATACAATAGCTTTATTTATTTATTTTTTTCATTATGGCTCCCATTTCCATATTTTTTCTGTGTACAATATTAGGACGGTTTGGGCATTTGAGAAAGGAGAGGAAGATTCATGAAATTAAGTGGAGACTTAAGTTGATGAGAAGCAATTACCCTCCACAGTACAAATTAAAATGGTGTGCTGCTTTTTATATGAAAAATGAGAAAAAGCGGGTTGAGTAAGGGATTTATATTGGACCCTGATGCCCAAGATGAAACGAGGGAGTGGTTGTACAGTATTTGTTAGCCTATTTGTTTTTCTATGGGTCTCTCGCTAAATCGCAGCCCTCGATATATAGCAGATCTGTATTGGACCCCGACACCCACGATATATCGAGTGGGTGGTGTATAAGACTTTTCCCCCTCTTTATGTGACATAAAATGTGTTATTCGAAGTTTTTTAATTTATGCTGATTAAATCTCTCTTGCTCTGATTATGGAATGAAAAGAGCAAATCACACTGTGTGCATATTCACTTAACTGAACTAAGCAAAAGTGAAGCAGATTTACACTTTCAAGTGAGTGAGTAAATTTACTCTTACTTCACTTACCAAGTTTTGAAAATATCCTGAGTCTATGGGGTGAACCACCACCACCTCAATATGTTTTTACCCTAATAATGATGAATCTTAACAATATCTAATTGTAAATGACTGGACAAAGATGGATATAAAGTTTAATAATAACTAACTACTATAGGCTTTCTATTGTTTTGTTTTGTTTTTTTTTGTTTTTTTTAATGTTCTTCTCAACATACCCACAGAAACCCCCACTCGAATTTATTTTGGATTAATACAGGGACAAGTCTAAACAAGCTGCCTTCTGAGTGATCTACATGGCAGACAGACTACCCATGGAGAGCACAGACTGTAACAATGAACCACTGATGTCCCAGCACATACCACACACATTCATCACTCTATAGGAAGTGTGTATGTGAGAGGGTGTGTGGGTGATTCACTTATAACTGGGAGTCAGAGATTGTCTTTGAGACTCCGCACAGGCACACAAGATTTATTTATTTATGTTCTACCCTCAGGGTTACTACCAACAATGGCACCCATGAGGTACTGTATGATGAAATAATAATCCATAATGAAAAGGGGAAATCAAAACAGAAAACAAAACACTGTAAGTAAAGCTACAAATATAAGTGCTAAGAGTTTCGTTTCCAGGCAGTCCCAAGATGCAGTGTGTGTGTGTGTGTGTGTGTGTGTGTGTGTGTGTGTGTGTGTGTGTGTGTGTGTGTGTGTGTGTGTGTGTGTGTGTGTGTGTGTGTGTCACAAGGCTGTAACCCTCCCCTCCCTCCCCCAATCCCCAGGACATTAACTGACTGACATTAATACTTGTCATTTATTTATATTGAAACATGGCAATTTAGTGCTTGTTAGCCACCAAATGTTTTGCAATTCTATTTCACATCATTAACTAAGATCAAGTTTTACTTCCTTATCCAGGAACCCACCTTGACAGAGATCATGTAGCAAGAAGAGACAGAGTCCCTACAGCCACTGAAATAGTACCGGTAAACAAAGGGCTGCCTCATGCAGAAATAGAATACACAGAAAATTGATTCACTGCATTGGCCAGAAGCAGTTAGACACCAATATTTAAATGAGTTTATGGCCTAGTGCAGTTCACAATAGGTCTGTACTTGGACTCACTCTGCCAATGGACAGTGATCAAGAAGTGAAGATAGCCAACGTCTTGCAAGCTGCTACTAACTGATAATACAAGCTAGCAACGTCCAGCAAAGTAAAAAGTAAAAATCTAGTAAGTAACACTATTTTCCCTATTGTGTTTTTTTAAATTTTTTTTTTATTTCTGAGCTCCTCACAAGTAATCACTAACATGTGGTATAAACCCTATTGAGATATTGTATGTACTGTACCGGGTACAAATGCTATGAATAAATATAATGCAACTGAACTAACAACCAGTTGTAAAACATTGTTTCAAACAAGGAAGAATAATTAAAATCATGTTAATATTGACGCTTATTTTTTAGAGCAGTGTTCACACAGTCAATCATGTGGCCTGTTCAATTGGACGCGCTTTCCTACTGGTCAACTTTGGCCTAAGGTGAGTTTGCCTTCCAAGAGAAACAAATAGCACTAGAATAACTCAAACCTCAGAAATAAGTGAAGCTTTAATATATTTAAAGTAAGTGACAAGAGGGGCTGTGGGGGAAAAAATGGTCAATGGGGTAAATATATTTAAGCTTTAATTGTAAAATGTTATCACCATGGCAAAAGAAACTTGAGAAAGTATGTCAAAATCTTTAACATAATATACACTAGCGGTAGTGAATGAGGAATGAATGCTGGTCTCCAGGTTTATAGATTTATTTTCATTTGTTAAGCTGTAGAATAACCCGTGACTGATTATATAAACCGGTAGTGGCCAATACGTGGATCACAATCCACAGGTGGATCTCAGGAGAAATCAGAACCAGCACTAACATATAAGCATACAACAGTTTTTGTTGCAGCTGCTGGGGAGAGCCTTCTGTGTCATCCAGTAGCTGTAGCACAACAGTTATTGCATATGAGACTAAAAAAATGCTTGTGAGAAAGGTTGACTATAAAAAATAAACATGATTTTTTTTCAGCTGAAAGTATTAAAAAAGCACAGTCAAATCTAAACTCTCTTTGCTCAATTGTAATGTACTCTGGGAATGTAGTTTATTGGTGTCCACTACCCACTGTTAATCAGACATTAAAAAAGACAAATCCCACATGATGCCAATTTCACTGATTTATCAGTGCAATGGCTCTCGTTTCCAGACAGTTTGAAAACCTGTCAAATGAAGAAAATAACAAATTATTTTCATGTGATTGGAGAGGTTTCAAAAGACAACCGTGATGAACAAAATTCAGATATGTCGGCGTCTTCAGTAGAAGTGAGCAATGAAGGTATGTCATAAGATGAAAGTGAACAGGGAACTTCGAGAAGGGCTATGTTAGTTACAGCGTGTTCAGAGTTGTAAGTAGCAAAAGAACAAACAAGTTAAACCAACAGTAACTAAAAGATTTTCCCTGGCTTAAGTTTGACAGTGTTAAAAAAAATCCATGTTTTGCACGTTTTGTCAGGATACAGGGGAACTGTTGGCAGGCAAGACTACATTTTTAACAGAGAGCCAGAATTTAAAACGTGAAAATATATTAAAAACACAGTGCTTCAAAACGACATGCAATTTGCAGAGAGGCATACATCCAGAAACGTCTACCATAACGCTACCATAAACAGGCAAGATGCATATTCTGAGGAAGGCTACCAGGCAGGTAAAAATGTGTCCATTGTAATTTTGTTGATGCAAAAGTATTGAACTGCACAAGGGTTATGTAAGAAGGAGACAGTGTGGTCCAGTGGTTAAAGTCCAGGGCTTGTAAGCAGAAGGTCAGCGGTTCAAATCCCACCCCTGCCACTGAAAGCCTTTTCACACTTGCACACCCGAGCCAAGCCGACCCGAGCCAACCCCACCCAGTTGTATTTGCACTACTGTTCAAAGTAGAAGCTGCACTGTGGAACTTGATGACAAATTCAGTGGACACAGGTGCACAGAGAAGTGGTGTGGATTTGTTTTGAGAATGGATCACAAGGTCGTACTGTCTAAAAAGATAAAGTCTACCAAAAGATTTCACAGAAATGGAGAAATATGGGACTAAACCACAGTGCCAATGCTTAATTTGTAAAGAAAGTGGTGCCGGGGTGCAAGCAATAATAATACCGCCCTAAGAACCGTACATTCAAAACCATAACACGTTTATTTGAAAGAGTATTGTACGTACTAGTGTTAGATGTTTACATTCACATATTCTACATCATATACAAAGTAGTACATGCAGAAAACTTAATTAAAGGTATACATGTTTTGTTATACATGTTTTGTTATGGTTTTGTATACATGTTTTGTTATGGTTTTGCATTTAAATGGTTTAAAAAAAAAAACAAATTAAAAGGCATTAAGAGGACTCCAGAAGGACTATATTGATTAAAAAAAAAGAAATACACATCCCAACACGAACATTGGTTTAACCCACAGTTTGCATTATTATCAACTATGTGTATGCAACAGAAGCCGCTGGTAGATTACAAAAACGATTAATTAAACTTAGGCTAGGTAGTTGTTATCTTAGTATGTTTTTATTCTCTATTAATTAAATTATATTCATTGAAAAAGGTAAGAGAGCACCAGATCATTATTATTTTGTATTGTTTTGGTTTATTATAACATAGCAGGCTAATGATCCTATTGAAGTAGGCTACAAAATATTTTTTTTTTTGATTAAAAAGTTGTCGTTGTTCTTTGTTGAAATTAATGTTCAGCTTTCATAAACTTGTTTGTATTTGTTTTTCACATGTTGCTGAATGCAAATACAAACCGAATAATTTAATTTCATATTATTAAAGTTAAATTAACTACTATTACTAATAATAACTTTAAAACGTTACAGATAGTATTTGAAAAATGTCAGTAAACACTTCAGAAAAACAGATTTAAAAGTAGTCCTATTAAAAACAAAATCTAAACGTAACATATTTAAAGATATTTTTCTTTACACACTAGTGAAAAAATCCTATTGGAAATCCCATAGAAAAAATCCATTAGGAAATCCAACAGAAAAATCATATAGGGTTTTGGAACCTTTCCAGTAGGATTTTCTACTGGATTCCAATAGGATTCCTACAGGATTTTCTACTGGATTCCAATAGGATTCCTATAGTATTTTCTACTGGATTCCAACAGTGTTTTCTACTGGATTCTAATTGGATTCCTTATTGGATTTTTCTATTGGATTTCCTACTAGGTTTTGTCTATGGGATTCCAACAGGATTTTTTTAAATTGGATTTCTATCAAAATTCCTATTAGATTTTCTGTAAATAGGGCTCCCGAGTTGAGCATCTGGTAACGGCGCTCCGCGTGGAGTGCAGGATGCGCTCTATAGCCTGGACGTCGCTGGTTTGAGTCCAGGCTATTCCACAGCCGACCATGGACGGGAGTTCCTGGCGGGCGGCGCACAATTGGCCAAGGGGGGGAGTGGGGTAGGGTTTAGGTCGGCCAGGGTGTCCTCGGCTCACTGCGCACCAGCGACCCCTGTAGTCTGGCCGGGTGCCTGCGGGCTTGCCAGTAAGCTGCCCGACAGCTGCGTTGTCCTCCGACGCTTTCGCTCTTGGGTGGCTGCATGGTGAGTCCGCAGTGTGATAAAAAGCAGTCGGCTGACGGCACACGCTTCAGAGGACTGCGTGTGTTCGATTTCGCCCTCCTGAGTCAGTGCAGGGGTGGTAGCGGTGAGCTGAGCCTAAAAAATAAAAAATAATTGGCCATTCCAAATTGGGAGAAAATAATAAAAATAATTGGCAACGACTAAATTAAAAAATAATAATAAAAAAAGATTTTCTGTAAATAATAATAATATAATAATAAAAAATAATAATATAATTCCTTAGGTTCTCTATAAATCAAACACTATTACACATCTTCAGAGCAAAAACATACATTGCAACAGTTGACTTTCACATTTCTAATGTTATTTGCAAACAGACTTTCTGGAGAACTTCATTTAAACATGCACAGAAAACACACAAGAAAATCCTACAAAAAAGTATATTATTAATATTATTTATTAATTTATTAATTGAATTTCAGAACTCAGTTTCTACTTTGATATTTTGATATTTATTCTTCATCACTACATTTTTGAGAGATGGCTTGTTTGATTATTTTTTTTCCATTCCTGTTTTTGCATTTATGAAATCTGCAAAAATAAATCAATAAATCAGCACAGGGCAAAGTGGAAGTTCTTGGGCAAAGTCATATCTTTGTTTTCATTCAGTTTTGGAAACAGGGCTTTTTCTTTTAATTTAGTTCTAACACATTAATTTTGTATGATTTGTTCAAAATTATATCTTAGGTTTTTTAATAACATTTTCACATTGAAGCACAAGTTGATATACTCATATGAGAAATGTTATATTAAACATAATTACATTGTGATTTCTCTGTAAATAAAAGTAAGCAAACTACTAAGCAGTTAAAAAAAAGGTTTAACTCACAAATGATGTCTGCAGTTTTTCCTGGATCCAGTGGTGGCTTGGCTGCTTTGCTTCTAAAAGCATTAGTCTTCCCTGTTAAGCTGTGTGTTGCTAGAGTTTTCAAGTGTGAAACTAGCCGTACCGTGAGGGCTCGGCTCGGCTCAGGTGTGCAAGTGTGAAAAGGCTATGACTGACTCACTGTGTAACCCTGAGCAAGTCACTTAAGCTCCTTGTGCTCCATCCTGCAGATGAGATGTTAAATCAATGTCCTATTGTATGGAGGATAATTTGTGCCAAAATTAAAAAATAAATAACGAAATAAATAAATCGGAATACATTACATTTATTTATTTATTTATTTAATTTTGGCACAATCTTTTCACTTTAGTATTTCTCACTGAACATCAATCATACTGGAATTGCAGGACACTGCCGCTGTTGAGTTTGATTATTTGATTATCTACTAACTGGTCTGCTGGTTAGAGTCAATTTAGAATTGAGAACTGATGGCTGAGGAAACCATTCAAATTAACATTCTCAAAAAGGGGTTGCTAAAGAGGTGAACATTTAACTAATTTCAAATAAAATAAATAAATACATAAATAAATAATAAAACACAGTTAAAAGGACTGTATATTCCACAACGGCATAGTGAAGCAACGGACTTCCTGGAACTGGAACCAGGCATGTATAGCCCTACTCCCGCCCCTGTTTCCAGCAGTACTAGTCCGTCACACAGCTCATTTGAGCTCAATGAGAATTGTTTTGCTCAGACAACAACCAGGGCTTGTTTCTATATTGGAAGATCGTAAGTTCAAATATGATCGGTCTTTCGATCAGTTATCACCTGCAATTTGTGTGAGCAACGTTATATAGAAACACTATATGGTACGACATTTTATGATATACAAACGTGCCCCAGGTCTTTCAGGTGAACACATTACAACTACTGTATATAAAAACAAATCAGTTTATATTTTAGTGGGTCACTGTGGGATGCAGGGCGTATGGTTTGGCAACAAAAAAAAAATACATTAAGAATGACATGTATGTAACATTCTTAAAAGCCTACACAAATCTGATGGCGAAACAAGCCAAAAATCGTGTTTGTATTTAATTCTATAAAATCAGAAAACAACTTTGTGGTTTTTTTAAAATTATTTTTGTGGTCGCAAAGCTAAAACAAAAATAGTTTTCCCATCTTCCAATTTCGTTAAAGGAAAAACGATTGGGCCGAATGTGCATAGCCCAAGGTGCAACTTGCAAGCATACAACTGCAGTCAACGCCCCTACACAACCCCCAAGGCAAAGTTACAAGATCATCGATTCACTTACCGAATTGACCTGCCCTTCCAGTGTGATTGACGCTCAATGAGAAATACTAGCGTGAAAAGATTGTGCCAAAATTTAAAAGACGAAATAAATAAATAAGTGAGTACAAGTGCAGTTAAATCTGGGTTGGGTGCTGGCCTAAAGCAACAACTCCAGGAAGTGTTAGCTGTTTATAAAAGACAAACAGTACAATTAACACGACAAACAAAACAAACACGAAACACTCATGCTACATATACGGCCCTTCAGTGGTTCGTCCGTAACCATAGCAAAGGAACAGTTCAAATCATCACATCCCCTTTTATACCATCAGCCATGTTCCCTTGGTTAGTGAGTGCAATTGTTTTCCTCCAATGTGCGATTGCCACATTGCTTCCAGTCTGGGGCGACGACTTGGGGTACTATGACTCCACCCCCTTTCTAGATGGCAGACTTCCATCTTTCCCTGGAATGAATTGCCAACCCATCTAGTCCGAGACACACTTTTCCTCACCCTCACAGGTCGGGAGGGAGATTTGTAACTCAGGTTCATTCTTTCTCTGTCACAAGCACAGAAAAGTACAGTATGGTAAAGCATTGTAAAACCCTGGTAGATGGGTAGTATACACATGGAGAAAAGCATGGTAAACTACTGTACATATTTACCAGGGTAAACTTTTATAACAGATACCTTTGTTTAAATGCTCTGCCTCTCACCTGACTCATTATCATTTGTCATGGAATGTCTCTGTGTGGCAGGGCGGAAGCCCTTCACATGGGAAATATGTAGTTTTATTGTATATTTTTGCATTATTTGTTATAAATTGATTTAATTAATTGTTTAACTGATGTTGCGCTCTGCCGTTGGCGATTACCTGTCTGCGTGGAGCAGCAGCTGAAAGCAATGAGCTGTTCCAGCAGGCAGGTGGGCGTGTCTCGGCAGAGCGTTAGTATAAAAACATAGAGGTCACTGTGATCGGGGCTGCTGCAAGGCCTGCCGTTTTCACGGCACCTTTGATTTATAGTTTACTGTATTGTGTTTTATTTTGAGTGTTTGTACAGTCATGTATCGTCCTCTGTGCGCTACCATCGCTGGTAGCGTCACATGACATTATTGTTTACTTTTTGTTTATGTTTATTGATTAAATCCTGTGCGCCTGTGTCGGCGTATCAACGTCAATCTCTACCTCAGTCTCTTCTGTGTTCTCCTCGGCCGCCTGAGGCAAGTATACCAGGACTCTACCACACTCTGCCATTGACTTTCAATGGGATTCCAAATGAACAGTTGGTACAGTTTGGATAAACACACATAAATAGTCCATAACACTGGAAGTCGAATGATCCAGACTCGGTGTAAAGCTGGATTTACACAAACACGACAAGGCGAGCAACATGAAAAACAAAAACCCACAACCGCAGTGTTCTTCAATTGGGTGTCAGCTGCAGTGCTGCCAACTGGGCGGTTTTTCATTACGTTTTACAGAAGAAAATTATGCCAGATAGTTTGTCTATATTGTGTGGTTTTAGCAAAACCCTGCAGGTTTCTTTTTCTTTTTTTAACATGAAATCCCTGCCATCATTGACGCAACATGATTAACATAAAACATCAAATCAAAGTAAGAGCACACACACACACACACACACACACACACACACACACACACACACACACACACACACACACACACACACACACACACACACACACACACACACAGCCCCTAGCCCCACTCCCTGCCCCCCTGTATCCACAAATAGGATTGTTGTTGTTTTTCCGGGGCAAAATAGACAAAGTTATTTATAAGTGATGAACAGAAACCCCTCCGATCCCACAAAGTAAAGATGTCGAAGTCGTGGGCAAAATATATTCAAAAAACAAATCCTTCCTGGGAACGAGAAGCAGTTTTTAAGGGTGGGAATTTGTCTATTGTTGGAGCTTGACCACACAGATTCATTAGATCTGACAAGAGCAGCTGGCTGTTCATCTGCTACTACCTTACTGTACTAACACATGCCAGATGCATCCTGACTTAAATGTATCTAATCTAAAAAATAAAAAAAATTCAAAAGAGATTTGTTTAAACCGTATTTAAATTGTTAGTATCAGAAGATATGGCCAGTTGATCATTTTGGCCAGAACTGTAGATGGATAGGGTAGGTTTTGTTTTGGCCGTTTCAACAGCACTGTCTATATATGTGAGACTGCAGTGTGCACTGTTATAACTACTTCCTGTATCTTGTAGTTGATTTTCCTCTTACAGGTATCTGTATTCATGTTTTTTGTAATTGCTCTTATTTGAAATCCTTCTCATCCATTTATCGTAGTTACTACGTGCTCTTAATGGACTTTACTCCTATAAGCAAATATTTTTACCATATGTTAACTGCTCTTAGTCGAACTTGCTCTTAATTGTACTTATTTACTGTATTCTTTATTTTGCTTTTATTTAAATTTGATCTGATTTTGCTGTACTTTCTAACTGCTCTTATCTGTAATAATATTTTACAATGTGATATTTTGTAATGTGATACTTTGTAACAACTGTAAGTCGCCCTGGACAAGGGCGTCTACTAAGAAATAAATAATAGTAATAAAATAACTGTCTAATATGTGAGACTTGCAGTGTGTTAATTTGCCTTTGGCCAGTTTATATACATTTTGTATAGGCAAACCTAACTAGCAATATGTTATTTATTACAGTAATGTAAAAGTACCTTTCAACAAAATTAACTGTGTTTCAATACATGTAAGCAGTTATGTTAGGATTGCAGATTAAACGCACTGTTATAAGACGTTACTAGTGAGTCATATAAAATGTATATTGTAATAATAATAATAAAATCACTTTAATTTACTGGGTTTTAATGTGAAACAACTAAATGGGCTTTTAAATCATCCAAGTCTTTCTCATTAAATGGAGAACGAAGAACGCTAAAACGAGAGCGCAACATTTTAATACGTGACTAGTCTATATTCATGTTAATACAATTATGAATAGTGATTGTAATAAAGTGTGTACTGCATTCATTCTTTTTTAAATGATAGACTAATCACTTATTAAAATGTTGCACCCTCGTTTTCATGCAGTTTCTTCGTTCTGCATGCACCAAAACACGTACATTAAACCAATTTTACTACTAAATGGCTAGCAGGGATCGATCAAATTCTTAAAGGGGGAGAAAACGTTGTGGTAAAACACAGAAAAACAGCAACCCTAAATATAGTAATAACATTCAAGTTATATTAACTAACCCTTAAAAGGAAATATTTAATATATTAGAAAGCTACTTGTTAACAGTTAATAAAAGAAAGAACCCCTTAAAAATTTGCATGATTAAGAGTAACTCCCTTATAAATGACTTATTTTCAAATAAAAAATACAGAGCTTTTTATTCATGTTGATATGTTTCAGTTTCCATTGTATTTGAAAATAAGTCATTTAAGAGAGTTCATCTTTAAACAGTGAAAATAAATAGCTAACAAGGCCATAGCTAGCTTTGAGGCACCAGAAGCACGAGCCTCGATTAAAATCACACTACTAATTATTTATTTAGGCTCTTTTACATGTTGCTTTGTCGGAAAATAAAATGCATTTCATTCCTCATTATATGCATACTGTAGCAGTCTGTGTGTTTGTGTTTCCCTCCCTGTATTCCCACTGTTTCTATTGTAATTCCCGCTCTATATTTTCTGCCGCTGCTGTTACCTCTGTGTCTCTGTAATCCTAGCTTGCGTGTGTGCGTTCTATGTCTCCCCTGTGATTGGTCCTGACTGTGTGGGTTTCCATTGGTCTGAAATGTGCGGCAGAGGACCAATGGTTTGTGTGTTGCTCTGCCCCTAATCTGCATGCGGAGGCAGAGCTAATGGTATAAGAAGGGGCTGGGCCCAGCATTGTGTTGTCTTGGTTACCATGGTTGTGAATGTCCTATATCCTGCGTTGCTGTTCAGAGCTGTGGACTCTGTAGGTAGGATTTTCAACAGTTTGTAAATGATAATTCAGTGTTAATCAAGAAATCGGTACGTAGCATTGATTTTGGCATTTTCAAGCGGTCGTTATGCCTATTTTGTTATTAAATATTCGTCCTAGTGTGATTTCCGAAATTATGTTGATTTACAAAATAATGTTAATATCTTAACGAACAGTGCTTCTTGCGACTATATTTCTTTTGTTTGCGTGGGAATTTAATAGCAAGTCTGTGTTGTCATCATTTATCAGTAATTTGCACTTGGAAAAAGAGGGGTTTGAAAGAATATAACTCACCTTGAAACAGACATTTAACAGACTGACTGCGTCTGTGACTACCTTGATAATTCAATATTTGTAGTTATGAAATGAGATTTATTCACTTAATTTAACCATTTGTAACCTTACGGAATGTTTGTTGTATTGCTAAAATGATTATTTTGCACCCAGTGTAATGTTACTACCAATAAATTATCAATGAAACTGCAGCCTTTTTGAATTCTGCATAAGTACATTATGACAGCTGACATCTACTGTAGATTTTATTTGAATTATACAACTGAAATCCTGGTATAGAAAATGGCATATTAGATATTACAATAAAGTTTCCTTAGGTGATTGCGGATTTGCAATGCGTCCTTGGCTTTCTAAGAACGAAGAACAGGCGTCAAGGACAGAACAATGCAGTAGGAATGTGATCGAGATCATTGACTTGGATTTTGCATAAATGTATTTGTAATGATGTCAGACTCCCCCCACACTTTATGTACAATGTACACTTCCACCTTCACACGTCTGTATGCATATCCAATGTTCTTATCATACTGTAAGTGTTCAGTGGCTACTTCTAATCAGGTTGAGTTTACTTATTGCAGAGATGAGCAAAGAGTAACAGAGAAAATGCATGATTGGAGGAATTCAGCGAACAATTGGGTTAGGGAGTTCTATTGTAATTTGAAAAGCTTAATAAATATATAATGAAGTGTTACATACATGGTATACATGTCTAATAACTAACAACTACAAACACCAATGGCACTTGAAACATATGTATTTATAGCCTACAATCGTACATACTAAAATACATACAAAAGTAGCTGTCGTCATAAGAAAATAAATTCCAACCAATATACATAGATGGCTTACGGTATTTTTTTTTTTCTTTTTAACCCCCCGAATGAGGGTAAATGACTAATGGGGTTTCATTTTTTTTTTTATCCATGCCGTCCGATTTTTACCCACATGCCAGATAATCGTAAATCAGCATTTTATATGTGAAGTGTTCTAAATAAATGTACATTCTGCATGACAAAATGCACAATTTTAAATGAATTTCAATTTAACAGCGAATTATGCTTCCATTCATTTTTGTTGATCTCGTTAACATGCATTTTGATAAATAATGAGTTCCCCTTATCTAGTTATAGAGACAGGAAGTGATGTAGATGACGTGCAACAATTAAGCTTTTTAACGAGAAATGCATTCATTAACAACCTCATCGACTCAATTTCAAAACATTAACGGATTGATTTAATTAATGCATTTCATTTGAAAATCACTTGCTATGTTAGCTTTCGTTACTATACCATGAGTTTGATACAATAACACTGGTTTTTGAAAGTCCTGCTCTGTGTGTCTTGAGAAATCGTGCTAAATAAAAGCACTGAAAAGGAACAAACGCTCTCTGTTTTTTGCCTCTTGCGCAAAACGCTACAATAAATTAAAACTCTTGCTGCTGTCTATAGCCTCTGTGCTCTTCACAATCTTTAACAGCCATTGCAGACTACAGCGACACCATACGGAGGGGTGGTTAGGAGCAAGTGCATGGACAAGAGCCTCTGTGATTTTTCATGGCTGGCTACAGTGCTGAGGTAAGTAAAGTCTGTTTTTTTTAGGGTGGATCAGTGCCTACGTTAGGGGGCTGCTGGGGTGGGCCTTGCACCACCAAAAATGTAATCACTAAGGAGAGTGAATTTGGGTGGGCCAAAAGTGTACATTATCTTCCCTGTTTAACGGGGGGGGTAGGAGGGGAGATCTCTGCTGACTATCTGGCGCATGCGTGGTACTGCAGGAAGGGGGCAGCAGCCTCGTAGATCCGCCTGTCAGTCATGGCAGTGACACGGAGGTGGGGAAGAGGGTGTGTTGGCTTTCCCTCTCTCTGAGTGGCCGAGAGGCGGGCCTTGGGGGATTGCTCGGCCCATAAGTACTGCGCTTGGTTATGCATTCGGGTGGCCGTGATTGGGAATACACAGAGACGCTGGCAAGTGTAAACATAGACCAGGCAAGAACACCAGTGGTCGGAGCAAGCGACCAAAACAGGCAAGCACGGCTGAGGAAGACAGCCCGCCTTAAACAAGTAAACAAAGAATTAAAATAATTACGTACTCGAAGGGACATGTGTAGGTATATGGGGAACTCTGGCCACCCCAGTGTATAGGGAATAGCTAAGCGTAGGTCGGAGACCCGAACTGACCGGCTTAGCGGCAGTGGGGGCACTGTGTAAGCAGCACCTTTATTTTGTAGTTTTATTACTGTGTTTTATTTTCCCTTTTTCTTTTGCCTTTGGTTTTCATTATTATTTTTGAGCACCTGTGAGTGTGCCTGCAAGTACATGTATTGGTATTACTGTGGACCTGACTACTGTTCTCGGTATTCAGACCACAGACAACAGCGCCCTCTGCGGGCTAAAAAGAAAAATAATAAACCTGGGAACCACTGTGGTGTTGCAAATAAAACTTCTGTCTCACGTGTGTGTCAGTGAATTGCCCACCACCCTTCCACAGATACATTGTTCAACCTCTCACCAGTATAGATCAGTTGCTGCCCTATGTCACATAACAGTTGGATAAACCTGCGCACGCATACCTACTGGCAAAAAAAAGTTGTGTTTACATAGGCGTGCGTTGAGAACGACGACAGCAATACGAATAAAATGTATAAGTCAGCTAAATACATTGATACACTGACAGCAGGTGACATGCAGCCGTATTTAAAAAAGCTGACTTTATCAAACAGGGAGGTTCTACCCAGTCCATAAGATGAAAGTGGTGTGAAGATGCACTGGGACAACGATGTCACACTTTTGCCAGACATTATGTGGCAAGGGTTACAGGACATGACCGTGTGTCTATTACAGCGACCCCACCACCGCGTGATCCAGTACAGCGCAACCCCACCACCGCGTGACCCAGTACAGCGCAACCCCACCACCGCATGACCCTTTATAGCGACAGACCACCACCGCGAGCCCCGTTACAGCTCATCACTGTGCAACTTTGTAGCTATACTTGCTGCCTGCCCGACATGCATTCAGGGTCTTAAGTTATTGTAAAGTAGCTGCATGGTTTGTTTCAAGTTATTGTTATTATTTTTTATTTTTTTACACATACAAGTTGCTGTTCATCATTAAATATTCCATGCAGAGTTTTGATAAAGGACACTTCAGAAGCAATTCATGTTCAAAGCACCTTTTTTATTATTATTTGGCATACAGTACCAAAATAAATAAATAAAGTCAAAACAAAGTGAAACTGCAACTGTTATGTGCCTTCCCACCGCTCGCCTTGCTCCCGCTGTGTCTGGAGAAAATCAGGCATGACTGGCCAAGGTGCTCCTAGTAGCCCTTTATTGGTCCAAGAGACTCTGGGCTTAAACCCTGATGCAGCTCCTGAGCGGCCCGCCGTGGAGACTGCCCTGCACCGTGACCTGCTCAGTCAGGCAAGGGGGACGTTATGGCATCCCGACCCATCGAGCCTGCAGCTCTGGGTCTTGAACCTGAATGGCTGCATTTGAGCCGTCTGGGTCTGCCCAATAGGTTTATTGACACCTTACAAAATGCCAGACCAGCGTCCATACATTCCCAGTATGGGTACAAGTGGACCATCTTACAGACGTAGTGTCTGCCTCATGGGTTTGAGCCCACGACCTGTCCCAAGGCAGTTATACTGCAATTTTTGCAGGACCTGTTTATGAGGGGAAATCCCCCTCTACTTTAAAGGTCTATCTGGCAGCTATTCAGCTTGCCATGTCAAAATTGACTTGTTCTCCCCAGGAGCTCAGCTTCCCGGTGGGACACTTTTTAAAAGCAGCTCTGAGGCTTTGGCTGCCTATGAAGAATATTTTTCCTCACAGGATTCTTAACATGGTGCTTGATGCACTCATGAAGCCTTCATTTGAGCACTTGCATTCAGCTAAGCTGAAATTGGTATCGCTCAATGCGGCTGATTGAGATGCAGTCATTTTCAATAACGAAAGCCTGTTTAATTTTCGCAGAAGCCAGGACAAAGGTTACGCTTCGTACCAATCCTGCTTTTTTGCCGAAAACTATCTCGGCATTTCATGTCAACCAGTCTGTGGAAATGGAGGCTTTCCATCCACCTCCTTTCCAGTCTGACAGGGAGCGGCAGCTTCATATGCTCTGCCCCTCTGTACAGGCACTAGCAGTCCAAACAGTTTTTTGTCTTTTATGGGGCGAAGTCCCATGGTCAAGCCCTGTCTAAACAGAGTCTGTCCAAATGGATAACAGACACAGTCAGGACTGCCTATGAGAGAGCCAACTTTGCCCCCTCCAGAAAGGCTCACTGCCCATTACACCATGGGCATGACATCTTTGCAGGCTTTATTCCAGGGTGCATCTGTCACAGACATTTGCAATACCTTACCTTTACAAGGTTCTACAGAATAAATGTCTTGGATCCACAAAACCCTGGCTTTGGAACTAGAGTATTAAGGGCAGCTTCAGGGTCAACCCTTACAACATAGACATAGTGGAGCCCTAGCTACTTGTTACTGAGGTTTTGTACAGTCAACATGCTACAATAGTTATACTAGTACAGACAGTCACACATTTCAAGTTTTGTATTTGTGATAGCAACCGAATATTTGTACACTAGTAATTGATCTCATAATATTGAAGACATTGAGAATCACTTCTAGTAGAAAAATTAATTTTATAAGTTTTTTTTGTATTACTACATATTCTTATTTTTTGGATGATCTAATAAAAGCCCAAATGAGACCTCTTCTTTAATAGGGATAGTGCAGGTTAACAGTTAACCTGGTTTACATTTTTCCATATACAGTATTTGGAAAACTGCTTATCCAATTGATGAAACTTGGTATTAACATTTTTAGCTTAAGTTATTGAGAGTATATAACATTGTGGAAACATATGCAGGGTTCTCTCTGTCTATACATTCACCCCTCTGTCACACTTTTCAATGTATCTTGAGAACACAATAAGTTATTTCCCCTTCCTAAAATCAGTCATTTTAATATACTTTACCATGATGCTAACACCTCATTTGCTCACCTAATGACATAATTGTCTTAAATGCAATACCATTTACTCAATTTTCATTAAACAATTATTTCCCATATCTTATTCTATACTGTTCTCATACTGTTGTTTAAACTAGTAGTTGTTTCAATGGCTGCTGTATTGGTTTGGCTCTACTGTGCAATGGTGTCCTATGGCTACGTAGTCTTCATATCTCTTCTGATTTGCTGTGAAAAGTAATCAAATAACTGACAGATGTGATACCACTGAAAAGTCTTCACCCTCAGAAGCACACATAAAGAACCATGTTAACTATTAGGCTTAAGGAGAGCTGAATATGTAGCTTAAGATGTTTATCTGTATATGGAGAATGCATCATACAATAGATACGAATAAATGAGCAAGCTACTCTCACCTGGGAGATCTATAAAGATGAAATTCCTCTGCTAGTAGTAAGAGGCTTTTCTTTTTCAGTGCCTTTCTCACAGCCCTTTTATTTTAGGATGGCGGGCATTTTAAACTGAAATTAGAATACAAATAATGAAACACATACTGCTGGAGACTGTACAAGAATGCAGTAAGTAATCTGTTAAACACCATTCAAAGTGATTTATATTGGCTACCGGTAATTTACCAAAATTGCAATATCCCTCCCCGAAAAGATTTAGGGGAATCCTGGGCTTCTCAATACACTAAGAAATAGAAATTCTCAACCTGTTTCTAAGCAACAAGTTACCCTACTTTGAGTGCAAATCTAACATGCTAAATTAGGGCATGACACATGTTTAGATAAAATGGGAGAGGATTCCTAATCTGAAAATGTACTCTATTCAAGGACTGGGCAAGCTCTAAAATGAGTGCTACATTTAAATCCTTATTAAATACACAGTTAGACATGTGGATAATGCCTCTGTACTGCTACTGGAATTATAAAAGTGCAGTTATGCATTGTTGAGATGTTTTAATGACATAAGAACATTATATGTATGTCAAACGCGTTCCCTAATCTGGACCCTCCAACTGAACAAAAACAATCTTGAAATCATTTACATATAATTCTAATATGGATATACAATCTCATATTACTATTATACTGACAAAATATTATAGTAATGTTTAAATATGACAAGGTTTGATTTCATACCTGCTTTTCATGTTTCCATGTTTTTGAGTATGGTTCCCAACACTGTCTATTTGTTTTTTAAAGCAGCATATAACCTAATTAAATTGTTTTGATTTATACTTGTTTATATATATATATAATGTAACAATGAGTCATAGGCTGGTAGAGCTTTTTTATTTTTTATGATGGCTGCAAATTACTAAAACCACAACTGAAATGCCAGAATGCTAATGCAGGTGTTATACAGTAGAACAGCATAATTACTGGCACTGATGTAGGCTACTATATAAAGGCTAGTAGCCTATTCCCTAGAGCTTACTGGAAATGAGATGAAGTGCTGAAATAAATCTAGTATAATAAAAGTACAGTGATGTGTGGGTCAGTGTTACTATGCTTTAAATCCAGGACCAATTAGTGTTTTTCACAGGATACAACATTTTGGACCAGGATATTGTGACTCCGTTGCTTTGCTATTATTATTTGTATTTGTATTTTTTTGAGAACTGCTTTCTGTTACAGTACACAGTCTCTAGAAACTTTTTTTTTCTGTTAATAGCTTGAGCTAGAAAATAGTCTAATTGCATATATTTTTTTATTTGCAGCGTTATACTCATTAAATATAAATGCCAGTTTTGCTTTCTGATTTCAATTAAAGACTGGTTGCTGATAGTAGAAACTTGTACACCCATATGCAGTGTGTCTGACAGTCCAGGTTTAAGTAAATCAACCAGCTTACCAGATTCTACCAAGTGAAACCTCAGGCCCATATTTATTGCTATACACACATTTTCCATACGAAAATTTTAACCAAAAGTATGAGATTTATCAACAGAGAAAGTTGAATGAGAAGGTTCACGCTGTTACAGGCAGTCTTGGCACGTCCCTTTTGTGCTATAAGAAATTAGATCCTTTTGCAGGGAAGGCCTCTGTTGCGAGGGTGTGCGGCTCTTCGATGGAGCCAGATTTAGTTACAATGTATTTGCCCACTGAGGACGTACAGGAGAAAAGAGGTTAGACAGGAGTATGTACCTCATTATATTATAAGAAAATAATGAGAGCTTAGTTATAGGATGTAAGCTTTTTTCTTAACTGTAGAGATACTGGTCGGAGCCATCTCTTGAACCCGGCCAAAACATGACTTCATGCAGTGAATTTGGAAAAGTGCTTAAAGTAGGGTTTCATATTAATTAAAAACATAAACATAAGACTGCTACATTTTACTGTTTTCTATAGCCTGGATTTAAATGGAAATAACTGAATCTGCAATTGTAGACTTAGAAGTTTGTCATGAACTCCCTAAACAATCCTTATCCAATATTATTTTGTTAACACACATCTATATTTGAAACAAATTCAACCTACTGAAAATAATGTTTTTGATGTTAAGAGGGAAACATATTTTAAACCCAGGAGGTTGGAATAAACAGAGTAGGTGTTATATATTAAAAAAAACATCTCTCTATATTTATCCTCTCTCGTTCTCTCTCTCTCTCTCTCTCTCTCTCTCTCTCTCTCTCTCTCTACTTGTATTGTATTCACTTGTATGCTGTATGAAGGAACTCCATGATACTGAAAAAATAACATCAGTTCAAAAGTTCACCTCACATGTTTTGGAAATGAGAAAGGGGTGGAACATGAGATCATAACCAATTAATTTTAGAAAAGGAGTTACCAATTAATTTTAGAAAATGAGTTACCGGCACTTTTTTGAATATATTGTTCACTTAAAAGGAAGAGCTGTCAAGGCAGATTAATGTTTAGATTTAATTGAGACTTCTGATGTATTAAATGGAGAAAATGTTATATAAAAAGTCCAGGCAAAACCCCAGTCAGTACCACTTGACTTGCTAACTACAAGTTGTGTGGTCCATACTCTGAGAATCCCTGAAAAAGCTGGTTGCTGTTTGGTCGTATTCAGAAGTCTGCATTTGAAGACAGCTGTTGTTTTTACATTATATTCTGCAACTACACTTCCATATAGTGGAAGGTAAGAACAATTTTGAATGTATATCTCATTTATATTGATGCACTGCTATAAGGTACAGGAATTATATTTTAGCTTTGGAGAGTGATATATTGTATGTTTGTATATTGTATATTGTATATTCCCATGCTACTTAATGTGGGTGTAAGTCTCACCCACCTGTTCCTTTAATTAGTGTCAGTAGCCTGGCCAGGTTAAAACTTCATTTCCCACAGTTCCTTGCAACTACCCTCTGTTCATCCTCTCTCCCCATTGGCTCATTCAATTATCCACTCCTCCAATCTTAGAGCTCCTTAGAAGCCAGCACCTGTACTAAAGCTGGCTGATTAGGCCTGGAGGTGGACTCCCTTTCTCTGAGGAATCCATCATAACATACAGCATTACAAACTTAAATCACAGTGAATCCTTTAGCATCTTTGGATAACTCCAGTGCAGTCATTCTTTTTTATTGTATCCTGCACTTTGTCTTAACTTTTATTTTTGTTTCACTATTACTTGTTTAAGTTTAGCTGTTTTTCATGGTATGTTTAGTGTTTGTTGTTTTTGTGTTCAGTCTCCATATAGCTTGTGAAACTGTGTTGTAATTAACAGCCTGTAGGTAAAGTGTATCTGCAAGGACAGTTCTAGTACGTCAGGTGCATGTTCACCATTTAGGTCTTGCAAAACAAATAAAATCTGTAAACCTGTGGCAATGTGCCCTGCCCCTATGTGTATTTTTGTGTTTTATGTTGTATGTTGCGTGTGTTAATGTTGGTGTATTAATGTTGGTGTAGCTGGCACACAGGATATAATGTGGGTAATGAGCATGAGTGTTTAAAATGTATAATTGTATTTAGGCACGGGGATTGCACTTCACTTCACGTGCATTTAAAGTATTTAATATGTGAGCACGAGGTTGCACAGAATTAGTTCACGTGCTGGGATTCAAGTGAATAATTAATTAGTAATTGAATCCCGGCACAACAGTATATATAGATGCATAAAGCACTCACTCGGGGTTGTGTGTTCGTGAGTGGAGAACGGGTGTGGAGAGGAGGTAAAAACTAAAGAGAAAATAATTGCTACGGCGTGCTGGAAGCACCCGCACTGTACTTGTTTGTCTGTTCCTTCTCGACCTGTGAGGGTACTAAGTAGCGAAAGGGAAAGGCTTTGGACAGGTTGGCCTGACAGTTCATTCCCTGGGTCGGGAAGTCAGTCAGCCTGGAAGAAGGCGAGACTCCGGTGCCGGAACGTATTAACCTGGAAGGTAAATGAGGTAGCAGCTGCAGGCAATGGAATCAGCTGCAATCGTTTACCAAGGGGTCATGCATAATCGCATAAAAGGGGCCGGAGAATTGTAAATTTTTTCCTTCGCTTGGGTTTCAGAGAGACGGAGAAACTGGAAGGACCGGGAGATTTCCCCAGACTAAAAAATAGATAAAGGAGTTTGTGACTGTTTTGTTTGTTTTGTCTGTTTAGTAACTGTGTTTTTTTTGTATAGCACTAGACGGCTAAACACCAATCCGGAGCTGTCGCCAAGGGCCAGCACAAAACTGGATCACCACAGCACTACCGTCATGATTAACATTGTTATCAATTATCAGACCATTGGATTTATAAGCATTGAACAAACCATTTCACCCGAACTTTGTTGGCTGTGTGTTCTTGGAATCACTGCATCTGCACCGCATCTGCTATACACCTGCTACCAATTACCACTTTGCCACAGGAAGTCACCGTTTTTTGTTTCTTTGCAAGTAAAGCAGTCACAGTACTGCTCTGGATTTCCACCTTTCTCTTTCGGCGAATACTTGAATCTAAATCAAAAGTGATCTACAGTAACGTTGCAGGACATACAGAAGAGCTTAGCTCCATCGCTGCTTGATACTGCTTTACGTGATCTGCTGCAGACACATTTTTAGCCTTTTTAGAGACATCCATTTTCTTGTTTACAGTGTGTAGTATTTTAATTTCCAGCTTAGATTGCATATAGTGACATGACAATCACTGCACAGCACTGTGTGCATGGCGAATATTACACGCAGGCACATAGCAGCGCTGTACAGTTTCGTTAATGTGAAATTATTTTTATTTCTTAAGAATATTGTAAAAATCGCGTTATTGGGCTAATTTCACGATTTCCGCGCAGCCCGTGAAATCGCAGTTTTCACAGGGCCTTAACTATGCATCAACAACTGCTGCAAAGTCACTTACAATAGGACCTCGATTGTCTCATCGTTATGCATTTAATCACATGCAGCTCGATGTAATGTAAAACATCCAGAGATGATTAATAACAAAAGCAATAAAAGCATTAACATTATGATTATATACCAATAAACATATTTAAATCATTTTTAGTTTATGCTCACTCTGAATCGTGAAACTAAATCATCACCTGACTCATTTACGACTACAGGGGGGGCACGTGGGGGGTTGCTATGACACTGCATGTGAACCACTGTTGTGAAGTACAGTTCCAAAATACAGGTGTATTTTATCATTTATTTTTCATATTTCTAGGTGTGTTAAATTTCCATGCTGTTGTATCGGAAATACCAGCTTGATTAATTGTTTTCTAGAAGAAAATATTAATGAGATAACTTTGCTAGATAATTGATTGCTAATAACCACAGTACATGGTTGTGATACAGGTGCATTTTTTTTTAAATGTACGGACGGTATCAGGATGCATAAGTGACTCCACCTTTAATACTTTGCATTCTTTGTAGCTATTAAATACAGTACAAAAGATAGGCTAGTCCTATTATTTAGTGTTAAATTAACTTATTTTAAGGCATAGGCGGTTGTTATTAATATTGGCAGTTGGCTGTTATCTGTTCAACTCTTAAAGGTGTCTCAGTCTTTTACATTACAGGGAAGAATAGTTCAGAAGGAACAGATTATAGAGTGCATATTAAAATGACAGCAATAAGGATCCATGTTATAATAACCTGCTGAGATCACTAGGCTCTGCTCAGAATGCCTTCAGCAGGAAAGTTTACAAGAAAAAGAAAAGTTAAGTCATACATTTTTAACTTCACAAAGCTTTACTGGAAAAAAAAAAAAAACTACTTTCAGACAAAAAACTTACTGGGTAAAATGACATTGCTACTGGTGTTTACTCCAGCACAGTTTATTTTTCTGAATGGAGAAAAAACACCCATTGAGGGCTTATTGATTGATCAGTCGTGGCGTATCTAAATCATAAATTGAAGGGGACTTTGTGAAAACAACTCACAAATGTAATTAATGGTCACTTCATTGTGAATTTCCCCCACTTTATTTGTGGCACAGTACAACACAACAAAGAGGACTTTGAAAGGTAAATAACTTCAAATCCTTAATTTTATTTTTTATTTTACCTTAACTTGAAATGTTTTTGGCTCAGAGGTTGGAATTTCATAGAATGGTGCTGTTTGTATTTATTTTTGTTAAATTATTTTTCTTATTTTTTGAATGACAAGTCCCTTTTAGTCCACTCCAGCACAAACCTGCATGTCTGGGGATTGCAGTTGGTTGGTAACCTTCCCTGGACATTGATTAAAACCACAGGATTTGATAAGCATAGACAATCATAGCTCGTCTGCTAGCTTTTGAATGTCTGCCCAAATAGAAAATAGACCAAAATACACAGTATGTTATTCATGAACTGTATGGCAAATTTAAAGCATCTTGAACATTGCTTGTGTTAACTTTGTTCAAACCTGGATAGAGGCCATTTAATCAGTACTTAAAAAACAGTCACAGAATATTCTAAGCAATCGCACTTTGTAAAGAAAAGTACCTGTACTGGATCCTATAAACCAAGGTATTTCCTCATTAAGGTGAGTAAGAGAGAAGAAAGGAGCACCAGCATGAGCCAGCTGGTCTCTAGCTCATCTCATTTATCTTGGTAAATACAAAGGCTTTAATGCACTATGAAAAACAGAGCCCAGGCTGTGGAATCAGGCTGCAAAGGAGGAAGGGGGAGAGAGAGAGAGAGAGAGAGAGAGAGAGAGAGAGAGAGAGAGAGAGAGAGAGAGAGAGAGAGAGAGAGAGAGAGAGTGACTTGCTCTAAACAGTATCTGCTTGGCTGCTTCTGAAGCAATCCTGGGAACAGAGCAGCCCTATGTTTCACAAAAGGTGGGGCTGCTATCAAGCCACCAATTTAGAAATTGTAGACTGAGTGAGACAGAAAGATTGCTTTTTTTATTGCTGATGCGAAAGTAAAGCATTGACAAATCAGGGTTTCCTTCTGTAACAAAAACTCTTAATTACAATGGGTAAAAAGAAGTGGAGAAGCCGAGGGGAGGTGGAGAGAGGATGTTCAACAAGGGACGAAGCAGGTGGAAGGGGGGGCAGCCGTGGGCGCTTTGCAGAGTCCTGGAAAAGGTTAAGCACAACAAAGCGATCTGGACTCAACTCTCAACAGACACCGGTAAGCAAAGGGTTTTTAATGTTATATCTGTTGGCAAACGGGGAGAGGTGCAGGTCTGTGCCATTGCAAAAAGTTTCATTGACAGATAAAATGTATAAAGAAATGAGCATTTTATTTTTGTTTTGGTTCTTTGAAATACATTTTTTTCTACATTTAATAGAATTTCTAATTTTCCTTGTAAACTGTATTTTGTTCTCTTCAGCTAAACCTTGAAATGTACATATATATATATATATATATATATATATATATATATAGGCAATGAAAAGCACCAGCCTTTTTTTTTTTTAAAGCTGTGAAAGCTTCAGCTTAATTAGCTCAATGTGTTTGAGAGTCTGTTATTCATTGTGTACTGCTAATTATGAGTGGATGATTGAATAGGATTTAGTGTAGTTAGACATATAGTATAGTAAGTCACTTAATATCAAGCACCACCATGCACCACTGTACACCACTGAGAATAGAGAGCACGATCAGTGACCAGATCCCTCATAAGAAATAGCTCTGCATGACCAGAGATAAATGTTGCCTATTAGAGAAATCAGGCAATGGTGTTAAACAGACTTGGATGAGGGCCATGCTGATACTAGCTGTTGCCTAGAGATCTGCAATATCTAACTGAACTCAAAGACCAAAGCAGCTCCTCTAAGAATGTTACATCATTTATCATTCAACTTGTTAAAAGTAATAACTGCATTTTTAGATAAAATGTTCCATACAATCATGCATAACTTTGAATATGTATGTATCAATTGGATCATAAATGATTTGTTACTTAATATTATTCTTGTACTATTAAGTCATAATGAAGGGTTATGACTTTCTTCTTATTTGTGAGCAACATCAGTGGCTATGTTTTCATTGTGATAACATTGGTGTTTATGTGTTGGATTTTTGACTTTAATTCGAGATATACATTTTTTTAAGTGCAACTCTACATATCAAAATAATGACACTGTTGCTACCTGGTATCAACTAACTTCCTGTGTTAAGGTCACATGGTCTAGCTGCTGCAATTAGACAGAATGGCCATATAGCACAGTAAATAAAATGGTACCTGAATGCAAGGGCCATTATTAATTCTACAGTTGTGTCATTAAAATATCTGCGTATCCCACATTAAAGTGTTAAAACCAAGCATACTGTAGAACTTTAAATATTGAGAGGAACTGTAGTTCCTTGCATCAAGTTATCAGTAGTTTACGTGGTTTCCGGGCATTGGCGCAGCAAAAGTAAATTGGCCAAAAGTACCATTTCACTTTTAATTTGTAGTTCCCAATACTCCTAGGTGAAATGTAGAAAAAAAGTCAATACCTGTCATACAGTAAGAGAAATAAGTCACCAAAGTAGGTAAAAATGTCCTTCTCCCTTTTTTTCAGATTTTTGCACACCCCAGGCACTTTTATCCATGCATATGTATATTACAGGACAGGAGTTTAATGATAATTAACTTGTTTTGGCAACATGGAAATATACTAGGGAATGCATTTATTGTGACACCTATATCATATCATTTATATTAAATGATTTATATCTGTTTTAAAATGGAACATTTGCCTGCAAAAAATATATATTTTTATATAATATAAATATAAAAAAGAACTAGCATGCGTGAGATTTGAAACTATAACCTTCAGTTTGCAAGCGTGTTGTGTTATTGTCAGTGCTACACGATTAGTTGAGAAAACAAGCAATATTTTGAAAGATGAAGTCAGCCAGCTAAGAATTCTCGGGACACTACTTTTTGGAGATTTCTTTTTCTCTCATCATCACATCATTCTGAGATTCTGATCTTGATCTCTGAAAAATGTTGGTTTCCTGTCAGTGTAACGCTCATTGTGGTCCCTGTTGGTGCAAGGAATTACGGTTTTCTCTCAATACTAATTGATGAGAGTAACGCTATTTGTGGTCCCCACTGGACAAAAAGGAACTTTAATTTCTGAGAATTAGCTATGCCGAAGGATAGCATATATATATATATTTGGTAAAAGTAAAACATTAATAAATATTGAAATAAATAAATACATAAATCAATACATATTTATTTATTTATCTATCTATCTTGATATTTATTTATTTATTTCTTTTTCACTATCATATAAAATACTGCTATTTGAGGCTCCTGAGTGACGCATCCGGTAAAGGTGCTCCGTGTGGATTGCAGGATGTGCCCTATAGCCTGGAGGTCGCCAGTTCAAGTCCAGGCTATTCCACTGCCGACCATAGACGGGGGTTCCCAGGGGGCGGCACACAATTGGCCGACCGCCACCCCGGGGGGCGGGGGGCTTTGGTCGGCCAGGATAACTTGCCGTTTTTTTACATTTCCAATGTGTTTTTGTTTCAGATATTGAATACGAGAAAAAGGATATCAGTGATCATGTTGATTATCCCTCTTTTATATGACTACTATAGGACTAGCTACATTATGGAGTGATGAATATATTATCTAATTAAATTGATGTGATTGTTTGGACTTCTCTTACTGGTATTCTCCTTGGAATTTCTGAAGCAAAAAAGTTGTGTCTGCTTCTTTTAGATTGCTTTTTTGGAATAGAATTACTCATAGTTGGTAAGTTATTCTCTTGATTATCTACTCACCGCAGGTGATAAAGTCATGTACATTTTAAATCTGAGATGCTTGTGTCAATGGTACATGTGAGTGTAACATCATGGCCAGAGAAGACTTTCTTTTTTTATAGCATTTACTATTTGTATGCAGGGTTGACTGGGGTGGGGTTTCAGTGTATTTAGTATGAGAAAAGTAATTGTAATACTTGTAAAATCCATTCTATAAAACAGTCACTGTACAGTAAATATGTACATAGACACCATGGTGCCTACAGTATCAACTACTGATGGCCCTGACATCTGCTCCTTTGACACCAGTAGGTCAGAGCACCTTATTAAGTGCTTGTCGAAAAAGGGTGAAGTAATTATTTCTTGAAGGTGGTTCTGTTTGGTTTTCACAAAGTTCCCCATGTGTTGCTACAACTGTTTAAATAACGTACCTGTAATTTTTCTTTTCATTGTTAACACCCTGACAACCTTTTATACTTATAACTATAAACTCAGTTTCAAAGCTCTTTTCAAAATGGGTTTGAGATATGTCCTCTAAATCACTGCAGAAGGAGCAATTTAAAAAAAAAAATACATAACAAGTGCACTGGTATTTCTCTTCCGTACCACATCATGGATAGTTATTGCTGCCTTATCTGTTTGACAATGTGGGCAATAATCTTTACACTATCACCAGTGCACTAGACTAGTTCTCTGCTACACAAACAAACAAAAACAAAGCGCTCTGGGTGTGTCCCCTTTGTACTGAGATTTGCAGCTCAGATCCCTGCTCTCTCTGTCATAAGGCCCTAAGGCAGTGTTAGTAATGTGATATGTGTTTTGAAGTCGGGAAGGAGAGACCGAAATCATCAGGTGGCTTTATTATCCAACTGCATTCCGTCCAAAAATCCCTATCTATCTGTGAAGACATTCAGTAGAGTAGGAGATACAGCAGCAAACAATCAACAATCTAAAGTATATACAGAGTATTTCATTTTATTTTATAAAAAAAAGATGATTTTTGTTTTCCTTTTATATAATGTGTGCGTAATTTTGTACATACTTGTGGGAGGGTGTGGACACAAGACAGAACTGTAGTTGAAAACGCCACTTGATGCACAGATTTATTTACGCCACAAGGTGGCACTGTAGCACTGACTCCAGAGCACAACCCAATACCAGCAATGGTAAAAGGTTGGCCGTTAACTAGCGGTGCACATGCAGGTGCTCAAAATAATAGTACAAACAAAAGGGCGAAAGTAAAAAGGAAAATAAAACACAGTAACAGAACTACAAAATAAAAGATGCTGCTCTTGCAGCGTTGCCCCACCGTCGCTAACCGCACGCCTCGGGTCTTCAGCCTGCACTTTGTTATTCCCCTGCTATACTATATGGGGTTGCCCAGGGTTTCCCCGCTAATCTACATACGTTTATAAAACTTTTATTTTACTATGTGTATACACTACCGGTCAAAAGTTTTAGAACACCCCCATTTTTCCAGTTTTTATTGAAATTTAAGCAGTTCAAGTCCAGTGAATAACCTGAAATGGTACAAAGGTAAGCGGTAAACTGCCAGAGGTTAAAAAAGTTTAGGTTACCAAAACTGAAAAATAATGTACATTTCAGTGTTATACAAAAGGCCTTTTTCAGGGAGCAAGTAATGGGTTAACAACTTACAGCTGTTCTGCAGCAATGGAAGTAAATTAAGCCTTGAAAGTTGATGCTAACAATTCCTACAGGTGTCCCAACTTTTGTTGATTACTTACAAACCCTCTGTCTGTATAAAAGCAGTGTTGGAACAGACTGTGTTACTACACCCTCTTAAGCATTATTTGGACAGTATTGTAGTGCAGGAAGTAGTATATTGCTATCATAATGGCGAGAAAAAGGCAATTAACAAAGGAAGACAGACAGACCATTATAACCCTTAAAAGTGTAGGTCTTTCCTTTAAAGAAATTGCAAAGAAAGCCAAGGTGTCAGTGAGTACAGTTTCCTACACCATCAAAAGGCACTTGGAAACTGGAAGAAACTCAGGAAGGAAGAGGTCTGGCAGACCAAAAGAGAGTCAACAGCTTGCGTGATAGGCGGCTCACAGGACAACAGCTTCAAGCACAGCTTAACACTGGTCGAAGTAAGCAAGTCTCAGTTTCAACTGTGAAGAGAAGACTTCGAGCTGCAGGTTTGACAGGTCGAGTGGCAGTAAGAAAGCCATTGCTAAGATGGCAAAATAAGAAAGAGGCTTTCCTGGGCCATGAAGCACCGCCAGTGGACTACTGAAGACTGGAAGAAGGTCTTATGGACCGATGAATCAAAATTTGAAATCTTCGGTTCATTACGCAGGGTTTTTGTACGCCGTCGAGTAGGCGAAAGGATGGTTCCTCGGTGTGTGACACCAACTGTCAAACATGGAGGAGGAAGCGTGATGGTCTGGGGCTCTTTTGCTGGATCCAGAGTCGGCGACTTGCACAGAGTGAGTGGCACCCTGAACCAAAACGGCTACCACAGCATTTTGCAGCGCCATGCAATACCCTCTGGTATACGCCTAGTTGGTCAGGGTTCATCCTACAGCAAGATAATGACCCAAAACATACCTCCAGGCTATGTCAGAACTACCTTAGAAGAAAAGAACAAGACGGTAGGCTTCAAATCATGGAATGGCCAGCACAGTCTCCAGACTTAAACCCCATCGAGCTGGTTTGGGATGAACTGGACAGAAGGGTGAAAGCAAAGCAACCTACAAGTGCAACACATTTGTGGGAACTTCTGCAACAGTGTTGGGAAGAACTTTCCGAGCAATATTTGATTTCCATTGTAGAAAGAATGCCACGAGTGTGTTCGGCTGTTATATCTGCAAAAGGTGGCTACTTTGATGAGTCAAAAATTTAGATTAAATTTTGTTAAACAAAACGATTCCATGATTTCTTTTTTATCTCCAATTGTTTATTTGTTCTATGCTTTAATTTCAGAGTACATTGAGACATTAAACTGCGTAAATTTCAATAAAAACTGGAAAAATGGAGGTGTTCTGAAACTTTTGACCGGTAGTGTGTATATATATATATATATATATATATATATATATAGTACTTTGCAAAAGTTTTAGGCAGGTGTGAAAAAATGCTGCAAAGTAAGAATGCTTTCAAAAATAGACATGTTAATAGATTATATTTATCAATTAACTAAATGCAAAGTGAGTGAACAGAAGAAAAATCTAAATCAAATCCATATTTGGTGTGACAACCCTTTGCCTTCAAAACAGCATCAATTCTTCTAGGTACACTTGCTCAAAGTCAGGGATTTTCTAGGCATATAGTCAGGTGTATGATTAAACAATTATGCCAAACAGGTGCTAATGATCATCAATTCAATATGTAGGTTGAAACACAATCATTAACTGAAACAGAAACAGCTGTGTAGGAGGAATAAAACTGGGTGAGGAACAGCCAAACTCAGCTAACAAGGTGAGGTTGCTGAAGACAGTTTACTGTCAAAAGTCATACACCATAGCAAGACTGAGCACAGCAACAAGACACAAGGTAGTTATACTGCATCAGCAAGGTCTCTCCCAGGCAGAAATTTCAAGGCAGACAGGGGTTTCCAGATGTGCTGTCCAAGCTCTTTGAAGAAGCACAAAGAAACGGGCAACGTTGAGGACCGTGAGACGCGAGTGGTCGGCCAAGGAAACTTACTGCAGCAGAAGAAAGACACATCATGCTTACTTCCCTTCACAATCGGAAGATGTCCAGCAGTGCCATCAGCTCAGAACTGGCAGAAAACAGTGGGACCCTGGTACACCCATCTACTGTCCGGAGAAGTCTGGTCAGAAGTGGCCTTCATGGAAGACTTATGCCAAAAGCCATACCTCCGGACGTGGAAACAAGGCCAAGCGACTCAACTATGCACGAAAACACAGGAACTGGGGTGCAGAAAAATGGCAGCAGGTGCTCTGGACTGATGAGTCAAAATTTGAAATATTTGGCTGTAGCAGAAGGCAGTTTGTTCGCCGAAGGGCTGGAGTGCATACACGAATGAAGCATGGTGGAGGTTCCTTGCAAGTTTGGGGCTGCATTTCTGCAAATGGAGTTGGGGATTTGGTCAGAATTAATGGTCTCCTCAATGCTGAGAAGTACAGGCAGATACTTATCCATCATGTAATACCATCAGGGAGGCATCTGATTGGCCCCAAATTTATTCTGCAGCATGACAACGACCCCAAACATACAGCGAAAGTCATTAAGAACTATCTTCAGCGTAAAGAAGAACAAGGAGTCCTGAAGTGATGGTATGGCCCCCACAGAGCCCTGATCTCAACATCATCGAGTCTGTCTGGGATTACATGAAGAGAGAGAAGCAACTGAGGCTGCCTAAATCCACAGAAGAACTGTGGTTAGTTCTCCAAGATGTTTGGGCCAACCTACCTCCCGAGTTCCTTCAAAAACTGTGTGCAAGTGTACCTAGAAGAATTGATGCTTGATGCTGTTTTGAAGGCAAAGGGTGGTCACACCAAATATGGATTTGACTTAGATTTCTCTTCTGTTCACTCACTTTGCATTTAGTTAATTGATAAATATAATCTATTAACATGTCTATTTTTGAAAGCATTCTTACTTTACAGCATTTTTTCACACCTGCCTAAAACTTTTGCACTGTACTGTATATATATATATATATATATATATATATATATATATATATATATATATATATATATATATATATATATATGTATGTATGTATGTATATATATATATATATATGTATGTATATATATATATATATGCATATACTGCCCTCGCCAAGATAAGCACCAACTAAGACGTAGCTTTACAGTAAACTAATGTGATTCATATGTGTCTCCATCCATTTGTACTTCCTTCCATATGATGATGTAGATATCCTTCTGTCTGGTGTTGGCTGAAGTGTAATGCTGGCTCCAGGGATCAGCTTATTGCCTCCCTAGCGCATCAGCACACACAACGGCTGCGATGCTGGCTCCGCGGATCAACCACAGTGCGGTCTCCCCAGCGCATCAGCATGACAACCGTCTGCATTGAGCTAAGTAGGGTACATCTCTGGTGTCTTCAAGTGGGCACCTTCCATCCTCAGTGTTTCGTCGACTAGCCCATGACACCTCAAGATGGCTCGACGGTGATTCTAGCATCCCAGCATCACCCCCCTCCGTCCCCCACTCAACTCAGCCCAGCTTACTTACCTGTACATCAGCGTTTCTTTCTTCCTATTGTGCTTGAGATCCCCAGCCAGAATCTTTCCGTCTCAACCACAGCCATTTGCTGCTCCTCTGCTGCTTCAGATAAGTTCTTCACTGTGCGACGCAACTCTTGGCCACTGAATCCGACGTCTCTGAGAAACCGGGTTGTAGAGTGTGCCACAAATCCCCGACAACCCACCTCCACTGGGTATACCCGGACTCTCAATCCTCGCTGTTCCGCTTCAGTGGCTAGTTGAGCATACCGCAGTTTCTTCCTCTCATACGCCTCATCTACAGCATCCTCCCATGGCACTGTTAACTCTACCAGATGAACAAGGCGTGCTGATCCAGACCACAAGACAATATCTGGTCAAAGGTTAGTGGTGGCAATCTCAGGTGGAAAAATAAGCCGTTAACCAACATCTGCCAGCATTTTCCAGTCTCTAGCAGCTTCCAGTTGTCCTGGGCGAGGATTGGTTTTAACACCTTTTCTTGGTGGTTGCTCTCCTGGGCGGAGGAATGTTGTCTTTTGTGTGTAATGTTTTGATGGAACAGGTGGCAACTTCTTGGTCATGTTACGCTTGTCTTCCAATGCTCAGGCCAAACATCGCAGCACCTGGTCGTGGCACCACGTAAACCAGCGATGGAAACGGGGGGTACATGGCGGGTTTGCTCTCCGAAATGGGGGGTGGTGTTGTGCCGTTAGGGTAGTGCTCAGGGGTGTGTTCTGCTCCGATGCATTAGTCACTCCAGTGTAAGGTGCCGTACTGACGTACAGTAGCTGCGTCAACCCTTTGTACTGCCAAACTCCTCCCTGTGATCAGGACCGCCCCCAGACCAATATGGGAGGCATCAGTCTGAAGAATGAACTCTTTACTGAAATCTAGTGAAAATTAAAGCCGGGGCTTGGTATAGTTTCCTCTTAATCATATCAAAGGCCCTGTGACATTCCCCTGTCCACTTAACTATTTTTGGTGCAGTCTTCTTGGTGAGATCCATCAGGTGTTTAACTATAGAGGAGTACTCAGGGATAAAGTGCTAACCCTGGTAGCGATCTCACCAGAGACCTGGTTTTCGGGATCGGCGTCTCCACCAGAGCCTGGACTTTAGAGGCAACTGGCTTCACCCGACCATTACCCAGAATGTAGTCAAGATAGTGGGTCTCTTGTTTGCCAAATGCACACTTGCCCAGATTAGCCGTCAGCCTGCCTCCCTTAGAGACTGTAGGACGGCCGAAATATTTTCTTTCCAGGTCGAGCTAAAAATCACCACATCATCAATATAAGCAGCGGCATATTTTGGTTGGGGTGCAAGGACCTGAGTCATCAGTCCTGGGGCTCCATGCAGTCCAAATGGCATTCTTTGTGTGCGGATCCGTACTTTTGAATCACTGGAAATGGAACAGGCCATCTGGGGTAGAGAAACAGTTTTCTCTTGTGAGCTCTGAGTTAGTACGATTTGCCAGTATCCCTTTGTCAGATCCAAAGTCAAGATCAACCATGCCTTTCCCAGTCAAGGAGTTTGTTTCAAGTCAGGGCACAGGATATGCATTCAACTTGGAGATAGCATTTACCTTACGAAAGTCCACACATAACCGAGTGGAGCCGCCCTTTTTAGGCACCATCACTAAAGGACTGCACTGCTCGCTCCTTGCTGATGGGACCCCTGCGGCTTTCCTGGGATCTGGTGCGTTTAAACCCAGTATTATTAAACTAATAAAAAACTAATAAAGTAACCGACAAACTATCATTAATAAACTGTCAAACTAAATAAACACAGCACCCCTACACACATTGCAAATACAGCAGCAGCTCTAGATTAATTATGAACACCTTTACAGGAGCAATATTCAAGACATGCACAACATTATTTAACAGAATGGTGAAGCTGCAAGGACTGTCGGGTTACTATATATATATAATGTGACAGGAAAAAAAACAAAAAAAAAACGCCCAAGCATTTTGGAAAGTAACCGAAAACAATAATTTCATACAATATATAAAAATTGAAAGCCCCCCCAAAAAAACTTTTTACATAAAACTCGAAAATACCTAAAAATAAGCACAGAAAAATGAAATTAAAAACTGAAAAACAGAAACCCTAATTATAATGCAGTGAGACGTTTTGTTCAGGTTGACTGATATTAGTTTGATGTGAACAGGGTGGCTTGTGGGTGACGTCAGACCAGGAAGTGCAGAGATACAGTACTGAGGTTGAATGTGCTGGTGCGCAGATTTATTACAAAAAAAATATTTAAATAAAACACTCAAAATAAATGGCACGATGGCCAAATGAAACAGACAAACAAAACCCACGTACCAAACCAGATAACATGTATAGTGCTTGTCCTTCCAGCACGAGTAATAACTGTTTTATATTTTATGATTTATTTCTCCGAACTCTCTCCCATTTTCTCCACACTGAACACCCAACCCTGAGTGACATATTCATGCTGCTTTTAAGAAGCTGTGCCGGGACTGTGTCTGCACATGAAGTAATTGTGACTTCCCCGTGCCCACATACCAACATACATTTTAAATCACTCATGCTACACAATCCACACTATATGAAATAACCCAAAATACACCCAGGGGCAAGCGTTACCCTGTCACAGGTGGTCAAACACATTTTTTGATTTAAACAGAAACAAAATCTAAATTGATTTTATTAATCAGTTTTAACCTAATTTAAATATATCTAAAACATAAGAAAAAAAAGGTTTTTTTAAACCAACAAAAAAGCCTTTTAATGTGAAAAAATCAGCTGATTTTTAAGTGGAAGTCCATCTTGGACTTACTGGGCATGATGAACTAACTTTGAGTTTCAAAAATGACTATTAAAATAACATAACCATTCAAATAAAAAAGAAATATACATGTGCTGCATTTTTTTTGTTAAGATGGCAAATCGCTAACTTGGTTGTACAATAAGTGCCTCCAAAAAACACTTAATGTAAACCACCTATCAAAAGTGGGTGGAACCCACTGAGCAGCTGCTTCAATGCACTAAGTCTGTACTGCAGTAAAACGCATAGGAGTCATTTTAAAATGGTAATTTTTTGTTTACAACATACCAAAATGTGATCATTAAAGTGCTTATGTTAAAGTAGATTAACTTGTCTCTTTATAAGTGCAACACTATACATGTTATATTATTTTGACTAATATTTACTTGCAGGTTACAAAGGCACAGTAGCACACATGAGTTTCAGAGGCAGAACAACAACATCTACTGCAGAGACAGGCCAGTCAAACATGAAAGCACATCACCTATTCCTACCCCTGTATCTCAGAAATCACAGTGGTATGTTAATTCAGTGTAGTATGTCTTTTTGAGACAACACTAACCAATGATGTACTTTTTGAGTAATAGCTGTGGTTAAGGCTTTGAAATACTTTCTCCAGAAAAATCAGATTTTCTACCAGGTCTGCAGAAAGCTTAAAGGGTACTGAACTTAGTTTGTACGTGAAAAATCTCTGGCCCCTGTGGCCAGGTCGAAATAGGGAGACTGCAACCGAAAATGGTGGTGCAGATTTCCGTGGGGACTAACTATAGTCTAATTGTGTTACAGTGTGTGCTTAGTAAGAAAACTTCACCAATGCAAAACAAGCCTGCAGACAGAGATATATTTTCTATTTTTTTTTTTCAGAAAGCTTATTCTGCATAAATGGTATAAGACATCTATGATTAAACAAACATATTAAGTTGGTGACAGGGTTTGTAGTAAACAAATTACGTTTTTATACCAAATACGATTTTCATACAGACGACTCACTTATTATATATTTCTTAGCAGACGCCCTTATCCAGGGCGACTTACAATTGTTACAAGATATTATTATTATTATTATTATTTATTTCTTAGCAGACGCCCTTATCCAGGGCGACTTACAATTGTTACAAGATATCACATTATTTTTACATACAATTACCCATTTATACAGTTGGGTTTTTACTGGAGCAATCTAGGTAAAGTACCTTGCTCAAGGGTACAGCAGCAGTGTCCCCCACCGGGGATTGAACCCACGACCTTCTGGTCAAGAGTCCTAACCACTGCTCCACACTGCTGCCCTACTTCCACTCACCTTCCCACCAAACACTCATTCCTTTTGCACGTAAAGTGCACTGTAGGCCTAATAACTAGCAACCGTTTCTACTGCCAACATATTGTAGCGAACCTCGGTTAACGCAGGCAGGCGCATCACACAGGGCAAGGCAATCTACACACAGGCGGAAGGCGGGCGTGAACCCGGGACCTCTCGCACTAAAGCATAGCACCGATACCGCTGTACAAAATAGCCGGCTCCTTTGCAAGGAGCGTATATCAGGCTTATGTCTTCATGTGTGATTACGTCACTTACCAGCCCTGCTGCTGCCTTCTCCCGTGCACGCTACACTCTCCCCTGCCAGCCTCAAGTCCGCCCCAGACTTTCTCACCAGGCTACAGTCCAACGAAAGGTGCGCCGGGTACCTGCGTCCCACTTCTGACACCAATGTAGCGATCTTGGTGAATGCAGGCAGGCGCATCACACAGGGCGGGGCAATCCACACACAGGTGGAGGGCAGGCGCGAACCTGGGCCCTCTCGCACTAAAGCATAGCACAGATACTGCTGTACAAAAGAACTGGCTCCTTAGCAAGGAGCGTATATCGGACTTATGTCTTCGTGTGTGATTACGTCACCTATCAGCCCTGCTGCTGCCTTCCCTCGTGCAAGCTACAATATTAACAGCTCTAAAAACTACAATACCCATGATTCCTGACACCATTCATTTTTGCTATGTCAAATGCCACCCCATGGATACTCCACCGGTTATAGTGTCTAAGGTGATGCAAATAACCCAAAACCAATGTTCATTTGTGCTAATACTAACTAAATATAATTTAAATGTAACTAAAAACTCGATACAAATATTGAAGGTTCTCTAAGTTATACAAAAATACCAGGTAGTTTGAAATTGAGAGATTGAATCTTATTTTTGAATTAAATGTATGTATCCAAGGGATAGTAACTTAAGATGTGCATGTTCCTTTGGATACAGGGGAACCTTTTTTAATGTGTGTTAGTAAACTGAACTGTTGTTTGATTTCCAACTCAATTTTGAAGACAAATTCATTGCATCAGTTTTTTCATGCTTTAAAATCAAACTGTAATCATAAAATAACATCATTAACAGCTCTCAATGTGACTGATCAGATATATGATACTAATACAATTCCATATACAATCAAACTGACAGTTAATAAAGCTTCATAAGTAGTAGCTACAGTATAAACCCACAACAAAAAAAACAATTCACCATAAATAGCATGTGTAATTTTCGTTGCCCCTTTTAAAAACAGACCCAGGACACAGAAATGGGTTTTTCCAGCGCTGACGCGCTATTTTTAATAAACAAAACAAAAGCAAAATAAACGCCTAGCTCTATTGAGCACTAACTATACACTTTTGCAGGTCCCTGACTAACATGCAGGACAGCTAAGCTGTTTACCTCACCTACAAAACATACCAACACTTTTTAAATAAACACACGTAAACCAAACACAGGTTTAACTTTTGCACCGTACCTTATCACGACATACAGTCGGGCTCTTCACACAGTAGCCTCGAACAGACTGACTGCTTCCCTTTTATATCCTGCACCAGGCTCTAATTTTCAATAATTGCCCGGTGCAGGTGATAATTAAACAAACCAATAAAACAATTAACAAAAATAATTAAACAAAATGTGCCTGATGCAGGGAGGACCCCCTCCCTGCTATCTTACAATATATATATATATATATATATATATATATAGATATAGATATAGATATAGATATATATATACAGTCCCTATTGAAAGTCTACACCCCCTTGAACTTTTTCACATTTTTGTTGTGTCAGTGCCTCAGAGTTTCATGCATTTAAATGATGATTTTTTTTCCACTTATCTACACACCATACTCCACACTGTTAAGGGGAAAAAAGGTTTTATTGAGAAAAAAAATTATATATTAAAAATTCAAAACTGAAAGATCATAATTGGATAAGTCCCCAACCCCCTGAGTTAATACTTGGTGGAAGCACCTTTGGCAGCAATTACAGCTGTGAGTCTGTTGGGATAGGTCTCTACCAACTTTGCACACCTAGATTTGGCATTATTTGACCATTCTTCTTTACAAAACTGTTCAAGCTCTGTCAAGTTCCTTGGGGAGCGTTGATGGACAGCAAACTTCAAGTCATGCCACAAATTTTCAATTGGATTTAGGTCAGGGCTCTGACTGGGCCACTCAAGGACATTTACCTTTTTGTTCCTTAGCCACTCCAGTGTAACTTTGTCTGTGTGCTTTGGGTCGTTGTCATTCTGAAAGGTGAACTTCCATCCCAGTTTCAGCTTTCTTGCAGAGGGCAGCAGATTTTCCTCAAGGACTTCTCTGTACTTTGCTCCATTCATTTTCCTTCTATCGTGACAAGTGCCCCAGTCCCTGCCTCTGAGAAACATCCCCATAACATTATTATTATTATTATTATTATTATTATTATTATTATTATTATTATTATTATTATTATTTTATTTCTTAGACTTACAATTGTTACAAGATATCACATTAATTTTACATACAATTACCCATTTATACAGTTGGGTTTTTACTGGAGCAATCCAGGTAAAGTACCTTCTTCAAGGGAACAGCATCAGTGTCCCCACCTGGGATTGAACCCACGACCCTCCGGTCAAGAGTCCAGAGCCATAACCACTACTTGGTTATCCAGTTTGGAGGGACGGCCTGATCTAGGCAGGGTCTTGGTGGTGCCATACACCTTCCACTTCTTAATAATCGTCTTGACCATGCTCCAAGGGATATTCAAAGCCTTTGCTATTTTTTATACCCATGCCCTGATCTGTGCCTTTCAAAAACTTTGTCCCTGAGTTCTTTTGAAAGTGTCTTGGTGCTCATGGTTGGGTCTTTGCTTTGAAATGCACTACCCAGCAGAGGGAACCTACAGGAACTGCTGAATTTATCCTGAAATCATGTGAATCACTACAGTTTAACACAGGTGGAGGCCACTTAACTTGGTGTGTGATTTTGAAGGTGATTGGTTACACCTGAGCTAATTTAGGATTGCTATTACAAGGGGGGGGGGGGACACTTATCCAACCAAGCTATTTCAGTTTTTATTTTTAATTAATTTTCTAAAAATTTCTAGAATATTTTTTTCACTTGGAAGTTGTGGGGTAGGATGTGTAGATAAATGAAATTTTTTTTTAATGCATTTTAATTCCAAGCTACAAGGCAACAAAAGTTTAAAATTTTGAAAGGGGGTGTAGACTTTCTATAGGCACTGTATGAGATATATATATATATATATATATATATATACACACACAGTATCTATGCACACACACGCACGCACACACGCACACACACGCACACACACACACAGAGTTGCAGACAAAAGTATTTGGCTAGTTAATGAGAAAAACCACAAATAAAGTGATTTCTATAATTTCTAATTGTTCTATTGAAAGATATACATTAAAGTAGAGTCAGCTTTATAATAAAACAACAAATTATTACATAACATATATAAAATGAAAAATAACATGCACAAATTAATTTCATACTTTGACAAAAGTATTTGGGCAATCAACAACACCAGATGATAATTATAGAATCCATATATAATCATCAAGTGCTGAAAAATAAATCTAGAAGAAGAATCGTTCGAGCAGCCCGGCAAAATCCTCGGATTACTGCAAAAGATTTGACACAAAAATTTAGAGAAGATGGTCAAGAAATTCACGAGTGAACAATACAACGATACCTTAACAAGATGAATGTCTGTAGATGCAAAAACAATACACTTAAGAAAGCGATTGTTTTCCATTGAATACTTGAAGAAGCCTGATGATTTCTTAAACCAAATCTTGTGGTCAGATGAATCCAAAATATAACTTTTTTTTCACCAAGAAAGCAACAATATGTTTGGAGGAAGAGAGGAGAAGAATTTAAAGAAAAGTTAATCATGCCCACTGTTAAACATGGTGGAGGTGTGTGATAGTATGGGCTTATTTTTCTACCTCAGGCACTGGTGACTATTGTATTGTAGAAGGATCAATGAGTGCTGCAAAATATCAATACATTTTGCACTCTCATTTGTTATCCAGTGCTAGAAGGCTTATTGGACAGAAGTTTGTATTCCAGCAGGATAATGACCCTAGCATTCTGTGAAGTCTACAAAGGAATTTCTGAAAAAAAGGAAGATTACAGTTATGGATTGGCCATCTCAGTCCCAAGACTTGAATCCCATTGAGATGCTGTGGATTGACTTGAAGTCTGCTGTTGCAAAAAGGAAACCAAAGTCGTTTGCAGAACTCAAAGCTGATGTGTTGAACAATGGGCAAAAATATCTTGGTGAAAGATGCCAGGAACTGATTTCAAAATACAAAAAAAGACTGCAGGCTGTAAAGGAAGCAAAGGATGGGCACACAAAATACTAATGTAAGGGTGCCCAAATACTTTTGTCAAAGAATGAAATTAGTTTTTGCATGTTATTTTTCATTTTATGTAATAATTTGTTGTTTTATTATCAAGCTGAATCTCTACTTCAATTTATAGCTTTCAATAGAACAATTAGAAATTAAAGAAGTCACTTTCTTTGTGGTTTTTCTCTTTTGTTTAACTGCCCAAATACTTTTGTCAGCGATTGTGTGTATGTGTTTATATGTGTGTATACAGTGCCGTGAAAAAGTATTTGCCCCCTGTCTGATATTCTACATTTTTGCATATTTTTGACACTGAATGTTATCAGATCTTCAACCAAAACCTAATATTAGATAAAAGGGAGCCTGAGTGAACAAATAACAGAAAAATTTGATACATATTTCATTTATTTATTAAAGAAAGTTATGCAACACCCAATGCCCCTGTGTGAAAAAGCAATCGCCCCCTTAGACTCAATAACTGGTTATGTCACCTTTAGCAGCAATAACTGCAACCAAACGTTACCTGTAGTTATTGATTAGTATCTCACAGCGCCGTGGAGGAATTTTGGCCCAATCCTCCATGCAGAACTGCTTCAACTCAGTGACAGTTGTGGGTTTTCAAGCATGAACTGCTCGTTTCAGGTCCTCCCACAACATCTCAATGGGGTTTAGGTCTGGACTTTGACTAGGCCATTCCAAAACTTTAAATTTCTTGTTCTTCAACCATTCTGATGTAGACTTGCTTGTGTGTTTCGGATCATTGTCTTGCTGCATGACCCAGCTGCGCGTCAGCTTCACAAGACGGATGGCAAGGCGTCCAGGTCCTGGTGCAGCAAAGCATCCCCAAACCATGACACTACCACCACAATGCTTGACCGTTGGTATGAGGTTCTTACTGTGGAATGCAGTGTTTGGTTTTCACCAGACATAACGGGGCCCATGTCGGCCAAAAAGTTCCACTTTTTACTCATCTGTCCATAGAACATTGTTCCAGAACTCTTGAGGATCATCCAGGTGCTTTTTGACAAACTTGAGACAAGCATTCATGTTCTTCTTAGTGAGCAATGGTTTCCACCTTGCAACTCTGCCATGAATCCCATTTTTGCCCAGTGTCTTTCTGATGGTGGAGTCATGAACACTGACCTTAGCCGAGACGAGAGAGGCCTGCAGATCCCTGGATGTTGTACCAGGGTTCTTTGTGACTTCCTGGACGATTTTACGCCTTGCTCTTGGAGACATTTTGGCAGGACGGCCAGTCCTGGGAATTCACTACTGTCCCAAACTTTCTCCATGTGGACAATATGGCTCTGACTGTGGTTCAGTGGAGCCCCAGAGCCTTAGAAATGGCTTTGTAACCCTTTCCAGACTGACAGGCATCAACAACTTTTTACCGGAGGTCTTCAGGAATTTCTTTTGTTCGTGGCATGATGTGCCTCTATAACCTGTGTGCTGACAACTTCACTCTGATGGTAAGGGCCAAAGTTAGTCAGATTTATATTGGGCAGGGCTGGCCCAAATCAGGCCTGGTTGTTAACCAAAGTACTCAAACAGATGACCCTAATTATCCCTTTAATTGGGTTGAGTTGACTAGGGGGGGCAATAACTTTTTCACACCTGAAGATTGCATGTTTGATTACCTTGCACACCAAATGAAAGAAGCACCAAACTTTGGTGTCATTTTTTCTCTCAGACTCCCTCTATATACTACTACAACCCACAAAAAAATGTGACCAAATACAATGTGAAAAATGTGCAAAAATGCAGAAAATCAGACAGAGGGCAAATACTTTGTCACGGGATTATATATATATATATATATATATATATATATATATATATATATATATATATATATATATTCATTGCAAAAAAACATTGTTAATGCATTAGTTAGAGTTGATATTAAAAGGACTGAAGTAGGGAAATGCAATGTTATGGTTTTTAATCCAAACTCTGCATTCCCTCCCAAGGCAATACAATACAATTCAAAACCTAAAGAAGACCTTTTGAAAATAAATACATCAGCAGCAAAATCTGAATCAGTCAAAAATGTATCATTTTTATTTTTGAACAAAACATATTCTAACATTATTTTAAGATGACTGTGAAAAAGAGTAATCAATCAAGTAACAGTATATCCAAACATTTTAAATCAATTGTGCAACAAGATGAATCAATTTCATTAATAACTTGATGTAGTTAATATTGAAACAAACTAATAGCTTCAAATTAGTCATGAAGTGTATTAATCATAGGCATCAATTGGATTTTTAAATTCCCCAAAAGCATGTATTATTATAATATTTTTTTTAAATACTGAATTTTGACCATCCGTTAGTTAAGACGGAATATTGTGAGGCAGACAGACTCCAACACATTCAGCTTGTTCGATGTGGAACAGGAACAGATTTTAGCCTTTTGGCTGACAGTGATTTGGGGATGCGGTTTGTGTATTGTGGTGATTTTATTTAGACAAAGTTCCAAGCAGTAGTTACATCATATGTAATAAACTATAACATTAATATTATTGGTCAAATATATAAACACATCTCACTATACAGTACAGATCATCGTAAATCAAGGCTATGTTTATTGTATTTTGCCAATATTGCATGTACAGTTGTGATTTATCTATTAGAATACAGTGAATTAGTAGTACAGCTATGGTCAAAAGTTTTGCATCTCCCTATATAATTAAATCATTTTGCTTCACGGAGTCAAATGAAGCTTGTGGAATAATGCTATGTTAGCATACTGAATGACATACCGCTTTGTAGTTTTCCATACTTAACAAAAAACTGTGACATTTAAAAATGTGACATTTCGAAATCCAATATGCCTTAAATACACTGTACAACTATCATGGCTTCCAGTAGACTTTTGCAATATCGTTCTGTTTCTTTGATTACATGATTTTAAATAAAGCATCTAAACTATGTTAATCTATTTTTTTTTAATTGTCTCAATCCAAAAAAAATGTAGGTGATGAAAACTTTTGGCCATAGCTGTACCTGCGAGGCTCCACCACTGTGTGGAACTGCTCCTTGAGCAGACCGGGCTGTTCGACCGAACAAGCAGAACACATTCCACGGCAGGAAGGTGGAACGGCTTCGCAAAATCAGGTTGTCCAGTTCCTTTTGGGCTGTAAGGGCTCAAGAAATTACGTTCTCCCAGCAGAGCAATCATGTGAAAGGGTGGTGGGCAATTAACTGACACAAAGGAGACAGAACTTTATTTGTAACGCCGCGCAGGCGCACTGATTTATTTTTACCCGCAGAGGGTGCTGTTGTCCGTGGCCTGAATACTGGCAACAGTAAACAGGACCACAGGGTTACCAATACTGGTATACATTGAAGTGCACATACAAGTGCTCAAAAATAATAATGAAAAAAAAAGGCGAAAGAAAAAGGTAACATAAAACACAGTAATAAAACTACAAACAAAAGTGCTGCTTACACAGTGCCCCCACTGCCGCTAAGCCGGTCAATACGGGCCTCCGACCTACGCTCCGCTATTTTCTATGCACTGGGGTGGCCAGAGTTCACCGTATACCTACACACGTCCCCTCGGGTACGTAATTATTTCTTTTATTCTTTTGTTTCTTTTAAACTTTTACTTGTACTGTGATTCTTGAAATGTATTTTTGTTTATGACCGTAAGTTGCCCTGGATAAGGGCGTCTGCTAAGAAATAAATAATAATAATAATAATAATAATAATAATAATAATAATAATAATAATAATAATAATAATAAACCTTTGAGTAGTGAGTTCTAAAAATGCACTGCTGGACCAACAGGAGTGAGTTTTTTTTTTGCATGCATGCACTTCATTATTACAAGTACAGCGTACAAACAAGCTGAAAGCTATATGTTTGTATGTATATAATGAATACTGACGAAATACAGACAAATTATGTTTACTGTAAATAATTAAAACAAATAAATATATATTTTTATTTAATTATAGGGAAAGGTTTTGACTAAAAAATAACATGTAATAAACAACGCGGTGGAACAACCACAACAACAGAGAGAGAGAGATGAATAAATTATATCCGGGTAAACAGGTTGTGGGGACTGAGTGAGTGAGAGTGTCAGTGTATGATACTCCTGAAGCATGGAGCAACGCACAGAGATGGGCGCCGCCTATTTGCTGTCACTTGATGTTGATGGTAAATATTCTTCATTTATGTCTTCACTGACACATTCGCTGACATCCCATTCAGTGGAAGAATTGTATGTATTTGAATTTAATCGGAATCTGAATTCAGTATTATTACTAATACTTCTTTCTCACTGCGCAATTTTTGCAAGTTTACAAACACTGTTGACATTTTGTGAATCAGTTTATTATATGTAATTCAGTCAATATCTGGCAGAGGGTGCAAAAGACCAATAAAAGGTGTTACAGAAACCTAGTTTTAAAATATTATGTGATCAGGGGTTTTGTAGTCTCAGTAATTCAAGTTTAAACGTTGCAGAGCATACCGGTACGTTTGTACTCCCTGTTAAGGGAGTACAAACGTACCAGTTAAGGCAGGCTGTCTCGCTCAGCCGTGCTTGCCTGCTCTTTCTTTGCACTGACGTCTTTCTCCAGCGTCACTGGGTATCCTCTCTCCGGCCACCCGAATGGACAACAAAGCGCAGTTCTTATGGGCCGAGCAATTGCCCAAGGCCCGCCTCTCAGCCACTCAGAGAGTGGGAAAGCCAACACACCCTCTTCCCCACCTCTCTGTGTCATCGCTATGACAGGCGGATCCTGCGAGACTGCTGCCCTCTTCCTGCAGAACCATGGACACACCAGACAGTCGGCACAGATCTCCCCTATTACAAATCACATGACCTTCACACTGACCTATTGCCAGAGCGCTCGTTCTGCGTCCCACCTCCAGAGACAATCTCAGCTGTGATTTGTGAATTTGTGTTTTGGTTGACAGTCCGCCAACACTACTTTGATACAGTGTTTTTTTTCTAATCCTAGAATCCTAGTGGAGTAGACGGAACCTATATCTTTTTCTACTTCTTGTCATTAGAGTGGGCTCAGAAAAAAAAAAAAAATGGACTCGGAGGGGGGGGGGGGGGGTGCCTCGTGAAATATTATTCTATGGTAATATATTCTGACCCATATATTAGACTCTTTATTAGGGATGGGACGAAGGATGCCAAAGAGCAGTTTAAGTTAAACGTTGTTTTGTTTATTCCAGAAATAAATAGTACATAAAAGTTGACAACGCATTTTATTAATTTTGCCGTTTATTCACAGTAAACAGTGGCCATCGACACGTTTTGATAAAGTAATAACATGAGGTTTATGTGCATTTTTGTAGCTGAACAAGCAAATGAAAACTGAAAGTTAACTTTAAACACTTCAAACAAAACATAACGTCGAAATGGCATTGTAATGTGATGAGGAAAAAAATTCACCATTTTGGTTCGTTTATTACATTCCACATTACCACATATATATACTGTGTATATATATATATATATATATATATATATATATATATATATATATATATATATATATATACTGTATATACACACACAGTCTATATAAAAATCACTACACAACATTTTCAGGAAGTTGGGCATTGTTTAAGCGAGGCATTTCAAAATGACATGCTTGCCTTTTTTCTGTCCCATGAGATTCTGGCTTGCTCTAAAGCAGCACAACGCGTTTTTGTCCCGGATGGCTTTCCATAAAGATCACTAAGGGTGAGTGCAAATTATCTGGTTTGTTTACTTTTTCCTGTCTAAATAAAGGCTCAAGAGCTGCTGTGTGTATATATATATATATATATATATATATATATATATATATATATATATATATATATATATATATATATATACAGTACTGTGCAAAAGTTTTAGGCAGGTGTGAAAAATGCTGTAAAGTAAGAATGCTTTCAAAATAGACATGTTAATAGATTATATTTATCAATTAACTAAATGCAAAGTGAGTGAACAGAAGAAAAATCTAAATCAAATCCATATTTGGTGTGACCACCCTTTGCCTTCAAAACAGCATCAAGCATCAATTCTTCTAGGTACACTTGCACACAGTTTTTGAAGGAACTCGGCAGGTAGGTTGGCCCAAACATCTTGGAGAACTAACCACAGTTCTTCTGTGGATTTAGGCAGCCTCAGTTGCTTCTCTCTCTTCATGTAATCCCAGACAGACTCGATGATGTTGAGATCAGGGCTCTGTGGGGGCCATACCATCACTTCCAGGACTCCTTGTTCTTCTTTACGCTGAAGATAGTTCTTAATGACTTTCGCTGTATGTTTGGGGTCGTTGTCATGCTGCAGAATAAATTTGGGGCCAATCAGATGCCTCCCTGATGGTATTGCATGATGGATAAGTATCTGCCTGTACTTCTCAGCATTGAGGAGACCATTAATTCTGACCAAATCCCCAACTCCATTTGCAGAAATGCAGCCCCAAACTTGCAAGGAACCTCCACCATGCTTCACTGTTGCCTGCAGACACTCATTCGTGTACGCTCTCCAGCCCTTCGCGAACAAACTGCCTTCTGCTACAGCCAAATATTTCAAATTTTGACTCATCAGTCCAGAGCACCTGCTGCCATTTTTCTGCACCCCAGTTCCTGTGTTTTCATGCATAGTTGAGTCGCTGGCCTTGTTTCCACGCCGGAGGTATGGCTTTTTGGCCGCAAGTCTTCCATGAAGGCCACTTCTGACCAGACTTCTCCGGACAGTAGATGGGTGTACCAGGGTCCCACTGTTTTCTGCCAGTTCTGAGCTGATGGCACTGCTGGACATCTTCCGATTGCGAAGGGAAGTAAGCATGATGTGTCTTTCATCTGCTGCAGTAAGTTTCCTTGGTCGACCACTGCGTCTACGGTCCTCAACGCGTTGCCCGTTTCTTTGTGCTTCTTCAAAAGAGCTTGGACAGCACATCTGGAAACCCCTGTCTGCCTTGAAATTTCTGCCTGGGAGAGACCTTGCTGATGCAGTATAACTACCTTGTGTCTTGTTGCTGTGCTCAGTCTTGCCATGGTGTATGACTTTTGACAGTAAACTGTCTTCAGCAACCTCACCTTGTTAGCTGAGTTTGGCTGTTCCTCACCCAGTTTTATTCCTCCTACACAGCTGTTTCTGTTTCAGTTAATGATTGTGTTTCAACCTACATATTGAATTGATGATCATTAGCACCTGTTTGGTATAATTGTTTAATCATACACCTGACTATATGCCTACAAAATCCCTGACTTTGTGCAAGTGTACCTAGAAGAATTGATGCTGTTTTGAAGGCAAAGGTTGGTCACACCAAATATGGATTTGATTTAGATTTTTCTTCTGCTCACTCACTTTGCATTTAGTTAATTGATAAATATAATCTATTAACATGTCTATTTTTGAAAGCATTCTTACTTTACAGCATTTTTTCACACCTGCCTAAAACTATTGCACAGTACTGTATATATATATATATATATATAATCTCATATATGACATGGAGCTGTTTTTCATTTGCCTTTTTTTTAAAACTGTCACTCAAATTCTGGTGAGACGGTAAAAGTGTAATTTGTAGCGAATACGAACATCAGATTTTTGTATCCGACTACATGTCAAAAAATATTTGTCTCAGCACTACTATTTATACATCTAGTATAACGGTAAATTTTGGCTGGTATTAAATTCGGCGGATTTGCTACCTTGGTGGATTTTGATGGTTTTTTGAATTGGCGTTTTTCACTTAGCACGTTCACAAAGAAAAATGCCACACATTTTTGCATTAATTTAAAAAACATTCAAATACATGTTTACTTAATGAAATCTGTCTGCTGAAACAGTATCTTATTTACATTAACTCTCGTTATAGCACCTACAATGTCACTGCAGCAACTTGGAAAACAAAAAAAGAAGGCCATCTAAAACTCAGTTACAGTATTTATCATTCTTTTAAAGCCCCTTTCACATTGGCATGATCTACCTGAGTCAGAACCTACCCGGGCAGGACCCGGTGTGATGTGGGTCGGGTACGCGATTTCACACTGCTTTTCATAAAACAGGGTTGACCTGGGTGACAGACACAAGTACACAATGTGAGTATCAATGCCCCAGAATCAGCTTGTTACGGACGCTTCCATCCAAGCTTCTCTGGATTGAACCATCGGCCTAAATGTTGATTAGAGCAAATGTTTCTACATCCCTCATGCTCATGCTGTGTCTCAGTCAACAAACATATGGCTAAACAGAACTGTTCCTGTGGAAGTGAAACCTTCACGCAGGCGTGGCTGTTTGTTTTTGAGATGGCTCACAAATGGCCATCAAGCATTTTGTCTCGTTCAACCCAGGTCAAAGCATGTCCACCCACGTCCTGAGGTGGGTCACTGTGACCCGGGTTAACCCAGGAACAACCCAGGTACGTGGTTTCACACTACGAGGGATTGTGACCCGGGTTCGGACCCAGGTAGGAGTGTCAGTGTGAAAGGGGCTTAAGTTATATGGCCCTTAATTTTAAGGTACCGGTAATTGGAAAGGATGACTAACTGCAGTACACTTTAAAAATAGGCATTTGATAACTCTCAGTTTTAAAATATAGCTTGGGTTCACTAACATAACACAGTGGAATGATCACAGTATCATTTAGAAATTGTAGGACAGTATTCCCATATGTGAAAACTTTAACAATAAAGCCGAAATGAAAATGCTTTAAATTGGCTTCAGAATTATTTCTAACTGGTTAATAGACTAGCAAACACTGGCAAAATCATTTAATTTTAACAGGACTTTGCGATACCTGCACGGTGGGTATCTTAATAGTAGTATCTACAATGTATCAACAATAACATTCCAAAGCAAATTTACACAATTGTGACAGACTTTCAAACACCAAACACTGCCATCCATTTTGGTGGATATCAACAGGCTCCGAGATCTACCAGTAAGCTATGACCAACAAGCGGGATTTATAATAGTGTCCAATACGTAATAATAAAACAAAACAACCAAAACAACAAAAACGTAACAAACGCGCAATCAAAACATTTTTTAATATTAAAGCACAGATAGTTCTAAAACAGAAACTTACCATCATTTTTCATCTGAGTCTTGAAACCTGGTGTAGGCAGGACTCTAAGCTAACCTTTTTAGGCACATGTGCGTCGAAGTTAAATAATGTAGGCGCAAGACTGAAAAATTACACAAAAAAAAATATATCTACAAATCTTTTTTTCTTTCCTTTCTTACATAACACTTGTGCAGATCAATACTTTTGCATCAACAAAATTAATATGGACAACTTTTTTTCCAAATTAAATGATTTTTAACTGCCTGGTAGCATCTTCCTCAGAATGTGCTACTTGACTGTTTATGGTAGTGGGATGGTCTGGCTGATGTTTCTGGATGTATGCCTCTCCACACATTGCATGCCGTTTTGAAGCACTGTGCTTTAATATATTTGGTTTGGGTTAAGTGCACATCAAGTTACTGAGCCCCAACTCCCTGCATCAGAGGAAGAGGAGGAGGCAGCATACTCTCTGTTCACTGTGCATACGCGGTCCCCCAGCCCTCTGATGGTTACAGTCCAGCTGAATAACTGCCAGGTTCAATTTGAAGTAGACACTGGTGCCTCATCTACAGTCATTGGGCACAAAACTTTTAAGGAATTGCTGGGCAGGAACCCCAAGTTAAAACTAGCACCCTCATCAGCAGTCCTTAGACCTTACACAGGCGAGCACATTTCAGTTTTGGGCGCCTTACAGATCCAAGTGTTGTACAGTAGCCAGAACTACTGGTTGCAGCTTTTAGTTTTGTGGGTCATGGTCCAAACCTGCTGGGAAGAGACTTGATGAAAGTGCTAAAGCTAGACTGGCAGGAGTTGTTCAGCAAGATCCTTAAAGTCTCAGAAAACAAGCTAATATACTGGAGAAACACAGTGCAGTGTTTTGTGATGAACTGCGTGAGCTCAAGGGATCTGAAGTCCATTTTCAGCTAGATCCTTCAGTACCTCCCCGATTCTGTAAAGCAAGACCTGTGCCCATGGCACTACAGAAGAAAGTGGAGGTTGAGCTAGAGCAGCTGCAAACAGCAGGAATTATCAGGCCCGTAACTTACTCAGAGTGGGCTGCGCCCATTGTGCCAGTCCTGAAAAGCGATGGTTCAATTAGAATATGTGGAGATTACAAGCTAACAGCCAATGTGGCATCAAGACTGGAGCAGTACCCCCTCCCACGGATTTGAGCTGTTTGCAAAGCTCTCTGGTGGAACCTGTTTCTCCAAACTTGACTTGTCACATGCCTACCAACAGCTGGTGTTATCTGAGGAGTCCCGTAGTGTTGTCGCTATCAATACACACAAGGGCTTGTTCCAGTATACCGGTTGCCCTTCGGAATCTCTTCGACTTGTGCAATTTTCCAGAGGGCCATGGAGGGACTTCTTGCTGGAATTGATCACACTGTAGTCTACCTGAATGATATCCTTGAGACTGGCATCACTGAGGTGGAACACTTAAGGAACCTGGAAACTGTATTATCTCGACTAGAAGACGCAGGGCTGAGACTGAAGAAGTCAAAGTGTGCTTTCCAGGGGCCTGAAGTGGAATACCTGGGGCACAAGGTGTCTGTAAAAGGGCTGCAACCACTCAATAAAAAAGTACAGGCGATCAAGGAAGCCCTGGAGCCAGAGACGTGGGACAGCTGCACGCTTACCTGGGTCTGCTGAATTATTATGGCCGTTTTCTACCGGACCTGGCCTCTGTGTTGGCTCAGCTGCACAGGCTTCTTAAAAATGGGACAAAGTGGACCTGGCGCGCGCCACAGAAGTCAGCATTTCAGAAGTCCAAGGACTTGCTCTCATCTGCTGCAGTATTGTCTAATTCAATGGACGACAGCACTGATAAGCCAATCTGCTTTGCATCACGCTCGTTAGCTCCTGCGGAGAAGCGTAATTCTCAATTAGAGAAGGAAGGCCTTGCAATAATATTTACAATCAAAAAGTTTCATCAATACATCTATGGTCGCAGCTTTACCATCCAAACAGATCAGAAGCCGTGGCTTGGGCTTCTTGGGGAGCTGAAAAACATCCAACCTACTGCATCGGGTGGTCTACAAAGATGGGCCCTCATGCTGATGCAATACCAGTACACCCTCGTGTATAAACCAGGCCCCACAATTGCCAGTGCCGATGGTCTCAGTAGGTTGCCCTTGCCATATACACCACCAGATCCACCAGCGCCCCCACAGCTTGCATGTTTACTAAAACAGCTCCAGTCAGCTCCGATCACCAGTCCGCAGCTTAAGCGCTTGTCAGCTCGAGACCCTCTACTCGCCAAGGTTTGTAAGAGAGGGCTGGCCCCGTGTGAGCCCATCGGCGGAATTACAGCCTTATTTTAATAAGCGGAACTAACCATGTGTAGAAGATGGCATCCTGCTGTGGGGGTTGAGAGTAGTTGTGCCACCAAAGGGCCACCAAACACTTAGAGGAGCTCCATGAGACACATCAGGGTATCTCAAGGATGAAAGCCACGGCACAAGCATACTTGTGGTAGCCTGGATTGGATGCTGCAGTGGAAGAACTTGTGAAATCTTGTGAATTATGTCAGCAGTTGCGGAATGCTCCGGCAGAGGCTCCAATTTGCCCATGGGAATGGTCCAGACGGACATGGACTCGAATTCACATTGACTATGCAGGCCCATTTATGGGGGATACTTTCCTGGTTGTGGTAGACGCCCACGCCAAGTGGCTGGATGTGTTACCAGTAAAGTCAGCCATTTCAGCTGCTACCATAGAGCACTTGCGACAGCTGTTCAACGTTCATGGTTTGCCACACACTGTTGTCTTGAAGGCTTTCTGTCAGCTAAAGGGGTGTGCCACATCACCTCGGCACCTGACCACTCGGCCATGAATGGTTTGGTGGAGAAAGCAGTACACACCAGGAAGTCTTTGCTTAAAAAAATTAAGGAAGGCACTCTGAAGACACGCTTGTCCAGGTTTTTGGCTTCTTATCACACCACGCCAATTCATAAATACAAATTAAAGGTTATGTCCTTTGGGGCTATATAACACTGTGGTTGCTTACACAATCAGCCTCTCCAGGATCCTATGGGTGCTGTTTCCAGGATGTTAAATACAGATAATGGAATCAGACTCAAATGCCCTTAAAGCCTCCCTAGCACACATAGAGTATATTAATTATATAATATTTAGCAAAAACATGAGCAACTTGATTTAATTAACAGTAGTCTAATTCCACTGCCCACATTTCCAAGATCCCACATATTGGGCCCTATTCATAAAAGTTTAACCCACTAAGTTCTTTGTTTTAACAATAAAATACAGTTGGATATTCATGACATGTAACTAAAGTGTTTCATGTGCTTCTTTCCATCATTCCTGTGAAAGTCCATTTGACCCCATGAGAAATATGTCCCTTTCCAGCAGAAATACAATTAGAAAGTAGACTGGCATTAAGTTTAGGTCTTTTTTTGTAGCTAAAGTAGGATTAAGCAGTTTCTACTGTGCATATAGTCTAATCAGCCTAATCATTTACTCATTTGCTGCATGCTTCTCTCTTTAATGCAAACACAAAATCTAAAATCCATCCAGCGCCTCAATTTAGAAGTTAAACATTAGCAGTTTTAAAGAATTAAGTCATCTACAGAAAACCAAACACTGTATAACTGTCCCCAACCAGGAGCTATAGTGGCCATGAGCATATATCTAAATAACCCCTTTGTCTACTTACAATGAAGTTTGCTAAGGATTTTTTTTCGCACAGCTTGTTGAATGTATCTGAATTTGGGGAAATTTGGAGGCTGTATGTAGATTCAACCCCATACATTAAATAACAGAAAAATATGTTTATATTTTTTATGAAGACCTTTTTGAAAATGCTCTTATTCTGACAAAGCTAACTTGTCTTCAAATATGCATGTTTGTTACTGATAGAGTTCTGTGGGGGGGAGCCAACTGCTCCCTGCTTAAAGGGATTTCATGAGAGACAGTTCTTAGTTTGGTTTCATAGCAACCACAGCTCATCAGGTATAAACACCACAAACAGTCAACCAGTGTATGTCTGTGTGCTACTTGTTTAACTGGAAATGTAAATAGGAATCATATTAATGTGCTGTCGTTCATATTAATTGTTAAAATAATTAAAAAGACCAGTGAAAATTACCACCCCAAGAATGTTTGTTTGGGATACTGTAATTCATGACTGAAGCTGTTTTATTCAAGTAATTAATTTGATATAGGTATATATTGCCAATGTGTATATATTACCTCGAGGGAAGAAGACACAGGCTAAAGGCTCATGGGGATTTTACTGCTGTTTTTCTGCTCAATTAAAAGAAAACTGGAGAGTCTCTAGAACGTTAGGCAAATACCCTGCCCAAAATGATGTTTACAAGTATTTTACCAATTCACATGTTGGTTTATGTAAGTGCATCCTCCTAAGGCGAATAAAAAAATGTATTTCCAAACTGTTTTTAGATGATGATGCACCTGCACAATCCCTCTGTCTTTTTTCACACACCACAAACTGATTCATTATGTACTTAACAAGGGTACAATGCGGTGGCATTAGTACTGTCAGATTCTTAATCACAAAATCGCTGCATTATTAAGCACGGTTTTCCAGACTATCATAGGTAAACTAAAAATGAGAAAAAAACACATGTAAAATTCACATTTAGACTTAGTTGTACAATTTTTTAAAAAAAGCTTTATTATTGCTGTAATTACTGTATTATTAGAATGTTCACTGCGCCCACCTAAAACCATTGCCATACAACAGTGTTAGATTTTGTCTCAAAATTGTTTTCTGCGTTTATCAAACAAATCTATAGACTTTTCTATTGCTTGCATTTTAGTCAATATCTGTCTACTGTAAATATGACTGTCTGGGCTGTGCTCTGATCATTTAAGACGTCAATATATTTTATTACAACTTTTAATCCAGGTATTACAGGGTAACCTGGATTTTGATGCCATTTAATGGTTCCATAACTAGCACTATTTGTTAAACTGCTTTCTGAACTGTAGAGAATCAGTAGCTACCGTATTTAATAAAATTATTTCAAACTAAGGGCAGCAGTATGGAGTAGTGATTAGGGCTCTGGACTCTTGACCGCAGGGTCGTGGGTTCAATCCCAGGTGAGGGACACTGCTGCTGTACCCTTGAGCAAAATACTTTTCCTAGATTGTTCCAGTAAAAACCCAACTGTATAAATGGGTAATTGTATGCAAAAGTGATGTGTAAAAATAATGTAATTGTATGTAAAAAATAATGTGCTATCTTGTAACAATTGTAAGTCGCCCTGGATAAGGGCGCCTGCTAAGAAATAAATAATAATGATCACTAATCTATAATTTGTGTACTACCAGGAACTACACTACGAGGTTAAGTGTTATAGTATGTTTAACTCACCATCAGAGCATCATAAGAGTCTCATAGAAAAATAAATGCTTTTAATACTTTGAAAACAATTTATAACAGACAATCAACTGCATTGCTGTGAAATGTTGTAAAGCACATGATTTTAAGAATGGTCAAAAAGATTAATGTATATTTTTCTCTCAGCTGTGCACATTTTCTTTCAATAAATTTGGATAACTATTCAGTTGCGTGCAAAACAGAAAAGGGGAACGGACTGCATTATTAAACTGCTGCTATTTTAAATGTAAAGCTTACAAATAATATGTGCCCCCACCCCATTCTGGCCAGCTTGCTGCATAGTCTAGGCCAGGAATGGACTTTTTTACGTTAAAAACAAAATACCATTAAATACAGTACAAGAAGGTGCTTAAATTGTGTTAAATGTACATATAGGTTTGCAATGTGTTGGTTTAAGCTGTACTTGTAGCAACACAAAAGAGCAGCTTAAGAACCAAGCACATGTATACTGTATGTATCTAATAATAACATGACATCATCTGCTTTATACTCCTTATGTACTGTTTAAGTATGTAATAATCTGTAATTTATAGGATATTGTGGATTATTGTGTCTCTCCAAAAACAAATGTACATTAATTTACATAAATATCAGTAAAAAGCAGACACTGTAATCTTTTCTCTTTCTTGCAGTTCATAGAATAGCAAACAGACTGACCCCAGGGCACATAGCTGTGAGCTATGAGGGTAGATTATAGGAACTAAACCTGTTTAGCCTAGAAAATAGGCTAAATTTAGCACAGATACTAGGACTGTGAGGACACATTTGGAAGCTGAGTAGAGCCAAGAGGCACTTTCACCGAGTCATGTTTCTTTCTTTTTTTACTGAGTACAGATTTGAGCCCAGTTCAATAAATGGACGTTAACACTAATATCCCTGTATGAAAACTGTATTTTTCATCTCAAGAAGCAATTATTATAGGATGTCCGCAAATGCTGGCTATCGCTAATTATTTCCCATTGATTGAAATATCTGGTTTAATAACGGACATAGAATGTGTAATAATGAATATTACATAAAAATATACTGTGTTCTTCGGATTTAACATAACTTAGATTAATCTGAAATATTATTGTTTATGTGGAGAATCATTATTATTATTATTATTATTATTATTATCATCATCATCCTCATACATAAACCATACTCTCCAACATTTGAGAGATGAAAATAGGTACACTCGTGTGGCATTGAGAGAGCAAGTGGCTCACAGTGTGGTAGTGAGTGACCTGCTTCCACAGGGGGTCTGGTGACATGCCCCTTTCCGAGAATGTTTGAAATGTTAACTCCTGCAATGTAGAATGCATATTTTTACATTTTAGATACAACAAAAATCTGTATATGTCTCACAAAATCTCACTAACAAATTCCGTAATGATGAACAGTCTTCCCTGTCTTCTTAACTCAGTGCTCAGTTGTCCTGTCCTACACTTGATTTCTTTTTAAAGCAGGTGGTATAAACTGACTTATTCCAAAAGTATCATTTTTTTTAATTTTAAGAACTTATATCTCTTACCCAAGTGCACAAATACTACAGAAAGAATATACATTTCTGTGCCTGCATGATATACTGTATAAACATTTATATATTCTTATCAAAATACATATTGAATAGAGAGAAGAAATGACAGATACCTAAGGTGATTGGTCCCAGTGTCCCCATAGCCTTTCTTCAGATGCTCATTTCGTCCCATTTTTTTCCCCAATCGTCACACCGGTAACAGAATATTGTATTTTCATGCAGGCTGCTGTGTTACTACCATATCTAACTTATTACAGTACAATGACCCTTGGGGTGCATTGGTAAACTCAAGCTCAGAGTGCCAGTGCGCACTATGACTGTTCGTAAACTCCTGGAGTGCTCTGTGGTGTTGTTCCAAAACTCAGAGAAGATGAATTTGGGAGCGCTCTGGCCGCTGGATTCTCAGAGCGCTCACTTTCAAAATCAAACTGAAGAGCAGCTGTAGTAATTACAGTAGTATTAGACTTATGAGTATAAATTTAAAAAAAAAAGTTATATCGGTATAAGAAAAAGCCAATAAATGGCATAACTGCATAATGATCATAGTTAATAAGAACATAAGAAAGTTTACAAACATGAGGAGGCCATTCAGCCCATCTTGCTCGTTTGATTGTTAGTGGCTTATTGGTCCCAGAATCTCATCAAGCAGCTTCTTGAAGGATCCCAGATGTTGTTGTCAGCTTCAACAACATTACTGGGGAGTTGGTTCCAGAGTCCCACAATTCTCGGTAAAAAAGTGCCTCCTATTTTCTGTTCTGAATGCCCCTTTATCTAATCTCCATTTGTGACCCCTGGTCATTTTTAATGCTTGAATCAGATCACTGCATAGTTTCCATTGTTCAAGACTGAAGGGATTCAATTCTTTAAGCCTGTCTGCATATGACATGCTTTTTAAACCCATAATAATTATGGTTGCTCTTCTTTGCACTGTTTCTAGAGCAGCAATATCCTTTTTGTAGTGAGGTGACCAGAACTGAACACAATAATAAATTCTTCTAATGCATTGTAAAGTTTTAACATTACTTCCCTTGATTTAAATTCAACACTTTTCACTATACTGTATATCCGAGCATTTTGTTGGCCTTTTTTATAGCTTCCCCACATTGTCTAGATGAAGACATTTCTGAGTCAACATAAACTCCTAAATCTTTTTCATAGATTCCTTCTTCAATTTCAATATCTCCCATATGGTATTTATAATGCACATTTTTATTGCCTGCGTGCAGTACCTAACACTTTTCTCTATTAAATGTCATTTGCCATGTGTCTGCCCAGTTCTGAATGCTGTCTAGATCATTTTGAATGACCTTTGCTGCTGCAACGTTGTTTGCCACTCCTCCTATTTTTGTCGTCTGCAAATTTAACAAGTTTGCTTACTGTACCAGAATCTAAGTCATTAATGTAGATTAGGAATAGCAGAGGACCTAATACTGATCCCTGTGGTACACCACTGGTTACCTCGCTCAATTTTGAGGTTTCTCCTCTAATCAGTACTTTCTGTTTTCTACATGTTGACCACTCCCTAATCCATGTGCATGCATTTCCTTTAATCCCTTCTGCATTCAGTTTGAGAATTAATCTTTTATGCGGGACTTTGTCAAAAACTTTCTGGAAATCTAAATAAACCATGTTGTATGCTTTGCAATTATCCATTGTCGATGTTGCATCCTCAAAAAAATCAAATATGCTGACTGTTTCCCAGGATAATGTTACCATATAGGTAATTTTCCATTTTGGATCTTATTATAGTTTCTATCTTATTATAGTCAGGCTTATTGGTCTGTAGTTACCTGGTTCGGTTTTCTCTCCCTTTTTTTGGATCGGTATTACATTTGCAATTCTCCAGCCTGTCGGTACAACTCTTGTGTGAAGAGACTGTTGCATGACCTTGGTTAGATAGTACTATCAGTATTACGACCGGCTTACATTTTCGTCCTCACTGTCAGATTGAAGATCGTGTAAAACATTACCAAAAATGTTTTCAATCATTGAGAAAACCATAACTTTTTTACTTTATGAACGCAGCCTTGAAGTGACTAAAGGGAAGGTTGAACGACCAGTAGCATTAAAAAGCAGCTGTACAGCGCCGTGCAAACCTTGAAAATGACTGAACAGTCAACGTTCGTATTTCCAACCAATCACAGATAATTGCGGGTGGGTTTATCCACTGACTGTTGCAAAAATGAACTAGCAGCTATCCTCGTCTGAATCATCACTCGCTGCTTCAGGAGGTTAGACTACTGTAGTCTAAAAATAATGGTTCATACAGGTACCATTGTATTGTAACATAGAATCTGTAAAAGTATACAAATACCTGGGTTTTTGGATAGACGAGAATCTCAATTTTAAGATACATATAGATAAACTTTCGATAAAATTAAAACTCAAGCTAAGTTTTTATTTTAGACATAAATATTGTTTTTCATTTGAGGCAAAGAAAGCACTTGTATGTCACACTTTTCTTTCAGTGATTGATTACGGAGATATTCTTTACATGCATGCAACTTCATCTAGTCTGAGGATACTAGACTCTCTTTATCATGGAGCTCTTAGATTTGTAACCAATTCTAGATCTTTAACTCTTCATTCTGAGCTGTACAGGCAAATGGGGTGGACCTCACTTTCTTCACGCAGACTGAAGCACAGGTATATCTTTGTATTAGTGTATTAGTTATTCTAGGAAAACTTCCATCTCTGGTAACCACCAGCACTAATATTTACCAACTTAGATCCCAGTCAATATTATTTTTTTCAATTCCAAAAATATGTACTGTGTTTGGGAAAAAGGTTTTCAGTTGTTAAGAACATAAGAAGTTTACAAAACGAGAGGAGGCCATTTGGACCATCTTGCTCGTTTTGGTTGTTAGTAGCTTATTGATCCCAGAATCTCATCAAGCAGCTTCTTGAAGGCTTCAAAAACACTTAAAATGATCTGATTTATATATCATTAAGATATTTTAAATATCAGGTTAGAAATTTTATTTCTGATAAATGTACTTGTTTTAATTAATTTGCAAGTTGCAAATAATCCAATGAAATGTATTGATTAATTACTTTTTAATGGTATTATTATTTTTTAAATGTTCATGTTAATCTATGTAGTTCTATGTGTGTGATTGTTTCTGTATTGCTGCATTCTTGGCCAGTTCTCTCTTGTAAAAGAGATTTTGAATCTCAATGTGACTTCCTGGTTAAATAAAGGTTAAATTAAAAAAAAAAAAGGTGTTCGAATTATTCTCTTCACCCATGATATTCGTGTATCTGTGTGCAAACGACTTTGCTTTGTGTGTAGCTATAGGTGACAATTGCGGAAACCAATGCTGTCATGACACATCACCGTGCCATGTTTACAACGCAGTGCACTGAAGCTTGTCATGGTTTGAACACTTAGTTTGTGCATCAAAATAGCCCATCACAACAATAGGAGGGGCTGTAAAATATGACAAAAATATTTGGAAACATATTTTCTATTGAAATAAGTCTATATTCACTTTCAGTTCATCACAGATACCCTCTAAGAAACCTATGTTAGTGAATAATACAAAATAATTTATGAACTAGTTATTTTCACATGTTGTAAAAATATTTTAAAAGTTTCAGAACATTTTGTATTTCTTTAAGTATACATTTTATGTTTTTAGCAATAATGAAATACAATAGTTTCAGGTCTCCAGGTGCCCATTCAATTTCTTTATAAAAAATGATTTACATTGATAGTGGAGTACTGTATATGATACAAATAATTACAACAAAAAAAAAAGAATCACATTCTCGTTTCATTTTACCTTCTTTAAAAAAATATCTAAAGCTGCCTTAGAGACAGGATAAATTTTTATTTTGGTGACCCCTTATTTTTATTTCTGTGTTAAATGTATTATAGAAGTATATTTTATCCTGCAAAGTTTAAGAAAAAAAGAGACAAAGATATCTGCTGCATATGTGAGATAGCTATGTAAGGTATTTTATATGTATTTTACTTTATCACAGCTATTAGTTTAATAGAAGAAAAACAACACATTGATAAAAACATAAGTTTTTCCTTCAGCAGAAGAGGCAAATGTCAAGGCTTGAATTACTGGCGGGCTGGGGTCGATCCTTTTAAGCTTCTCCAAATTGTTTTATTTCCAAATGTCCTTTTTAACATCACTTAAGACAGAAAGGAACTGTTAAAAACGTGTTAATTGTATGATGACATTTCCTGCCTTGTCTGTGCAGTTTCTCAGTACCAATCAATGATACTTTTTTCAGTACCAATCAATAATAATGAGAAAGCGCTCAAGACAATCTGGAAACTTCTCTCCCCATTTTACATAGACTTATGCATATATTAAGGAAGATTAAATAGTATTCCTTTTGTAAGTAAAGAGTGACAACATTGCATTTGATCAAAAAAAGGAATATGATTTAATCTTATTACACCTTGATCCATGTCTTAGCCAAGATCAGCAAAGAAATGAGCCTTCATAAAATGCGTAGTTATCTAATTTAGACTGTCAGAAGATGCTTTCTCATGTTCATTGATTGGCATCAAAAAATGGAATAGACAGGAAATTTCATCAAGCAATTAACAAGTTTTTAACTGGGTCCTTTCTGTTTGAAGTGATGCCCGTCAGCTGAAAACATGTTAAAGATGGAATTTGGAAATACAACTATTCGGAGAAACTTAAAAGGGTTTGCCTATGTGGATTACTATTTACAATCTTAATAACTACTTCAAAAGGAAATTCCTGTTTCTGCAATCAGGGCCGCTTCTAAACAGAACTCAGAAAAGCTGATTAATGGGCTTCGTTTATTGCACAGTCAAAAGATGTTTAACACATTTCATCACCTAGTAATAGTTTAATAGTAGAGAGTGGCTGAAAAAAATCCTAGTATCTATTAATCATGGTACAGTACATATCCAAGCAGAAACTGCAATAGAAAAAAAAAATATACAGAACGAATACCATGTCATTTTAAATGGTAAGAATCTTTTGTATTTTTTTAACAATTATTTTTATTAATTTTTTCCTTTCTTTTCCCCATCCCTTCACAATACAGAAATACAACATAATATCAAGACAAAAACAAGATTATAACAAGATACAATAATCTATTAAACCTAAAATATCAAAGAAAGAATGTACCTTAATTGAATGAAAGTTATCCTCGGGGGAAATGCCATAATATGCACTTAATCTTATTCAAACAACTGTGCCTTTTTATGGGCAGCAGCATCCCATGCTGCCGTGTTAGTGGTTGCTAAGTGTAGCTGAGTCGTAGATCTTTCCAAAAGAATGAGAAATTTAAAGTGTATGACACAGGGGCATGGTCCGAGATTAATATATTTTGGATATCTGTGGACTTCACAAACCGCAAAATATTACAAATGAGCTTCTTGCAAATAGGAAATATCAATTTTTTTTAAAAAAGATAATCTAAGCACTGTGCTCTTGTTACAGGATGATTGCTCCCTCACAAATTTCAGGAATTAATGACAAAACTACCCATGGTCAAAAATAGAGATAAAGATCAGGGAGACTGAAAGTAAAAGACGTAGTACTCAGAGAGCAAGAATATATGACATGGAGAAAGATTCCCGAATCGGCACTCATAATACAGCAATATCCTATAGGACAGAAGCATAGTAATGACAAAAACGCAGCAAAATAAACTGAGAAGGAAGCGTGGTTACAAAACTTTAGAATGATAAAGAAGAGAGCCAGAGAGAGCACACTACATATCAGAAAGCTCCAGCCACAGTTGAGATATGTACTCCATCTCACTCACTGGTTCCGCTCCCTACCCCTAAATCCCCAAATTCCAGGCCCCAAATTCCCAAAATTGTGGTAGGACTACAACAGTACTGAGTAAGTTACTGCTGTCAGATAAGCCTCCAAATAGCAATCAATTAAATGGGTACACAAAATATAGAAAAAATATCGATGATTCTACCACCCACAGAAATAACACACCCACTGCGTGTCTTTGGTAGAAATACTGTAAATAGCAAGGCAGGGCGTTCGGTGCGGTTTTGTTGATAAATTATTGAATCAATTATCCAGTATTTATCTTGATGTATATAATGAGGACTGGAATCGATTGAAAAATCAATTTTCAATTTAATTGTAGCAGCCCTTATTTGTACTATAGCTCCTTAATCTGTCGACATGTGACCTGAATTTCACTTAGTATAACCAGAGAATAGGTAGACAATATTAATGTTGGTTAAATGTATTCCTCTTTATTCCCAATAGTGATTAGCCAGCTGCTATTACATTTTCCAATAAGCATTTTTTTTTTCAATAACAGACTGCCATTTGACTATATTCAAAATAACTGAACTTTATTTTAGTATGTAAATGTATGTATGGGTATGCCGACATTTCTTTATCAGTTCTATGATGTGCAATGCATCAAAGAAAAGCCGAAACTTTTGAAACATATTCTAAGTCAATAAGCACTCCATGAATTAAAAATCTGTGGGCTTAAAAAAAAAGCATTTATAAATGGAGATTTTTCCGCTGGATAATTATGGATCTAAATGAGTGAGGAAGACAATGACTGGCTAAACTGCCTTAAAATAAATACATTTAATGATACATGAGATGGGTTAAGATTACAAAATCTAGACGTTTCAATACCTGGCGCCAGCACGAGTTTCAGCCTCACAAAAACACCCTAAAAATGTTGTTCTAAAATCTCTTCAGTTTTTAATTTCCAGCACCCAACCCTGTGTGTAATAATGTTAAGAATCCTTCCTAGCAGTAATGGAACAAGCCATTCTATAATTACAGAATATCTTTGAATGGACTGTCTCTACCAATATCTTTGCTGTCTACTATCTGTCTAGCAGGCAGTACCATGGGGATGTGATGCTTGAACCTGCATGCCTCTAATGACCAAGCAGGGAAAAAAAAAAAGAAAAAAAAAAGATGTCAAATGAAGCTCAAAATTCAGTACACACAATTAATGTGGGGATTCGGTACCAAAGTTAGAGATTAGGTATTGTACCAGCGATAGTGCCCGTCGATGAAGGCTCACAACTGGAGTTATGTTTCCTGAGTCCGAAGACGAGGGCACTAACGAAAGTCAAGGTCAACTAACACATGGTAGAGCCTTCATCGAGAGGGCACTATCTCTATTAGAAAAAGATTTATCTCATTTTCTTTAAAATAACACTTTGAAACCTACATCTACCTTGAACTTGTAATGATTCGTCGGGTACCCTTCCGCTGAGAAAAGTTTTAGGAAAATAGTCCCAAAAATGTTCATAAAGGATCACACACATAATTAGATTTAAAAAAACAAAACAAAACTTTATTAAATAAATAACTTTTTTACTAGTTGGGGCTGCTTATAGTTTATCTAAACAGTGCCAGATATCTGAATGGAGCAATATTATTGAACTGTCCTTGTCTCGCTTTGTTGTTGTTGAAAGTGTCTGAGCTCCAGTTGAGCTGACAGGCTGTGATTGGCTGACTTGGCAGTTGCAGGTACAGGATTGGTTGCTTTCATTGATGCAAAGTATTGATTGGCTGATTTTGATGGATAATAAAATAGATGTGGCACAATTGTGTATTTTTTTAGTATTTACTGTGCATTAGATGTGAACCACGCTTAAAAATACAGCAAGTCAAAATGTAAAAGCCTGTACTTGAGCGCAGTGATTTTAAATTGGATTCACAGGTGATGCGGTGACGTTCCAGCGGGCATCTGCTGTGTATTAATGCCTGCTATGGCTGGAAGCTGATTGGCTGATGATGCTGAATCATTTTCTAATGCATATTTTATAAGCTGTTTGACCCTGAAATCAGTGTTGGGCTGAGCAAAAAAGAAATTAATATTGTTTAGGAGCTGCCGCTCTATAAATATTCACAGAAATTTGCAGCCCAACGTGATTTAACCCCTTAAATACACTTTTACTTACTCAACTATAATACATACATTGACATGTGTGCCATGTTTGCCAGCTGTTTTGACCCTGAAATCAGTGTTTGGCTGAGCGAAAAAGAAATGAATATTGTTTAGGAGGTGCCCCTCTATAAATATCCACAGAGAAATTAGCAGCCCAACATTATTTAACTTAAATGCAAAGCCAATCATTCAGTTTGAAGCCGATCAAAGTCTGAATAAGAAACAAGTGAGTATGAAACAGGTGAATAAGAAGCCAACTTCAGACTCGTCTATGGCATTGCAATTGCCTCAACCTGTGGTGCAGACAGTTTTTGAGCTGCGCACAGGCTCCCCGGGCACGCCCCCCAGCCAATCAGGACCTCTCGAACAACTCAGCACTAGGCGAGCCATAGATATCCATGGGGCGAGCCTACCTGCTGAATTAGTTGCCAAGCAACATGTCTCCTGTTGCGTGTGTCAGCTGCTTCCATAAAGGCACAAATGCACTCAACAACCAGCGACAGGCTCTCCCTGTCACAGAGAGATAAATCAATAGAACCTTGTTCCCTTTGGTTCTTGTTTATTTCCAACATTTGATTAACAAGGATTGAATAAAGTATTATTTATTTTCGTTGTACATCTGTAGTAATACATAAGAAAGACACTATCAATTAGTAAATATAACAATTTCATTTTAGAAAATGTTGCTGAAATGTATCTGTACAATGTTATTTTTTGTGTAAGGCAGTTGACAGGGTTACTATGGCAACATATCAGGCTGAGCTGAGCTGGGTTTTTTTGTAATGTGCCAGAAGACCTGTGTTTTAGTTAGCAGTCAGTTACTATGGAGATGAAAGATGGTACAGCAATCATTTGACACTCCTGTGAAATACTTTGGTTACAATAAATACTTTTAATACAGTATAAACATTTCTATACCTGTTAAGATTATTAGATTCCTGTTATGTGTCTGGATCGCTTTTGTGAGTTGTGTCTGTGTAACAGGGCAAGGTGCCCTGTACATTGTTTTGTTTGTTTTCTTTTAGATCGGGGTCTCCCCCTCCGCCCTGTGCAGTGTATTTTGTATTTGTTTTGTTTATTGTATTGTATTTATATGACGGCGTAGCCGTTTGTTTATTTTGTTATTATTTAGTAGCGTGGATGGGTAGCCCCATCCACAACGCAATTAGTAAACTTGTGCAGAAGGTGGCCATCTCCCGAATTAATTAGGTGATTTAATTTGTTGCTAATCGGGAGATGGTCACCTGTTATAAAAAGCCTGCAGCTCTCCAGCTCAGGGTGGGTGTTGTAGGAACGGAGAGAGCGAGAGTGGAGAGAACTGAGAGAGAAACAGTAAACGGTAACGGATAGGAACAGTGAAGGCAATCTGCCCAGCCTGACCTATTCCGTGTGTATTTCTGTGTTCGTGATTTGTTTATGTTCAAACCTTTTATTTCGCTCGGTGAGCAAAGTGTGTTTTTTGTTTAAATATTTTATTTATGGTTTGTTGTGCTGAATAAAAACGGCACAGCCTTTACCTGCAGTACTTCCCTGGTGTCAGTTTTCCTTCCTGCATCTGCCTGACGTCAGACCACCCAGTCACCCTGTCACAGTCTGTCATTATTTTTTTGATAGTGTATTATTTATTTATGTTTGCTTTGTACCTGTTTAGTTAAGAAATTAAGCTAACAAATTGTTTTTTGAATATTTGCCACACATCTTCTCTATAGCAGAACAGTTTATGGTTTTTATCACTCTGGAAAATCCGAACCCAATTACAGAAAGTCATGTGCAGACCAAGATTTCTTTGTTATGAAGCTTTGTGGTATATATTTTGTGACCATTGTCCTTCTCCTGCCCTGCTGTCAATACCAGCCTATGGACTGGGCAATATTTCCTTTGTATGGCTGATCCAGTTCCTGAAGGTCAGACCTTTAATATTTCTTCAATGATATCAGGAACTCATTTCGAACCGTACCGTAGAGTATACCTTCCAAAACTATATTATGTCGTTTGCATCAGTGACTGTTTGCCTAACTGTGAAAGCGCTTTTAGGCATTTGAGCAACTGCCTGGAACGTGGCATAGGCACATAACAAATCAATATATTATAATACTTGTGAAGGGTGAGTACTCCCCGTCTCATATTATGTAAATGCAGGCGTTTCCAAGTCCATGCTGCGGGTGTTTGATGGGGTGACAGTTCCTCATAGAGATCTTGTTTGACCATGTTTGTGAAGTTTGTGTTTCAGAATCAGTTATACATAGGCAGTAACAGTAAGTTGCAAGAATGTTTAAAAAGTCATTGGGAGTCTGCTAAAATGTAGCGATACCAACGGAACAGCCTTTTTTCATAATTATCTGATGCAGACGTGGGTCAAGATGCATGTTTTTTCTTTCTTCATACAAATATGGTATGAGTGCATGGATTAAGCTAGCATTTCCTTTGCTTAAGAATTCAGGGCTTAATATGTCTTGGTATCAATGGACTGCTTTGTGAAACATCCCTAGAGGCTTCACAGATGGCATTTTCTGCAGCAGTTTAAGCTCCCCACATCAGGTCTTCCAGCTTGTTAAAAGCAATAGCATATTGCTATCCTCTCTGCATCAGCTGCCCCTCATTTATGCTGTATTCCAGTTTTCATCATCATTTTACCTGTATCTTTAATGAATTATAAAGCTAAACTGTAATTACAAATTTCCCTAAAGATCATCACTTTTTCAATTATGAATGACAGCAAAAGCTAATGGGTTTTTTTTTTGCTTTTTTTTTACATACTAAAGAAACAAATTCTCATCTGAGTAATGATCCAGTACTTTCCTAAAAGCCTTGGTCCCAGTGTGCAAAGGGATTAACACCTCCCTCTATCAATAATACATGCCACCAGAGTACTGAGTCATTCATAATGTTTAATTAAGGACAAGAGGTTTGCCACAGCGTATGCAATGATTCTTTAGGTCTTATTAGATTGAGATCTTTTGCAAAGATATATCGGGGCACTTTATATTTGATCTACATTTTCAAAATATTGTACTTATTGCTTGATTATCCTAACATGTGTGTTTTGTATTCTATATGATGCTTAGAACATTAGCTGGATTTGTGAACTTAGGCGGTTTTAGAAGTGACCAATGTATGCAATGGTAATGTCTGCCCACTACTAAATGGAAAATCTCTACCACTGAAATTTTAACTGTACACCACTTGTGGTCACTTAAGCTTATAGGAGTCTTTTCAGAGGCAAGTGGTTAAAAAAGGGATGTTTTGCTGGAATAGGTCAAAATAATAAAAAAAAACCCACTAAAAAATAACCTTTTGTGAATATGGCCCTTAGGGCCTCATTTACGAAAGGGCACTAAACTTTATGGTGCATGATAATTGAAATTACTGTGCATGTTAATGATTTCCATATTTACTATTGCAATTTTATTCATTCACACTAAATAGTGGGCATATTATGGTACATACTAATTTTATTGTGCCATGCTATGGTAATCAGAATGAATAATATAATTTGTATGGTAATGAATGATAATGTATTTAAATGAAGCACCCCTCTCTGAATAATGAGATGAGCTTAATTCACACCGTATTTACAAAAGGGTGATAATTGTATTGTGCACATTAAAGTGAGCGATAATTAGTTTGTTTGGACACCAGGCTTTAACTACTGATAGGTGCGCTATTTAAACCTATTTTTCTGGCCTGGAAACTGTACTGTTAGTTAATATATCAGATTAATCTGATTGTGAGACAGCAGGGAGGGGGTTAATTCCTCCCTATAGAAAAACATGTGCGTAAGGCAGATTTTTGGTTTGTTTGGTTAATTGTTTTATTGTTAATCATTACCTGCACCTGGCTGCTATTGAAAATTGGAGCCAGGTGCCCGGTATTTAAGGAGAGCAGTCAGTCTGCTCAGGGCGGCTGCTGAAGAGGGTAGAAGCCCAACTGTGCTGGTGTGTGGGTACAGCCGTAATTTAAAAGAAAAAAAAAAAAGGTAGAGTGAGTCCTTTTTTGTGTGTGTGATTTTGTTTGTTTTGTTTTGTTACAGGTAAACAGCTTAGCTGTCCTGTTGTTTAGTTTAGGTTCCTGTCTTGTTTTAGTTATTGCTCAAAGAAGAGCTAGGTGTTTGTTTTGTTTATTTTGTTTTGTGCGTTTTCATTAAAAATAGTGCAACCGCGCTTCAAAAATCCATTTGCGTGTGCTGGGTCGGTGTTTTTAAAGGGGTAACGAACCGCGAAGAGGTTCGATCTTTTACATATGGTGGCAGCGAGTGGGGGCGCCCCTAATGACCCAAGAATGGATTTTAAAGATTTAATTGAGAGGATTATTAAAAACACCGCTGCTCAGGAGGAGCAGACAAGGAAGATGGAGAGGCAGACACAAGAGCTGGGGTTGGCCCCGTGGATAATACCGGAGCGGGAGCCAACCGAACTGGAGCTGCTGCTACAAAAGTGGGAGCTGCCGTCCCGAGAGCCAGAGTGGGTGGAGCTACCGTCCCGAGAGCCAGAGGGGATGGAGCTGCCATCCCGAGAGCCAGAGGGGGTGGAGCTGCCGCTTCCAGAACAACCAACCGTGCAAGTGAGTCCGGCGTTGCTGAGGGAGGTTCCCTGTCCCGTCATCGTGGACACCTGGCCGGAATGCCCAGACCTCCCTGCGCTGGACCTTGCTCCCAGGTCACAGTACAGCCAGGCACAGTCGCTTGCCTGGTCCCTTACTCCACTCCCCCTGGAATCCCAGACGTCACTGCGCAAGAGGCAGACGTCGCTACGCAAGGGGCAGAGGTCACTAGCGTTCCCCTGCTGATTGCTCCGCTCCCTTGCCTAGTGCTGCGCTCCACCTGGGATTCCAGAGGTCGCTGCGCAGGTCCACAGGCGCACGCCTCTGCCTGTCAGTCCTGGCTCCCGGTCACCGGTCTGCGCTTATGGTCGCCTTGGACAAGCCGTCTGGGTCCCTCCTCGCGGTCCTGGGTCCCTCCCTGGAACGCCGGAGGACCAACCCACCTCAAGCCCGCCCGTGGAAGAGGGCGAAAATTGACATTTGTGGACTTGAGGGTGGGTGGTCTTTTAAGGGTGGAGGGAGGTGGCCGTTGTATGGCCAATGTCTTGAAAAGACATGGGGGGGGATGTGTGAGACAGCAGGGAGGGGGTTAATTCCTCCCTATAGAAAAACATGTGCGTAAGGCAGATTTTTGGTTTGTTTGGTTAATTGTTTTATTGTTAATCATTACCTGCACCTGGCTGCTATTGAAAATTGGAGCCAGGTGCCCGGTATTTAAGGAGAGCAGTCAGTCTGCTCAGGGCGGCTGCTGAAGAGGGTAGAAGCCCGACTGTGCTGGTGTGTGGGTACAGCCGTAATTTAAAAGAAAAAAAAAAAAGGTAGAGTGAGTCCTTTTTTGTGTGTGTGATTTTGTTTGTTTTGTTTTGTTACAGGTAAACAGCTTAGCTGTCCTGTTGTTTAGTTTAGGTTCCTTTCTTGTTTTAGTTATTGCTCAAAGAAGAGCTAGGTGTTTGTTTTGTTTATTTTGTTTTGTGCGTTTTCATTAAAAACAGCGCAACTGCGCTTTCAAAAATCCATTTGCGTGTGCTGGGTCGGTGTTTTTAAAGGGGCAACGAACCGCGAAGAGGTTCGATCTTTTACATGATATAAGGCCACTAGATGGTAATGTTGAGTTATGGAAGTATAAAAGTAAATAAAGGGTGTTCCTGTTTGACTAGCAATGAATATGGTGGGTCTGACTCGGTCTCTAACGTAACATCAGAAGTGATTCGAATTGCTTTCTATATGAACTAAAACCTGAAATACTTGTGTAAGAATATTTTCTGGATCACTCGCAACACACACACACACACACACACACACACTCAAAAAAAGTAGACGGAAAAAGAAAACTAAAGTAACTCCAATGGTGAGTACAAAGTGAAACTCCTACTAAACATAGACTGCGGTGCAGAACGAATTGTGTAGAAAAACAACAAGCTCCAAACAAAGAGTTTAGACACGGATAAATAGCAGAAATGACTACAGAAGACTCAGCTTTGTTTCAAATATCTCCTCCTTCAGAATTCAATTTCATGTTCCCAGAAGAATGGCCGCTGTGGATTAGCAGATTTCAGAGATTCTGACAGGCCTCTGGGTTAGACAAATAATTTCAGGAAAAATAAGTGAATACCCTGATTTATACAATGGGAGCTGAAGCAGAGGCTATTATCCGGTCTAGAAACCAATTAAAACAATATAATACAGTTAAAGAAGAACTGAATAAACACTTTGAGCCCCGCTGCAATATGATTTTTGAACGTGCCAGATTTCTCAGATGCATGCAAGAGGGGTGAATCTGTAGATAATTGCATCACAGCACTGTATAACCTTATCGAACACTGCGAATATGGAGCATTGCGTGAAGAATTGATGAGACAGGCTGTCTAAGAACCTTCAGATGGACCCATAACTTACATTAGAAAAGGCAAAGAACTTGGCCCACCAAAGTGAAAGTATAAGAAAGCAACAGTCTCTATTACAAAACAACTTTGATGCAGAGCAAGTGGTTGAAGTGCTAGAGGAAAGTTTGCCAATACAGGCAGTAAGCTCAAAATAGTTCACCCAAAGCAAACATAAGGGGCACCAGATAAAGAAAGGCACACATGGCCAGGACAGTGGAGAAACAGAGACACACTAAAACTTGCTCTTGGTGTGGAAGAAGTCCTCATAGCAAGCAGCTCTGTCCAGCAAAGGAGGCTTCTGCAGAAAGTGCCAAAAGAACGGCCATTTTGCTGCTTTTTGTAGATCTAGATCAGCAGTATCAGAAATTTTTGATGAAAGAGACACAGAGATTGCATTCCTTGGATCCATCGGGACCAATCAACAGGAGGAGATCCTCTGCCAAATGGATGACATTCTGGTGTATGGAGCTACACAAGAACAACATGACAAACGCCTCTTTGCAGTCCTTAGAAGACTGGAACTGGCTGGATTAACTCTTAACAGTAAGTGTCAGTTTTCGAGGAATCAAGTCAAATTCTTAGGCCAAATTATTGATATAGCAGGGGTCAAACAGACCCAGATAAAATCAAAGCACTCACTCAGGTGAGCGAGCCTAAGAATGTCAGTGAAATCCGCCGATTTATGGGGCTGGTAAATCATTTAGGCAATTTCATACCTCACTGTGACAGAGAGCGAATAAATCCTAGTCAACAATCTCCCTCCTGACCTATGTGGGCGCTGTATAACAGGAACAGTTTGCCTCATACTGGATGGTCTGGCAGTTCATTTCAGGGTCAGTCGGAAGCCAGCCATCCAGGAAGGGGACGGAGTCACAATGCCCAAAGTCATCGGTCTAATGCAGTATGCAATGTGTCAGTCATGGATTGGAGGAGACGTGATTGAACTAGCTATCGCAGGGGGCGTGACTAAGGGTATATATAACAAGGGGTGTGACGATGTAATCTGGTCCTTCGTTGTGGTTACTGAAAGGACTCGTTTAGGAAATGGAAGTAATTCATTATCGTGAGTGTTTTGTGTTTTGTTTGTTTGATTGTGCTAACCGTTTGTCTTTTGTCACTGTTAGACAGCTAACACAAACTGGGAGCTGCCGCTACTAGCCAGCACCAAAACCTGGACTGTTGGGCTGATTTCTCAGCCCTCCAGAAGATAGAGAACCAGTCGAAATTATGACAAAAGCAAGACTTTGACAGGCACCATAGAGAGAAAACCTTGAGTACTTTACACCCCGGAGATCACGTCTGGGTGCAGGACTCTCAAAAAAAAGGGATAGTACGAGGAAAGTCAAGTACTCTCCGCTCATACTTTATCAGTGTACAGGGATAGCATTCGAAGAAACAGACGACACCTCACTATCGCTCAGGGTGAGCCCTCAGATTCATCGGAAACAAGAATCGTCACAGAATCTCTAAGGCGATACCCAGAGAGATTTCTGAACATGTTGGGCAGCAGTGTGGAGTAGCGGTTAGAGCTCTGGACTCTTGACCGGAGAGTTGTGGGTTCAATCCCTGGTGGGGGACATTGCTGCTGTACCCTTGAGCAAGGTACTTTACCTAGATTGCTCCAGTAAAAACCCAACTGTATAAATGGGTAATTGTATGTAAAAATAATGTGATATCTTGTAACAATTGTAAGTCACCCTGGATAAGGGCGTCTGCTAAGAAATAATAATAATCCCTGTACGTATGGCAGAAGATTCAGGCAGTCTACCCTGTCCTTCAGTAGATTATTATGTGTTTATATTTTACAGGTTTGGTGTTTATTAAAAGTGGTGAATTGCCATTGTATTTTGGGATCTAAAGGACACAGTTCGTGTGGGAGAAGTTAGACAACAAGCAGTTGAAGGATTGAAGAGCATAGACAGTAGCACTTTACCAGGCAAACTAAAACTCTGGGGCTTTCAGTTTGGCCTACTGCCGAGGTTGCCATTGACTGTGTATGAGGTTTCTTTGACAACAGTAAAGAAGCTGGATGCTTTAATCAGTTCATACATCAGGAAATGGTTGGGAGTTCCACGCTGCCTCAGCAGAGTGGAACTTTATGGTAAAGGAATACTGCAGTTACCAGTCTCCGCTCTAACCGAGGAGTTTAAGTACGCCAAGGTCAGACTGGAAATTACATTAGTAGAGTCACGCGACAAATGCGTAAGGGAGGCAGCACCTGTGTTGAAAACTGGAAGAAAGTGGGCGGCAAAGAAAGCTGTGGAGGATGCAAAGGCTGCCCTTCGAATTGGTGATATCATGGGGCAAGTTCAGCATGGAAGAGGGGGTCTTGGTTTCAGTTCAGCTCCTCCTACATGGCACAAGACAGCCCCAGCTCAACGGAGGAAGCTGGTAGTCAACTAGGTGCAAAAGCAGGAGGAGAGGATGAGGTGTATAAAGGCCATTTCCCAGGCCAAGCAGGGAGAATGTATGAGATGGAAGAGTGTGGAGCAACGCAAGATTGCCTGCAAGACCTATGGTCAATGGAACAGAGCAGGATCAGTTTCCTCATCAGGTCAACATGTGATGTTCTCCCATCACCACAGAACCTAAATCTCTGGGTAGATTTTCAGTCTCTCAATTTTGCTGAAATACCAAAATGCAGATTAATTGTTGGGATCAGAGAGTTGTTTTTTGTTCCCATTAGGTTCTATCACTTATGATAATTAGTGGGTCATAACACACTGTGCTCTTCAAAATCAAACAGGTATTTAGCATTACACACTTCTATAAATATGTTAATGCAAGTTTTTTGTCTCAGTTTACATGGTCTAAATGGAAGAAGTGTCTGCATGAAAGGTTTAAATTCAAATGGCCTACCTTTAATTAGCCTCAGTTCCTATTTTTGTTAAATTCAATTTCTTCTTAAATGTTTTTAAGATTTTATTAACATACTGTGTCAGAATTAAATGTCACAGCTATAATTAGGGTGTCACTTTTTTCGTCTCCGTTTGGTAGCATTATCACTGGGTTATGAAAACATGCACTCAGTTATGTAGTAGGTTTTGTCTATAGGGGTAGCATATGTCTTTCTACAGCAATGTCTTTCTGCTGTGTTGTGTTTTGTTGTTCCACGTTAAGAATGTTTAGAATTTGATCTTGCACACTGTTTTTCAATTTAAGGCATTTAAATGTATTGGCACAAGTGGAATTAAGCACACTGTAATTGCACATGTATAGTAACTGCACTGAGAACAGTATGTAACTGATGTGTCATAATAGTTGAAACAAAGTTTACTGGTGTAAAACAAGACTCCGGCAATCTGCTTACCATGGCCCAGTCAGTTAACTGAACCTTTCATTTACTATAGTCATGATCAAACAATGTAGCTTATTTTACAGCCTGCACTTTAAACCTTCAATATCAACCTACCACCACCTACATCGCAACCAGTTTCAATCAATTGCACAATATAATCTTCACTCTCCTCCCCACTTCCAACTCACTATTGTCTGAGGGGTGGTTGTTGTAATTCAATGAGAATGCAGGAAATGAATGGAAAGTAAAGATCGACCTTATTGCACTTAGCTAAATTGTGACGCTGCCCATGTAAACGGTTGCCACAGTACATTTGCACTGTAATTTTGCAGTTTTAACAGGAATTCAGTCAGGATAGATGTTGGTGTGTTCTGCAATATTAACCCATACATGAGGAGCCCTACTTTTAACTAAAGCTACCATACATAATAATCTTCTGGAACCAGGGGGTGTTTTAATGTTACAGTGTTTGTAACTGTCTGAAAGTAGACTGTATTGTACATACTGTAAGCCATGCGTGTGTGGGTGTATAATGCATCAAATCCAAATTAGAAGCATTTGATTATTAAAGAACTACCAAGAAAATAAAACCATATTAGCAGTAGTTAACATAGTACTCTGACATAGAAAAATATGTACTGTAGATGTACAGTACTGTGCAAAAGTTTTAGGCAGGTGTGAAAAAATGCTGTAAAGTAAGAATGCTTTCAAAAATAGACATGTTAATAGATTATATTTATCAATTAACTAAATGCAAAGTGAGTGAACAGAAGAAAAATCTAAATCAAATCCATATTTGGTGTGACCACCCTTTGCCTTCAAAACAGCATCAAGCATCAATTCTTCTAGGTACACTTGCACACAGTTTTTGAAGGAACTCGGCAGGTAGGTTGGCCCAAACATCTTGGAGAACTAACCACAGTTCTTCTGTGGATTTAGGCAGCCTCAGTTGCTTCTCTCTTCATGTAATCCCAGACAGACTCGATGATGTTGAGATCAGGGCTCTGTGGGGGCCACCCCATCACTTCCAGGACTCCTTGTTCTTCTTTACGCTAAAGATAGTTCTTAATGACTTTCGCTGTATGTTTGGGGTCGTTGTCATGCTGCAGAATAAATTTGGGGCCAATCAGATGCCTCCCTGATGGTATTGCATGATGGATAAGTATCTGCCTGTACTTCTCAGCATTGAGGAGACCATTAATTCTGACCAAATCCCCAACTCCATTTGCAGAAATGCAGCCCCAAACTTGCAAGGAACCTCCACCATGCTTCACTGTTGCCTGCAGACACTCATTTGTGTACGCCTCCAGCCCTTCGTGAACAAACTGCCTTCTGCTACAGCCAAATATTTCAAATTTTGACTCATCAGTCCAGAGCACCTGCTGCCATTTTTCTGCACCCCAGTTCCTTTGTTTTCGTGCATAGTTGAGTCGCTTGGCCTTGTTTCCACGCCGGAGGTATGGCTTTTTGGCCGCAAGTCTTCCATGAAGGCCACTTCTGACCAGACTTCTCCGGACAGTAGATGGGTGTACCAAGGTCCCACTGTTTTCTGCCAGTTCTGAGCTGATGGCACTGCTGGACATCTTCCGATTGCGAAGGAAGTAAGCATGATGTGTCTTTCATCTGCTGCAGTAAGTTTCCTTGGCCGACCACTGCTTCTACGGTCCTCAACGTTGCCCGTTTCTTTGTGCTTCTTCAAAAGAGCTTGGACAGCACATCTGGAAACCCCTGTCTGCCTTGAAATTTCTGCCTGGGAGAGACCTTGCTGATGCAGTATAACTACCTTGTGTCTTGTTGCTGTGCTCAGTCTTGCTATGGTGTATGACTTTTGACAGTAAACTGTCTTCAGCAACCTCACCTTGTTAGCTGAGTTTGGCTGTTCCTCACCCAGTTTTATTCCTCCTACACAGCTGTTTCTGTTTCAGTTAATGATTGTGTTTCAACCTACATATTGAATTGATGATCATTAGCACCTGTTTGGTATAATTGTTTAATCATACACCTGACTATATGCCTCCAAAATCCCTGACTGTGCAAGTGTACCTAGAAGAATTGATGCTGTTTTGAAGACAAAGGGTGGTCACACCAAATATGGATTTGATTTAGATTTGTCTTCTGTTCACTCACTTTGCATTTAGTTAATTGATAAATATAATCTATTAACATGTCTATTTTTGAAAGCATTCTTACTTTACAGCATTTTTTCACACCTGCCTAAAACTTTTGCACAGTACTGTATGCCTAGAATCAATTAAGAAAAATACCCAAAATGATAAAATCGATAAAAAAACATCCTTTGACTAGACATATTTGCTAATAAATGTGTGTATGATTTAGCTTTATTATAAATTGGAAAAAACATGTATTATGTATTTGGCTAAATAACGATAAACCATAAATATCTCCACTAAACAACATTTCTGGCAACCTAAATGCCCTTATTTAGGGCACAGAGGTAGTAAATTAGTGAAAGCAAGGAAGAATAATGGCAGAGTGGAAAACAGAGAACATCATAGAAAAGTGTGGAAAATAGACAACATCATAGAAACGTGTGGCACGAATGACCACTGTAAGGCATGTTAGTTTATCACAGTAATCTTTCTAAAGGGTTGACTCATGAATGTGGTTTTGTATCCACTTCTTTAGGGTCAATGGCTAAGGAATACCCTAAGACAATTCAAACCTAAATATTCAACAAAGGGTTGCCAAGTATTTGGCTTGCCTGGGGGCTAAGATAACAGGTGTTCTCAGCACGTAATTCCAATTCCAATAATAAGCCACCCCAAAGGAACTATCATCCAGCTGGCTACATATTATTTTACTATTAGAAACAGCTCTTGATTTAGACACTATTTCTACAGTACCACCGAAAGTTAGGTCTGACACTGTGTTTTTTTTTTTTTTTTTTAATTTAGTCGTTGCCAATTAGTTTTTATTATTTTCTCCCCAATTTGAAATGCCCAATTATTTTTAGGCTCAGCTCACCGCTACCACCCCTGCACTGACTCGAGAGGGGCGAAGATGAACACACGCTGTCCTCCGAAGCGTGTGCCGTCAGCCGCCCGCTTCTTTACACTCTGCAGACTCACCGTGCAGCCGCCTCAGAGGTACAGCGTCGGAGGACAACGCAGCTCTGGGCAGCTTACAGGCAAGCCCGCAGGCGCCCGGCCAGACTACAGGGGTCGCTGGTGCGCGGTGAGCCGAGGACACCCTGGCCGACCTAACCCTCCCTTCTCTCGGACGACGCTCGGCCAATTGAGCGCCGCCCCCTGGGAGCTCCCGTCCACGGTCGGCTGTGGAATAGCCTGGACTCGAACCGGCGACGTCCAGGCTATAGAGCGCATCCTCCACTCTAGCGAGTGCTTTTACTGGATGCGCCACTCGGGAGCCCCTGACGGTGTCTTAATTTAAAGGTATGCGTTGATGTATATATTTTATTAACAACGCTTATGCTACTTCAATAGTGTAAGATTAATTTGCAATTCGCTGCCCGTAAATAAGAGGCAGTTAGCTTGTGTAATACAGGGATAACTTTTCAGGGAAATCTCTACCTGCATACAGAGCTATTTTGTGAGATGCAAGGTTTAGTAAATGTGTAATGTGTTGCTATATTAGTTAATAATAAACAAATGGCTTGCAAGAATGAAGTGTGATCACGTCACAGCATGTCAAACTGGAAAGTTTTTTCTTTGTAAAAATGCTAGTTTAAAAAGACAAATTGACATAATTGACAAAAATAGATGCATATGCATTGACTTATCCTCCTTTTATTTTCTCATTTCATTTTTAAAGAAAGTATATCATAACATACTTCAGGCTTTCCAATTTCCTATAAATATTCAGATTCACACCCAGTACAGCCAGGCCCTTTTTTTTTGCTTTGTTTTTAATCTGCCTTATTCGCTAACCTGATTCTGAACGGCACACTTAATTTAAGTGAAACTGTGATTAAAAGTTATCAAGTGGCTTTGGTGTCAGCTCTGAATGTAACAAACTGTATAAAATATGAGAAAATACATCAGCTCCCACTGGTATAGGCACTCACGATGGTACTGTTTATGTTTTGTTTGTGTAACAGATTAGAGGAATTAGGCAGTGTGAAACATCTGCTTCACTGAGCTAATGTTGAGTGCACCTGGAATCATCTTTCACCTGTCTTTCATTTTGTTATAAACAAGAAGGATTTCTGAGAAAGTTTAAATTGGTATTGTTTTTGAAAACAAGCATTGTTGTTTAATTTACTACAGTACTTCTGAAGAGGTTATGAGCTGTATTCGTTTTGCTAACTAGAATTTTTTATTTTATTTACAGTTTAAATTGTCATTCATATTTAATTTAAATCTTTAGTAAAATGCCATAAATTCATGTAAAGAAAAAAAGCCTATTGCAGGGCTATGTAACCTGCACACACAGGGATATCTTTCCTCCAAAAGGAATACAAATGTGTCACAAGGCTGTCTCCAGAATGTTGTTATGCATTTGTTTTTAAATTACAGTACATTGGGTTAGAACAGTCAGCATGTCAGGCCATGTGTACATCATCTATTTGGTTGCCTGACGTCTCATTATAAATAGCAAATACACTACATAGTGTGGAAGTGGAATAAAATTAAATGGCAAACTAGAGCATTGAAGCTGTCAATACAAAAACAGATACACATGTTTGGCATTTTGACAGTCTGTTATTGTTTTTAGGTTCTTGCTCTGAGGGGTTTAATACCTGGAGATGTGGAACTTCAGTCCTATGTCTACCATTTAAGCCAAGTTTTACAAGACATGAGCTTGATTCTTTTTCATATCATAGTGAAGTGAGGCTTATGTTATTTATCATGTGCTAGTCGGCATCATTTAAACATTATATGTATAGTAGTATTGTTATCTAACAGTCAATATTTGTAGGTTTGAATTTAATTTATATGTTCATTGTAAAATGGTCTTGAAGTTTTGCCACTATAATTAGTCTTTCTGTCTTGTATAATATTGTGTCCACTTCAAATTACATCAATATGTTTTACATAATTTAAAAACTTGGGTTGAGTTTGGTGGTTTGTTAGCTAAAGTGTGGCAAGACCAGTCCAGTTTTCTGTGCTTGTCCGTGACATAAGGTCAGCAAGACAGTGACTTGTCCAGTAATATTGCAAATAGCACCAAACAACCTTACTGCAGTGCATTACCTACGTTACAGAAGTTCTCTCAAGCCACTTACATATCTAGAAGAGGATAGATGAGGGTCTGGAGGTAGCTGCGTGCAGTCTGGTGAAGGCATCTGTAGGCTAGTACAAGAGTCTTGAACTGGATGCGAGCGGTGATCGGGAGCCAGTGGAGTGAGCGGAGCAGTGGAGTTGCGTGAAAGAAGCGAGGCAGAGAGAACACCGGGCGAGCAGCGGAGTTCTGGATGAGCTGGAGCGGACGGGTGGCGGACACAGGGTGGCCAGCCAGGAGGGCGTTGCAGTAGTCTATGCGGGAGAGTACCAGGGCCTGGACCAGGAGCCGGGTGGCGTAGTTGGTGAGGAAGGGTCGGATTCTTCTTATGTTGCTCAGGAAGAATCGGCAAGTGCGTGCCAGAGTGGAGATGTGCTGGGGATAAGAGAGGCAGGGGTCCGGGGTGACTCCGAGGTTCCGAGGAGGAGGGAGAGAGTGTTGTAGATTCCAGAGGAATGGAGATAGAGAGATCAGAGGAGGGGGAGGAGGAGTAGGAGGGAATGAAAAGGAGGTCAGATTTAGAGAGGTTGAGTTTGAGGTGATGCGAGTGCATCCAGGAGGACATAGCAGACAGACAGGTAGTGATATGGGAGGGGATGGTGGAGTCAGAGGTGGGGAAGGAGAGAAAATCTGAGCATCATCAGCATAGAAATGGTATGAGAAACCATAGGATGCGATGAGGGGGCCCAGGGAGCGGGTGTAGAGAGAGAACAGGAGAGGACCCAAGACTGACTCCTGTTGAGAGAGGGTGAGGTGTGGAGGTTGCTCCACGCCAGATTACCTGGTAAGTGCAGTTGGAGAGGTAAGAGGAGAACCAGGCCAGAGCAGTGCCAGAGATTCCCAGGTCAGCGAGAGAGGATAGTAGAATAGAGTGATCGACAGTGTCAAAGGCAGCAGAGAGGTCGAGGAGAATTAGGACAGAGGAGAGAGAGGCAGCACGGGCAGACAGGAGGGTGGTTTCAGTGGAGTAAGCAGAGCGGAAGCCAGATTGGAGAGGGTCGAGCAGGACAGGAAAGCAGAGAGCTGGCAGTGTACAGCCCGGTCGAGGGTTTTGGAGAGGGAGGGTAGGAGGGAGACAGGAAGGTAGCTCTGGAGGGAGGTGGGGTCGAGGGTAGGTTTTTTGAGGAGGGGAGAATATGTTTGAAGGCAGAGGGAAAGAGACCAGAAAGGAGAGAGGTGTTGAGAAGGGAGGAGATGAAGGGAAGTAGAGCAGGAGCAGCAGCTTCAAAGAGGTGAGTGGGGAGGGGGTCGAGGGCACACGTGGTGGGTTTGAGACCCTGGAGCAGGGAGGAGAGGTCAGAGTCTGAGAGGGGAGAGAAGGTGGAGAAGGAGGGTGAGTTAGTAGGGGATGCAGTGGGTGTAGGGGTTGGAGCATGACGGGGTGGAGGGGAGGGAGAGGTGTTAACACTAGAACCGCCGGGTTTATGCTACTACCTAGAACCACCAGCAGTAGTCATTTTGATGGGTACATTTTAAACAGCTTCGATATGAAAATGAAACACAAACTAACAGATACAACTCAAGAGTTTTATTTATGAACATCATGTCTAACATTTGCATAGCAGAAACACCATATTTAAATGAAAAAATAAACATAAAGGCTTTATTTTTTAAATTAGCGCATATAATGCATGACTTAAAAAATGAAAAAACTATAATAAAATGAACATTTCAAAAGATGATATTGTGTAAACAGGTGTAAACTGCTATATGTACATGCAAATTTGTAAAACCGAAGTAATTATTTACAAAAATAACATAAAAGGCTTTTTTTCCCCCACATTACAGCATATAATGTATGACGGAAAAAAATGAAAAACTATAATAAAATAAACATTTCAAAAGAAGATATTGTGTAAACTAGTTATATGTACATACACAATTGTAAAATCTAAATTATTTATAAAAAATAACATAAAAAAAGAAAAAAACTATTATCGTGCATGCTCTCTGAGGGAAATGGGGTTCAAATGAGCTTCTATTGTTATTATACAATCTATTTTACAATCTAAATTGCACAATTCACACAAATAAAACGCTTCTCGACTTTTGCTGTGCATTTACCACAAATGTCTTTTTGACATTGGGCACAGATTTGACAACTTCTGTTTTTGTTGCATTTAGCTACCTGGCACTGTTTCCTCTTGCGCGTATCAGTGGGTGCAGCACTTGTTCCAGGTTGAGGTCCATCTGCTTGCTGCTTTGCCCTCTTCTGGTCCAAATGCTTCTACCGAAGCTCTGTGGCTAGCTGCAAAATAAAGTCTCTCCTACTGATGACTCTGGTGCATTCCTTGTATAAAACAAATGCATTGATCGCTGCCAAGTCCAGAACATTGTAGAAGACAGCGACAGGCCAACGACGAGACCCGCCTTTCACCGAATTCTGCCGTGCCATCTGATCTAAAATGTCTACTCCGTATTTAGTGGCGTTGTAGAAAGCAACAGTCTCGGGTTTCTTCTTGGCATCGGTCCCGATAGAAACTGTGCTGTGAAGGGAGCTTAGAATCAGCACGTTCTTCCTCGGTTTGCACTTGTACACACCAAGTGTCGCAAAGTCATTGTGTTTGAATAGTGTAGTACAGTACAGTGGTGACTGCAAGGCTTGTGCTGATGGTGGCAGCTCTCTTCTCACCTTGTTCACAGTTCCTACCAGGCTTGTTTTTTTTTTTCTTCAACTCCCTGGCCAAATGGAGAGAAGTAAAAAAAAACTGTCGGTGGTGACATTCCTCCCTTTCCCGACGTACGGTTCCAAAAGCCTAAGTACAACAGTGTCCCCCAGTCTCTGACCAGCTGGTCGAGTTTCATCCTTGCCTAGGTAGGGGAAACCATTGACTAGGTACTTTGAATCCACGTCCGCTGCCAGCCAGAATTTTATCCCAAACTTGTCTGGTTTGTTGGACATGTATTGGGTCCAGCGACAGCGTGCTTTTGTAGGAAACAGCTGCTATCAACGGTGATGTTCTCTCCAGGCTTGCAGGCAATGCTGTTTCCGATAAAGCCGTTCCAATTATCTGATGCCAGGACGAATTTGTCTGTCTCCAGGAGTGCGCTTCTACTTTCTCTCCAATCAAAACGCAGGAATCGTAAAATTTCACGAAAACGGTTGCGTGACATTGTCTCCGTGAAAAAAGGAATGCCCCACTGAGTTGACCAGAAGCTCTCCACATAAAGGTTTTTACCCCCATACGCACCGCGAACATACAGGATTGCAATGAATGATTCTAATTCCTCCAATGACATCGTACAGCGTTGGAGGTGGAGTAGCATTCGCATATCGATCAGTAAGTGAAACGCACTGAGAGGGTGTGACAAAGACGACTGAGCGGTGACGTCACGGCAGAGCCAGGAAACACAGTACAGACAGAGACTTGGGGTTTTAGAAGCTGAGCGTGATCGCGCAGCGCTTAATAATCAAACAGAAAATAAAAGGTTTGTACACAAAACAGAAACACGAAACAGGACACGCACTTGCGCCAAAATAAATAGACGAACAAAACGGACTATCAATTAAACAAACGGTGGACGGACAGACACACAAACACGGTGAGTAAATAACTAAACAAGTATCGTGCTGGTCCTCCAGCACGATAGCAATTGTTTTAAATACTCTCTCTCTCTCTCTCTCTCTCTCTCTCTCCGCTCTCCACTCAACGAACACACAACCCCGAAAGTGAGTGAAAACATGCTGTTTTTATGCAGTTGTACCGAGACTCGATTGCTAGTCAATCATTCAATTGGAATCTCGGTACAACTGCACGTGAATTAATTAAGTGCACTCCGACCACACATTACATTTTAACTAGCACGTGAAGTGATTTGTGCCCTCCGTGCCTAAATATAAATCTACATTTTAAATCACAAGTGAAACACAGACCCGCTTATATCCCGTGTACCAATGCCTATACACCAACATTTACACACAACACGTAACACAATACACACGGGGGCACTTTGCCACATATACCCCCTTGTGCAAAGCACACATGGCCTCACGCCACCTCCCTCAGTCCCAAAGTCCCGGAAGAGGGGAAGCAAGTTGTTTCTGGGGTGGCCATGGTGAAATGTCTGGCACCCCAATTCTTCGTGGCTGGCAGCTCCCTCTTCCGGGCTTCAGCCACACTATCTCCTGCCGCGAAGTGCAGCTGGGGGAGCTGGTCTCTGACCTCCCCTTCTTCATGGCCGGCAGTTCCCTCCGTGTGGGCTCCGACCACACAATCTCCGCAGCGAAACTGCTGCGGGGAAGCTGGTCTCCTGACCTCCCTTCTTCATGGCCGGCAGTTCCTCCGTGGGGCTCCGACCACACAATCTCCGCAGCGAACTGCTGCGGGGAAGCTGGTCTCCTGACCTCCCCCTTCTTCATGGCGGGCAGTTCCTCCGTGGGCCGCCACCCACCTCCGCAGCGAAACTGCTGCGAGGGAGCGGTCTCCTGACCTCCCTCCTTCGTGGCCGCTAGCTCCCCTCCGTGGGGCTCTGGCCACCGTGTTTCCTGCCACGGAAATGCGGCTGGGGAGCTGGTCTCCTGACCTCCCCCTTCTTCATGGCCGACAGCCCTTCATGGGGTTCTGGCCATAGTGTAGCGACCCCAGGCTAAGCAGGACCCTCGACTACCCCAGGCGAAGCAGGATCCCTGGCGACCCCAGGCGACGGCAGCGGACCTCGGGAGGCGACGGCAGCAGCAGCGGACCTCGGGAGGCGACGCAGCAGCAGCGGACCTCGGGAGGCTAACTCGGGAGGGAGCCCCTGGCCATAGAGGCGGCAGCGGAGCTCCACTTCTCCCTCGTACCCTGTACCCTGTGTGGAGCAAAAGGCAGCCCCAGGCGATGCGGAGCGACAGGCAGCCCCAGGCGATGCGAGCGGCTGGCAGCCCCAGGCGATGCGGAGCGGCTGGCAACCCCAGGCGATGCGGAGCGGCTGGCAACCCCAGGCGATGCGGAGCGGCTGGCAACCCCAGGGCGCGGAGCGGCTGGCAACCCCAGGCGATGCGGAGCGGCTGGCAACCCCAGGCGATGCGGAGCGGCTGGCAACCCCAGGCGATGCAAGGCAAGCATCCTTGGGCGCGCGAGGCAGGCATCCTTGGGCTAAGCGAGGCAGGCATCCTTGGGCTAAGCAGGCAGGCATCCTTGGGCAGCGGCGAGGCAGGCATCCTTGGGGAAGCGAGGCAGGCATCCCTGGGCGGCGAGGCAGGCATCCCTGGGCGGCGAGGCAGGCATCCTGGGCGGCGAGGCAGGCATCCTGGGCGGCGGGCAGGCAGGCATGGGCTTGGGCGGGGCAGGCATCCTTGGGCTAAGCGGGCAGGCATCCTTGGGCTAAGCGGGCAGGGAGTCAGGACTAGCTGGGGTGCAGGTGTTGGCCCTCTTCTCGGCCTCTGCAGCCGGGCGGTTCTTCCCGTGCTTCCCTCAGCAGCCTATGCAAGGGCTGCCGAGGACCGCCAGCATCTAGTCCGGGTCCTTCTGGTGAAGGGAGAGGCAGCTCCTGCTCCTCTCTCGTGACGGTGGGGAAGTGATAGCAGCAGGCATTCATCCTCTGCTGGTTGGGGAAGTGTTACCAGCAGGCATTCATCCTCTGCTGGTGGGAAGTGATACCAGCAGGCATTCCTCCTCTGCTGGTTGGGGAAGTGTTACCAGCAGGCATTCATCCTCTGCTGGTGGGAAAGTGATACCAGCAAGCATTCCTCCTCTGCTGGTGGGGTTGGCGGAGGCAGAGGCAGCTCCTGCTGCTCTGCTCCTGCCAGTGAAGGTGGCGGAGGCAGAGGCAGCTCCTGCTGCTCTGCTCCTGCCAGTGGAGGTGGAGCGGGCGTAGTCTCCTGGCGGCGGAGGTGGGAGCGGCATGTAGTCTACCCTTGTTTCAGGGGACTGGTGCGCCCTCCCTCTCTTGCAGGGGACTGGTGCTCCACCGAAGGGAGACCAGCAGGCATTCACCCTCTGCTGGTGGACAGGACCCAGCAGGCATTCACCTCTGCTGGTGGACAGGGACCCAGCAGGCATTCACCCTCTGCTGGTGGACAGGGACCCAGCAGGCATTCACCCTCTGCTGGTGGACAGGGACCCAGCAGGCATTCACCCTCTGCTGGTGGACAGGGACCCAGCAGGCATTCACGCTCTGCTGGTGGACAGGGACCCAGCAGGCATTCACGCCTGCTGGTGGACAGGGACCCAGCAGGCATTCACGCTCTGCTGGTGGACAGGGACCCAGCAGGCATTCACCCTCTGCTGGTGGACAGGGACCCAGCAGGCATTCACCCTCTGCTGGTGGACAGGGACCCAGCAGGCATTCACCCTCTGCTGGTGGAGGAGGCAGAGGCAGCTCCTGCTGCTCTGCTCCTGGCGGTGGAGGTGGCGGAGGCAGAGACAGCTCCTGCTGCTCTGCTCCTGCCGATGGAGGTGGCGAAGGCGGACCAGCAGGAATTCACCCTCTGCTGGTGGAGGTGGGAGCTGCAAGCAGTCCTCCCATGGCAATGGAGGTGGAACCAGCAGGAATTCACCCTCTGCTGGTGGAGGTGGGAGCTGCAAGCAGTCCTCCCATGGCAATGGAGGTGGAACCAGCAGGAATTCACCCTCTGCTAGTGGAGACTGGGGCTGTGGACGCACTCCTCCCTTTTGGGCTGTGGACGACCGACTCCTCCCTCTTGGGCTGTGGACGCACCGACTCCTCCCTCTTGGGCTGTGGACGCACCGACCTCCCTCTTGGGCTGTGGACGCACCGACTCCTCCCTCTTGGGCTGTGGACGCACCGACTCCTCCCACTCAGGCGTAGGACGTTCGGGCTCCTCCCACTCAGGCGTAGGACGTTCGGGCTCCTCCCACTCAGGCGTAGGACGTTCAGGCTCCTCCCACTCAGGCGTAGGACGTTCAGGCTCCTCCCACTCAGGCGTAGGACGTTCGGGCTCCTCCCACTCAGGTACTGGAGAGGGCAGCGACTGCTCCTCTCCCTCTTGCTCACTGGAAGGCACCCCTCCCATGTCTGCAGCTAGGTACCCCAGCACCACCGCGGCAAGGTCACGAACTGATGCCGGGTTGTGCTGTTGCTCCCAGTCCTCCCATCATTCCCCATCTCGCATCCGCAGTGTGTTAATAACCCAGGGAGGTCACTGGTTCCGGTTCGGGTGCACCAGCCAGTCCCATATTTCCCGGACGGTGGGGAACCCGGTGGCAGTGGGGGTAGAGGGGTGGCTACTGATGCTTGGGGTGACAGCTGCTGCTTTCCCTGAGCCCACGATACGGGCACCCTGCCCCGCTGTGGCTGTCCTCCTCCCAGCCCGGCATGCAGGACGAGTGCTGCAGCTGTTGTTGTTGTTGCTGCTGCTGCTGCTTCCTGCAGCTCTTTCTCCCCATCCTCGTTTTACTGCAGCAACAAAACAAAAACAAAAAAACCCTACTGGCAAAACGGGAAAAAACTGCGGTACCCGCTCTGGCCTGAGTCCTGGAGGCGCTGTTATCCCGGTTCTGACACCACGTGACAAAGACGACTGAGCGGTGACGCCACGGCAGAGCCAGGAAACACAGTACAGACAGAGACTTGGGGTTTAGAAGCTGAGCGTGATCGCGCCAGCGCTTAATAATCAAACAGAAAATAAAAGGTTTGTACACAAAACAGAAACACGAAACAGGACACGGCACTTGCGCCAAAATAAATAGACGAACAAAAACGGACTATCAATTAAACAAACGGTGGACGGACAGACACACAAACACGGTGAGTAAATAACTAAATAAGTATCGTGCTGGTCCTCCAGCACGCGATTGTTTTAAAATTGTCTTTCTCTCTCTCTCTCTCTCTCTCTCTCTCTCTCTCTCCCGTTCTCCACTCAACGAACACACAACCCCGAGTGAGTGAAAACATGCTGTTTTTATGCAGTTGTACCGAGACTCGATTGCTAGTCAATCATTCAATTGGAATCTCGGTACAACTGCACGTGAATTAATTAAGTGCACTCCCGTGACCACACATTACATTTTAACTAGCACGTGAAGTGATTTGTGCCCTCCGTGCCTAAATATAAATCTACATTTTTAAATCACAAGTGAAACACAGACCCGCTTATATCCCGTGTACCAATGCCTATACACCAACATTTACACACAACACGTAACACAAAATACACACGGGGGGGGCACTTTGCCACAGAGGGGTATCAATGTTGCGTTTTGCATAATTTGTTGGCCCCGATGTTTCAGTGAAGACCTCTCCGCCTAGACAGCCCTCTGTGTGGTAGGTCTGCTGTTGCTAGCAATTCCGGCTCACTTTCACTGTCGGAACTGCTAGATTCACAAACCCATGATTCGTCACTGTCGTTCTCACTCACGTTCCCTACATCAGATTCATATTCTTCCACAGTTTGGAGCATTTCAAGCACCTGTTGCCTTGTCAATCACAGTAAACGTAGCGTATTCTCTGTGTCAGTACACGAGTAAGAATCTAAATATATGTAGAGTAGGACGGATATATAAAAAATAATATTTTACGCTATATTACAAAAAAAAGTATTCTAAATAGTAGTCAAAATGACTACCGTTGGCGGTTCTAGGTATAACTGCTTATAATTTCCTCATTTTTGCGAATCTGCTGCTCAAACACCGTCTGGCTATTTACTTGATATATTTAGGAAAAGTCAAGAACGGACAAGCGCATGGGATTCACAAACGCAGAGTTATTTACATTTTAAATCCCAAACCCGTCAAAATGACTACCGTGGCGGTTCTAGTGTTAAAGAGTTTGCGGATATCTGAGATTTTAGAAGAGAAGAAAGAGGCAAAGTCACCAGAGGAGATAGAGGATGAAATTCAAAGGTGTTAACAGAGAGTGAGGAGAGGTCGGAGGGGACAGAAAAGAGTAAGGAGGGAGAGAGGAGAAGCCCAGTCCCACCTCCCCATCCAGTGAGACGCGGGGTATGGGACAGGACGTAGAGAGAGGACAGGGCAGCAGGATTTACATTGTTATCAGGGGACAGCCAGGTTTCAGTGAGAGCAAGGAAATCGAGAGAGAGGTGGGAGGCAAAGGCAGAGATGAAATCAGCTTTGTTAGCAGAAGAGTGACAGTTCCAGAGTGCACCAGAGAGAGTGCGAGGGGGGAGAGAGTGAGAAGTGGGGAGAGGCAGAGGGATGAGGTTAGAGGGGTTGGAGGAGCAGCGGCGGAGAGAGGGCAGAGGACGAGAGCGAGAGGACAGAACAGGGATGTGAGAGACAGTCATAGCAGACAGGTGAGACAAATAGGCACAGTGGGAGTGGGAGCAGTGGGGGGAGGGGGAGGGGGGTACAGACCTGATTAGTAGATGGCGTCTTCCAGAGTGCTGCTAGGTTCGGATCTTTCCCGGCTCTTTTGTTGTGAGGCGCTTCAGTTGGCTGGCGCTTGGTGCTGGCGCACAAAAAGCCTGCCTGACTAATATGACAACTAGGTGGGAAAAAAAACTAAACTGTGTGGAAACTAATCAAATAGCAAATCAACCTCTATTCAATTTAACCACACTCACCTGGTACTAATCACACACTACCTCACCTAATTGAAACACCACCTTACAATGTTACTTTTATGCAATTTCCTTACTATGGTGTATGAAATCTTTGCAAAGTTTGCAAACCCACCACTGCTACACCTACTAGTCCTCATATCTCATAAACCATTTACGATGGTAACTTAATTTTAATTTTCAGTGTTATGGATAATCCTCGCTAAAAATCTACTGGCCCACCCTTACTTTGACCTGTGACCGGCTGCCTTATTTGGGTCTGTGAATGATTGGTTTTCTGGATGATAAAGACCTAACACTTCAAGTTACTGGCTTCATATTCACATGTAGACATACTCTATCCTGCTACAGTATGTATTATGTGATTCCCTAGGTCAAGTTCAATCATGGATGTCTTACAAGAAAAAATCAACCCTTTTGTGCATGTTTAGGTACCCTAATATCTCATCAAAATCACTCTAAAATAGGAAACAGCAAGTGACAGATGTAAATTGACTTTTTAGCTAGCCAAATCTGCAACACTTGACTGATATATCCTTTAGTGCAGTAACTACTGTAGGTCGTGTGTATCTGTTTTGAGTTTGTTTTGAAACCAGCAAGCAGCTTAGGTGACAGTTTGGGCAAACGGCTGTTGTGTTAGTAAGTTCTCCAAAAAGGAGATAGAGTTTAATTTTGTTTTGTAATTTTTGTTTAAAAATTGGTGACTCTGTGTCCCCATGACAGAACACAGTCAAACTAAATAAACACACAAGTCCCGCCTTGTTTAGACCTTATTTCTGTTGTCTGAGTGTAATTGCAACACCACACTAGAGAACCGCTGTGAAAAGACCTGCTGAGTACTGTGGTAAATAACACCCCACGTTGCTACATATATATATATATATATATATATATATATATATATATATATATATATATATATACTGCTCCACTGCTGTGCAGAAGCAAGTTGCGTACCATGCCAACATCACTGCCAATTTTGACACAGTTGTTTCCCTTGGAAATCGATAAGATGACTTTATTGAACTCAACCTCTTTGTATTGCAAGGAACATGCAAGCTCTCTAGGCAATGGACCATCATGGTGTTCCTTTTTTGTAAATTTTGTATTGATTTTCCTGTCATTTCTGACAGTCTGTGTACCACCTGCTGGAGTGTTTATGATGGGTTTCTCACCATTTTCTTCAGGTGTCCCAGTACATTTTCAAACAGAAATGCAGAAATGTTGTCTAAATGCCCAAACATCTTTACATAATCAGCTAAGTGAAGGACTGAATGTATGTTATATACAACCATTTCTTCTGTATGGAGTGTCCCCCTTTGTTTATTATTTATTTTATATTATGATTTATGTTTATATTTCGGCGAAGCGCCACGTATTTGTTATTGTTTTATATTTTAAAAACCTTGTGAGGATGCATGGCTAGCTAGCTGAAGCGCTACTCAGTGGCTTTCGAGTTCTTGCAGGCTCCTAGGTTTTCTAGCAAATTCCTTTGGAACAAAGTCTTTCAAAGCAATCAGTTCTTCAGAGATGGCCCTAAATAAGGTGGCACTTAGTCTAAATATAAGTGGACCTTTCAGACAAATTCGCAACAAAAGTCTCATGACCCCAAGACAACATGAATGCATGTAATCCACAGGAAACTGTGAAACCATACCAATTAACATGCCGGAGAATGGAGAAGGACCCAAATGGTGTTCTTCATCAGACATGAGATTGAACTGTTCATCAGTGCGCTGTGGAGCTGCTGTTTTGGCAAAAGTCATTTTGCCATTCCACTCACCTGGTTGTGTGCACTTGTCACACCCAGAGTAGCCAGAGTGCAATTTAACATTTTTCACAAAACTACGGGCTGGGGTGTCACAAATAACAGCAGATATTCTAAACCTGTAGTGGATTTAATTATATATGAATCCTTCTTTTTGCAATTTGTCACTTTCCTGCACAAATGCTTCCAGATACTCAGATGCAGATGTAGGCTTGTGTTTACCAATGATAAATTGGTCCTTTCTTTCCATTTGATCTAACATGCCCAAGATTGGCCAGAACTGAACACTCGAGCTTTTAAAAATGGGCAGCCCATCAATATTCACCTGCAGTGTAATACAGGTATTTTGTTCTGTGCAAGAGAATACAACACAAGTTTTGAACACAGTCCGGGCAAAATACCAAAGTGGTAATATTCCCCACCAGCCAGAGACAGGGCATTCTTGACTGGTGCTGTACTGGGTAATGATGGATGGATTACCGTAATACATCAAGCAGAGCAAATATTGCACTTAAAGAAATGTTTTCCCGTAGCCCATTCAGCTAGCTTTTCAAACAAATCTCCTGAATCAAATTCACTTTCAGAACAGGAATCACATCACATATATCATTATCCTCACACAAAAGGTTTTGCTGATGCAACTAAATCTGAAAGAGGGACTTCAAGGTTAGAGGTGTCTCTTTGCAATTGCATAGTTTCTGAATCAAGAGATATTGTATCCTTCTAATCAAATGTACCTGCAACTCCATAATCTTTTACCTGCATTTCTAAAATACGCTGATCAACTCTGGCCTGAATTTATCTACGAATGGTCCAGTATGATGCTACTTTGGAGTAATCCATAATGACCTTTTTCTTTTTAGTAAAGATTATTATCTTTCAAAAACAAACATGCATTCCATAGTTTCCCAGAGAGCTGTAAAAGACAGACTTCAACTACCAGATGCATGCTAATAATCCCATATGTAGGGTGTGTCAATGAGGTACAGTGACAAAAAAGAAAATAGTTTAGTTATCACTATTTCTACCTACATACTCAATAATATTGCTCCTTACCTCCAAATCTAATATATTTCCCATTGTCCAAATGAGGAAAAAAAAAAATTGAAAATTAGATTAACATTATGGCATATTATTTGCTGTTGAGGTTACACTGTATAAATTACACAGCCCAGTTTCTGACATTACTGATTTAAATACAAATAATCTGTATAAAATAAATTAATAAATGGCTTATCTCTGCGTTCAGGATAAACCAGAAAACGTCCCTAATATTTATGAATAAATAAATGCATGTGCAGTTTGTCTGGAGTGATTCAAATACAACGTATACAGAAAGAACTGTGACTTTTTACACAACCCGAATATGTATTTTTTCCTAATTATACAAAAAATTTCAACCAGATAACCACGATTAAACCCACCTGAATGTTAGAATTCAAACTTTGGTTATTCACCGTTCCAAATCAACAACAACAAAAAAAACCCTGTCCTGCAGACCTGTATTCGCTTCTGATATTATTGTGCACACACTCTGAACGCAGTCTGTCAGTGTCTACTTCCTGTCCTTACTGTATCTATTGAAAATTAGAATAGCAAATAAAGTTTTTTTTTTTTTTTTTTTAAACTGAATCGAAAATAGTGTTAATCAGCAACTATAGCAACAACTCTATGGTTTTATTCACAAGTTGTAAAACAAATGGATGCAGACTGGCATTCAATAACTTTATTTCAACGGATCACCAGCAACACAGACACGGTACCTGTTCTCTGACAGCACTTTGAATACACTTTATGAACACAACAATTACCAATAACACATTACAAAAGTATACTGATATTTAGCTGGCTGCTCAAATATGCACTCAAATCTATTTAAAAAAAAATAAGAAAAGCAGTTAACTTAATTATAATAATTATACACAATAAGTACATTGAATACCAAGTAATTATATTCATAAGGTAAGCTACTATTTAAACATTAAAAAAGTAATTACCTGAATCAAATTTAAGACAGGTTGTTTATAATTAGGCTACTCTCTGCCTGGCTTTAAAGCTGTAATTAGTTCACACACCCTAGTCTCTGTAAGTCGCCTTGGATAAAGGCGTCTGCTAAATAAACAAATAATAATAATAATAATAATTAACATTGTTGAACCGTCTCAATTTCTTAATTACATCATGGATATCTGACGATGATGAAACAAGCTGAAACATGTTTCTAGCTATACATTCCTTCAACAAAACTGATCACTTTACACTGTAAGGAAGATGTAGTCACTACACTACACACCGCTTGTTTTATAAAATACATACATTCTGACTGGAGACACTCTGTTTTTAAGCTTAGCAAAGGAACAATATGGGGAACTAATTACTTGTTTGAATTAAAAATGGTGCTATGTAAATCTGGTGATACGGAGCAATGAACCTGTTGCGCGCCAACCCTGAGTTAATGCTGCATTATTTTCTTTCTCTGTTATTTGTTATTTTACTATTTTGCTGGAATGTAGTTAAATAATACTCATGCATATAATACAATGTGTACTGGTACAATATTGCAACTGAGTTTGTGAAATATTTTCATTATATTCATTTGTTTTAAAAAGATGAGCCATCTTTTGCTTATTTTCTTTAATTTTGTGTTATACAGGTATGTTGTCTTTCTGTATTTTAATTTAAAAATGTATTTTGTTTTCGTGTCGGTTTAAAATTTCTAGAGGGGAGATGAATGGTGAACCGAGGTATCTTTTGCTTATTTTCCTTCATTTTCTGTTATACAGAGAGAAATAAACGTTACGGTGGTCTTCTTTTTAACAAATCATTCGTAACATCACAACACAATGCAGATATAAGACAGCTGGAGTGTGAGCGCAGGCAGGGAAAGAGAGACACAGTTTTCAGCTCTTACTAGTCAAGGAACGACACACACACACAGACCAGTTACAGTGGTGCCGTGACCCGCCGTGTAGATTGATGCCATCTCGTCCGCCGACTGATGAGAGCGCATTGAGTGCTTTTCGCCTATTGATTGACATGCATACGCGTCACCACATTCAACGTTTCATTGAAGCAGAAGCCCACCAACTACTACAAGATGATTCCTGGTCAATGACCTTGGAGGTATTAGAAGCTTTCATTGCACTACTATATGCCCATGGAGCATGTAATGCCAGAAGCCTGGGTTATTGTTGATAGCTGTGCCAAATGTGCAAAGACAGACCATGCACTGTATACTTTGGGAAAGCACAGGATCTGTGTGATTTGTGCCAGCACTTATACTTTGTAAACAATTGTAAATGAAGCCTATTCTGTTCAAATGTTTATTTATTCATGTAATTTCAATTATAGTATGTCTGTGTATAAATGTATAGCTTTGGTTGCAGGGGCGGAGCTAGCTTTTCATGCCGGGGTGGGGGGAGAGTCTTACTTGAGGGGTCCATTGTTAATATCGTATAATATAAAAACGATGGAACACTTTATTTAGAAACAACCAGACTTTTACTTTATTTATTAAAATGAAGTAAGAATGCCACATCCAGAGTAAAAAACAGGGACATACTGTATATATATTTTTTTATTGTCATCTGACCAAAACACAAAAAGCCAGGTTAGAACAATTAGATCAGCTTTTAACACTTAAAACGTTAGGTTATTATCATAACCCTGGTTCTCTGTAATAGAAATATTAACCATCACTAATGGGTTATTCCCCTTTAAGAACCCAAGAATTGAAAAGCATTATGCCAACAAACTCTCGCGAGAGTGCATGACGCAATGTGAGTTGCCCCGACAAAAGCACATTGCAGCCATTTGCAAATTCTCTTTTTTACTTTTGAGTCTCGTGGCTCCGCAGCAACCGTGAAGCCTGATGGTTAATATTTCTATTTCAGAGAACCAGGGTTATGATAATAACCTAATGTTCTCTTTCAAGTACAAAATGTTAAGCATCACTAATGGGTAAGTATACCCAATCTGTCGTGAGGATAGGCGCAAGACTCTTCTGAGCTAACCGCGCTAGCAGTCCTACAAGGTGACAAGTTACTTACCGATCGATTCTTAGTTGAGGGGTCGGCCTCTGTGGCAGCCCTCAACACCCTTGATCCAAACCCAGGACACAGCGGATCCACGATGTTCATCCTGTAGAACCTCATGAACGTGTGGGGTGGTTGCCCACACCGCTGCACTGAATATGTCCTTGACAAATGCACCCTGAAACATTGCCCAAGAAGTGGCCTGCCCTCTAGTGGAATGGCCACTGATCTTCTCCAACGGGGGCAACTTCGCAAGTTGATGCGCCATCTTCATGGTTTCCGTTAGCCACCTAGACAGGTGCTGTTTAGACAGAGCCTGACCTTGGGACTGAGAACTGTAGCAAACAGTCGGAGCAAGAGTTGCTCCGACTGGTGCCAACCTTTTGTCCTCTCCACATAGTACACCAGCGCTCTCATAGGGCATAGCGTGTGGAGCATTCTGTCTCTGTCGGACTGGAAAGGAGGAGGGTGAAAAGCCTCCAACTCCACCAACTGATTGATATGGAAAGCCGAATATTCTGCGGCAAAAACGCAGGGTTGGTCCGGAGTGTCACTCGTGACCGCCCCTTCGCAAAATATAAACAGACTTTGGCGACAGACAGTGCCTGCAGCTCACTTACTCGCTTAGCAGAAGTGACTGCCCCCAAAAATGCTGTCTTAAAAGACAAAAGCTTCAGCTCTGCGGAATGCATGGGCTCAAAAGGAGGTTTCGTCAGTGCATTCAGCACGACATTCAACCGCCAGTGAGGAACAACGTCCTTCCTCGGAGGACGGAGTCTCCTAGCCCCCTTCAAAAACTGTCCCACCAGGAAATGTGCTCCTGGGGAGACTGAGTCTATCTTCACATGGCAAGCTGAAATAGTTGCCAGGTAGACTTTTAGAGTAGAAGGGCTCTTCCCATCATCCAGCAGGTCTTGCAAAAACTGCAAGGTCACTGCCATCGGGCATGTCGTGGGATCCTCTCCCTTCAACAGACACCATGTCTGAAAAACGCCCAACTTGTAGCCGTACTGGGAACGAGTGGAGGCAGCCCTAGTGTTCTATAAGGTGTCAATCACCCTATTAGACAAACCCAGACGGCTCAAATGGAGCCGCTCAGGGGCCAAACCCAGAGCTGTAGGCTCGATGGATCGTGATGCCACAGACCGCCCTGCGCCTGGCTGAGCAGGTCGCGACGACTGGGCAACTGCCAAGGCTGTCCACACAGGAGCTGTATCAGTGGGGCAAACCAGGCTCTCTTGGGCCAGTGAGGTGCTACTAGTAGGACTGTGGCCCTGTCCTCTGCTCTCCCAAACCGTTCTCATATGAGGCTCACAACCTCGGGATGGAGTCTCCAATCTGAGCCGTCCGGAACCTGCCTCGAGAGGAGGTCTGCGGCAATGTTCACCACTCTGGGTAGGTGTACCACTCGGAGTGAGAGGAGGTGGGTGTGAGCCCAGACCAGAAGCATGGTGACCACCCTGTTGAGACTGGGTGATCTTGTACCACCCTGGTGGTTGATGTAAGCCACCACTGTCGTGTTGTCCGTCCGGACAAGCATGTGTCTCTGCCTGATCTCCTCTAGAAAGAACTGAAGGGTGAGAAACACTGCTTGCAGTTCTAGAAGGTCTCGGCAGGCTGATATGCTTGATACCCTGTCGTCCGACAGCGCTGCTGTCATGGACTGGGAGTCCAGACTCAGACCCAAATAGAGCGCTACTTGAGCTGGTGTCAGTTGACTTTTCGCATGATTCACCTTCAGGCCTAGTCTGGATAGGTGATCGGTGACAATTTCCGTGTGTTGCTGCGCCTGACCTGGTGACTCCACACAAATGAGCCAGTCGTCCAGGTAGTTTAGAACTCTGACACCCTTCAGTCTCAGAGTGGCCAGGATAGCGTCCATGCATTTCGGCCAAAACGCTGGCGCTAGGGATAGCCGAACAACAGTACACGGATCTCGTAGCCCTTCCCTTGAAAGGTGAACTGAAGATACTTATGGTGCCCCGGTTTTATGGAAATGTGGAAGTAGGTGTCCTGCAAGTCCACTGTCGTGAACCAGTCACCTGGCCTGATGAACTGCGACAAATGTCGGAAGGTCAACATCTTGAACCGCCTGCGGCTCAGATGCAGGTTCACCTGTCTGAGATCGAGGATCGGTCTGAGGCCGCCGTCCCGTTTGGGCACCAGAAAGTATTTGGAGTAGAACCCACCGACCATGTCGGAGGGTGGGTTCTGCAGGAGGGTTTTTAGCTCCTGAGCCAGTGAGTCGTTGGCTTGGGGGTCCTTGACCAGCGTATGGACCACACCCCGAAAGGGGGGTGGTCCATGGCTGAATTGTAAGGAGTACCCCCGACGTATAGTGGTGAGCACCCACGAACCGTGGGTGCACTGGCCCCAGTACTCTAGATGGGTTTTGGAGAAGGGGCCCTGGGCCTGTGGCAGCAAATTCCTAGGGCTGTTGCTTCGGTTTAGGCACCTGCGGTTTCTTATCAGGCACATTGCGCTGGAAATGCCTTTGCCTACCGCGCCCTCGGCCCGACCTACCAGCGGCCACTGGAGAGTCCCGTGGACCGCCCTGAGGCTGCCATTGTGGTCGAGGCGGTGGTCTCTGATACCACTTCTTCTTAGGTGGTGGTGCCGGCTTAGGGGCAAGGTCACTGAACGCCTTTGTTGCTTCCCTTGCCGCTTTGGACCGAAGCAACAAGTCGTCCACTGCAGGACCGAATGTATGCCGTGGTGTGATGGGCGCATCCAGCAGAGCAGCTTTGTTATTCTCCGTCAGCCTGGCTTGAGAAAGCCACAGCTGACGGAGCGCAGCCACCAATGCTGCCATACTCCGCCCTGTTGCTTGGCTCAGAAGCTTAGCTAGCCGTAGCAACATTCAGGAGATCAGCCGCAGCTCCTCTGTCTGATCGAGGGTAAGTCCCCCCTCCGCAGCGGAGCTCCAAATGTAGCTCTGGTAAGCCACCAAACATGTATTGTAGTTGCCCAACCAGGCAACGAAGGCATCAGCGGAGTAAGCCTTCTTCAGAAGGACCTCCGTGACCCGACATTGCTTGTTTGTACAAGCTGCATCTTTGGACAGCAGTGCAAGGTTTGCTGGCTGTGCCAAGGCTGGAATAGTTGACCCGACAGAGGGAAACTGGACCAAACCAATTTTATCCCCCACATGAACCCTATAAGTCGTACCCGACCGAAGGACTGCAGGGGCTGTGGCCGGGTGTTTCCACGATAAGCTCAGTTCCTGTCAAAAATCCGGGTGGATGGGCGTGGCCTCAGAGGGTATCTCCTTACGCTCGTCATAAACAGAGCACCTCTCAACTGTCGCGCTCGGTCATGGCACCCTGTGCGTCATTGGCTCGGGCGCATCAGGGTATGAGCTCCCAACGCTGGATCCTCTGAGAAAAACTCCTCGCGCTCCCCCCCCCACCATAGCTCCATTACGCGCATAAGCCTGGACCATAGTGATCGCTTGCTGAAAACAGCGCACTGCACACAAAAGGCAAGGTCCGCCAGAGCTTGCTCTGCGTGGTCCTGACCTAAGCTTGCGTGGCCATCAGCTGCTGGCAGCCTAGTCTGGGTACCCAATGTAAAGTATTACTGGTATCAAGTCTAACCAAGTTAGCTTGGTACCGAACCTGGTACCGAACGTCAGTTCTGGGTACCGTTGGTATCAACAGACCTGGTATGAACCAGTCTGGGTACCAAATACAAATACCTACCAGCGGTACTGAAGGGTAGCGATAAACGCGGTAGCGTCAGTACCGAAGTGTATGCAAACGTTGTTGCATCAGTACCAAGCGTATGAAAACGCGGTACTGAGACGCAGTACTGTCTCAATATAGAGTTAATATATCTAAGGTTGCGTCAGCTCTGGTACCAAGGTACAAGAAGAAAAAACGATAACCTTGTGCTAATGCACAACAGCAGCCAGCAATCCCACAAAAAGCAGGAGATCTCACGAAGAGATGCGCGGTAGCTAACTGTACCGTCAAGAAGACTGTGTAACTGTGGAATGAGCAGCACGAGTAATACACTCAGTAGATCCACAGTTACAGGTTATCTCCAAGCCTGAAGATAACCTCTGTACTACAGCCGTAATACAGTGTCCTGTGAGCCCACAGAACTCGATCCCGTTTTCTGTAAGATAAAGAAAAACAAGGGAAAGGGTATACAGTAATGTAAAACAGCACTGAATACACAACAAATAATAATACAACAACAAAACCGGGATAGAACTTCTCAACCGGGATAGAACTTTTTTTTTTACTGGAACAGAGCCCTGTCCAGATGAGAGTTATCTGCCGTAATAGTGAACTAGACCCGGGGGAGGGCGAACGCAAGTCGCAGGCTCCCGCTGGCGCACAGCCAGTTCGGGCTGACTAGATCAAAAACTCGGCGAATAATAATAATTAGTTTAAACAACAGTAGCGACCGTGAGTAAAACACTGCAAAAAACAGGTTAAACAAGGCAATACTACTAAGTAATAAGAAGTACTTTGCTCAGATGCTTTCACTCTTAGTGAAAAAGGAAAAAGAGAATTTGCAAATGGCTGCAATGTGCTTTTGTCGGGGCAACTCACATTGCGTCATGCACTCTCGTGAGAGTTTGTTTGTAGTGTTACAACCTGGAATTAAAATGGATTTAATTGGGATTTTTACCATTTGATTTACACAACATACTTAACACTTTGAAGGTGCAAAATATTTTTTATTGTGACACAAAGTTAATTAAACAAAAAAAAGACATGTGTTGGTTGCATAAGTATTCACCCCCCTGAGTCAATACTTGGTAGAAGCACCTTTGGCAGCAATTACAGCTGTGAGTCTTTTTGGGTAAGTCTACCAGCTTTGCACATCTGGATCCTGCAATTTTTGCCCATTCTTCTTGGCAAAATTGCTCAAGCTCTGTCAAGTTGGATGGGGACCGTTAGTGAACAGCAATTTTCAAGTCTTGCCACAGATTCTCAATCGGATTGAGAATCTGCTTTGGCTGTGTGTTTAGGGTCATTGTCCTGCTGGAAGGTGAACCTCCGCCCCAGTCCCAGGTCTCTTGCAGACTGAAACAGGTTTTCCTCTGGAATAACCATGTATTTGGCTCCATCCATCTTGCCCTCAATCCTGACCAGTTTCCCAGTCCATGCCGATGAAAAGCATCCCCATAACATGATGCTGCCACCACCATGTTCTCTGAATGAGAACAACCAATGAGAAACACCCCACATGGACTCGGACACAGCCCAAAAATAACCAAACTAACCAAACTTTACCATAAACTGGATTGTGAATTCATTTGAGAGTAACCCTTAGTACATGAATCAAAGTTAATGTATTTTTTACTCTCCCCAGAAATCTTTTTTTTTATTTTTATGAAAAAACAAATAAAATGTAAATGTTAAAAAAAAAACATATTTCTTATTACATGAAGAAACTACATTGCACTGAAATAGATACATGAAAATTAATTAAAGCAGTCATTTTCCTTTATTAAAGACTAATATTAAAGACTAATATTAAATCACATTTTTGGGAAGGAACATGGTATTCCGAAAAAAGGACATCTCATTAGCTTATGTAACGTCCATCAATATATTGTAGTGTTTCAGGTTCTTTTTGGACAGAAATGAGACTGCAACTGTGAGTAGATGAATGCCGTTTATTTTGACAATAATTAAATAATCACAAAATAAAATCATAAAGTTAGGGTAAAGAGACTGGGAGTCGACAGTGAAAATAAATGATTGTAGTAATTTTTCTTTTACCCTACCCTTCCCGTCTTTTCCCCACCCCTCTTTTGCGCAAAACCTGCACTCCAGTTCCCCTCCACACACGTGTACCACCATGCAACCCCGGCACGCACACACCACCATGCAACCCCTGCACGCATACACCCACCATGCAACCCCTGCACCCACACACCACCATGCAACCCCTACATGCACACACCACCATGCAACCCCTACATGCACACACCAATATGCAACCCCTGCATGCACACCACCATGCAACCCCTGCACGCACACACCACCATGCAACCCCTACACGCACACACTACCATGCAACCCCTACATGCACACACCACCATGCAACCCCTGCACGCACACACCACCATGCAACCCCTGCACGCACACACCACCATGCAACCCCTACATGTATACACCCACCATGTGACCCCTGCACGCACACACCACCATGCAACCCCTGCACGCACACACCACTATGCAACCCCTACACGCACATACCACCATGAAACCCCTGCATACACACACCAATATGCAACCCCTGCATGCACACCACCATGCAACCCCTGCACGCACACACCACCATGCAACCCCTGCACGCACACACCACCATGCAACCCCTGCACGCACACACCACCATGCAATCCCTACACGCACACACCACCATGCAATCCCTGCACGCACACACCACCATGCAATCCCTGCACGCACACACCACCATGCAACCCCTGCATGCATACACCCACAGTAGCAATTCTTTGCAAAATATATTTTCGGGTATTTAGCCCCATTCATGTCTACGGCAGTGTCAAAAAACACATTTTCAGTCATATCTCTCGAACCAGAGCACCTACAACCACGGTTCGAAGGGTTCTAGACCAGCCTGAATGTAACATGCCCAGTTTCGTAGCAATTCTTTGCAAAAAATATTTTCAGGGCGTTCAGCCTCATTCATGTCTATGGCAGGGTTGAAAAACACATTTCAGGCATATCTCTCGAACCCGAGCACATAGAACCACCACTCAAAGTGATATAGACTCAGGGGAGCACCCCAAACCACCCCCTAAAACGGTGTGGTGGTTCACCCAAAAACTCATGTCATGACGAAAAAATTCACTTTGCCAAGCCGTCCTGGCATCTGAACCATGAAAATGGTGACTCCTTGTGCGGGGCATCATGGGGCCCCACCGCAAAAAAAAGAAATCAAGTTCCTAACCCCCACAGAACCCGAGATACGCCCTGTCAAAAATGTCCAAAACTACCCTTTTCCCGGGGTCATATCTCTATAATCCCGGGGCCTAGAAACCGGGTTGAACTTCCTAGGGTCATGTCTGGGAGCCCTCATTCACAGGGAGCCACCCGTTTTCAAATGCTACATTTCCAACAAATTTACACATTTTCAGCATGATGACATGTCAAGGTTGCATTTCCAATAGCTTTTTGAGCTCCAGGTTGGCAAAAAAAGTCTAAACTGGTGTCCTTTCTAGCTGGGGACACATCGCTTGGAGGTATCGACAGGGGCCCCGAGGTGAACCCCCGTACCGATTTTCTAGTCTTGGGGACCCCCGGAACCCGTGATATAGCACCCTGAAAAATGTCTATGGGAAATCCCATTATAAAACCCATTTGGGGCAACACCCACCATCTGGCGGTGGGGTGGCGTATGAACCCGTGGCCGATGTCTTTCTTTAGCTAAGACTTTTGTGCACGCAAAGAGTGCTCTTCTGAGTTCGTTGGCCCAGGGGTTGTGGAGATATGGGTACAATAAGAGACCACCCCCTTCCCTATGGCAAATCCCATTATAAAACACCATCGGGTAAGGCTCGCCAATGGCGGTCGAGGGTCGCATTTAACTCGATGGAACCCATTTTCTTTAGCTAAGACTGTTGTGCATCTAAAGAGAGTACTAGCGAGTTTGTTGGCCCAGGATTTGTGGACTCATAGGGTACGACAGGAGGACCCCCCCGACCGCGATTTCCTATAGCAAAATACATACAAAAAATGTCCATTATATATAAGACCTGAAAGGTGCACATTTTGTAGTGTATTTATGCAACAGAAGCACCAATTTAAGTCCATTCCAAGTGTTTTGTGATCACAGTATCAGCTTGAGTGTATCGGAGCATAGTTTTGCACCAAAAGCGAGCAGAGGCGAAAAAAGCACTATCTACCCTATTCTTTAAAATATCACTTTGCAGTGCAAATTTGAGGAACGCAACCACTTAGCAACTGGGTACTGCAATTTAAAGGGCTGTAGTGTCAGACTGGTAGTCCCTAACTGATTCAAGTGTTTTTGGAATGATTCCTGCAAAGACTGATTTATAAGAAAAAAGAGAGATTGACAAACAGCATTTTGCTTTATATGCAGAAACGGGCAACTACAAGAGGATGTCAAACAAGCTGTGAATGTCCTAGGAGGCTACAGAGTACCTCTGGGTATGAATCCTGATGCTCGCAGTTCCTGTTCTTAGATGTCCGAAACCACTGTATCGCTGCATAACTGTATACCCTATAAATATCACTTTTTATTGTGTATTTGAGGAACACAACCAATTACAAACTTCATTTGAATTGCTGTGCTATCAGAATATCAGTGTATAACTTTGCTGGGTATTGCAGTGTATGCTGGGTATCAAAAGGCCTTCACTTTTACAAAAGGCTGTCAAATTTTTAAAAAGGCCGTCAAAGTTACAAAAAAATAGGTGTGCTCCTAACCCAATACTTGTCTTTTTAATTCTGTGCATCCAAATACTTGTAGTTAAAAGTTTTAAGAATTAAGCCTACTGTTTGTTGTTCTGTCCTAAACCAGCAGTTTGTCACCCAAATTTATTAAATAAACAGGGGAGGGGGGTTCAGTTTATGGTAAACTGTGCAAACTCGGCTGTCAGCTAAGCAGAATATCTCAAAAAATGGCCTGAATTCGAAAATGCAGAATTCGGGACGCTATCTAAAAACCAGAGCAGCCCAGAATTTGCGACGTAAATGAAAACAGGGGCAGTCTATATGTAAAACTGTGATTACATTAGAGATTAACTAATGTATCCTCTAACAAAACTGCAATAGTGTATACATTTTATATTAAAATATATCGCAAAAACGATTATAGATATATGCTACTTGAAAGAAAAAGTACACCGCCACAGAAAGCCAATTCTTACATTCGTGCATAACATGATAATTCATATAAAGTAATCACCCATAGTTTGTTATATCAGTACAGCGTAATACCACATTATATTTTAATGGAAAGGTTGTGGAAAGTAGATCACTCTCTCTCTTTCTCTGATCGCAATGTTAAAAATGCCTGCAAGCTTTTCCACTCGTGTGACGACATATTCATGTGACAGACATGGACCAATCAAAATGCGAGACTGTTATGCGGTTCCATCCCAAAAACCGGGCCTGTGTCATACCTCTGGAAAACTGCCAACAACAACTATAGTGCTGCAAGAATTGGAGATCAACAAGCTGATCTCCATTTGAAAATAACTATTTGTTTATTGCGAGCCTACGCAATACAATGCGTACAGCAAAGTACCGTCTTCATTGGAACTTCAGATCCAAAGAGCTGCAGTGTTCATCAACACAGATTGACTTCTTTATATGGAAATCGATAAGTATTCAACATATCGAATATTAAATACTTTATGACTCAAGAAAGTAACTGAAGCAAATGTATCAAGTTAGTGGATAAACTGTTCTAGGAATAGAATATAACTTCCTGTTTTAGAGTGTGTAGGAAATGTATTTTGTTTGTTGAAATGTGCAACTCAAAGGAGTTGCCTCGTAAATGCAGAGAATTTGATCATTGCCCCATTTCTGAGTTAATTTGACTATATAATAAACTATAATAAAATAAGGTTGATAACCTATTATTAGTTTGGTACATCACATCTAAACTAAATTAACACAGTAAAACGAATTTGCTAAATTAGGTACTGGAATGTTGGATTCCGTTGTGAAGGGAAGTTGAATTAATTCTTGTGCATATTGACATGACCGATTATAACGAGAAACATGTATTGAAAATAATAATGCAAAGTAGACACTTTGTGTGATAAGCCATATTTAATATTAGTATATTAACTATGTATGCCAATGATGTTATGGTCATTGCAATGCTTTGAGATCAATGAACTGTATACTATTCATGCATATCTCTAACCAATAGCCTTTCCTATTTAATGATTTCAATTACATGAGAGTAGATGTTAAAACTTCATACTGATTTGAACTCAGCTCTCGCCAAGATAAGCACCAACTAAGACGTAGCTTTACAGTAAACTAATGTGATCCATCTGTGTCTCCATCCATTTGCGTTTCCTTCCATATGATGATGTAGATATCCTTCTGTCTGGTGTTGATGGCTGAAGTGTAATGCTGGCTCCAGGGATCAACTTATTGCCTCCCTAGCGCATCAGCACACACAACGGCTGCGATGCTGGCTCCGGGGATCAACCAAAGTGCGGTCTCCACAGCAACTAGCCCACAACACCTCAAGAGGGCTCGACGGTGATTCTGGTGTCCCAGCATCACCCCCCTCCGTCCCCCACTCAACTCAGCCCAGCTTACTTACCCATGCATCAGCGTTTCTTTCTTTCTATTGTGCTTGAGATTCCCAACCAGAATCTTTCCGTCTGAACCACAGCCAGTTGTTGCTCCTCTCTGCTGCTTCAGATAAGTTCTTCACTGTGCAACGCAACTCTTGGCCACTGAATCCGACGTCTTTGAGAAACCGGGTTGTAGAGTGTGCCACAAATCCTCGACAACCCACCTCCACTGGGTAAACCCGGACTCCATCCTTGCTGTTCCGCTTCAGCGGCTAGTTGAGCATACCGCAGTTTCTTCCTCTCATACGCCTCATCTACAGCATCCTCCCATGGCACTGTTAACTCTACCAGGTGAATAAGGTGTGCTGATCTAGACCACAAAACAATATCTGGTCGAAGGTTAGTGGTGGCAATCTCAGGTGGAAAAATAAGCCATTGACCAACATTTGCCAGCATTTTCCAGTCTCTAGCAGCTTCCAGTTGTCCTGAGCAAGGCTTGGTAATATTAGATTAGCTGTTTACCCCTTTTTATTCTTAAATAAACTATTGTTTTATATTTCTGACACGTTGTGTGAATGTTGGTTATTGTCTAAGGGAATCCGAGTTCTACATGATCCCATCAAACTATTATGGTATGTCTCAGTTATTAACATTTGGACGTTCTTAAACAGGGCGCTTGGAGACTAATTTATATTTAAATAAATTGTATACCTAATTCACTATAGTACTTATTTCTCTTTACTACTTTAAACCATGTTGTAAGTTTTTTAAGCACTGTAGAAATACATTTCTAAAACTGCATTCTTGAAAAATACTAAAATTACTGAAAACAAAAACAAATGAAAAATAATAAATCATATAAGGTATAATCATAATTTTAGAGCCTCTTAATTCATATCAGAAAGTCACTGAGTGTGTTTTTGAAATAGCTCTTCTGAGTTGACCGCAGTTCCCTTGCTGGCTTGCTGCTCTCGTAGAATCAGCGGCTCCGTTTTTAGTGTCTTCTTTCCTTCGGTCTTTACTACGGCTGTCTGTCGTATGAGAGTGACTGCCTGTGCAGTATTGGTGTGTGCGTGGATTCAACCTACACCCAGGGCCGTAACTAGGGCAGGGCGAGCAGGGCAGCCACCCAAGGCGGAAGCTGTGGGGGGCGGAAAAATTACTTAGTTTAAAAATATATATTTTAAAAAAAGGACAGATTTATTAACCCTGTGCTGCCGGCTCACTTTAATTTCATGACTATAGTCATGATGACGTTTCTTATCATGTATCAGCTGCCCAATCACCAATCTTGTTTTTTTCATTGGGTCATAGCCATGACTACAGTGAATATCCGCATGTAATTGGTTTAGGCCTGCGATGGGTGGGACACACCTCCATTACAGCCGCATTCAATGGGGAATGGTATTGGCACTTAACTATTTCAAACGCCTGTATCTCCCGTTACACATGTCCAAAAGTGCTGTTCTACAACTCACATGAAAGCTAAAACTGGGAAAAACTAATCGTCTTTATTTTTTTAATTATTATTTTAAAAAAAAAACAACTTTATATCCGCTTTTTAAAAAATACTTTCTGAATGTTTCCCCCCTGCTGTGTGTGTGTGTTCGATGACGATACTGAACACACATCTGAGATCCCACTTATTTATTTTTCTACTGTTATTTTTATTATATACATTTTTATGTCCTGTTTTGAAAATGTTTTCCGGACGGAGATGGACGGAAGTAATCTAAATGAACTGCCCGCATCTGATTCCTATTCAGGTGTCATGTCAATATTATTATTATTATTATTATTATTATTATTATTATTATTATTATTATTATTATTATTATTATTATTATTATTATTTTGTCTATGTTTTCTTTGTTTCTGTGTTTGTTAAAACTATGGATAATTATTTCGCTGTAGTCATCCATTTTTTGTCATTTCTTTTGTTTTTTTTTACTAATACAGTATTCCAAGTTTCTTCTTTTTTTAAATTATGTAGTTTTATCACAAACAGGATAATATTATGTTTCCAGTTTCAGTTGTCTTACTGCTGGTCTGTATTCGCCATTTCGGCTCTTTTTTGTAAAATACTCGCATCACTAAACCTTGTGTAGCTCTGCAACTGATAAAGCTGATTCAATTCTGATTTCTGATTTGAAATCCTTGTAAAATTGCACAGCTCCTGTTTTCTAATTATTCTTCTATGTCTCTTGGAAAAAGGTGAACATTTGCAGGTTTTATAAATATTATTTATGAATATACATTTTTCAACTTTTCTTTTGAGGCGTGGCTTACATGAAAAAAATATAATACATCCCACAACAAAACATATTATTGAAAGATCCATGCTTTTTTTACAGTACCAATTAATGATTAGGAGAAAACGTCACACATGTACTTAATTAAAAGTATATATATATATATATATATATATATATATATATATATATATATATATATATATATAGATGAGAATATTAGAGATATAAAATGATTTTGTAAGGGTTAATGTGGCTGCTAAAATAATCATACAGTAGTTTTATTGTTTACAGTGACACTGCTAAAATTCCACAAATGCATGCACTTACTGATCAAGTTTTAATTTGATCAGAAAAAAGAAAACCCTGTAATTGTCCTTATTATAAGCACATAGCTTGATCTCTGCCTGCCCCTTACTAACAAAAAATGACCATATGTAAAATAAACTCATTATCATTGGTTGGTACTGAAAATGCATGGACTGAATATAATCGTAGAGGCAGGAAATATAACCTTGCTGTTAACACGTGTTAACAAGTTCCTTTCCGTTTTAAGTAATGTCTTGTTCCCTTCAAACATGTTAAAAGAGAGATTCTGAAATAACAATAAGTTCATCAAAACTATGAAACGTAAGCAAATATACCATCCCAACTTAACACCCAAAAAGAAAAAACCCAGGCACAAGGTACTTGGTGCACTCGGTGCTTCGGTGCCTCTGTGCGCACGGTGCTAGGTGAGTTTAATCTTTTCCCTTTCAACTGCTTTTCTAACCTTACAGTTAAAAAATGGAAAAGAAAAAGAGACGCGTGATCCTCCACCAGGCCCCGGCTCTGCTGCGCCCCGCTGTTGAGTTGACTCTGCTGGATTGTCCCAGCCCGCCCTCTCGGTGTGCTTAAAAATTCAGTTTACCCGTGTTGCCGTGGTGACAGTTCTATTTACCGTCATAGCTTGAGGTGTGCCTGCAGTTAAAAAAAAAACAAAAAAAAAACACATGATTCCTCCACTGGGACCCAGCTCTGCTGCGCCCCGCTGCTGAGTTCAATCCGTCGGCTTGCTTCAACCCGCCTACTCAGCGTGCTTGGTAATAACAATAATAATGCAGCTCACCTGCCTGGCGTGGTGACCCTTTTCCCCCCATAGCTGAACTGCTATGTGTGTGAGCCTGTATTTTTTCATATTACTGCCCTTGCAGTTAAAAAAAAAAAAAAAAGCAGTACACTTTTTCTTCCTGTTTGACACGCTGCAGCTCCTTAAGCGTGTGTTCAACTCCGGTATACGCTATGCGATGCCCCGTTGTGTGACTGCACGCAGTCCAGAACCAGGTTATCGCCGCACTGCACCGTGCGATTCCCTGTACTGCTCTCCTGATTGTCTACCACAGCCACTCGAGCCTGTGTATCCATCCCGGTGTATTCTATGCGCTACCCCGGGTTGTGTTGACTACACGTGGTTAAGGCTAGGTGCCTCAGAGCCTCAGTGTCTCGGTGCTTCAGTGCCCCAGCATGTCAATAACATCTACACTCTGCGCACCGATTCTTCGATGCACCAGTACTGTATTCTACCAGTACTGTATTCTACCTCAGTGCCCTCTGTGCTTCTGCACCCTTGGTGCCTGAGTGCTTCAATACACAGGTCTACACCCTCCGGTGTTTAAACAATGCCCTCGGGGGCCATGGAGACATCAAGCATGGCTAAATTCCATGCTTGCATGTCCTGCACAACGTCCCCTGCTAGCACGGCTGAGCTGTACGCGGCATTGGAAGCCCCTCCCTCCCCCTCCTCAATCTGTCCCACCTCAGCCTCAGCAGCCCCGGACACTTGGGTGCTCCAGAACAGACATGTCCTTGTTCACACAGACAACATGTTAGTTGTGGCGTACGTGAACCACCAGGGTGGACTTCGGTCCCTGGGGTTACACCGCATAGCCTTTCGGCTGTTGATCTAGGCACAGAAGCATTTACTATCCCTCTAAGCTGTTCACTTCCCCGGAGTGGTGAACTGGGCGACGGACCTCCTCCCAAAGGAGGGTCCTCACCCATCAGAATGGCGACTCCACCCTCAGGTGGTGCAGTGCATTTGGGATCGCTTCGGGGAAGCCCAAGTCGATCTCTTTGCCTTGTCAGAGATGAGTGATTGCCCCCTGTGGTTCTCCCTCCTCCGTTGTGGAGGTCCACTAGGCATCGATGCCTTGCCAGCGAATGGTCCAAAGTGCTTTTGTACACTTTCCCGCCGATACCACTGCTCGCAGCCTTCCTCGAGAAGGTCAGGAGAGACAAAGCGACAGTTCTCCTGGTGGCCCCCAGATGCCCCAGGAGAATCTGGTTTTCGAACATTTGCCAGCTGCTGCAGGGCCAGCCCTGGGAGATCTCCTCAGTCAGGCGCAAGGCACCCTCTGGCACCCAGAACCAGGCAGACTCCAACTGTGGGTCTGGCCCCTGAACGGAACCGTCTGTCCACCTGAGGGCTCTCAGAATCGGTCGTTAGTTCCACCCCCCTCCTTTTTATTAGGAGAAGGATAGGAAACTGAATTCCCTCTGCCCAGTGAGGGCATTGAGAGGTTCTGTGGATAGGATGAAAGCATTGCGTCAGTCTGACCAGCTCTTCGTTTGCTATGGTGAAGGACCTTGGGTCAAGTCCTCTCGAAGCAGCGACTGCCCCACTGGACTGTGGACACAGTATTGACTGTGTATAATAATGCTGGCCTACCCCAACCTGTGAGGATGGCCGCGCACTCTACCAGAGGTGTGGCTACGTCATGAGCTCTCTGTAGAGGTGCCTCATTGACTGACATTTGTACTGCAGTTAGCTGGGCTACTCCGCATACATTCACCAGGTTCTACAGACTTAATGTGGTAGATCCCTGTACGCCTTCATTAGGCACAAGGGTCCTTGAGGTTGTACGCGCACACCACAAACACTAGTTGGCAGTAGCGAGGCATCCCTCGTATGCTGTCCGCTCATGCTTCCTCGCGATGGCTTTGGTATACTTTTCCCAAAAGTATTCGTTGCTGGTTGTCTTCAAATTGAAAGGGAACATTAGGTTACTTAACATAACCCTGGTTCCCTGAAAGAGAAGACCACCACCGCATCACTCGCATTCGCAGGTTCGATGCACAAGAGGACGTGAGCTCCGTAGAGCGACTACTTATTCCCTCAGTGGGACCGAGGACGTCACTCCACAGAGGGACCTATCGGCAGCTCTGACATAAAATGCTCAGTGAATACCTACCTGTGGCAGTCATATCCCAAAAGTATTGGTTGGTGGTTGTCTTCTCTTTCAGGAAACCAGGGTTATGGTAAGTAACCTAATGTTCTAGGTATGCATATAAACACGGTCATTCTAGTGTTAAAGCAATTCAGAATATGTAGTTTTGTTTATTTTGGCTTTCTTGTGGTTTTAAAGTTGAACTAATTGAATCAGAAATTGGTTGTTTGCCTGTAGTACTGTTGTAAAAAAATTAAAATAAAATGTTATTCTTGTTTTTTCCCCCCTATAGCTTAAAGAGTGCATTTTGGTACACAACTAAATTGTTGTTGAACTGGGGACCTCTAATGGATTTCACAAGTATAACATTATTTCAGTATCAGTTAACTTCATCTGAGAAATCACTAGGCCTATACAAAGAATACAATTTTAAAGTAATTAACATCAGGCTTATTTTAAGACTCACTGAAAATGTAATGACTCACTGCAATGCGTTTAAATAACAGTGTAGCAGATTTTAACCTGACTATAAGACTAAAATTCAGGCAGAATACAGTATTACAATACATTAAATAAAACCGTCTTTGCAGCAAGCTAATAAATCCTAAGTATTTAGCAGCAGCATTAGTATGCACGAGAAGTGGTGCATGCAAAATTAAGGCTTGTATCATTTAGCATCCACTTTATGCACTTCCTGTACTATAAAAAATAATGATGTCTAGCACTGCAGAAAACCCTGTGGGTGAGAATACATCAGCCTTAGTACTATGAGCAATATAAAGTACAGCTGGGTTACCACTTACCAGTATTTATTTTTACATCATTGGTTTAGATTCATGCTGTGTACTTGTAGATTGGGAATAATTTTATTCACGGTGAACTGTAATATGTTAAACATTAAAATTAATGTTTGTTCTAAATGTGTTGTGTGTCCTAAAATGAACAATATTAAGCTTTACAATCCACTTTCCTGGCGGAAGAGGGAAGGGAAGAAGTATGTTGAGAGTTTGAATTTACACACAACCATGGGATCTCGGAGGAACCTTGCTCAGATGTGCACTCTCTAACTCATAGAAACTCAATGACCAGGAATGCTTGGTATGAATACTTTCCTGCTTGTCTGTAAAGGACAGTGGTTGCAGTGAATGGAACTGTGTTGGAACAACAGAATCCCATGAGTGGATAATAGTGGATACTAAATACCCACAGGTCTCTGAATAATTGGGTTAATAATATGTTTGTACTTAATTTCTGTTGTGGCTTTATTGTGAATGTTTATTGCTTGATTATTATTATTATTATTATTATTATTATTATTATTATTATTATTATTATTATTATTATTAACCTTGAAAAAAATTCAATACAGTACCTGAAGCAGATATACGCGTTTATCATATCAACAACATCAACGTGTGTTGCAAAAATAAGCAAAAATTGCTTTGAAACTGTTCAAAATATTTACTTGGGGCTAAGAATGAAAAATGTTTTTTAAAAAAAATGCCATTTTTGATATGGCAATTGTCAAAATAAAGGGGCAGCTGGAAGGTAAGAATTTACCAGCCAGGACAATGGCATTTAAATACGACTATTAAACTGTATCTGTCGGTAATATGGTTTCTTCTAATGCGGTTTTCAAACTGGGGTACGCGAGAAAAATTCTGACGCATTTAACTTAGTACCACTTCCCAATTTATTGCAAACTTTTATCATGTAATCAACGTTTAATCGCTAACACCAGACTGATGTGCTGTGACAGAGCGTTCAGTGCACACATGGCTAATTTACATATTAAATATGTATGTTATAAATAAACCCTGTTGTTTAAATGCCATATAAACAGTTGGGCGGTTACTGCAGTCTGTCTTTGGGATAAAAAAAAAAAAAAACATATTTAAAAAAACTAAAAGCCCAGTCTTTAACTCATTTTATTTCCTGTGTGTGTTTACGCCTGCAAATCGATATATATATATATATATATATATATATATATATATATATATATATATATATATATATATATATATATATATATATTTTTTTTTTTTTCAATGACCCGATTAAATTTTATTGTAACTTAAGTACTATTGGTTCATTTCAAAATACTGTACATAATGTATGACCAATCAGAAACCGAAGTATTGCCATGCGGTCTAATTTGACAAGCCATTACGTCTGGTGTGAGAGTTTTTAGTTTTCAATCCAGTGAACAAATATGGATTGTTGGCTCAATACTAGTACAATACTAGCAATGGCCGATCAAGACGAAATACCGGAGATTAAAAACGCCAAAAATGTCTTGCGACTGAAGCTCTCTCCAATTTCCCTGCCATCATCAGTGATTTGTGTGGTAACAAGCAGGGACATCCATCACACTGATACTAGGTAAGCGTTTTATTATTGTTTTTTAATTAGCATCAGTACTGTACGTTTTAGTCACCAAGAATTAAAAAATGCCAATAATATGTTTTTTGTAATGAGGTCAGCTGTAGAGATGTGTGGACAGTGAACTTTTCTTTGCCTTCTTTTCTGTAATTTTATTATCAATAAAAATACATGATTGCCATTTGCTATCACTGAATAGTCCTATGTCATTACTGAGTGATTGGGGCTAGCACGGAGGCTTCATTGATTTTAATTAATTAGTAATTACAATAAAATAATGCTGATGTTTCTAACAACTAGAAACCTGTTTGAGGGATTATTTTTATCCAAAAGTAAATATAATATATATTTTTCCATTATAATACTGTAATAAGTGTATCCATCACACACTCCAAGGCTTGTGCGTTTTGTTGTATCATGTTATTGTACAGACCTTTCTTTTTCTGTTTTCATTTTATTATGACTGTATCTCAGATGGGGGTACGCGGTGGATTACTTTTTTTGGAAAGGGGTACACAGCTTAAAAAGATTGAAAACCCCTGTTCTAATGTGATCTGGTACAATGGATATCCTCTAATCAGTGATACACTAGCGTCACTGTGACACATTTCCCAATATTTCCCCAGAAGTGACAGTGAGTATTGCAGACACACCTTGGTTGTATCTACAGCTTTACAGTTTTATTTTTTGTTCTTCAGAAACAAAAGGTCCGTAAACTCTGCTGGCATATTTAAAAACAAACAAAAATAAGAAATGGTGGTTGGTTCTGAATTATCAAACATATTGACCCCCTCACCGAAGAAAATGTCCCCCTAAAATTTAGAGTGGGGGCCACATTGACCCTCTGTCTGTAAGTCCTGGAGCAAACAGTGCTTAGTCAAACGATTACAACGACCACAACATTATTAGCATACATGGTTAATATACTAATATTAACCATCACACAAAGTGTCTACTTTGCATTAGTATTTACATTACTCGTTTCTCATTGTAGTCGATCACATTTCATATCAAAATCCACGAGAATTAATTCAACTTCCCAATTAGTTTTACCGTGTTAGTTTAGACGTGATCTACCAAACTAATAATATGTTATCAATCTCAATTGATTCTATATTCAAATTAACTCAGAAATGGGGCAATGATCAAATTCTCTGCATTTATGAGGAAACTCCTTTGAGTTGCACATTTTCTACAAACAAAAATGCATTTCTTACATATTGTAACAATTTCATTGTTGTTTTGTACTGCAATAGAGTGCACATGTTCTTTTTTAATTGATACCAGTCCACACGAAAAGGAAAAAGGAAAATACAAGTTTTATTTTCATACACAATGGTTTACACAACACAATTGTAATCCAATCTCAGGAATCAGAACAGTACACTTTCAGTTAAGTTATGCGAATATCCTCAATTTATAGACTAACAGTTCTCCTTAGCCAGGGCATCGATTTTCGAAGCCAATTATAAACACAACAGCCCACCGTGTTGTAAGATCCAGCTTCCCACGCAATCTTTTTCTTCACAAAGTTTAGCTCTACTAGACATCACTTGGTTGTCTCTAGCCCTCCTCAAGCTCTGCCTCCTGCGTTCGTTACCTGGGCTTAACAACATAAAAGTGTATCATTTTTATTCAAAACAACTTTCCATGAAGACTTCTTTCATGTCTGCACTTTCTAGCGTTAAAGCCTGTGTTTCTTTGGCTTAAACAGAACAAAATATCTAATATCTCCAGAAAGCAAGCATTTTACAGCCTAAAACCAAGTGTACTTCAACGTAAATGAAACCCCTCAATTTTCTATAGCTAAAGGAAAACAGAACATTTTGTTACTTGAACAATATAAGCAGTTTTATGCACAGTAACTTTTCCATACACAACAACACACTTTGTGTTACTTGCGCCCCAGCATTATCTGTACTTGTTGTACATTCTGTTTTTTTGTCACACTACTCTAAAACAGGAAGTTATATTCTATTCCTAGAACAATTTATCAACTAATCTGATAGCATTAGCTGCAGTTAATTTCTCAAGTCATAACATATTTAATATTATGATATGTTGAATTTTCAAATGGAGATCAGCTTCTAATAGTCTTGCAGCATTATCTTTGACTTGTCGGCAGTTTTCCAAGTGGAAACAGTAGCGTTGACCAGACATAACTCAGTGAATGCGTTTCAATTGAAAAGTTATGTAGTTCGTAGAAGTGTTCTCGTTGCAATTCTTCTGTACGGCTAGTACATGACCTTAGGCCCAGCTGCTGGCTATTCTTCCGTTTGTTTCATGCAATGATGTGGAAACCAAGACCCGCTTTCAGATCAAGGCAGTGTCCTGTTTACTGTTTCAGTCTCTCGTAGGGCAAAGCTGATTTCAGCCTTCTCAGAATATGATTTTAGCCAGTCTTCAGACCAGATATTCTCCTATAATTCCAGCATACTTCCCCATTGCTTCAAGCTTCAGAAACTTCAGAGCAGTTCAGCTTCCATTTAATTTCCCCTCAGAACTACTTCCTCTCAGCACTACTTCCCTAGCACCCCTTTCTTTGCCTGTCCCAGTCTTTTTTAATTAAGCGTCGACCCATTTTGATTGGACTGTTGAATTCATGGGTGGTGTTTAACGTTATGCAATGTGCTTAAACACTGGTCAGCACCTCTCTGAGCCACTCATTGGTCTTGCCCACAGCCCATGATGCTCAAATTTCCATTGTCTTGTTATTATTATTTGTTCATTTAGCAGACGCCTTTATCCAAGGCGACTTACAGAGACTAGGGTCTGTGAACTATGCAGAGTCACTTACAATTACATCTCACCCGAAAGACGGAGCACAAGGAGGTTAAGTGACTTGCTCAGGGTCACACAATGAGTCAGTGGCTGAGGTGGAATTTGAACCGGGGTCCTCTTGGTTACAAGCCCTTTTCTTTAACCACTGGACCACACAGCCTCCATCTTGTCAAAAGGTAATTGACCGCTCTCCCCCCCCCTCTACTTTCTTGGGGGTGAATTCACCCTTGTGTTTGAGTTTCGTCAAATTCTGCCAGAATGGCCTGTGCAGAGATTTCAGTTTCTGATAACACAAAGGAATTTTTACGACTCAGCTTCAAACTGCATCTAATCTACTTTGAGCAAGGTGATGGGGGAAAGACAAAAAAACTTACTTGAAACTCTCAGACAATAACCTGATTTGACTGTACTGTCCGCTACAGTCCCATATGCTTTACTGAACCAAACTAATTCAAATGCTCCTTCGTCCACATTGGAAATGACCCGACAAACATCTGCATCGTCCTCTTTCAATAACATTGCAGCAACCGCATTTTGCTACATAAAATGTTTTTCCACATGTAAAACCTCCTGAAAACAGTAATGTTTGGAGATCAGTTACAACTGGAGTAAAAGCATGCATGGAATAGTATTAACACCACTGACTTTTGAAAGCGCCAACTTAGCTCTAATGCTGTTCGGGGCTCTATAATGGTAAAAGAAAAGGTAATAGTTAAGGTCATGTAGCACAGTATAATTATCCTGACAAGAAGACAGGCAATCACTTATTAGTGCTGCTGTACTGTCCTCCCACGGAAAGTGAAAAGAAAGAATAAGTCATAAGCTGTAAACACCATCCTACTATATAATACAGTCCCACGTGCAATCAAAGTTTAACTCCAATTAAGTACCCATTTTATTCACCTTCTTTGGAACTGTTTTGATGTAATCCAATAAGCAATTAACCACTGCAAATAAGGCTCTAATAAAATACTCAATAATTAAAATAGAGTTTTTTGACAGAGGATTCTATTTTAAAGTGCAATTTCTAAGAGAAAACAATACTAGCATGAAACAACCTTCCCCTTGGATTACATTTTAATTATGTAACTGCTGTCCTCTTAGCTACTTTCAAAAAGTAGCAAAAAAACAAACAACAACTGTGCTAAATAGATAGCTGCTCTACAATATACTGTTTTAACTTTAAAGCATTTCACACAGTTATTGCTCTAACATGTTTAACACACAGGGTATACTGGGTGTCCAGTTTGCCTAGTATGGCTGCTTTGCTCAGCTCTGTTTGGATGTCAAACAATAAAATAATTTTCAGCACAGGAACATACATGAGCAGCACCATCTAGTGTTAAAATGAACAGAACACAGGATTTCATAGAACTACAGTATAAGCTTTTTATGTGGCTAGATTGCCATACTGCTTTGTGGAGACAAGTGGTTTTGAAATCCATTTTCAATCCTTTTGTCAACAGTAGCTATTTTATAGTGTTGTATCTTGTTTAAAGTTAATACAATGCATTAGAAATTAAAAGCTGAACAACAATTAACAGTTACTAGTTGAAGGCTAGGAATATGGATTTTAAATCCTTAGTCATTTCCTACACCTTCAGTGGGAATACGTTAATATTAAAGGTGAAACTTTTTTATATAAATGTGGGATTTATCAGTGCTGTGTGGGCGGTAAAGTCATTAAAAAACAGTGTGAAAATGCTGTAGATCTCAAGTTCCTGTCAAGGCCAGACATTGCTTTTGAAAAAGCAATGCAAAGCATTTTCAATACAGTACCATTCCACCATCTAACATTTTCTGGTATTGGTGACACCTAACCACTCAAACCTCTCCTGGTTGGCCAGTATAACTAGGAGCAAGGTTATTAGGGATGTGCCAGTTCCTAAGATCATAGAAGTATCTGTTACAATTACAATTTTTGTACCAATAATACACAAGTAAAAACCTTTTACTGGCTACTTATAAAACATTATTTTTGTATGTAAACAAGGAATCAAGTGCAGGTATGGAACATTGGAATAACAGTAATTATAGTCTGCTATCATTTTATTTAAGATGCTTTTAGTTTATAGTATTTTTATTGCAGAATGGAAACATATCCCTGAATAAGATTTCAGTTTGAAACACATTTTACCGCTAGCCCCCTCCCCACACAATTTCCCCACCCACTATTTTCTTTAATGATGTTTCAACCTGTGTCACCTGATCTGAGAGTAGGGTTGCCAAGAGGCTCCAGAATCTCGGGACACTTTAAGGCAGGTCAGGTTTTGTAACTCACCTCTCTAAACTGCAATGTATTCAGTAAAGTGAGTGTGAATTGTGCAAACTGTCGCTAAATTAATTGAGTTGTTTTACTTAGCTGTTACCAAAAGCACACACCTGCCTGCGAGGATCATTTCCATCAATCAGACCTATATAGCTCTTGATTGGCTTTCTGAGTCTCTGACTGGGCGGGACTGTGTGAAGCAAGAAATATCAAACAAATAGAAACTTCACCTGCTGTCACAAGGTTAAATGAAAGAGTGCAGGTGAGTACAAAGTTATCTATAATAATGGTTTTGCACTATTTTGATAGATATTGTTTGCTGTAAAGAAAAATCCAAGCAATACGATTAATCGTTGTTACGAGGCTCTCCAGATAGAATCGACACCACAATTAAACAATTAAATACATTTACTAGACTGCTCAAACAATTCACATTCACTTTACATGTCAAATACATTGCAGTTTAGAGAGGTGAGTTAAAAAAAAAACCATGTCCTGCCTTACAGTGTGCTGAGATTCTGGAGCCTGTTGACAACCCTATCTGAGAGCTATGAGAAAAAAATGACCGTGATGAGTGACCTGAATCTCCCTGCGAAATAAAACCCACGTTGATTTAAATGCACCGTGTGTAACACATATCAAGTAGGCTACAAAATAGTTTTAAAATTATTTTAATAAATCGCAGCAGTCCCCAAATGGTTCAACTTGTATTGGCACATTACAGTAAGGTAACATTTTATTTACTAAAATATTGTTCAACAACGTCTTGCACATCTGACAGTTGTAAAGTTACAAAAAATATATATTTCTGTGCACCGATTTTTTTTTTCTCTCAGTATGATCTCTAGAACACTTCTCTTCATCCTTAAATATAAGCTTAAAAAATTATAAGACAACTGCAAAATTACTGTGCAAATGTAATATGGTAAACTTTTATAAAGGTTTATACAGTAAAGTATAGTATGAATAATAAAATATATAAATATATTAATACAATTAATAACTGAGGACGGTTTCATTATGAATTGAAGCTCTGAAGAGACATATGAAGACCATTATGGGCTTTCAGTCCATACCTAAAAAAATAAACCTAACAACTATATTTCAAGGGGTCCGATTTTCATCACAGGACAAGGCACTAATGGTAAAGTAAATGTCAATAACACCTGATTATGGGGCGGTAGGTGGGTGCAAACAGGCACAATCAAACTTTGCCCTGTGAGGTGATTTTTGTATCGTAAGTTTTTACGCCTGCATTACTGCCAGATGTCGGACAAAATTCCCTTTCAAGTAGGGAATATTAACCATTACAAAATGGATGAGTATACATAAACTGTTGCAAGGACAAGGGGGAATACATCAATCAGCTACAAATCACACGCCATCGCCTGGGGATGCCAGCCTCGCACCGCTCAGGGATGCCAGCCTCGCACCGCCCAAGGATGCCAGCCTCGCACCGCCCAAGGATGCCAGCCTCGCACCGCCCAAGGATGCCAGCCTCACACCGCCCAAGGATGCCAGCCTCGCACCGCCCAAGGATGCCACATCTGCATCGCCTGGGGCTGCCTGCTGCTTCGCATCGCCTGGGGCTGCCTGCTGTTCCGCATCGCCTGGGGCTGTCTGCTGCTCCGCATAGCCTGGGGCTGCCTGTTGCTCCGCCCCAGTTACAGGGTACAAGGGAGAAGTGGAGCTCCCACTGCCGCCTCCATGGCCAGGGGCTTCCCTCCCGAGTTCGCCTCCCAAGGGTCCGTCGCTGCCGTCGTCACCTCCCGAGGGTCCGCCGCTGCCGCCGTCGCCTCCCGAGGGTCCGCTGCTGCTGTTGTCGCCTGGGGTCATTGAGGGTTCTGCTTCGCCTGGGGTCGCTACACTGTGGCCGGAGCCGCATGAAGGGGAGTTGCCGGCCATGAAGAAAGGGGGGGAGGTCAGGAGACCAGCTCCCCCAGCCGCATTTTCGCGGCAGGAAACACTGTGGCCAGAGCCCCACGGAGGGGAGCTGCTGGCCATGAAGAAGGGGGGGGAGGTCAGGAGACCAGCTCCCCCCGCAGCAGTTTCGCTGCTGGAAATTGGGTGGCCGGAGCCCCACGGAGGGGAACTGCTGGTCATGAAGACGGGGGTGGAGTTCAGGAGACCACCCCCAAAATGTCCTTGGCCAGAGGATCCGGTCTGTGCACGGTCCACCGGGATGCTACAGTTGTTTGGGTGGGAAGAGGACATCCCGCCGTGGCCGCCCCCGGAGACACCTTGCTTCCCCTGTTCCTGGGCCGGGACTGCCAACCGGGACTTTGGGACTAAGGGGGGAGGTGGCCTTTGGGCCATGTGTGTTGCGCACAAGGGGGAGGGGATATGTAGCAGGGCGGCAGTAAGCCCTGCTGCTTTAAATGTATTTGTTTATTTTTAGAACGGGTTTCCCCCTCTGCCCCCGTGTTATTTTGTATTGTTGTTGTTATTGTTATTATTATGATTATTATTATTATTGTCGTTATGATTTAGTTGTATTTATATGACGGCGAAGCGCCGGTTGCTTTGTTGTTGTATTTATTTAAAAATGTATTTACGGCGTAGCCGTGTTTTGTTTTAAAATACCTTGTGGAAATGCGTGACTGTCAGCTGGTGATTATTGAATTAGCTGGCAGTCATGCATAGTAATGCTACCTGTGCAGACTGTGGCCGAGGGGTAATGAGAGAATTGATAGCCAGTTAACCCCTCGGCCAGGATATAAAAGACCTGCTGTTTTAGCTGCAGGTGTGGGTGTTAGAGAGGAGAGAGCGAGTGGAGCGAGAGAAAAACCGAAACTTTATTTAAGACATAGGAACAGTGAAGGCAATCTGCCAAGCCTGACCTGTGTTCTTTTATTTATTTTGTGTCTGTGATTATTTTTTGTTTACCCTTTTATTTTGCTCTGTGAGCACAGTGTGTTTTTGTTTAAACCTTTTATTTATTTTTGTTACTTGTAAATAAAACGGCGGCCAGCCGCGTCTTTCTTTTCAAACTGCAGTGCCTGGTGTCAGTATTTTTACCTTCCTGATTCTGTCTGACGTCACCGCCCAGCCACCCTGCCACAACCAGGTAACTTGGGAAAATGTGGCTTCGACTTGCACAAAATTTGCCTTAATCAGATACCAGAACTGCTACACATCATATTCCACATGTAAAGTGTGTTTACTGAGAATTTTATTTCCCAATTTTTACCAATGTTTAAATTAAAAACAGATTTTTACTGATGTATCCCTATTTTAATATTTTTAAAATAAACTCTTAAAAATTCCCCGGAAAAATGTGTTAAGATAAAAACCGAAAATGCCTAGCGCTATGTTTATTGTAGCTTATAGTAAATATCATGTTTTCAATTCCTGACTTTTTTATCTTCATGATTAGAATATAAAAATTATTATTAGGGCTGTCAATTAATCGCAATTAACTTCTGTGATTAACGCATTATTATCCAGTACGAAATGTAACCATTAACGAATGGGTATTTGTTTGAATATGCGCCAGCGCCTGTAACGCGGTCATGCCCGCCCCCAAGGGCATAAGAAGACTGCAGACACAGCTATCAGCATCATTTTTCTTTTAGACTGAACCTGACGGGAGAGCCATAGACAGATAAGTACCTGTTCAAATCCCACCTCAACCACTGACTCATTGTGTGACCCTGAGCAAGTCACTTAACCTCCTTGTGCTCCGTCTTTCGGGTGAGACGTAGTTGTAAGTGACTCTGCAGCTGATGCATAGTTAACACACCCTAGTCTCTGTAAATTGCCGAGGATAAAGGCGTCTGCTAAATAAACAAATAATAATAGTAGTACATTGTCTGTGGATGTTACTGGACCATGAGCTGAAACACCTGCAGATGATGTGGAAACCGAGGAGGGCCCTCTCACATCATGCTGTGGCTAGCACAGCAGATACAACATGTTATCTAATGACCCAGCGCTTTGGCCAGATCATATAAGCAATGATCACCGATGTGAAATTGTAAAAAGAGGGCCAAAGCAAATTATGGAAATTGAATTTCCACAGAACGATGCAGCAGAGGTTGCATGCCATTTTACAAAAGAGAACTACTACATGCACATGAAGAATGGTGACAAAATTCTTCATTACGTGGCTTGTAGAGTTTTGTTCTTTGGATGCAGTGTTTTGCTTTTGCTGTGCACTCTTTGGCAAACGTGATAGCAATGTTTCCAAGGAGGGCTTCAAGGCCTGGCAGCGCCTATCACATACTCTTAAAGAACATGAACATTCAAAGCCACACGTACTACATGGGAACATGACGCAACCTATAGGTAGGAATGAACACTAATACTACTATTGATCATGCCAACATGGAATTCATTTATCTGGAACAGAAGTACTGGAAATCTGTTCTGAGTAGACTTGTAGCTATTGTTTGTCACTTGGCAGAAATCAGGCTTTTCATGGACATACAATGAATCTGCACGATCCACAAAACGAAAACTTTCTTGGTCATTGTATTTTGATGCTAAGAAACCCTAAAAAAAAAAAAAAGATAATTTTTGTACAGCTTATGTTCACATGCCTTCCTGAAAAAGAACTGCAATCACCAAAAATGTAATGTCTTGTCACAGCTCATGATATTTTACTTTTAGTTGTGAAAAGAGGATCCTCTCATGTTAGGAGTAATTGTTAAATGGCAGAAAAATCGCCTATGTTTTTATTTGTTATTGTTTTCCATCAGTTTGCAGATACTTGCACAATTCATTCAAATACAATCCATACAATAACATCTCAAATCAGTTTCTTATACAGTACACCTTACCATACATCAAGCTTCTTTAAAACTAAAAGAAATAAATACAGCTAGATTGAAAAATCCTGCCTGTTACACAATGCTACTTGGTTTCATAGTGAAATTAGATTAGAAAACACTGCATATTTCTTGCAATTTATTTGTTGTTACAATTCTTGAACTAACACTCCTGTTTAACACTAACATGTATTTTTCAATATACAGCTGTGGCCAAAAGTTTTGCATCACCTAGAATTTTAGCTTTGAGACAATTAAATAAAATCTATATGAACATAATTTACATAATCATAAACATAATATTTTATTTAACATCATGTAATCAAAAAAACTACAAAATGATATCACAAATGTCTACCAGAAAACTATAATAGTAGTATAGTATTTCATGTTCGATTTCAAAATGTCACATCAATTAGTCAGTTTTTCGTTAAGTATCTCATTAACGTAACATTATTCAGCATCTTTCATTCAACTTTATGAAGCAAAATTAGTTAATTCTATAGGGTGATTGTATCAGGGGAGATCTGTGCTGACTGTCTGACGCATGCATGGTGCTGCAGGAAGGGGGCAGCAGCCTCGGAAGATCTGCCTGTCAGTCATGGCAGTGACACGGAGAGATGGGGAAGAGGGTGTGTTAGCTTTCCCTCTCTCTGAGTTGCTGAGAGGCGGACCTTGGGGGATTGCTGGGCCTATAAAATAATGCTCTGTTGTTCCCTCAGCCCTGCCCCTCTAAGTTGAAAATGAGCCAATGGAAGCGCTGCTGCCGGACCAAGCACAGCCGGAGAGGAACGAGAACAAAACAAAATAAAAAGAAAGTAGTGGGGAATAACTTGGGCAGACCCCGGAAAGTATCCATGTAGCAGATTGAGGGAGCGGGTGAGCTTAGGACGGAGAACAGGGCCGTGCGGGTAACGCTGCAGAGTGCAGCACCTTTATTTTGTATTTTGTTGAAAGTGTTTTGTTTTCTCTTTTTCCTTTGTACCTTCTGACCAAGTAACCTGCTAATACCATCATTGGTTGAAACAGTACCACAGTGCCACCTTGTGGTAAAGAATAAATCGGGCACCCAAGTGGTGTTAAGAACTCCAACTTTCTGTCTCCCACCCTTCCACAGTGATGAAAAACATTTGAGCATAGCTGAAAATAGTAAACACATGTACATATTGGGGGGCATAATAAAATATAATTTACTTTAAAATGACTTGAGCTGCCTCCATCGATAGATGGAATGCTATGAAAAGCACACAAAAAAGAACTCAAAAATTCTTAACATAAAAAAGAACAGTCTTACTACAGTAGCAGGCAGTTTACACTGCCTCTGGGTTTCTGATCGCATCATCATTTCCACATTTTTTAAATCCATTGATGGAAATGTCCAGTCTACGTTTAATGTATTCATGCAAATTGGCTTTGTCACTGCCATTCTCATATCCACTTTGATATCTGACACATTACCAGTATTTCTCTTGTCCAGTACTTCTTTAATCTGTTATGTATACCAGTCTGACAGAGGGCAGGATCGCTACGAGTACTGTATGCAACCCTCTGACTAGTGGAAGTATTATTGGCAATCCAATCAAAATAGCCAATAAAGCCCAAATAAAGTATCCGCCCGTTATACGGTATAGCCTTGGTTAAGATGTGCGCTGTAATTATTTTTTTTATTATTATTATTATTTGTTTAAACGAAACAATAAAAAACCTTGAACTTTCTAACACCCCCAGGATACAGTCCAGCCCCCAGTTTGAGAACCGCTGTCTTAGAGCAACGAATAGGCTGCAAACGTGATTTATGTTTTCCAACCAGTAAGCAGCCTATTCTGTTCAGATGAGTTGACAATGCAATTTAATGTATGCATTACAAATAACAAAATACTTAAATTACATAATTATTGGATAATTAAACATAGACATTTTTATGACTACTACTATTGCCTTAAATACATATTCCAAAACACAGAAATTATGCTAGGAAATGATATAGTTAAAACGCATCTCATTCTCTGCTTGGTCTGAGATTGTGTTAATTATGATGCTTGTAAGGGTCAATTTACGAATCAGACAAATAATATGCTAATGAGAAAATTAATTAAAATTGGTCTCTAAGGGCATGTTATTCTTATGCCATGATGAGTGAAGTTTTCTGACAGTAAGTGGCATTTATGCATCACCGATGAAAAACTGTCATGTAAAACACTGTTACTGGCACGATAAAGGAGACAGTAAGTTTTATGAATATGGCCCACTGTGTTTTAAAGTGAGTTAAAAGCTGCAATAAGCATGCTTCCTTTGTTCGAAGTTTAAAATCAGTTGTTTGTCCATTTACTCAAAATAACCAGTATACAATAAAAGCTTTCATATACCGAATAAACAGTGTGTTTATTTTGTATAACTGCTAATTACTTTTATTCTACATCTTGGAATTGTTTCAGATATACTAGTCTGGCAATCCTGCCCTGGTAGGGGCCCCAGAATCAAGTATTGCATGGAGCCCCCAGGGGGCAAATGGTGCCACTGCGGGTGAGCGAGATGCAGGGTTTCTCCTTAGTGAGAACCTGCTTAATTTTTATAGAGGCCAGGACAAGTGTTATGCTCCGTACCGATCCTGCCTTTTGCCAAACACAATCTCGGCATTCCATGTCAACCAGTCTGTGGAATTCCAGACTAACAAGGAGCTGCAGCTCCATATGTTCTGCCCAGTGCAGGCCCTGGCGTGTTATGTTGACAGGACAAAAAATTGGAGGCAGTCCGGACAATGTGTTCTGCTCTGGGATAAAGTCCCATGGTCAAGCCCTGTCTAGGCAGATGCTATCCAATGGATAGCAGATGCATGCAGGACTGCCTATGAGCTGGTCAGCTTGACAGTTTAAATATAAATAGACTAGAGAAAGTTGTATTTAAATATTTTTATTATTTCTTGACGTTTCCTTTTTTTAAACTTATTTTTGTATTAATACACCAGGCTTCCTGACTTCCCCTGGTAACAGAGGGGCAGGAAAGTGTGTGCAGAAAAAATACATGCAATAAGTGTCTCTTTCTGTCACAGCTGGTGTGAGGCAATGATGTAACAAAAGAATCATACTGCAGAACGTAGCATCGCCTGTTTTGTGTAATTCGACTCCTATTGCAGGTACTTTTTATTTTTAATACATACATTACCTATCAGTGAATAAAAACTTTTTTGGTATATTAATGCTGACAGTCTATACATTACCGGGACCTGAAAACTTATCAATTCATCTGACAAATACTGTGTCGACAATAGAAATAATATAGACATGTATAATAATTTACATGTGTGTGTTTATATATAGATTTTAACGTGGTTTAAATTACATTAAAACACTGAATGTTCATACCTACAGATTGATTAGAGATTGATATAAAACATTTATGGATTTGTCAAAGAAAGTGTTCTATAATATGTTAGCAAGCCAGCACTGATCTGTCTAATGACTACTATAATTTTGGTTGGTTCAAACAATTTAACAGCAAATGCTGAAATTTTTCTGTGTAATTCTGTGTAAATAAATATAAAACTATAAAGAAGGGGCAACAATATTAATCCAGAAATAGGACACCAGGTTTCTTTATGCAGGGTTGTTTTTTTTTAATAATAATAATAATAATAATAATAATAATAATAATAATAATAATAATAATAATAATAATAATAATAAACATTTCACTTATATAGCACTCTTCATGCAAGCATTCCAGAGTGCTTTACAAAGAAATAGAAAAAAGCTTGTGTCTAATATATAATCCAGCTACGTGTATTTGACAGCCTACCATCAAAAATATGCATTTTACATTATTTTACATTACTCTTCATCTCCCCTGTTGATTTCATACTTTTATCAAGTAGAAACAGCGCTACAGTAACTGTACACAGTCCGGCTCAATTCCATGCATTTGGTTACTACGACAACAGGGTCAAACAAACACCGGCTTCATGATTAGTGAATTCCTCATACTGTACAAAGACATTTGTACATACTACTAGAAATGTACAGTGTGTATGAAGAAAAACACAAAAGCTTCGGTTTTGCCATTTCAGGTTTGCAGTTAATGTTTCTCCTGTGTTTAATATTTTGGGATTAGAGACAGCAAAATAGACCATGGGAATTACACAGTCATTTTAACTAATGTGTCAACATATGTTTTAAAGGTTTACAAAACTCGAAAATGTTGCTGAATTTGACATTCATGATTGTTTAAAAAAAAATCTATTTTAAACGTCTTGTTTCCAGCAGAAGTTTGTTCCATTTTTAAAGATTGTTTCAATAGCAAACCGCGTTCCAATGTACCACTGTACATTTTTAAGAGTTGACTCAGTAGCTAGGCTAAATGTTAAAATGTTTCAGCCTTGGTGTTTGGTTGATGTTCTTGATGAACTATCAATGGTGGAGTTTCCATGCATGTTTTTTTTTTAGCTTGAGACATTTGATCGAGAAAAATGTCTTGTGTAAAATGCTTTTCTGGGTTTTCATTCGTTCAGTTTATTTTACTCGAGTAAACCGGGCTTTTCACCCGACGTCATGCAAATGAATGGGAAAGGTGGGGGTTGATATGTAAATTAGCTATGCGTAAAGTACTTCTGCTGTTTTTGAAGATTACTAGTGCAATTTTGTGAAAATGTGGTTTCCATGCGCAGAGAACTGGTACACGAGTGAATCTAAGCTGCTGTAATAAAGCAAAATACCTAATGCCTGGATGGGCAGTAGTGTGGAGTAGTGGTTAGGACTCTTGACCGGAGGGTCGTGGGTTCAATCCCAGGTGGGGGGACACTGCTGCTGTACCCTTGAGCAAGGTACTTTACCTAGATTGCTCCAGTAAAAACCCAACTGTATAAATGGGGAATTGTATATAAAAATAATGTGTAAAAAAATTATGTAATTCTGTGTAAAAATAATGTGATATCTTGTAACAATTGTAAGTCGTCCTGGATAAGAGTGTCTGCTAAGAAATAAATAATAATTAATGTGTTTTACTGCTCTTGCCCAAATAGTTTTTTCAACTAATTTACCTTACGACTCATTTATTACAAATTAACTGAGAGGTATAAAATGAAATTGACCAACCCAGCTATTACAGATCACCATGGCTGAAAACCGGCGGAGATGTAGGATTATAGATATCTGTGCCACACATCTTCCACGTATGTTCCCATGGCTGTCTGAATTGGGAACAGTGGATGTTTAAACCTCCAAACATCCTCTACCAGCAAGTCCTTATGCCTTGTTATCTAATGAGCGAAAGGATGGTTTGGACACATACTCGTCCATATTGCTGGTGGGAAGAGGCTGTGCTGCATCACTCTTTCAGATCTGCAGTGGATAGAGTCATTTCACGTCACCAGGGCAACATTCAGCATTATAGTGGAACTGGTAAAGGAAGATATGCAGCCAAAAAGGAATTGTGTACTGCCTCCTGTGCCAGTGGAAAAAAACAGTGGCGATAGCTCTGTCTAGGCTGGCATCCTCAGCTGAGTACAGGGTAGTTGGCAATGTGTTTGGGGTGCATAAAACCACAGTTCATCGCTGTATTTGCAAGTTTGTCAACTCCCTTGTTCAGAGGCACTGCAACACATACATAGCTATGCCAGATGTAACTGAAGCAAAAAGGATTCCTCTGCAGGACAGTCTCTCTTCTCCCGAACGGCACCTCCTTGCTCGTTCCTGCAGGTAGGACTGTTTCAATTTTTTACATAAGAACATAAGAACATAAGAAAGTTTACAAACGAGAGGAGGCCATTCGGCCCATCTTGCTCGTTCGGTTGTTAGTAGCGTATTGATCCCAGAATCTCATCAAGCAGCTTCTTGAAGGATCCCAGGGTGTCAGCTTCAACAACATTACTGGGGAGTTGGTTCCAGACCCTCACAATTCTTTGTGTAAAAAAGTGCCTCCTATTTTCTGTTCTGAATGCCCCTTTATCTAATCTCCATTTGTGACCCCTGGTCCTTGTTTCTTTTTCAGGTCAAAGAAGTCCCCTGGGTTGACATTGTCTATACCTTTTAGGATTTTGAATGTTTGAATCAGATCACCGCGTAGTCTTCTTTGTTCAAGACTGAATAGATTCAATTCTTTTAGCCTGTCTGCATACGACATGCCTTTTAAACCCGGGATAATTCTGGTTGCTCTTCTTTGCACTCTTTCTAGAGCAGCAATATCCTTTTTGTAACGAGGTGACCAGAACTGAACACAATATTCTAGGTGAGGTCTTACTAATGCATTGTAGAGCTTTAACATTACTTCCCTTGATTTAAATTCAACACTTCTCACAATATATCCAAGCATCTTGTTAGCCTTTTTTATAGCTTCCCCACATTGTCTAGATGAAGACATTTCTGAGTCAACATAAACTCCTAGGTCTTTTCATAGTTCCTTCTTCAATTTCACTATCTCCCATGTGATATTTATAATGCACATTTTTATTGCCCACATGCAATACTTTACACTTTTCTCTATTAAATTTCATTTGCCATGTGTCTGCCCAATTCTGAATGCCGTCTAGATCATTTTGAATGAACTTTGCTGCTGCAACAGTGTTTGCCACTCCTCCTATTTTTGTGTCGTCTGCAAATTTAACAAGTTTGCTTACTATACCAGAATCTAAATCATTAATGTAGATTAGGAATAGCAGAGGACCTAATACTGATCCCTGTGGTACACCACTGGTCACCTCACTCCATTTTGAGGTTTCTCCTCTAATCAGTACTTTCTGTTTTCTACCTGTTAACCACTCCCTAATCCATGTGCATGCATTTCCTTGAATCCCTACTGCGTTCAGTTTGAGAATTAATCTTTTATGCGGGACTTTGTCAAAAGCTTTCTGGAAATCTAAATAAACCATGTTGTATGCTTTGCAGTTATCCATCTTCAATGTTGCATCCTCAAAAAAGTCAAGTAGGTTAGTTAGACACGATCTCCCTTTCCTAAAACCATGCTGGCTGTCTCCCAGGATATTGTTACCATATAGGTAATTTTCCATTTTGGATCTTATTATAGTTCCCATAAGTTTACATATAATAGAAGTCAGGCTTATTGGTCTGTAGTTACCTGGTTCGGTTTTGTCTCCCTTTTTGTGGATCGGTATTACGTTTGCTATTTTCCAGTCTGTCGGTACAACACCTGTGTCAAGAGACTGTTGCATGATCTTGGTTAGCGGTTTGTAAATAACTTCTTTCATTTCTTTGAGTACTATTGGGAGGATCTCATCCGGCCCAGGGGATTTGTTTATTTTAAGAGCTCCTAGTCCCTTTAACACTTCTGCCTCTGTTATGCTAAAGTTATTTAAAATTGGATAGGAACAGGTCGACATGTGGGGCATGTTGTCCGTGTCCTCCTTTGTAAAAACCTGTGAAAAGTAATCATTTAATATGTTTGCTATTTTTTTTTCTTCATCTATGACTTTGCCATTTGTGTCTCTTAGACATTTGACCTCCTCTTTGAATGTTCTCTTGCTGTTATAATATTGGAAAAATATTTTGGAATTGGTTTTAGCCCCCTTAGCAATATTGATTTCTATCTCTCTCTTGGCCTTTCTAACTTCCTTTTTGACTTGTGTTTGCAGTTCCAAGTACTCTTTCTGTGTACTTTGTTTTTGGTCCCTTTTAAATGCTCTGTAAAGTGTCTTTTTTCACTGAATATTTTTTTTAATTGATCTATTAAACCATTTTGGCCATTTTGTTTTAGATTTAGATTTGTCTACTTTTGGGATGTAATCGTTTTGTGCCTCTAGTACTACATTTTTAAAAAACAGTCATCCTTTTTCTGTGGATGTTTTCTCTATTTTACTCCAATCTACTTCTGTTAGTCTCTGTTTCATACCTTCATAGTTGGCTTTTCTAAAATTGTAAACCTTAGCTTTAGTCATTACTTTTGGGGTTTTAAAAAATATTTCAAATGCGACCATGTTGTGGTCTAAGTTTGCCAATGGCTCTCTGACCTCTGTTTTAGTTATTCTGTCTTCATTATTTGAAAAGATTAAATCAAGGTATGCCTCCCCTCTAGTCGGTGCCTTGAGAAATTGCGTTAGGAAGCAGTCATTTGTCATTTCTACCATTTCAATTTCGTCCGTCATGCCCCCCACCGGGTTCTCCCATTTTATACGGGGGAAGTTGAAATCCACATTGACCCACATTGATTCTGCATTGTTTTCTTTGTCCTGATTTAACACCTGGGCTTCAAGACTATTTCTTATGTATAGCGCTACCCCTCCACCTCTTCTGTCCTGCCTGTCTTTCCTATATAGTGTGTACCCACTAATATTATATTCGTCTCCATCACTCTCAGACAACCAAGTTTCTGTAACACCTATCACATCGTAGTTACTTGTTAGTGCAGTAGCTTCAAGTTCTAACATTTCGTTTCTGAGACTTCTAGCATTAAGATAAATACATTTAATAGTTGTCTTACGTAAGTTGTTGTCCTTGTTTTGATGTGGTCTCCCTTCTGTTTTTTTGTTTTCTCCCCCCTTCCTTTCTAGTTTAAATGCTTCTGGACCTCCTGAAGGATCCTTTCTCCGAGTAGATTGGTTCCCTTTCTGTTTAAGTGCAGTCCGTCCCACCTGTATAGATAGTCCTTGTTGTAGAATGTGCTCCAATGTTCAAGAAAGGTGAAGCCTTACTGGGTGCACCACGATTTCAGCCATGCATTTTGATTTTGTATTTCCAGCTGTCCATATGGTCCTTTGCAGGGCGCCGGCAGTATCCCAGAAAATACCACAGTTTTGGTCTTGCCTTTTAATTTCCTTCCTAGCTCTCTGAATTTGTTTTGCAGGGATCTTGGCCTGTCTCTTCCAATGTTGATGGTACCGATGTGGACGACTACTACCGGGTCATCTCCTGTTCGTTCTAGGAGCCTGTCCACATTCTCTTTTTTTCCCTGCTTCTGCCTTTCTGAACCCAGCTGTTTCGACTTTCTTCCATCTCCGTGGTGGCTTTCAGTCTGCTCGGGGTGCAGACTTCCATGAATTGTGGGTGTGTCAGCTCCTCAAGCTCCTGTTGCTGTCTCATTTCCTCCAGCTCCTTTTCTAGCAGGCTTAATCGCTGGAGCAAGTCCTGGATCGTGCAGCACTTTACACACACTTGGTTGAGCTCTGTTGGGTTTTCTCGGATTTCCCACATCATGCAGTTGTCACAGATTACTGGCTTGAAGACCATCTTTTTTTTTTAAGTTTAGTTTAGCTTCTGCAGCTGTCAACCTGCTTTCAAACTGCTTCTAACTGCGCTGTACGTGTCCACGACTGTACTTCTCCCACGATGTCGCTTCCACATTTGTCCCTAGCTTGTGGGACTGTGCTCTCTATTCCTCTTTCTGAGATGGCATCAACCACTTGTTGGTGCACATGCTTGTTACGCTGTTTCGGGTGATCGAGCTGGCTCAACACATCCAAGTCACTAACTATACTTATTAATGCACATGTTTCCTCCTCGCTCCAGAGATTTTGAATGGAGGGCGGACACGCATAGTCTTTGGACATAGCTGGGATCAAAAGCAAGGAAATTAAATTACAGACATTTAGTAAGCAGCTCACTTTAGCATAGTTTTTACAGTAAGGGTATTCTCAAACAGCTGCTTTAATACTATAACACAGGCATAACGCTGTTCATGGTAAGTGGTTTTATAGAGAACTGTAAACCCACAAGAGATATACAACATGACAGGACAGACACAGTGTGGCAAAGTGGTTTGCAGTGCGCAGGTGTAGAGGTGATGTGATTTTGAAACAGAAGACAGACAACAAAGTTCACGATCCAAACATACAGATTATTTTGTAATCCCGGACTGGTGACCGCAAAGAGTAATCCCAGGCAATACACAGCAATGAGTATTGCACTGTTCCAAACAACGGGTTAGAGTCCCGAAATAATAAACACAGTATAACACACAATCACAAGTCCAGAGTGAGTGCTAATGTGCAAGTGGTGAAATACAATTTGTTAGTGCACAGTGGTGAAGTGTTGTCCGGGTTGGTGCTGGCCTTTAAGCGACAGTGAACAAACGAGTACAATTAGACAAGACAAAACAAACAAACACTAAACACTCACGGTTACTTTATTACGCTCCTTCATGGGTTCTCTCGCAACCATAACAAAGGAACAGATCGTTTAGCCACATCCCCTTTTGTACCTTCAGTCACGCCCCCTTGGTTAGTGAGTGCAACCGTTTCTCCTCCAGTCCGCAGTTGCCACATCGCTTCCCTTCTGGGGCGATGATTTGGTGTACCGTGGCACCGCCCCCTTTCTAGATGGCCAACTTTCATCTTTCCCTGGAATGAATTGTCAGACCATCCAGTCCGGGAACTCTGTTCCTTTACACAGCGCCGTCACAGGTCGGGAGGGAGATTTTTAACCAAGATTCATTCTTTCTCTATCACACACAGCAAAAAACAATAATAAAAAAACTGCCTGCATGTGAACAGGATGTGAGTGGTGTAAATAAAAGGCAATGTCCAGACCAGAGTTCTCCCAAAAAGGTCTGTGTTTTAATTTCAATAATAATAATAATAATAATAATAATAATACCACCCTTTACCAGCGATGGTATCGGGGGGAACACGGCAGGTTTACAGTCCTGAACAACAAAATAATAACACTCGTAAACCACAATCCTCCGTGCACGAAACTGTGCTCTTTCTCCGGGGTCGTGGTGAGTGCTGGTGCTGTGTTGTGCTGTGAGGGACGTGCTCCAGGTCTAGTGCTGGCTCCGCGGCTGCAGCTCCCGACTCTCACTCCTCCTCTGATAATGATAAAACAAAACAAAACAAAACAATAACAAACACACAGGCTCCGGCTGGATATTGTCATCAGCGCAAGCGGCCGTACTGACGTAGCTGCTTCCCCTTTGTACCCAGAACCTCCTCCTTGCAAGCAACCCGTTGTTTCTCCAATAGGGGCCCGCCCCGCAGCTGATTGCAATGGAATCCTTCCAGGTACATGCAACTACGTGCTCCCCCTAATATGATCACCTTCCGGTTTCCGCCTACCGTCAAGGCAGTCCATCTAGGGGGAAGCATACAATCAACCTTACCAAGCGCCTTTTTTGGTCGGGAGGGAGATTTACAGTTCGAATTCTTTCTCTCTCTGTCACACTGCATTATCATTAAGGTGAATTACACCACTGCTAACCATAAAATCGCCCATCGGCCACTACTTTCTGCCGTCTTGGAATCCACAGTAACAACTCCCTTGCAATATTTATAGTCAAGGATAAACACGCTCATTAACATTTACACATGAAAGGCTGGTTTACATGCAAAACTAGGCGTGGATTTCCCTGAGTGTTTCATCATTTATACGAGTAAATGAGATTTACCTTATCCCTCTCTTTGGCCATTTTTTTCGGCCACAAACCTGATTTACACGAGTAATTCTCCCAAACATGCATGTGAATCGCCATTTCACATTTAAATTGCCCTGCATGGAAACCCCATGAATGATAACACATTTTAGATAACTTACATCAGTAGAATATAATGTAAATAAAAAATGTTTTTGTTTTTTATAAATTGGCGGTTTTGGGACACTCTCTGAAATTTGTTGGGTTTATTTTGATTGTCATTCGTGAACTTGTTTAAAAATACCATGAATTTTCTGGGGCCCTACTTATACAGTTGTAGTCAAAAGTTTACATATCCGAATAGAAATTTATAATTTCTAGAAATTTCTCGAAAACAAATAATTATAGGAAAAATCTTATGTACCAAAACTCAAAAAATGCTAATTCAAAAGTATTAATACTCTGAGAAGAAGAATGAAATTAATAGCTAGTTGAGGCACCTTTAGCAATAATAACCTATTTTAAATGATTAGGATATTTGTAAATGAGCTTTTGGCATGATTCTTTAGTGATTTTTGATCATTCTTCAACACAAAATTGTTCCAGTTCATTCAAATTCCGAGGATTTCTCTTGTGCACAGCCTTCTTCAACTCGTACCAAAGATTCACAATTGGATTTCGATCGGGACTTTGACTAGGCCATTCCAGAACCTTTATTTTATTCTTCTTTAACCATTCTGAAGTAGATTTTGATGTGTGCTTTGGATCGTTGTCATGTTGGAACATCCAGTTGCACTTTAAACCGTTTTGTAGCGGAGGGTTTCAGATGATTGGCCAGTATCTTTTGGTATGCTATGGAATCCATTTTACAATGTATTGGAACTAAATTTCCCATGCCATTAGAGGAAGAACAGCCCCATAGAAGGATATTACCACCTCCATGCTTGACAGTAAGTATGGTGTTCTTTTCTTTGTACGTCTCACCAGACTTTCTCCAAACGTAACAACTATCAGTGTAACCAAATAACTTGATTTTTGTTTCATCAATCCACAAAACCTTTGACCATAACTCGTATCCATCATTCAAATGCCGTTTTGCAAACTTTAAGTGATTGTCCTTGTGACGTTTTCCTAAGAGTGGCTTTATCCTTGGCCTGTCACCATTGAAACCTTCACCATGCAATACTCGACCTATGGTTGAAATGGAAACCCCAGTCCCACTTACAGTCAATTCACTTTGAATATCTCTGTCAGTCAATCTCAGATTGTTATTAACCTTCCTCACAATTCTTCTACTTGTTCTTGGTGAAAGAACCTTCTTTTTTCCAGACCGAGGAAGTGTTGTGACAGTACCATGAGTCTTGTACTTCTTGATAATAGAAACAATATTTGAAAATTGGGATACTCAGATGCTTGGAAATCTTCTTGTATCCTTCTCCAGCTTTATCACAATAAATAATTTTCTGCCTAAGGTCTTCAGATAGCTCATTACTTTTTCCCATATTGACTTTTTGGTAATGAAAGCAATTATCCTATGCCTAACCCTTTTATGTTCTCTAAGAATGTTCACCTACAATCCAGAATTTTCTAGACTTTTGTAGAATTATGTTCTGCATTATTATACTGAAATTTCTAGCACCTTGTAGACAATACTATCATAGCATCAAAGGGTATGAATACTTTAAATTGTATTGTTTGCTGCAGCGCCTTGCAAGCCAACATTTCTTATTAACAAGTCATGACATCGCAATCACTCCTGCACTCAGAAGGAATTTGTTAAAATAAATTAATGTCAATCTGTATTAACTGTAATGTTTTTTCAAGTGAAAATGGCCTTTATGTGGTGACATTTACAGCACTCTCTTTTTAGGCAATCAGGAGGGGCTGCCTAGAAGGTATATGTTAAATAAGAATTCAGTAAAGCAGTGGTTCAGGTAGGGAACTCACTTTTAAGATAGATTAAAATTGCAAACATCAATCATATTAGGCGTCTTCATTACCAGAATACTTGTCAGTCAAATGACTAGTATCTCATTCCATAAACAACAAGTACAATGATCAGCTTGAAAGGGCTTTATATCCTCAATCAATTCATCCCCGTCAGAGTTTGCCTCCTCCTCCCCAGCATCCACCTTTTTTTGACTTTTTCTAAGCAATCTGCCCCCCATGCCCATGGCTTCTCAACCTCTCCACTTTCAGCAAACTAGGGGTACCTTGAAGGACGGGGCCAAATGCCAAAGATGTAATGAAAATATGTATTACGTAGTATTTGCTGTCAAAGCTTTAATAAATATTGTTCTTTCTATCGCATGAGTTTTCCTGACTGAACTGAAATTCACCTGAGAATTAGTTGCATTTCAGTTAGATTGCAAATTATCAATTATGTATGTTCTAATGAATAATGTATTCCCACATAAATCTACATTGAAAAGTAACCTTTTATAACACCTGAGCTATCAATGATTTGTATATCTTCTGTAAACATGTATGAAAGATATGGTTGTTGACCTGTGAAGGGGTGTTACAACAGCACTTACTTCATACTGCACTGTAACACTTGTAAACTATGTTGGATAAAGGCGTCTGTTTATTATTAATATTATAATGATGATTATGATTATTATTATTATGATTATTATTATGATTATTATTAGGCACTTAATCTGCATTATATTCCACTATAATACTGAAGTTTTGCGAGACATATCGAAACATTGACACTATACGTGCCCACACAACATGCAGTGTAGCCCCTCAGCTCCCTCACCGGGGAGAGCCTGGCGCCAGCACTGCCGCTTTCAATGCAGAAATTCACAATAAATAGAAATGTGCAGTTTATTTTAAAATGAATTCTTAAATATAAATTAAATGTTTTGTCCTTTGGGATAATAAGTGTATTTCTTTTGTATTTAAAAAAAGTGTTTTAATTATTTTTCATCCCCCAAACAACAATTAACTTTGCAATAACCATTTTATAAGCAGTATAAACCACTTCGGGCCGTGTGTTTCCCATGAAATATGCGCACTTCTGGGTGCAAAGGCCTTTGGCTTCGCTGCGGGCCTAATCACCACCGAGGCGTGCATATATTTTATGGGAACTGCACTGCCTGTCGTGGTTTATACTTTACGTAGTTAACTTGTTTTCTTGAATTAACTTATATTAAGTGTAATAACTGACTGATGGTGTGGTGGTGGAATAGACGTCACAGAGTCACGGGTACATGTGCAAATAACCCCAATACCAACAATGGTAGAGGGGCGCACTTTATTGATGGGGAACACAGTCCAAAGCAACAAAAATATAAATCATAGGTCCCAATAGAGCAAGTCCCTCTCAGCTCTTTGGGTGCACTTTCGGGGTGGTGAAAAGCGCAGGTGCTCAGGTGCTGAAGTGTCCAGTTCAGTTGTGCGGGGCGTGTGATGTCCAAGGTGAAAGTGCTGGCAGTAGTGCGGCAGCTCCTTGGCGTCAGGGATCACTCTGACCCCGGTCCTGACAATAAACAAATCAAAAACACATAGAACACAAACAAACACATGGCTCAGCAACCCAGGTTCAGTTTTACCTCAAAGGCCCTTATATAATAGGAGACTCCACCCCATGATCAGCACAACTCGGCACACCTGCCAGTTGTCTAATGCAGCACAGCTGATCACAGTAATCTTGTCCCCTAATATGGTCATTCCGCCCTGCTGGCCAGCTTCATTTTCCGCCCTGTCTCGGTACAGGAGTGCGAGTACCTCTGTTTAGCGCACTCTTGGATCAGGAGGGAGGTTTGCAGCTCAGATCCTCTCGCTCTCGGTCACACTGCCATTTTACTTTTATTCTCCACTGTGATCAAGACCAGGTCTTGAAAACGCAGCTCTTCATCAATAATTTGCAGTTGTTTATAACAAACATTCTGAGAACTTATATTGTTACTTGTCAATTTAGATTAAAACGGTTCCCTGAAAGAGAAAATAACCATCAAGGTATGGGATATTGCTGTCAGGCAGTAGGGTTTGGCTGAGCTTTATAGCAAAGCTGCCGATAGGCCTCTGCACGAGCTGCCTCGTAAGCCCGCCCCCTTGGGAGCTTACTATATGCAGTGCGCAGAGACTCACTTCCTCTTTTGCTCTTCAGGCCGTGAAGGCTTCTGGAGCGACCACGCGGCTTGATGGTTATTTTCTCTTTTAGGGAACCGGGGTTGCATCTGCAACCTATCGTGCCCTTTCAAGTCGAAAATAACCATCAAGGTATGGGAACAGTGTACCCAAGCCATCGTGAGGGAGGATTCTCGGCAGTAGGACAGACTTACGTCATAACGCAACTGCGTAGACAATACATCTACGCATATGCAGAGCCGCGCCTCAGCGTCTGTGCTCGCAATGACACCTGTCCTAAAGTGGAATAAACACCATATCGTAACAATACTCAACTAGGGCGTCATAGAGTGCAACACGGATGCTTCAAATGACGGAGCAGAGGATTCCAGTACATTTAAACGATAAAACCTCATAAAAGTATGCGGTTTAAACCAACTGGCTGCAGCGCAAATGTCAGACACCGGCACCCCTCTAAAGAGGGCCCAGGATGCCGCCATACCCCTAGTGGAATGCGCCTTCAACTGCCCTGGTAGCGGAAGGCCTGCAGACTCATATGCTAATTTAATAGCATCCACTATCCAGAAAATGGCAACCTGGTGATAAACCATCAATGCGTACATGGCAAGCCGATACACCTTAAGTGTAGAGGGAGATTTCCCTTCATCTAGCAGTTTCTGTAGAAACTGTAATATCACTGCCATAGGGCAGGATATTGGGTCATGGCCCTCAGCCAGACACCAACCTTGAAACAACTGCCATTTGTATGTATATTGCGACCTAGTAGAGGGCGCTCTGGCACTCTGAATGGTCGAAATCACCACCGTCGAAAGCCCTAAGGCTGACAGGCGCTCCCGCTCAGGGGACAAGCCCATAACCGTGCAACAACTGTACCAGATTCGGGAACCATATTCTCTGAGGCCACCGAGGAGCGATCAGAATCACTGTCGCTTGCTCTACCCTGACCTTCTCTAAGAAGGCGGGGAGCATCGGAATTAGTGGAAATGCATATAGGAGCCCTGGCGGCCATTCGTGAGCCAGTGCATTGACTCCTAGGGGGCTGTCGAGGTCCTTCACCGAGAACCATAGGGGGCAGTGCGTGGTCTCTCATGATGCGAAGAGATCTACTTGCGCTGTGCCGAACTATTCCCAGATGCACTTTACCACCTGAGGATGAAGGCGCCATTCGCCCGCAAGAGGGCCTCCTCTGGATAGAAGATCCATTGCGTAATTGACTCTGCCCAGTAGGTGAACTGCACGCAGAGAGGTTAAACGCAGTTGTGCCCATAGCAACATCCGTGTTACCATCCGGTGAAAGGACCACAAGCCACCCTGGTGGTTGATATACACCACAACTGTGGTGTTGTCTGATCGCACTATCACGTGCTTGCCTAGAAGCACTGGCAAGAAGTGCCGAAGGGCGAGGTCCACCGCTCTGAGTTCCAGAGCATTGATGTGGGCTGACCTCCAGGGTCCTGACCACACTTCACGGGTCCCTGTCCCGTTCCAGACTGCTCCCCAACCTTGGTTGGAAGCGTCGGTCGTGATGACTTCACTCCGGAAGATGGGACCCAAGCGTACGCCCTGGCGGATGTTCGACTGAACTTTCCTCCAGCGTAGCACTTCCCAGCAGGTTTGGGATACCCTCAACCTGCGGTGTTTGTTTCTCCGCGGATGCAACGCAAAGGCATTGAACCAGGCCTGCAGAGGTCTCTGGTGTAGTAAGCCCAAAGGAAGGGCTTGCGAGGCGGCAGCCATCAACTCCAGCATGCGCTGACACAGCTCCATGCTGACTGTTTCTCTCAACCTGAATAGGGAGAAACACCGCTCCATCGAGGCAACTCTTTGTGTCGACAGGGTCGCTTCCATGGACACTGAGTCCAGATGCAGACCCAAGAATTCAGTCTGTTGGCTCGGCACAAGGCGGCTCTTTTCTCAATTGACCTTCAGACCTAGCCACTGAAGATGGTCTGTAACCATCACTGTGTGCTGTGCCAACTGCTCCTTCGACTGCGCGCAGACGAGCCAGTCGTCCAGATAGTTTAGCAGTCGGACGCCTTGAGCTTGTAAAGGAGCTAGAATGGCATCTATACATTTCGATAAGGTTCGAGGAGCTAGTGACAGGCCGAATGGAAGGACACAAAACTCGTATACCCTGCTCTGAAATGCGAACCGCAGATACTTCCTGTGACCCGGGCAGATGGGAACGTGAAAGTACGCATCTGTCAGGTCCACGGTGGTGAACCAGTCGCCGTGACGGACTGACTGGATGATGTGCCTGTGCGTAAGCATCCTGAACGATAACACCCGCAGGTATTTGTTCAGTATTCGCAGATCTAGAATAGGACGGAGCCCGCCGTCTTGCTTGGGCACCAGGAAGTATTTGGAATAGAACCCCTGGTCGATCAGAGCAGGGTCTACTTGTTGAATGGCACAGTTCTTGAGCAATGCCTGTATTTCCGCATTCAGAGCTGAGGACTGAACCGAGTCCTTCACTGCAGTTACCACCACTCCTCGAAGGGGGTAACCGGAACTGAAGGGTGTACCCGATGAGTGTAGTTTTGTGCACCCAGATGTCGTCGGTGCAATGTTGCCAGAACTGGAGCTGTGGGACAATGTAGGGGTGGGTTAACAGCTGCCTGGGGTTCTCAGGGCTGTTTTGGCTGTGCTCGTTCACGAGGGGCCTGGCCAGAGCCACAAGGGCATGACCTGCCACCTCCTCGAAAAGGGAGCGCCGTGGTAGCTCTAACATAGGCCACTCAACGCCCAAGTGGCGGGTTGCCCTTTCCACCATTGACCACATAGGGTCATTAGTGTCCAGCACTTCGGAGTCGATCTCCTGCCCAGAGTGCTGGGAGGCCAACTCGGCCTCTATGCTGTCCTCTTCCAGCAAAGGCTCCGTGTCGGATGCGTCTCTTGAGACCGCATCGATGTCCCACACCTCTTGAGGTTGTACATGAGAGACTGGTGGAGGAGCCACTGGCTGGTTAGCGATGGGCACGGTCGGCCGGGGTGCCACGTTCGCTAAGGTCATGAGGAGGGATTGCTGCCACATCATGACCTCCATAAACTGTGACATCTTGGAGGTGAGCATCCGCCACCCCCAATCTGTCTTGGTGTCGCCTGTCCCGACGAGGGGAACGAGAGCGCCTCCTATGGCGAGGCGATCTAGATCGCGACCTAGACTCCCGACAGGGGCATACCCCACAAGGGGAGGGGCTGCGGGAACGTTCCCGAGCACGTCTAGCTGGGGACCTCTGACCAGCTGTAAGCTGCAGCCTCACCGGCGGAGTCGTTACAGACGACGACGGGCTGAGACTGTATGGGATGACCCAGAGTGACCCCCAACCGCCTTCTTTGCCCTCTGGCAAAGGATGCATGTTTGAAAACAGTGGCAGTATGCCTTATCCGTCAAGGCAGATGCGGCATGCTGCGGCCCCAGACACGCTACGCAATCATCATGCAGATCACTGGCAGGCAATTTAGCCTGGCAGGTCACGCAACGATGAAAGCCCGACATGGTGCGTCGATGCGGCAAGCACCGATCGCTGAGCACTATCGCTTTGAGCGACGAACGGCGAGCACCGTAGGTGCGTGTGTTGAGGGCTGAGCACCGAACGCCGAAGTGTCGAGCACCGAGGTGCGTGTGTCGAGCGTTGAGCACCGAAGCCTCGAGTATCGAGCGCCAAGTGTCGAGCACCGGCGTCGGCGCCGAGCACCGTGTCGTGCGTTGGCGCTAAGTGCTGAGCACCGAGCGTCGAGCACCGAGCACCGAAGTGCATGCGTCGAGCACCGAGCGTCGAGCACCGAGCACCGAAGGTGCGTGCGTCGATGGAAAGTGCACCAAGCATCAAGCACTGAGCGCCAAAGCGTTGAGCACCGAGTCCCCAAGTGCGGACGTGCTAAGTACCAAACGCTGAAGCGCTGCACCAGCGCCCGGCGCTGACACCAAAGCGCCGGGCGTGAGTACCGGCGTAGACGCTAGCACAGACGCCTAGGCGTCAGCTGACCCGCAGAGTGGAGACGCTAAGTGCTGGTACAGTGTCTTGGGTGCTGTGCAATACCTTCCTGTTGGTACTGGGGAATTGCACTTTCTGGTTGTCTTCCTCTGTACAGGACGCTGCAGTAAACTATACAATTATAAAATAAGGGAACCGTAAAGAATTAACCATATAGCTACCACGTGGCAATATTTTTAACACACCGCAGTGAAAGGAACACTGTAGTGCAGGCTCACACACACGGTCTAACAGCAAGACCGAGGCTGCAGTATACCCGTGTGGCCTAAGGCCAACGCACAACGCGTCCTTAAAATAATATATATATATATATATATATAATATAATTTTGGGAAAAAACCCCAAAACACACAACAACAATAATTTTATTAAATAAATAAACAGAGGAAAGACGTGAGACCCCGAAAAAAGAAACGCGATACCGAAGCAAAGCGTGAAGGAAAATATAAATGTAATACAATTATATAATCCTAACAAAGAGAAAAATAACAATAATAATAACTGTAAAGAGTATAACTGAAATAAACTCGTAGAAGGGGAAATACCAGCTTCTCAAGCCTAAGCTTATTGAGTACAATCAGTTAGATAAGCTCTATGTCCTACCGCTACTGATGCTGAAGGCAAAAGAGGAAGTGAGTCTCTGCGCACTGCGTATAGTAAGCTCCCAAGGGGGCGGGCTTACGAGGCAGCTCGCGCAGAGGCCTATCAGCAGCTTTGCTATAAAGCTCAGCCAATCCCTACTGCCTGACGGCAATATCCCATACCTTGATGGTTATTTTCGACATGAAAGCGAACTAACCTCCACTGACAACGTGGCAGTATTTGAATGGCTTTTATTGTGGTGAGCAGGTATATTTGGATTCTTCAGTCTTTTGAAAACAAGTTGGTGTCAACTGAAGTTGCACTTTGATGGCTGGAACTCTATTTCCTGGGAAGTAAATCGAAAATACACACAGGATTCACTCAGCTAACCCAACAAGGAGGTGGATCTCTCCAAAATGGGAAAACAAAAGAACGGCAAACCACTGCATGAAAACCTTTAAGGAGTAACCAACTGGGCTGCGGACCTCCTCTCGAGGGGGGTCCCCAGCGGCGGAGAGTGGATACTTCATCCCGAGCCTTATTTGGGAGAGACTCGGGAGAGCAGAGGTAGACCTTTTTGCCTCTCAGGAGTTGGCACATTGTCCCCTGTGGTTCTCCATAAAAGGAGAATGGGGGCCTCTAGGGATAGACGCACTGTCTGCGTTTCTGCCGCTTGCGCTGCTCCGGCTCTGCATTAAGAAGATCAGGCAGGATTGGGCCAGTGTGCTCTTAATAGCACCATACTGGCCCAGGAGAGTTTGGTTCTCTCCTCTAATACAGCTCCTAAGAGGCCAACTGTGGCAGCTGCCGATGCACCACGACCTGCTCAGTCAGGTGCAGTGTAACTTGTGGTACCCCAACCTATCGAGCATGCAGCTCTGGGTCTGGCCCCTGAACGGCTGCATTTGTGCCATCTGGGGTTAACAAATAGGGTGACTGACACCCTACAAAATGCCAGGGCAGCCTCTACTCATTCCCAGTATGGTTACAAGTGGGGCGTGTTTCAGACGTGGTGTTTGGATCATGGTTTCGAACCCACTACATGCCCTATGGCAGTTATACTGCAATTTTTACAGGACCTTTTTGATGAGGGAAAATTCCACTCTAAAGGTCTATTTGGCAGCCATTTCGTACATATAAAAATGACATATAAAAATTGATTCATTCTCCCCAGGAGCTCATTTCCTGTTGGGGCAACTTTTGAAAGGCACCTGGTGGCTTAGGCCACCAGTGATGGACTTAGTTCCTTGTTGGAGGTTAAATGTAATACTTAATGTACTGACAAAACCTCCATTAGAGCCCATGCATTCATGCAAATTGGTCTTTCAAGACAGCTTTCTTGTTTGCAGTCACCTCTGCTAAGCGGGTGAGTGAAATGCAGATATTCTCTGTATCGAAAGCCTGTCTAATTTGTTCAGAGGCCAGAATGAATCCTGCACTTCGTACAAACACACCTTTTCTCGGATTTCCACATTAACCTGTCGGTGGAACTGGAGGCTTTCCATCCCCCTCCTTTCCAATCTGACAGAGAGCGCCAGCTCCATGCGCTTTGCCCAGTGCGGGCATTAGCATATTATGTGGCTAGAACCATTTTTTGTCTGTTACGGAGGTAAGTCACAGGGACAAGCTCTGTCTAAACAGCGTCTATCCAAATGGGTAACAAGCACAATATAGACTGCGTATGAACTGGCCAATTTACAGGCTCAAGGCGGCTTCAGCTTGGCCTTTGTAGCTGATTGATGTATGCTACATGTCCTTGTGACAGCTTGGGTATACTCACCCATTTTGTAATGGTTAATATTCCCTACTTGAAAGGGAACATTAGGTTATTATCATAACCCTGGTTCCCTGAAATAGAAATATTAACCATTAACTTCGAGGTCACAGCGTCCTTGGTTGCAGTTCTCGAAGGAAAATGATGATACTGTCAGGGTCAGCAGTGGCTTTATGCTCACCCTACATAACCCTCCTCTGACGAGTGTTTTTGGTACACAGTTTTCAGGTTCGGGTGTCTTAAAGGGGAACACCCATTTTGTAAAGTTTAATATTCCTATCTCAGGGAACCAAGGTTATGATAATAACCCAATGTTCTTAGCTGCTCACTAACATAGACAAGGATCTCCAGCCCTTACTGACGAAATAGAAGAAAAATCAAGAACGAGGTGACTGTTTTAATTTGCTTAACTGCAACAGTTTAACCTTTTGCGGTCCAATGTCGGACCCTGTCCGACATCATCAAAAAGACATAAAAAACAGGTCTATAGTCGTTTTTTCTCCGGAAAAAGCTGAGAAAACCATTCAATAGCCAAGTGAGACCGATAGGAGCCGAAAGAAGCCGAAAAAAAAAATGGGCATATATCTTGAATACAGATAGCCTTGATACCACACAGATAACACAGACATAAACAAACAAGATAGCTGCTTCTGCATCCAGCGCTCAAAGAATATCACAGACATTTGCAGAGCTTTTTTTAGATGTTATTGTAATAAAATAATGACTTGTATTGCATTATTGAGGAGTTTGGTGCTAAAACGAGTGATCAGGAGATGATTTATCTGAATGTACTATTATTAAGACGTATGTGAAAAATATAGCGAACAAGGGGTGGGGCGGGGCTGGAGATGCAGTACTGAGTGTCCTGTTGATATGCAGTGCCTTTTAAACCTGTTTTACTGTGAAAAAAAATACTTTTAAACAGCTCGTCTAAAATAAACTGTGAGTGTGAAAATAAATTGGACCTGACAGGTCTGAGACGCGCTGAATAAAGGGACCACAAAGGGTTAAAGCACACAATGCTCCATCTGAGGTTTTGGTGGTCTGAATAATTCTGTAACTTTTATTTGCCTTTTATTTGTCTGTTGGTCCTTTGTTTGGCAGCTAAATGTTGCAGCAGCAGAAGCTGTGTGTGTAATACACCACTCGTAATTTATTACATGATTACAGATATATATATATATATATATATATATATATATATATATATATATATATATATATATATATATATATATAGATATAAATGATTATGTAATATATGTATATGTACTGCATGAAACAAATGGGAAAAATATCTAGATGGATTTGTCTTTTAAATTGTTGACAATCTGACTATAATACCGTCTGCAGCTAATTCACGTCTTGACTTTTAACTAGTATTTCTGGGGAAAATCGTTAGTATTTCCTGCCCAACTCATATGATAACCTGGGTAACTCGGTAACTCTTAAAAGCATGGAAACGCCAACTTTTTCACTAACTCTAGTTGCCCATCAACTCCAGTTCTGGGGGAATTCAGGCCAATTCAAGCGCACTCGAGTCGATTTGAGTTGGCTGTCCATGCAAACGAGGTATAAGTGGCATTTTTCTCTCGCAGAATGGTCAATCAACTTCTGAATCATTAACCAACTGGATATATGAAGAGTTTATCACAACTAAACTTTATGTGGCTGCGTGGACACAAGCATTACTTACATTTTTATCTTAATGGAGTAATACTCAAAAACTCAGTAACTTACTAGTTTCATCACGTACATTAAGAAAATAGTGATATATCATTTCTCTGTAAAATGGTTCCCAGAATTTTTACTTTTAAATGGTTTTTATTTCAAATGCCTCAGAAAACGGCTGTATTTTACAAATGGCGTAATATTACTTGTTTTGAAAGTTTAAAAAAAATATTATTCAAGTGACTAAATTAAACATTTCATAACAGTAAACTTACTTTAGATGTCATTCACTCAATGAACAACAGGGCTTAGGTTGGCCAGGGTGTCCTCAGCTCACCACGCACCAGCGACCCCTGTAGTCTGGCTGGGATTCTACGGGCTTGCCTGTAAGCTGCCCAGAGCTGCGTTGTCCTCCGACACTGTATTTCTGAGGTGGCTGCATGGTGGGTCTGCAGTGTGAAAAGAAGCAGTCGGCTGATGGCACACGCTTCGGAGGACAACGTGTGTTAGTCTTCGCCCTCCTGAGTTAGCGTGTGGGTGGTAGCAGTGAGCTGAGCCTAAACATAATTTGCTATTCTAAATTGGGAGAAAACAATTTAAAAAAATTTAAAAATTGGCGACTACTAAATTTAAAAAAAAAAAATGTGCTGAATACGGTTAGCGTCTACACTACACAGCATTTAATACTGTACTCTAGAACTGGACTCAAGACCACCTCAGGGGTTCTAAATTAGATCACATCAGGGAGTGTGAGTGTTTTGTCAGAAGTGTGGACTCTATAATACAAAACTGATTTTTTGTGTATCCTCCAATATCCCAAAATGCTTTCTGATATGTTTTGGCTCATGGACATTACAAATACAGTACTCAGAACAGGCGCCTGAAGGCGTTGAGAACGACTGTCAGTACTGCTGTACCGTATACAATTTCTGAGGCTTGTTGTAAAATGGTTGATCATGGATTGACGTGATCAGATGCCGAAATCAAGGCACATTGATATCTGGAGAAATTAAATCAGTCAAGGAGAACTTCAGAGTTCAAAACGAAACGCACACATTATGATAAAATGTGCCTTGTGTTTTTAAGAAACAAAGCCATAATGTTCATGCTAATAAGCGCTATGTCTTCCGTGGGAGCAGGATAATGTAATATTAAGTCCCACAGTCCATTGCACTGCTAGGAACTGTAACCGGACTATTTTAATAGTGTTTGCACGCATTAAGCCTGACTAAACATGAACCGGTACTTTAGTGTGGACGCTTTTGAACTGGATTAATTAAAACGTTTTTGAGTATGGTTCTCGAGATTGGTTATGTAGTGTGGACAGAGCCTTACTTTCCATTTCTTAAAGAATCAGTAGTCAATCAGGGGACTACCACAACATTATTAACCAAGTATATAAATCCATAAGCGGATGAGACTGACCAATTACTTTAATAATGATTGGCACCAAAGCAGCCAAATAACTTCTCCTCATGAGCTTATTGCCAAGAACTAAGGTAACTAGATCATCCATTGAGATAATATTTTAGTGATTGTTTAGTGGACTGTGTAAAACAAACAATTGTAAATGTCTTTTCACATCAAGAGCATAATGTATTTTGACGGCATCAAGTTGTTTTCATACCAAAGGATCCATCAATCTGAAATGTCACTTAACTGAACATTTTCCTTAACAAAGTACAGAATTATATTTCTGTCTTTCAGCATTAAGTACTGCAATATAGATACTATCTCATGAGACAAAATAAGAAAGTTGTGGCTTTTGCAGAATAATGTAATACAAATGGAAATCTGTTCTGAATATTTAGTATGCATACATTTGGTTACTGTAGTCTGTTGTTTCGAGTGGTGTCTTTGCCGCACTGTCTGTAAAGCAGTCTTTCTTTACTGCACGTCTTCACTGTTGAAAGTGAAGTGCCTTCCCATTTCAAACACAGCCAAACACACACAACAAGTCTTTAAAATGAATTATAAAACAGTTTGAACACTTGCTTTCTACCTGCTAATCATCTGTTAATTCTAAATACAGATCATACAGCAAACTCCTGGTTGTGATCTTCATATACATACAGCACTTGCACTTTTAAACATTGATTCATTAATACTTACATTTGATTTCTTGATTTTTTTTCACACAATGCAGTGTAGCCAAGTGGTCTTTTGAAAATAAATACTCACTTTCTCCAAAACTAAACATTGCTAAACAAAATACTTCAGACTGCCATTGAACATTTTTTTTCCCCTGCAAACTGTAGATAGACGTGAGATTGATCTGTTTTCTATCTTTTTCTGATCTTTCTGATCCCTTGAAGACTGTAGAGGTGCCTGCTTGTGTGCTATGACCTCTCTGGTGGTCTCTTTGAGCACAGTAGTAAAAACAGTTATTTTCCATGCTGATGTATAATTGGTATTCATATATGCAGTGCTGTGAAAAAGTATTTGCCCCGTCTGATTTTCTGCATTTTTGCATATTTTTTGACACTGAATGTCATCAGATCTTCAACCAAAACCTAATATTAGATAACAGGGACCCTGAGTAAACAAATAACACAAAAATTTGATACATATTTTATTTATTTATTAAAGAAAGATATGCAACACCCAATGCCCCCGCGTGAAAAAGTAATCGCCCCCTTAGACTAGGGTTGTCACGATACCAGAATTTTGAACTTCGATACGATACCAGTTCAGTTTCACTATACTCGATTCCTCTTCAATACCACGGCAAAAACAGGACCTTAACAGTAAACGTAATTTGCATATTATCACTTAAGGATTTTTTTTGTGTAGGGCTATGACTGACTGGCCCTTTAATAGTCCTGCTTGTTTTTGGTAGTGAAATAAAGAGGATGAAGTAAAACTACAAAGTGGATGAATTTGAGATTTTTATTAAGTGATTCAGGTGAGTGCTCTGTACATTATTGACGGAGAAAAGTTCTCAAAAAAGTTTTTACTGTTATTATATTTGTGTGTATAACTGTGACTACAGGGGTTTCAGGTAAGTACAATATGTGGAATAAATCACAAACTGGGGATTCAGAAAATAAAAAAAAACATTGTTTGATTTGATAACCACTAAATTTAGTACAGAAACGTAGGTCAGCAGTGTGGAGTAGTGGTTAGGACTCTGGACTCTTGACCGGAGGGTCGTGGGTTCAATCCCAGGTGGGGGACACTGCTGCTGTACCCTTCAGCAAGGTACTTTACCCAGATTGCTCCAGTAAAAAACCCAACTGTATAAATGGGTAATTGTATGTAAAGAATAATGATAACTTTGTAACAATTGTAAGTCGTTCTGGATAAGGGTGTCTGCTCAGAAATAAATAATAATAAACAAAAAACTAACGAATGGCAGGATGAAAGTAAAATGCGCTTTTTAGAAAAAAAGAATATTTGTTGTCAATAAATATTTTTTTCAGTGCTCTGAGTAGAAAAAAATGTATCTTACAATCAAACTTCAAGGTCTTGGGAACTAAAATGAAAGAATTAAAATTGGAACACCAGAACAAAAGTTACAGCCATTTATAACAAAACTATAGAAAACGCAAGAAATGCAAAATAATATATAAAAGAAGAAAATGATCAAAAACAAGGGAAACGCAATCTTGTTTTATTTTGTTTGGCAATGTTTTCTTTGCTATCCTGCGCGTCTGCTCCATCCAGTGCTCTCACACAGCGTGAAGCAGTCAGTCAGATTCTCACCGACGTAGATGCCCATATTGGGTATAATTAGAACGCCACAGTCCGTCCCTTTCCAAGAGTGACAGCCATATGCGCCTATGATATACCGCTATCGTGTACTACGTCTTAGAAGGCTGAGCCCGGGGGCGACCGCAATAATGCTAGACTAACCTCAGAGAGAAATCTGTGAAGTGTGTTTCATACATTGACAGATAGAGTCGTTATTTGTAACATTAATGTGAAGGCAGACAAATACTATCTATCACTCCAACGTAGAGCACAAAACTGTACACATTAGCGCTAAGTTAGCTAGCTTGCTTTCTTAATTTCACATTTCCCCATCGTTTTCTTTGAGGACATGTATTTTTAACTGTGATGCATTCATTCAATAATCTGTACTGTCGCTAACCTGTCTGAATTATTTGAAGAGGTCAGGGTGCCTGTCCGCCAAATTCTTCGCTAAATTTGAGGTGTTGCCTCCTTTTGTTTGTACCGTCTTAAAGCACTGTTTGCATATGGGCTTGGATGGATCTTTTGCTATGCCCTGCTCATTTGCTTCATAAACGAAATATTTCCACACAGCACTCCTGCTGTTCTCTTTTTCTAAGAGCGCGGGCCGCTGGGCTTGTTTGCCTTCCATCTTAACCTTTTACTCCTGAATCCTGGCTGTCTCGTTGTCGTTGTTTCCACCTGGAGCGTATGGTGTCCCTGCGCGGACGTAAAGGGAAGCGTTTTTTTTTAGTACGACTCTGTCTTTTACATGAAGGACGCAAACACGCAATTTTCATTATACAAGTACAGAGTCCTCCGATACTTTCTGTTTTTCGGTATTACCGAATGCATAATTAATGAAGCTCAGAACCGTTTTTGAAATTTGGTATCGTGGTAGTATCAAAGTATTGGTATTTTTGACAACCCTACCTTAGACTCAATAACTGGTTACGCCACCTTTAGCAGCAATAACCGCAACCAAACGCTTCTGTAGTTATTGATTATTCTCTCACAGCGCCGTGGAGGAATTTTAGCCCACTCCTCCAAGCAGAACTACTTCAACTCAGTGACATTTGCGGGTTTTCGAGCATGAACTGCTCGTTTCAGGTCCTGCCACAACATCTCAATGGGGTTTAGGTCTGGGCTTTGACAAGGCCATTCCAAAACTTTAAATTTCTTGTTCTTCAACCATTCTGATGTAGACTTGCTTGTGTGTTTCGGATCATTGTCGTGCTGCATGACCCAACTGCGCTTCAGCTTCAGCTCACGGACGGATGGCCTGACATTCTCCTGTAGAATTCTCTGATACAGAGCAGAATTCATGGTTCCTTCAATGATGGCAAGGCATCCAGGTCCTGGTGCAGCAAAGCATCCCCAAACCATGACACTACCGCCACCATGATTGACTGTTGGTATGAGGTTCTTACTGTGGAATGCAGTGTTTGGGTTTCGCCAGACATAACGGGGCCCATGTCGGCTAAAAAGTTCCACTTTTGACTCATCTGTCCATAGAACATGGTTCCAGAACTCTTGAGGATCATACAGGTGCTTTTTGGCAAACTTGAGATGAGCATTCATGTTCTTCTTAGTGAGCAATGGTTTCCGCCTTGCTACTCTGCCATGAATCCCATTTTTGCCCAGTGTCTTTCTGATGGTGGAGTCATGAACACTGACCTTAGCCGAGGTGAGAGAGGCCTGCAGATCCCTGGATGTTGTTCTAGGGTTCTTTGTGACTTCCTGAATGATTTTACGCCTTGTTCTTGGAGAGATTTTGGCAGGACGGCCACTCCTGGGAAGATTCACTACTGTCCCAAACATTCTGCATTTGGACAATATGGTTCTGACTGTGGTTCGTTCGGTGGAGCCCCAGAGCCTTAGAAATGGCTTTGTAACCCTTTCCAGACTGATAGGCATCAACAACTTTTTTCCGGAGGTCTTCAGGAATTTCTTTTGTTCGTGGCATGATGTGCCTCTAGAACCTGTGTGCTGACAACTTCACTCTGATGGTAGGGGCCAAAGTTAGTCAGATTTATATTGGGCAGGGCTGGCCCAAATCAGGCCTGGTTGTTAACCAAAGTACTCAAACAGCTGACCCTAATTATCCCTTTAATTGGGTTAACTAGGGGTGGCAATAACTTTTTCACACCTGAAGATTGCATGTTTGATTACCTTGCACACCATACAAATGAAAGAAGCACCAAACTTTTGTGTCATTTTTTCTCTCAGACTCCCTCTCTGCCAGGAGTAATTAGAAAACTTGTGCAGAATGTGATCGAGGGATTAATAAATAATTGATAGCTAGTTAATCCTTCGCTTACAAATATAAAAGCCTGCAGCTCTCGGCACTGGAGGCGGATGTTTGGAAGGAGAAAAACAAAACAAAACTAAACAAAACTAAACTAAAAGTAAGAAAACTGGATTAACTTACATGTATAAGGATCAGTGAAGGCAGTTGCTCAGCCTGACCTTGGTGTTCTTCTGTGTTCGAGACTTTGTTTTTGTTTGACTATTTATTTGGCTCTGTGAGCAGTGTTTTTGTTAAACCTTTTATGTATTTTATTTTGGTATTATTTAAATAAACGGTGCGCAGCGTCTTTTGAACTGCAGTACTGCCTCATGTGCTTGGTTCCTGCATCTGGCCTGACGTCACCACAATGCCATTCCTGTCACACCCCGTTCAATAGATTTGCACATAAATTTGGATATGTAATGTAAAATAATATAAACACATTTTGTGACTTCTCCATTTATCACTGTTATCAATGCATATATATATATATATATATATATATATATATATATATATATATATATATATATATATATATATATATATATATACACATACAGTACTGTGCAAAAGTTTTAGGCAGGTGGGAAAAAATGCTGTAAAGTAAGAATGCTTTCAAAAATAGACATATTAATAGATTATATTTATCAATTAACTAAATGCAAAGTGAGTGAACAGAAGAAAATCTAAATCAAATCCATATTTGGTGTGACCACCCTTTGCCTTCAAAACAGCATCAATTCTTCTAGGTACACTTGCACAAAGTCAGGGATTTTGTAGGCATATAGTCAGGTGTATGATTAAACAATTATACCAAACAGGTGCTAATGATCATCAATTCAATATGTAGGTTGAAACACAATCATTAACTGAAACAGAAACAGCTGTGTAGGAGGAATAAAACTGGGTGAGGAACAGCCAAACTCAGCTAACAAGGTGAGGTTGCTGAAGACAGTTTACTGTCAAAAGTCATACACCATGGCAAGACTGAGCACAGCAACAAGACACAAGGTAGTTATACTGCATCAGCAAGGTCTCTCCCAGGCAGAAATTTCAAGGCAGACAGGGGTTTCCAAATGTGCTGTCCAAGCTCTTTTGAAGAAGCACAAAGAAACGGGCAACGTTGAGGACCGTAGACGCAGTGGTCGGCCAAGGAAACTTACTGCAGCAGATGAAAGACACTTCATGCTTACTTCCCTTCGCAATCGGAAGATGTCCAGCAGTGCCATCAGCTCAGAACTGGCAGAAAACAGTGGGACCCTGGTACACCCATCTACTGTCCGGAGAAGTCTGGTCAGAAGTGGCCTTCATGGAAGACTTGTGGCCAAAAAGCCATACCTCCGACGTGGAAACAAGGCCAAGCGACTCAACTATGCACGAAAACACAGGAACTGGGGTGCAGAAAAATGGCAGCAGGTGCTCTGGACTGAGGAGTCAAAATTTGAAATATTTGGCTGTAGCAGAAGGCAGTTTGTTCGCCAAAGGGCTGGAGAGCGTACACAAATGAGTGTCTGCAGGCAACAGTGAAGCATGGTGGAGGTTCCTTGCAAGTTTGGGGCTGCATTTCTGCAAATGGAGTTGGGGATTTGGTCAGAATTAATGGTCTCCTCAATGCTGAGAAGTACAGGCAGATACTTATCCATCATGCAATACCATCAGGGAGGCATCTGATTAGCCCCAAATTTATTCTGCAGCCTGACAACGACCCCAAACATACAGTGAAAGTCATTAAGAACTATCTTCAGCGTAAAGAAGAACAAGGAGTCCTGGAAGTGATGGTATGGCCCCCACAGAGCCCTGATCTCAACACCATCGAGTCTGTCTGGGATTACATGAAGAGAGAGAAGCAACTGAGGCTGCCTAAATCCACAGAAGAACTGTGGTTAGTTCTCCAAGATGTTTGGGTCAACCTACCTGCCGAGTTCCTTCAAAAACTGTGTGCAAGTGTACCTAGAAGAATTGATGCTGTTTTGAAGGCAAAGGGTGGTCACACCAAATATTGATTTGATGTAGATTTTTTTCTTCTGTTCACTCACTTTGCATTTAGTTAATTGATAAATATAATCTATTAACATGTCTATTTTTGAAAGCATTCTTACTTTACAGCATTTTTTCACACCTGCCTAAAACTTTTGCACAGTACTGTATATATAAATATATATATATATATATATATATATATATATATATATATATATACACACACACACACACACACACACACACACACACACACACACTGTTTTACCAATGCCAGCAATATATAGCACACAAAGAATATTATTCCAAAACCAAAACTCGTCTAGGACAAACTAGAAGCTGCTTGAGACTGGAAAATGCTGTCAGATGCTGGACAACGGCTTATTCTGCCACCACTAATCTTCAACCTAATATTGTCTTGTGGTCTGGATCAGGACGCCTTGTTCACTTGGGAGAGTTAACAGTGCTATGGGAGGATACTGTGGATGAGGTGTAAGAAAGGAAGAAACTTTTGTTATGCTCAAACTAGCTACTGAAACGGAACAGCCAGGATGGAGAGTCCAGGTTTACCCAGTGGAGGTGGGTTGTTGAGGATTTGTGGCTTATCTTGGCGAGAGCCGAGTCCAATATTAGTATGACATTTTAACACCTACTCATGTAATGCCAATCTTCACAGTACAGATTTGTGTCTCTGGCACATCCTTTGCAGTTTCAAAATTTCTGACATTCTTTTCAGACACTTTAAAGATGTGTGTGATCATCAGTATAATCATGAAATACTGTACTGTAATAATAATAATAATCTTTAATTTATATAGCACCTAAATGCAGAGCATCTCAAAGCGCTGTACAATACAAAACACAGTAACTAAAAAAAAAAACACAGCAAAGCGCAATATAAAAACACACAAGTACATAATTCCAAATTATATAAAAACCAAACTGATGGAATGCCAATAGATAAAAATGTGTAGGTATGTATGTATGTGTGTGTGTATATATATATATATATATACAGTACTGTGCAAAAGTTTTAGGCAGGTGTGAAAAAATGCTGTAAAGTAAGAATGCTTTCAAAAATAGACATGTTAATAGATTATATTTATCAATTAACTAAATGCAAAGTGAGTGAACAGAAGAAAAATCTAAATCAAATCCATATTTGGTGTGACCACCCTTTGCCTTCAAAACAGCATCAAGCATCAATTCTTCTAGGTACACTTGCACACAGTTTTTGAAGGAACTCGGCAGGTAGGTTGGCCCAAACATCTTGGAGAACTAACCACAGTTCTTCTGTGGATTTAGGCAGCCTCAGTTGCTTCTCTCTCTTCATGTAATCCCAGACAGACTCGATGATGTTGAGATCAGGGCTCTGTGGGGGCCATACCATCACTTCCAGGACTCCTTGTTCTTCTTTACGCTGAAGATAGTTCTTAATGACTTTCGCTGTATGTTTGGGGTCGTTGTCATGCTGCAGAATAAATTTGGGGCCAATCAGATGCCTCCCTGATGGTATTGCATGATGGATAAGTATCTGCCTGTACTTCTCAGCATTGAGGAGACCATTAATTCTGACCAAATCCCCAACTCCATTTGCAGAAATGCAGCCCCAAACTTGCAAGGAACCTCCACCATGCTTCACTGTTGCCTGCAGACACTCATTCGTGTACGCTCTCCAGCCCTTTGGCGAACAAACTGCCTTCTGCTACAGCCAAATATTTCAAATTTTGACTCATCAGTCCAGAGCACCTGCTACCATTTTTCTGCACCCCAGTTCCTGTGTTTTCATGCATAGTTGAGTCGCTTGGCCTTGTTTCCACATCGGAGGTATGGCTTTTTGGCTGCAAGTCTTCCATGAAGGCCACTTCTGACCAGACTTCTCCGGACAGTAGATGGGTGTACCAGGGTCCCACTGTTTTCTGCCAGTTCTGAGCTGATGGCACTGCTGGACATCTTCCGATTGCGAAGGGAAGTAAGCATGATGTGTCTTTCATCTGCTGCAGTAAGTTTCCTTGGCCGACCACTGCGTCTCACGGTCCTCAACGTTGCCCGTTTCTTTGTGCTTCTTCAAAAGAGCTTGGACAGCACATCTGGAAACCCCTGTCTGCCTTGAAATTTCTGCCTGGGAGAGACCTTGCTGATGCAGTATAACTACCTTGTGTCTTGTTGCTGTGCTCAGTCTTGCCATGGTGTATGACTTTTGACAGTAAACTGTCTTCAGCAACCTCACCTTGTTAGCTGAGTTTGGCTGTTCCTCACCCAGTTTTATTCCTCCTACACAGCTGTTTCTGTTTCAGTTAATGATTGTGCTTCAACCTACATATTGAATTGATGATCATTAGCACCTGTTTGGTATAATTGTTTAATCATACACCTGACTATATGCCTACAAAATCCCTGACTTTGTGCAAGTGTACCTAGAAGAATTGATGCTGTTTTGAAGGCAAAGGGTGGTCACACCAAATATGGATTTGATTTAGATTTTTCTTCTGTTCACTCACTTTGCATTTAGTTAATTGATAAATATAATCTATTAACATGTCTATTTTTGAAAGCATTCTTACTTTACAACATTTTTTCACACCTGCCTAAAACTTTTGCACAGTACTGTATATATATATATATATATATATATATATATATATATATATATATATATATATTCAAAAAGGGGTGAAAATAGTTGACTGGTGGCGACGAGGACAATTAATAATTCCCACAGTCTATTTAGATCTCAGAACATGTGAGTGTTTTAAAGGGAACATAAAGCAGTGCACAGTATCAGAATATGGGGGTGTATGGAGTCTGTCTGTCCGTCTTTACCTACTCTTATGAATAGCACAAATTTACTGTGCTTTAAACTGCACCTAAAGAACTACCAACTACTCTGTTAACTTTACACAGCGCCCTCACAGATTAAGATGAACAACATACAACTCTGCAGATAACACAAGAGACATCCATCAACATGGTTCACTAGGTGTATGACCTCTAAGTGCTCCCTAGAGACCTACTGGGAGGCTTCTGAGGTTGTCAGGCAAGGCACACTGCATAAGGATGGATATTTACAGAACGCATTTGTGTGCTATCTTGAGATTTTTATAGTTTAGAAATATTTCAAAATATGTCATCAGTAATTATCACATTTCCAGTAAGTTAAAAGCACCATCTAATAGGATATTTAACATAAAAGACATAATTGTTCTTTGTTATTAACAGGAACTAAAGTAAACTGCAGTCACCATGTTCACTTATAATGATAATGTTCTGATTGGGTAATGAAACAAATAGTAGCCCTTATCTGTATTTTTAAAAAAAAAGTTTATAATTTTTGGCAGTAGTTCTCAAACTGAAAAATATTGGGGGTTAATTTTATTGATCGAGAGATGTGGTAGTTTTAGTACATGACGTAAATGGGTATTCAGCATTTTTTAGGACAATTATATTTTTAAACACAAAATGATAAAAGTAAAGCTTAGTCCCCATAACAATTATGATTATTATAGTAAATGGGCTTCAGTGAGTTACAGGAAAATAATTTAATCTAGGATTTCTGTGATGTCATAAATTACGAGACCGAAGGTCAAGTAGTTTATAAACTGTCACAGAAACTCGAGATGGAATTGTTTTCCTGTAACTCACTGAAGAGGCCCGTCTGTTATTTTTTTTATAATACATGGATACCCTTGTGACGATAATATTAAAGTAGATGAGGTTCAGCAGTACAGTTTTTTTTTTTTTAAATGTAGTGTTTCAGTGCTGTACAGATGTTCTATGTCGTTATCCGTTAGTGCTTCAGCTTTATTTGGATGATTGCCTTTACTTTGTTTTAATTTCCTGTTCTTCTCCAGTTTCTCTGAGATACAAAAATACCAGCTATATATATATATATATATATATATATATATATATATATATATATATATATATATATATATATTCTCATTATGTTGATCATTAATGAACATTTGAAAACTAGACATTTTGTGTCTGAATTGAAAGTGATAGTCTTGAGGAGTCGAATGGGTCAAAGTTGAAGTATAGTTTCCTCTAGAGGAATTATCATTTTTGACATCACTTCTGTAGTATTATGCCTTTTTTTCAAATGGCTCAGGATACAAATATAGCCTTCATCCATCCATATATATATATATATATATATATATATATATATATATATATATATATATATATATATATATATGACACACACTAGGGTGACCATATTTTGTAAACCAAATCTGGGGACACTCAGTTACACTGAAATGTGTATTGCAGAGTGTATCGTGAGCAGCTTATATGCATATAACCTACAGAAACAAACACATAATCCACAATAAATGCAAAAAACTTTATATCTTCAAAGAAAACAGACATTTTAATAATTCCCCAAACTAAACAAAACAGGCAAACAAGAGCCTACTTCTCCTGCTGCCTTCAAGCCAAAGCTAAGTAGCCAGGGTTACATGTGGACATACTGGGAACTTTGCGATAGGGCAGCAGTGTGGAGTAGTGGTTAGGGCTCTGGACTTTACCGGAGGGTCCCGGGTGGGGGACACTGCTGTTGTACCCTTGAGCAAGGTACTTTACCTAGATTGCTCCAGTAAAAACCAAACTGTATAAATGGGTTATTGAATGTAAAATAATGTGTAAAAAATAATGTAATTGTATGTAAAAATAATGTGATATGTTGTAACAATTGTAAGATTTTTTTATTGTGTCAAATAACTACGGCATGCCAAAAGGACACAAAATGTTTTAAAAAATAGGCAAATTGTTTTGTTCAGTCCATGCTTTTCTATTAGCCAACCGTCATCAGTTTGACTTTCAGTCCATGCTTTTCTATTAGCCAACCGTCATCAGTCTGACTTTACAGGAATGGCGGGACCCCCCTAGGAGGCGGGGCCCTGTGCTTCAGCCCATGTAGATTGGCTTAACATGGCCCTGACTATGGTAATGCATTTGAAAAAAAAACAAATTCATCTAAATAATGTCCTCTTAAGTCTAGTACTACACACTCGCTCCACTGGATTTACTGGTAGTTGAAACAAGAGCGGGTCAGCTCAACAAACTAGACCGATAGGCGACAGTCAGTAAAATGCCAGTGATTATACAAAGAAACTGAGTGGTAGGAATTTCTGTCAATCAACCCATAGTAACTTTTTTTTAAAAATTTTTACGGAGGTTGGATCGTCAATTAAACTCAAAACCTGATTGGTTACTACGAATGTCAGTGATGAATCAAGAAAGCGGTTGGATGTAATTTAATGATAGAAACATGGATATTTATCTCTAACGCATTTACATTACATTAGACCAATGCGAGAAATTAATAGTAAGTTTATTCGGGGACGAGCTTCGTGAACCGGAGACCGTTCCGGGGACATTATTTGCCCGGGGACTGTCCCTGGAAAACGGGGACGTATGGTCACCCTAATATATACCTGGAGAGACAACTGGAATAGCTACTCAGCTGACTTGATTTCCTACGGTGGTTAGAATTTTATAGATTTTTGTGGCTTGTACATTTGAGCCAATTAAATGGAAGATCGACAGTGTTATTTTACTCTGATTGGTTGTTTTTGGAAATATTCTTTTCAGAATGCTAGACTTAAATTCTCAGAACGCTGGCCCTGTTGGTGGGGGATATCAGCTCTCTGCAGCTGCCTTCCTGCAGCTCATTTTGGGCCACGAGCCTCCCAGCCTCCTGGTGCAGGCTTAATCCCCATGATTTCCTTTGGTGGCAGATTTTCCAAACCCATTTGTTGTTGTTATTTTTATGCAATGGTACATCAATTGCTATAATTATATCTGCTACTGATAATATAAATCTAATTTAAGTAATGATGAATACATATTTTAACAGTCAAATTGAAATATTTAGCAGTTGTGTTGCTTTGATGTGTCTAATGTTCTTTATAAAGATCATTCACTCCAATGATGAGTTTGTAGCATTAAAAAGTAAAGTTAAATTACATTAAGACAAATATAGAACTGTAAGGTATAATGTTATGATAAGGTTTGCCGCAATTATATCTGGTTGAGAGCAGGCCACTTAGATATTCAGGTTTTTGCATAATTGTAAATGTCTCACACTGTCAGAAAGTAAACAGAATCATACACATAAAAAATCTTAATCAATTTCCTTTAATTTTTTACATTTTATTTTTCATTTTGAAATCTCAGTCTGTCGGCTACAGTGAGAGCACCTTTGAGCACCCCTGTCTTCAGTATTAAATGGAGCTGATCAGCAGTTTCTATAGCTGGGGTAGAGTATGGTTTTATATTTTTATTTTATTTATAGATATACATTTTTAAATATATTACACCATTAAAATATATTCTGATATATATATATATTTTCATAAGGGTTAACTGTGGTGAGAACAAACAAAAGCTTTGTGTCATTATTGTAAACATCAAATTTACATACCTTGTTAAAGATCTTGTTGCTGGGGGGTCCCCGAGTAGCTCACCTGGTAGAGGCGTAGCAGCGTGGTGCACAGGGTGAGTCATACAGTGCAGGTTTATGTCCTGGCTGTGAGAAGTAGCCGGTCTTTGCTGGGGATTCCTAAGGAAGCGCTGCATTTACTCTGGTGCTCCCGTGAGTGAGGCAGGCAAAACCAGCAGTCTGTTTCTCCTCATTGCGCTACAGTGAACCATGTTGGCCAGGCACTTAGTGAGCTCATAGGTGGGACACCTGCAGGGAAGCTGGCTTGGTCGTGGGATCGGAGGATGCCCACTGAGCCGGGGAATTGCTGAGGTGAGGGGAAAGCGATTGTGCATTCCAGATTGGGAGAACATCGGGTAAACAATAATTGGACAGTAAATTTATAAAAAAAGATGTTGTTGCTAAGGTTTTTAAATTTTTGCACAGAGAATTGTGAGGGTATGGAACCAACTCCCCAGTAATGTTGTTGAAGCTGACACCCTGGGATCCTTCAAGAAGCTGCTTGATGAGATTCTGGGATCAATAAGCTACTAACAACCAAACAAGCAAGATTGGCCGAATGGCCTCCTCTCGTTTATAAACTTTCCTATGTTCTTAAATTAATTTTCTTACTTCTGCCATTTTCACTGCTCCCTTTATTGAATGCTACCCTGCCCATCACATCTCAGTATCTATGCTGAAAGTCTAACCTGGATGCAGCTGAGTTATGGGTGGCGTGGCATGTCCTGACTTTTGTAGCTTCAAGTTTAAACAATGTTATAATTTGAATGAAAAGATCCATGGACCTGCAGGTCCTCAACCATATATAATTGAGAAAATCAGACATTAAGCCAGAAGATCCTTGGGAGGGTGGCTGTGGGTATATAGGGTGATGAACACGGTCAATCAAAATCTGAGCATATTGGCAGTGGGGCTGGAGGGTTTTTAACCCTTTGTGAAAGAATTCTGAAAGAAAGCTGTCTTAGCAGAGATTTCATATACAATGTTTCTGAGACAATATATTTTTTCCTGTATCTTATTTTGGAATATGTCTTGCATTCACATTCAAATCCAACGACATAGTGACCGAGCAAATTGCACAGTTCAAAATTATGCTGCGCTGCTAAGCAGATGCAGAGCTTGATCTCTTCCTCTGATCAAATCACAGGCAAATGTGTGAAATATTACATTTTCACAATATCTTAAAGCTTCAAGTCATGTCGATGCAATGTTTAAGACACCTTTATGCAATAAAGTGTGTAGGAGAATTAAAATAAACACATCATATATATATATATATATATATATATATATATATATATATATATATATATATATATATATATATATATATGATGTGTTCTAGAATTTCCTTGTGACTAAAAATTTATGTTGCTATTTGACAATATAATTTACCAATCCAAATAAAGCTGACTCTCAAGGTGTTTAGTTTTTCATTTTGTAACATTACCATGATTTATTCTCCTTTCATAAAATAGGAGTTATTTAAAGAATGGAGGAAATGTTTTTAAAGTATGGCCTGAAGTGTCTAATTTTGAATACTAGTCTTTTATCCTAGGATTGATATGTTAACTTGGCAAATACAAATGTCAGAACCTACCCATGTACAGCTTTCACTTGTCCTACTTCAATATTGTTTACATTTTACAAGAACAAGAAACAAGAACATAATGTAGGCTAGGCTAGTATTAACTATTTCATGGCAACCAGATATACAAGCATATAATAAATGAAGCAGCTCTGCAGTATGAATCTGAGGATAGATGCATAGAGCACAAAGATGGAGGCTGTGTGGTCCAGTGGTTAAAGAAAAGGGCTTGTAACCAAGCTCAAATCCCTGCTCACTCACTGGCTCACTGTGTGACCTTGAGCAAGTTACTTAACCTCCATGTGCTCCGTCTTTCAGGTGAGACATTGTTGTAAGTGACTCTGCAGCTGATGCATAGTTCACACACCTCTCTGTAAGCTGACTTGGATAAATGTGTCTGCTAAATAAACAAATAATAATATGTCAACTTTTTTTTTCATGATTTATATCAAACATTTCCCAACTCAAGTTACCCATTTCAAAAAAGGATCACAAATGTTAGATTACCATGTGAAGATAAAAATCAGAAATTCAAAAATGCTTTGAACTAGGTAAGAAATTAATATAATTCATGCCATAAGACAAACATGTCCAGGTAACTGGCTTTAATTTTGGAAAGTAACATTTATTTAAATTGTATCACTGAGGCCTGCTTGAAGGCCCCTCCATTAGTACACTGCAGTATGCAAATACCAACAGGGGTCAACTGGACAGAAGGTGGGCTTTGATAATCACATTGGCTTGTAAAAATGAATTTCTCCTTAGCTCTTTAGGGGCTGCTGCATCATTACTTGCCATACATCTGTACAACCCCTTAGCAAAAGACCACCATTTGCTAAACACACCTCCTGCATTAAGCTTTGAACAATGAAATGATCCACTGTTTTTCTTTCATGTTCTCTGCCTCCTTAAAATAGCTTTGTCAAATACAGTAGAAAGAATCCTTTCAGTCACAGGAGCAAGCGGAGCACAGCCACCTCAGTCTCTACATGCTCTCTTAGGTGAGGAGAGAGAGAGAGAGAGGCCAAGAGAGAGAGAGAGAGAGAGGCCATCCCTTTTTGTCTTGAACATAGTGCAACCCTCCCCTGTGCAGCAGCAGACTGATTGCTTCTAGTCTGGCTGCTTGTTTGGTATGCATGAGCACAGCTGCTCCAAAAGAGAGGAGGAAGCTTTTTTGAGGTTGATCAGATGCTGGAAGCAACTGTACTTTGCCACCATTGAAGTAGTGGGAAGTGCTAATTCTCTAGCACTGAAAAGAGGGAGCTGTTGTTGGCTACTATGGTCATGGGGAATTGATTGGACAAAAAGAGACCAGCCTAATACTTTTGGCAAGCCAGGTTCACAAAGTGGGATTTAAAAAAGGGGGGTAATGAATCAGCCGGATGCTCCCCGGCCTCTGAACTGGACCATTCGGAAGCTGTGCCATGCAGCTTTTCTCCCATCAGTCCGACTTCTCAAGGTATGGGCAAGTTTTCTGCTGACATTAATGTGATGCTTAAGGAGGCTTCTGGGCACTATGTCAATCAGATTGTACCATAAAAAGCTTGTATGGTTGCAACCTGAATTATTAATATCTTGGCTATTTTGTGTGCTATTTGCAATTGTATTTGTAATTTTATTTGTGGTCTTTTCTTACTAATACTTTAGTACTAGAGATTCTATAAAGGCATTTTGTACACAGATAAATAATGATTAAGTGTTTTTTTCCATGCCATTTTTATCATGGCAAGGAGAATTTACAGTAACTTTTTTGTTGCTCTTTGGTTCTTTTATCAGTATGTATTTCCATATGCAGAACACATGTTGTTGGGAGATTCCTGACTAGCCAGTTTAGGAGATCTAAATGCTTAGGAGATCTAAATGAAATCCTGTTTAATGACTGCTTAATTGATATTTTGTGCAGTGTACAGTATCTGATACAGATGTGTTGTACGCAAGGCTATTGCTAATAGGGTGTTAATCATACCGATTCACAGAACTTAAAGTATATAAAAGCTTTTTTTATGGGTACTTAGTATGTCCATGTGTGATTTAGTCATTACCTGTCATAGAAAAGTCTGTACAGTATGTGCTTGCGTATGTTCAAGACTGTTTCAGTCAATGCAGAAGAGAAACAGATGGTTATTCTCTAGAAATACTGCCAAAAATGTTGTTCATGTTAGAACCTACTTAACTTACCCACCTGCCTAATAATTTGAATAAGTGTTTCTCAGATCTTTGAACCCAGAGTTGTGTTTCATTTATTTATTTATTTAAATCAAAAATAGCTTTTAAAAACTGAAATGATTGATGAACGATTCAAGGGGCATTCACATTACTTAAATATCCAGTCTACATGGCGATTTAATATTTTTCCTTTTTTAACCTAGGTTATATAGATTCTATTTATCCAATGCACAGATTTTAATTTGACTTCATGTCATTACCTGTACTTTCTGTGCTATTCAGTTCAGAGCTTTTCAGCACCACTGTACAGTACGTACATCCTTTGCACATTCATTGGAGTGAATTAATAATAAAATTGTATCTACTTGGACGTACGTGTGTGTATTCATAAAGTATTAGTCCTTCAATGAATGCATGGACTGCAGTGCACTTACCGGAATACCAGAAAGTATTTCCATGTGAGCCTTCCAAGATGTCAGCTGGGTTCTTTCATTACAGAAGTCATTTTTCCCCAAGTAATTACTTTGCCAATACAATAACATAATCACTTCACCTTGGGCTATAAAAGGAGAAACTGCATCCTCAGCATAGTTAATACCTAAAAAATACTGGATGTGGGATGTAAAGCAAATAAATATTGTATTCACTAGGGAGCAGGAAAAGTAAATATCATGCCTTTTGTCACCTTCTCTCCAATCATCGTTATAATATACAATCACCTGATTTAATTAGTGATAATTCTGTTTGATCATCGATTGCAATAAAGTCCAGTGCATTTTCTGTTATACAGTGGTTTAATTCAGTTTGATTAATTGCCTGTGGCATCGACTAAATTATCAACATGCAACAATATGAGAAATCTCAGGCCTGTTGTCCTCCTTTGGTTTTACCCGTGTTGGTCTGTAATGCAACTTCATTTATATCACCTTCTGTCCACACAAGTCACCAAACCACTTTTGAAACTTACATGCACAATCTTACATTTTCTTTTGACCCAAGTTATTATTGTTGTTTTCTGGTTGCTTTTATTGAGAAGTGGATGTCATTAACCCAGGTGATGTGCCAAGAAAGAGTTCTCAGAAGAGATACAAAGAAAGAGTTCTCAGAAGAGATACAAGGAAAGAGTTCTGAGAAGAGATACAAAGGAAGAGTGTGACACGCTGAATGGTGTGGTGCAGTAGAAAGTGAATGTCCAGACTGAATTCTCCCAATAACAAAAAGGTTTTAATAATTAATAATAATAATAATAATAATAATAATAATAATAATAATAAATAATAATAAGCCCCAGTACCAGCGATGGTAGTGGGGCAAAACTCAGCGTCCTGCTAAAACAAAAGTAAACAAAACACACTCCAATAACCACAGTCCTCCGTGCACGAAAATGTGCTCTTTTCTTTCAGGGTTTGTGGTGTGTGCTGTGCTGTGCGATGAGGGCGTGCTCTGGGGTATGTGCTGGCTCGCTGGCTACAGCCTCCCGTCCTCCTGCTCCTCTGCTAACACACAAAAACAAAACACGTAATCACAAAAACAAACATCGGCTCCGCCGATCGCTTTTAACTCAGCAAGGGGAGGTTTTGGCGTAGCTGCTTCCCCTTTGTACCCAGCAAACTCCTCCCTGCAGTCAACGCGTCGCCTGGTTTCTCCAATAGAGGGCTGCCCCGCAGCTGACTGCAATGGAATCGTCCTGAGTACTTGCAGCTACGCCCCTCTAATATGGTTACCTTCGGTTTCCAGCTACCACCGAGGTAGTAGATCTAGGAGGCAGCTTACCTTCCCCCTTACACAGCGCCCTTTCTAATCGGGAGGGAGATTTACAGCATCGATCCTTTCTCTCGCTATCACAAAGAGTTATTATTATTATTTTTTATTTCTTAGCAGACGCCTTTAGGGCAGCAGTGTGGAGTAGTGGTTAGGGCTCAGGGCTCTGGACTCTTGACCGGAGGGTTGTGGGTTCAATCCCAGATGGGGGACACTGCTGCTGTACCCTTCAGCAAGGTACGTTACCTAGATTGTTCCAGTAAAAGCCCAACTGTATAAATGGGTAATTGTATGTAAAAAATAATGTAATTGTATGTAAAAATAATGTGATATCTTGTAACAACTGTAAGTCGCCCTGGATAAGGGTGTCTACTAAGAAATAAATACTAATCCAGGGCGACTTACAATTGTTACAAGATATCACATTATTTTTACATACAATTACACTTTTTTTACACAGTATTTTTTACATACAATTACTCATTTATACAGTTGGGTTTTTACTGGCGCAATCTAGGTAAAGTACCTTGCTCAAGGGTACAGCAGCAGTGTCCCCCACCTGGGATTGAACCCACAACCCTCCGGTCTAGAGTCCAGAGCCGTAACCACTACTCCACACTGCTGCCCTTCTCAGAAGAGTTCTCAGAAGAGGTGCAAAGAAAGCATTCTCAGAAGAGGTGCAAAGAAAGCATTCTCAGAAGAGGTACAATGGAAGAGCTCTCAGAAGAGATCTAAAGTGAGTTCTTATCACTTCCCCACCAAATGTGTGACTTCTTAAAATGTTGTTGAAGTGATCTCTGTTGATTATGTTCAGTGCTGCAGTACTGCACTAAACACATCTGTAAGTGACTTTTTGCCAGGAATTGATAAGACATATTTGGGCTTCAGCAATTCACCCACCATGATCAATTTTACTCCAGACTACTCCAAATATCAGACCATTAAAGCCAACGGCAAGCAGTGTCATGCTGTTGAATATGAGCAGCCAGTTTTTCAGTTTATGGTCACATCATGCTGTTTGTTTTATTTACAACTGTATAAAGGTGGTGTGGCAAAGTGGTAATTAATAGAGCAGGTGAAGTGCAGCTGCAGTAATCCAACAAGAAAAGACAGACAACAAAGTGCGGGTGAAATGGTTTCTGTTTTATTTGTAATCCAAATGGTCTGATGGACCAACAGTAAATAATAGGAGGACTGGCAATACATAGTGATGTGTATTGCGCAGGGAATAATTATGGGTTGCAGTCCCGTAAACAATAATAAACAATAGTCCAGTACAAACACAGACAAGATACAAACACTGTCACCAGTCCAAAGTGTGTGCTGTAGTGCGCGCTGTGAAGAACAGTTTATCCGTGATACAATGTGCACTGTTGTCCGGGTTTAGTGCTGGCCGTGGGTGACAGCTGCGGATCGTGTTAGCTGTCTAGTCTTAATAAACAAACAAACAGTATGTTTTAGAAAGGCAGACAAAACAAACAAAACACTCACAGTAAAAATCACAGTTGGTCCTTTCGGTTCTTAGCATAACCATCACAAGGAACAGATCACCTTACTACGTCCCCTTTATATACCGTCAACCATGACCCCTTGGTTAACGAGAACACCTGCTCCTCCAATCCGTGGATGCCACACCGTTAACCTTCTGGGTCAATGAATTAGTGTACCGTAGCTCAGTCCCCTTTCTAGATGGGCGACTTCTGCCTAACCCTGGCAATGAACTGCCATCCAGTCCAGGGTACTCTGTTCCCTTTACTCTGCGCCCTCACAGGTCGGGAAGGAGATCTAACACCAAGAATCATTCCATCTATGTCACATATCCCGCTCAGAGTGGAGCCGAAGGAACGCTCAGCTAAATCTACTTTACCCATTACTCCCACCTCCTGGGAAAAATAATCTGCATTTTGGTGGTCTTTCCCCGCACGGTGTACCATGTGGTACATGAAGGGCTGCAATGCCAGATACCACAAGTTATTCGGGCATTACTGTCCTTCATTGTGCTTAACCACTTGAGTGGGGCGTGGTCATTGACAAGGTCAAATGAGTGTCCCAGCAGGTAGTATCGTAAAGAGTGAGTAGCCCATTTAATGGCCAAACACTCATTTTTGACCATGGAGTAGTTGCACTCCCGAGGAAGCATCTTTTTACTGAGGTACAGGATGGGTTGTTTTACTCCATCTACCTTTTGAGACAAGACTGCACCCAAACCGACATCCGATGCATTGGTGTGGAGGATGAATCTCTTAGTGAAGTCTGGAGTGATATACTTGGGGATAAGTCTTCGGTAATAACCGGCTAACCCCAATAGAGACCTCACCTGAGTCTTGGTTTTGGGGATTGCCGCGTCTACCAAAGCCTGGATCTTGGTGACAACAGGTTTCACCCTTCCATTCCCCATTAAAAATCACAAATATTGTGTCTCTTGGCAAACGCACATTTGCCCAAGTTAGCCTTCAGCCAGGCTAACCTTAGAGACTGAAGGACGGCCGTAACCCTAGCCAAATGCTCTCGCCAGGTGGAGCTGTAAATAACCACATCATCAATATACGCTGCTGCATATTCATGATGTGGGCGTAAGACCGGGTCCATCAGTCTCTGAAAGGCAGCAGGCGCACCATGTAGCCCAAACAGCATGGTTTTGAAATTAAATAGCCCTTCAGGGGTTGAAAATGCGGTTTTCTCTCTAGAACTGCGGGTTAAGGGGATCTGCCAGTATCCCTTTGTCAGGCCCAAAGTGGAGATAAACTTCGCCATTCCCAGTCTATCTAGAAGCTCGTCGACCTGAGGCATGGGGTAGGCATCAAAATTGGCAATACCGTTTACCTTACGCAAATCAACGCAGAAGCGGTTGGTGTCGTCATTTTTAGCCACTATCACAACTGGACTGCAACATTCGCTCCTGGAAGGCTCAATTACCCCAAGTTCGAGCATCGCCCATACCTCTTTGCTAACGCCACTTCATCGACTTTCTGGTATCTGGTAAGGTCTCTCTTGTACTGTGACACCTGATGGAGAGATAATGGCGTATTCAAAAAGGTTAGTTCTACGGGGCAAGTCAGAACTCCTCAATAAGCTTACGCAGCTCTCGCTGCTGATCTGGAAACAACTGTTCCCCCATCGAAATGACTTTAGTGCTAGGGGTCTCTAGACAGGGGCCTAAGTCATCCTCTACTTCGCCTGGGGCTATAAATAAGGTCCCCCTTGCCTGCCAGGGCTTTAATAAATTTACATGATAAATTTCACGTTCATTACGGTGATTGGACTGTCTAATTTCATAATTCACCTTTCCTGTAGCCTGAATCACTTCATATGGCCCCTGCCATTTAGCACATAATTTCGATTCTGAGGAGGGAAGCAGCAGCATTACTTTGTCTCCTGGTTGAAAGGTTTGAATTCATACATTTTTATTGTAATGCTGCTGTTGCCAGTGCTGAGCCGATTTGAGGTTGTCCTGGGCCAATCGACGACCAAATCCAGGCGATCTTTTAGTAGTAGTAACATGCTGCACTACATTTTTGGACAAGCCTTTGTGCTCCTCCCACCCGTCTCAGTAGATCGAGGATGCCGCGAGGCTGTCGCCCGTACAAGAGCTCGAATGGAGAGAACCCTGTCGAACTCTGCGGCACCTCTCTCACTGCAAAAAGGAGGTAGGGGAGAAGCGATGCCCAATGTTTTTGCTCCTGATTCACAAATCGTCTCAGCATCGCCTTCAAGGTCTGATTAAAACGTTCCACCAAACCATCCATCTGTGGATGATAAACAGACTAGTGAGGGGTTGTTATTTTGGCCCCACACTATGTCCGCACCTGAGTGCCACATGTCCGGTATATTGAGAGGGGCGGGAGTAACATCTGCCCTTGATGGCCCAGTAACATCGCCCTCTCAGTCACACTGCGTTCCGACCCCCTTTGACTGGCGTTTGTTACCATTGTAGCAGGCTCCCACCAGCCCCCAGCCTTGTCTCATTAACACTCCCTCCCATTTCCGCATCCTTCTCTCTTTATTTGTTTTTCTCGGGCAGAACAGGGGAGAAAACATTTCAGTTTGAAAGGGAAACACATTACCAATCATTTCCCTTTTATCTTTCTCTGCCATGTTTACATGTGCGGTCGGGACTGCCATTAATTTCACAAATTCTCTATAGTTTGGCCAGTCTTGACCCAGAATAATTGGGTGTGGTAACCTTTCCGTCACCCCCACTATCAGGTGACGTTTTATTGGACCGACCGATAAATATACTTTGACTGTGGGGTATGTTGCTGTGTCTCCATGGATACAGGAGATAGCCACCTGACCTTGCGGCTGCCACAACTGCCCAAGAGAGATGTTCTAATTAAGGTCTGACCACACCTTGTGTCCACTAATGCATGGGTTTTCACATTTCCCAAAATTACATTAACAATACAAGGCCCCTCCCAACCATTTTCCCCTCGCTTACCCGCTTCTGATGCCAGACTGCATACAGCCACGTCACACTCCATCGCAGTTGGGCATGACTTGGCCTAATGACCCGGCTGGTGGCACCTAAAACAGGTAGGGGGAAAGGAGGGCACAGAGGTTAGATATCTGTCCCGCTGCTGGTATAGCAACGGGGCGGGGGCAGCAACTCTACCCCAGCTGGGGGTCAACCTTGGTCTCCATGGAGGGGAGGCAAGGTTGCCCATTGGGGCCGGCGGTCTAGAAGGTCGTTGAGCCGGTCCTGGTGGTGGGGGTGGAGGTGCAGAGAGAGGGGATGGTGCTCGGATGCTCCGCGGTGTTGGATTGGTGAGTAGCCCAGACTGGGCTGACACCAGGGAGTCCTCGAAGTCCTCTGCAAGTTTTACTGCCTGGTCCAGGGTGTTGGGGTTGTGGCGCCGTATCCATGCCTGGGTCTCGGTGCAGACCACATGGCAAAACTGATCGATAACAATGGCCTCACCCATCTGCGCACTTGTTTTCAGTGCTGGGATGAGCCAGTGTACCATGTGGTCACAGAGCTGTTGCGCCACCACCCTGGGGTGTGTAGTCGGGGACCTCTTGTACTCCCTGAGCCTCACTTGGTGGATTTCCTCTGTAATATTCAGTCGGCGGAGGATAGCTAGCTTCACCAGGTCATACTGAGCAGCGTCGTCATCCGATATTGCCTGGTAAGCTGCCTGTGCCTCTCCAATCAGACAGGGCGAACTCTCGGGGCCATGACGCGGTGTTAGCCAACCGCTCAAATGCCACCAAGTAGGCTTCTGGGTCATCCTCCACCATCATCTTGTGAGTCCTCGCCTTTGGGGCCGTCATGACGGGTACCGCTGCTGTCTGTGCTCCCAGTCCGACCCTCTCAATTAGGGCTGCGTACCTCTCCTCTCTCCGTCTTTCCTCAGCTTCCCGTCTGCTGTCCAGCTGCTCCAGCAGCGCCGACAGTGCTGCGTGGTCCATCCCTCTTCTGACAACCACGTGTGGCAAAGTGGTGAGTGAATACAGGTGAGTGCAGTGCAGAGCGGATACAAAACAGACAGACAATGATTTCCAGGTGCAAGGGTGTTTATTGATTTAATTGCCTTATGGCAAACACGTGTAAATAATAATGTTGGAGTGATACAGCGGCGTGTATCACTTGGTATTTGTAATTCCCCGGGTTTGACCCGTAACCAAAAATCCAGTTTTACACACCAGCACTAAACACAAAACACAAACACAGTTCTTAGTGATAGTGAATACGTGCAAGTGGTGTAATACAGTTCTCTGTGAAATGCAGGGGTGAAAGTGATGTCCGGGTTTATGCTGGCTTTCACTACAGCTCCGGATCGTGCAACTGGTAGTCTATTAAAAAACAGACGACAGTTAACAAAACACTAACAAACACAAGACAAAACTCATGGTTCACGAAACAGCACAAAGACTCCTTGTAGGTTTTCAACACTAACCATTTACCAAGGAACAGATCACGTCAGCTATGACCCCTATTTATATCCTCGCTCATGACCCCTAGGTTAATGAGCGCATCCGCTCCTCCAATCCTCAGATGCCACACCGTTTACCGTCTGGGTCATTGAGTTTGGATACCGTAGCTGCACCCCTTTCCTAAATGACCAACTTCCACCTACCCTACAGAATAAATTGTTGTGCCATTTAGTTAAGGGTAATCTGTTCCCATTACACAGTGCCCTCACAGGTCGGAAAGGAGATCTAACACCAAGAATCATTCGATCTCTGTCACAGGCTGCTACATACCAGACGCAATGCGGCAATCAGAACTGTGCAGCAATGCGTCAAAATGAATAGAATCTATACTTTAACACCACACGTGATGTGACAGGCGATGCAGGTGCAGTGTAAAGGCACTGGAGCGGTGCAAAATAAATAGAATTGAATCCTATTTTTTGCGGTTTGCCATGCGTCAACTACTCAACTCAACTCAAGGCATTGAGCAATCAGAGAACAGCTTCAATACATGTGGTCTAGCAGGGTGAAGCAGTATCCAAATTATAAAAAATGTCCATTGCTATATGACAAAGGGCATCACAATTATAAAGATACAGATTTTAAAGATAATATATGGGAGTCCATTTCGAAGGAACTGGATATGCCTGGTGTGTATGATTTATTGCCATATATGTTGAAATACCATCAGAGAAGACACTCGTAATTTCCACGTCATGTTGACAAATATGTGCCAGTCTTGATCATAGTTTTGTCAATAGCAATTTTGAACAGTTGTATAGATCTGTTTTCAAACCTGTCTCATCGCCTCTGTGTCGCTTCTGGTGTGTATGGTCATGTCGCATAGTGTCTGGTGTGTTGAGACCTTAACCCTTATGTTTTCAGATTGAAAATGTTGCCTCAGATAGGAAAGAAACACATTGTGCAGATGCAGCATATAAGGAACTGTTTCAATCAATTATTGTTCAATGAAACATTTTCTATAGGCATTTTAATGATCATAGTAAGGCAATGTAATTGGACTGCGTCATACTAAAGTGAACTAAAATTAATTTGTTAGCCGTCCTGAAATAACAAAAGCACATAATTAAACAAATGGCACACTTAGCATCTTTGCACATTGGCAGACCATGGATATTACCATTAGTGTATGTCAAAAAAAAAATACTTTTAAATGATACTAGAAAAATCATGAGTATGATTTTTTTTTTACTAAATTTGGAATCACCAATTGTTTTTTTTACTCCCAATTTGAAATCCCCAATTCTTTTTTTAAGCCTGGCTCACCGCTGCAACCCCCGCACTGACTCGGGAAAGACGAAGATGAGCACGACAATGTGCCATCAGCCGCCCACTTAGTTTTACTCTGCAGCGCAGCCATGAAGCTACCTTCAGAGCTACAGCATCGGAGGCCCATGCAGCTTACAGGCAGGCCTGCATGTGCCCGGTCAGTCTACAGGGGTCGCTGGTGCGCGGTGAGCCAAGGACACCCTGGCCAACTTAATTGGGCAGCGCTCGGCCAATTAATTCCATTGATTGATAGAAAATTAATAACTTATTGATAGAACATTCATAACTAGGGTCTGGATATTCATGCAGTAAAAAAATGGGAAATGTGCATGCAAATATGCATCAAAATAGCTAAGTATGCCAAGAAAATAAAAATATCCTCTTACATGAGCTTGTTCTGCTTGGTGCTTTAAAAAAAAAAAAAAGTTAGTGTTTGAGACAAAGCATTCCACAGCTCGATATCATGCATGGATTTCTTCTGCCACTCTGTTGCATGCATGTGCCAGACAAGTTAGATACACCATTTTTGGGTACATAACTTTTACACAGCAACTGCCTGGACCATATAAGTTGCCGTGTCAGTCACAAATAGCAAATTCAAATTCAGTGATTCACCGAATAGTCTTGCAGTGGTCTTGCACAAAAGGGCCGAGCAACAGGGGACCCTGGCAGCATGGATGAGACTCCTGGAGTGCAGGTCTGTGACCAGACAGCTGCAGCTGCAGGCAGAGGTGCGAGTCCTGACAACAGGGTTCACCAGGGGAAGCGGAAAAGGAGTCAGGGTAAACAGCTGATACAGATGAGAGAAACTGAAAAGGAATGAGTCTATAGACAGCTGAAAAGGGTAAGCACACTCAGCAGATTAAACAGTGGTGGGCAGAAAACAGTTACAGAAAATAAAAATAATAGTGTGGTGTTATCTATTTATGTATCTTTGACCTCTACGGATGCAACCATTTACCATCACTAAGAGATGCTCTCCTGATGATCTGTTCACTGTAAATCTGAAAAGCAAAAAAATCAGTAACATAAATTTACATTTTAGGTCATCTAATCTTACGTTACTGTGACAGGATGGCACAAGGGATGAGGCCCAAAGACAGACTGCAGTTCAAACAAAATACTTTTATTAAATAGAAAACACAAAATAAACAGACACGAGGGCCAAACAAAAAGGTTTTTAAAACACAAACAATAAACACAAAGTAAAACTTACAAAAATAAGGCTTCCAGGCTGAGCTTCGTCTTCACTGGATTGCAAAATTTCAAAAGAAAACAGCATACTACGACTACGACAACAACAACAACAACACCAACCAACAAACAAACAAACAAACAAACCAGCAAGCAACACAAAATACCTGCTTGCTTCCTCAGCTACCTGTCTCTACTAAGGGGCTGAGGCCTTCTTTTATGTCAGGTGGCAGGGCACTAATTGATCGTTAATTACTCCCACCTGACAATAAACCTGGGCAATACCTGCCAATATTTACAAGGGCAGAGCTTGACTGCTCTGCCACACCAAGATTAACTAAGATTATCTCGATTAATTTTTTTTAATCGTTTGACAGCCCTAATATATATATATATATCAAGTGGAACGGTAGTTCCTGAAGCCAAATTACAGCGAAGCGCGAGAACTGCCAATGACTATCTATACAGCATGGATAGTTTATGTGTTTTCAGGGTATTGGCGCAGCAAAAGTAAATCAGCCAAAAGCACCATTACTCATTTAGTTTGTAGTTCCCAACACTCTTAGATGAAATGTAGAAAAAAAGTAAATACCTGTCATACGGTAAAATAAATAAGTTACCAAAGTAAGGTAAAAATGTCTTTCTCCTCCTTTTTCTCGCGACATATTTTTTTGCAGACCCCAGGCACTTTTATCCATGCATCATTTATGTATCATTTATCATTTATATTAAACAATTTATTGATATTTTAAAATGGACTAGTCGCATGCATCACAGGCAAAAAAAGAAAAAAAATATCCGAGTTTAATGACAATTAACTTGTTTTGTCAACATGGAAATATACTGGGGAACGCACTTATTGTGACGTCTATATCATTTATATTAAATGATTTATTTCTGTTTTAAAATGGAACATTTGCCTGCAAAGAAAAACTTCATATAAATAAAAAAAAAGGTCTGTATATGTGGGATTTGAACCGACAACAGTCTGTTTGCAAGTATGTTGTGTTAACTGTCAGTGCTACATGATTAGTTGATATAAGCACTATTTTGAAAGTTGAAGTCAGCCAGCTGAGAATTCTCAGGACACACTTTTAGATTTTTCGAGCCATCATTCAGTAACTAGAATCTGCATGTTGCCTGTAAAATCAAATTCAGCGAGTGACAGCTAAACGGTTAAGCTAAGCCAAGGAGATTGTACTAAAAGGACTATGCTGTGCAAAAAGGAGTACAGCATAACAATATATAAGTTACGTGCATAACGATTTCTGTTTAGTTTTCAAGTTGCCTAAAATTACAGGTAGATGGATGCTGTTTTGCAATTATTGTAAAATAATAAATGTAGCATAAAGCATTCTGTTAACGGTAAAGGAATATTTTATGTAAGGACTGGGAATCACCAACCCACTTAATTGTGTTAATTTGTACTACAGTATACTGCAGTTTTGATAGATCAAGGCTGACTGAGAAATATGCCCAGATTTGGTCTGTGGCAACTCTATCCTGAGTACTATTTCCTAAACATGAAAACGTTACAAAATACTATATGAACAGATCAAGCTTATTATGAAAGTTTACAAAATAAGATCTCAATACAATCGGGATAATACAAAATCATAATTTACAAAATCTTGTTAATCTTGTTACTTGTTATAAAAACTGTAAATGTTGTGAAATGGAAGTACAAACTGTGGCGTGAAAGCTACAGCGTCTGCATTGCAAGCTGCATTAGAAGCATGTCTTGGGTTCGATTCCCGGTATTTATTGCAAACTTTAAAAAAAAATTAAATGTATTTTATTTATGTGTAACAAACACATGTTTAATGTGAAAAATATGTAGTTGATATGAATGACACTTTCATTGAACATACATACTGTAGCGCCCAGTGCGCTGGCATGGTTCAAGCACAGGCAATAGGCAGGATTCTTAATAATATTTGCTCTTTAATAAGCTGCTCAAATAGTTGCTCTTTATCAGGCCTGTATTAAGGTATTTGGAGGCCCAGGGCTACTAACATTTCAGGAACCCCCCCCTGTCTTTATTCTGGCAAATAAGGGGGCCCTTGCTCACCCAGTGCGATCTCACCTCCTCGGTTATCGGACCCCAACATGCCGTATCGGAGCTAGCAATAGCATTATCTGTTTCGTCAGTTTCTCCCGCCTTAAGTTGGCAGTTCAATGCCTCGCTCTCATTTTTCTCCTCTGCTGTTGTGGCTGTGCACTCAGCGCTAACCGACTCGCCGCTCTCTGCTTGCTCCTCTGATGTGGCTCTTCCTCACTTTCATTCTTCTGACACTGACTTTTAAAGAATTTAGCTAGTTTTGGGGTATTGTTTACAGTTTAAACTCCTCGACTTTAGCTAGTTTGAGTTTATTGATTTTTCTTTTTTTCGCACCACTCTCGTATTTCCGTGACATGTTTGCCGCTAGCTACTCAGCTTAGCTAATTTTAGTTGAACGCCAGTGGGTATAGCTAGCATAAGATTTTTTTATTGTGTCAAATAATTACGGCATGCCAAAAGGACACAAAATGTTTTAAAAAATAGGCAAATTGTTTCGTTTAGTCCATGCTTTTTTATTAGCCAACCGTTATCAGTTTGGCTTTACAGGAACAGCGGGACCCCCTAGGAGACAGGGCCCTGGGCTTCAGCCCATGTAACCCATTGGCTTAACACGGCCCTGCTCTTTATTAAGCTGCTCAAACAGCACTTCTGCACATGCGCTTATAGCAGCATTAACAAGTGCTAGAACTAGGCAGTGACAGAGACACACACACAGAAGCGAGAGGGGAAGGCCACTCCTGAACGGAGACAACCAGGTGAGGGTGGCCATGGCAACATTGGGGAGACACGGGGACACAACAGGCAACAGAAATGTGAATGGCAAACAAATAAACACATTCAATAACTCTCAATTAATAAACATCAATGGTTTGCTTGGCCGCACGGCATTCTGGGACGCCGCTGCACAGTTCCTTGTCAGTCCTGCGGACGGCAGCAGCAGGCACACTACATTGCCCCCACCTAGCAGCCGAACGTCCCGTTGGCTACCTGTGCGGATCAGTCTCTAAAGCGCGCCGGGAGTCTTTTGAGGCGGCCCCCTTGGCGTATCCAGGGTGACTTACAATTGTTACAAGATATCACATTATTTTTACATACAATTACCCAGTTGGGTTTTTACTGGAGCAATCTAGGTAAAGTACCTTGCTCACGAGTACAGCAGCAGTGTCCTCCACCTGGGATTGAAGCCACAACCCTCCGGACAAGAGTCCAAAGCCCTAACCACTACTCCACACTGCTGCCCTTGGGGTCTCTACAGGGCTAGTCGGTCAACGTGGAGTGCCACCATCCTGTTATGGGTCTGAAGCTTTACCCGGTACACCACGTCAGAGAGTCGCTCCAAAACAGAGCATGGCCCCTCCCAGGACCTTGAAAGTTTGGGGCATAAGCCTTTCTTCCGTCGGGGACAGAAAACCCAGACCGCATCCCCAGCTTGGAAATTGCGTCCCCAGCACCTGGTGTCGTATGCCCGCTTCTGCCTAGAACCGGCATCTGTCTGGTGCTGCTGGGCGAAGTCGTGGGCACTCTCTAGTCAGGCGCGCAGCTGCTGCAGGTAAATTTCGGGCTCCGGGGGTCTGCCAATGCCAATCCACTGGGGTGTGCAGCTCTCTCCGAACATCAAGGCAGCCGAGGTGCACCCGATGGACTCCTGCACGGCCGACCGGTATGCCATCAACACCGCTGGTGTTGGCTGGTCAAGATAGCGAGCTGGGTGGCCAGAGTGTGGATAAAGCGCTCCACAAGGCCGTGGCTTTGTGGGTGCAGCGGGGTGGTCCGGGTCTTATGCACTCCTGAACCGACTGCCCTTGTCGGTGAGGCGGTGGAGGGGACTGGCAATGCTGGCAAAGTCTTGGAGAAAGCGACGGTAGTAAGAGGCGAGACCAAGGAAACGGCGAAGCTCCGAAATGTTGGTTGGTACTGGCCACTGCTGCACGGTTGCCACCTTGTTTGGGTCCGTGGCAACGCCGTTTGGTCCCACTACATGCCCCAGGAACTTGGCTTCACGTCGCAGTAGGTCACATTTTTAGGGTTCAATTTCAGCCCAGCACTACGATCACAGTCCATGACCCGGCGCAAGTTCCTCAGGGCACCATCGAAACTGGGAACATGTACCAGCAGGTCATCTAGGTACAGCACGCACTCAGAACGGGGCACAGCAGCCAACACCCGCTCCATGAGGCACTCGAAAGTGGCTGGCGCATTGCAGAGACCAAACGGCATGACGGCAAACTGCCACAGTCCTTGCCCAATGGAGAAAGCTGCCTTTGGCTTGGCCTCTGGAGCGAGTCCCACTTGCCAATAGCCACTGCAGAGGTCCAAGGAGCTGAACCAGCGTGACCATGCGATGTAATCCAGGGCGTCGTCAATGCATGGCAACGGGTATGAGTCCTTGTGGGTCACATCATTCAGCTCTCTGTAATCAATGCAGAACCGCCACGTACCGTCCTTCTTTTTAACCAGGACGGCCGGAGCGGACCATGGACTGTGAGGGTTCGATGACCCCCGCAGCAGCCATCTGCTTGATCTTCTGTTCAGCAGCCTCCCTCTTCGCCAGAGCCATTCGGCGTGGTCGCAGGCGAATCAGGGCCGCTGAACCAGTGTCAATGTGGTGCTGTACCAGGTCTGTAAGTCTACAGTCCTCATCCCTCGCAGCAAAAGTGTCCTTGTACTCCATCAGCAATGCCCCCAGTTGCTCCCGCTCCTCTCTGGTCAGACCCTCACTGCTTCTCTGTAGAAGCTCCTGTACGGCTTGGCAGGTTTCCTCTGAAGGCTGGACCTTAGGAACTCCCGCCCCAGGTGGGGTGCTATCATCTTTTTCTGGACCAGTTTGGTCACCGGCCTCCTGGTTTGGCCGTCGGACCTCCCCCGCTGGCTTCTGTCTGGGTTGGTGGTGTGGTGGCTGTGCTTTGGTGGTGTGGCGGCCGTGTCGGTGGTCTCTCTCTCTCTTGCTGTCAGTCTCGAGCTTGACCCGTATCTTGCCAATCCACAGTTCCGACCGCCTCCACATGGCTGAGGAAGTCCAGGCCCAGTATACAAGAGTCTCTGACTTCGACCAGCCAAAACTCGTGTTGGAACCGCTGGCCAGCTACAGTGATTGTGAGCTGTCTGTGGCCCAGCTGGCCCGTCACCCTCCGCAAGCAGACCTTAGTGGGTGTCCAGCATAGTGTGTCGAGTTCTGTGTCAGGTGAAGCATGCCAAGTGAAGCATGCAGGGATGTCTCTGCTGGCCTCCCACCCTCAGCGGGTCTCTGGTCATCCATCAACTGCTGTATCTCCTGTCGCATCGTCGCGACCGACCATGGCGAGTTGGGGATAAGTCCTTCCAGGGTCGGCGTCCTCATTCCGGTCCCCGCGGACTCCCGCCGCTGCTTCAGCTCTGCCGTGAGTCGCCCGGATTCTTCCCACAGTCGGCGGCGTCTCACTGCTCCTACTTCCTCGGTGAGGAACTGGAACTCTTCCCGCAGCTTCTTCTCCGCTTGCCGCTTCTTAGCGCGGTCATCTTCTCCCCAGTAGTTGCCTTCCATGCTTCTCACTCCTGACACCAATGTAGCGCCCAGTGCGCTGGCGTGGTTCAAGCAGAGGCAATAGGCAGGAGTCTTAATAATATTTGCTCTTTATTAAGCTCCTTAAACAGTACTTCTGCACATGCGCTTATAGCAGCACTACCGTGTGAGGGTGGCCACAGCAACATTGGGAAACACATGGTAGGGGAGACACGGGGACACAACAGGCAACAGAAACGTGAAAGGCAACCAAATAAACACATTCAATAACTCTCAATTAATAAACATCAACAACAAGTACAGTGCGGTTTGCTGGGCCGCACGACATTCTGGGACGCCGCTGCACAGTTCCTTGTCAGTCAGGCACTCTACAATACTTTTGCATGCATAACTTTAACATGCATATCTTCAGGTGTGAAAAAGTTATTGCCCCCCCCCTAGTTAACTCAACCCAATTAAAGGGATAATTAGGGTCAGCTGTCTAAGTACTTTGGTTAACAACCAGGCCTGATTTGGGCAAGCCCGGCCCAATATAAATCTGACTAACTTTGACCCTTACCATCAGAGTGCAGTTGTCAGCACACAGGTTCTAGAGGCACATCATGCCATGAACAAAAGAAATTCCTGAAGACCTCTGGAAAAAAGTTGTTGATGCCTATCAGTCTGGAAAGGGTTACAAAGCCATTTCTAAGGCTCTGGGGCTCTACCGAACCACAGTCAGAGCCATATTGTCCAAATGGAGAAAGTTTAGGACAGCAGTGAATCTTCCCAGGAGTGGCCGTCCTGCCAAAATCTCTCCAAGAGCAGGCGTAAAATCGTCCAGGAAGTCACAAAGAACCCTAGAACAACATCCAGGGATCTGCAGGCCTCTCTTGCCTCGGCTAAGGTCAGTGTTCATGACTCCACCATCAGAAAGACACTGGGCAAAAATGGGGTTCATGGCAGAGTAGCAAGGCGGAAACCATTGTTCATTAAGAACAACATGAATGCTCATCTCAAGTTTGCCAAAAAGCACCTGGATGATCCTCAAGAGTTCTGGAACAATGTTCTATGGACAGATGAGTCAAAAGTGGAACTTTTTGGCCGACATGGGCCCCGTTTTGTCTGGCGAAAACCAAACACTGCATTCCATAGTAAGAACCTCATACCAACGGTCAAGCATAGTGGCGGTAGTGTCATGGTTTAGGGATGCTTTGCTGCATCAGGACCTGGATGCCTTGCCATCATTGAAGGAACCATAAATTCTGCTCTGTATCAGAGAATTCTACAGGAGAATGTCAGGCCATCTGTCCGTGAGCTGAAGCTGAAGTGCAGCTGGGTCATGCAGCAAGTCAATGATCCGAAACACACAAGCAAGTCTACATCAGAATGGTTGAAGAACAAGAAATTTGAAGTTTTGGATTGGCCTAGTCAGTCCAGACCTAAACCCCATTGAGATGTTGTGGCAGGACCTGAAACGAGCAGTTCATGCTCGAAAACCCACAAATGTCACTGAGTTGAAGCAGTTCTGCATGGAGGAGTGGGCCAAAATTCCTCCACAGCACTGTGAGAGACTAATCAATAACTACAGGAAGTGTTTGGTTGCAGTTATTGCTGCTAAAGGTGGCGTAACCAGTTATTGAGTCTAAGGGGGCGTTTACTTTTTCACATGGGGGCATTGGGTGTTGCATAACTTTCTTTAATAAATAAATGAAATATGTATCAAATTTTGTCTTATTTGTTCACTCAGGGTCCCTTTTATCTAATATTAGGTAGGATTAGGTAGGATTTGAACCCTAACTAATCATAATTTCACTCCTACTACATAACCGCTAAGCTACACAGATTCACATCTTAACCCTTTCAACAGACTAGACTACTATTTACATTTACCCTATCTAAACAGCAATACATTGCCTCAATATAGGTTGAACAATTTTGCTATTCCTGTAATAATAATAATAATAATAATAATAATAATAATAATAATAATAATAGTGTGTGTGTGTTATAAGTGAAAGAAGAAGTGATATCTGAAACAAAAACACATTGTGGTAGTGTAAGGATTATTGCCCAAGTTGTCAAATAGGTAACACATCAAAAAGTGATCCATGATGTGGTATGGAACAGAAAAGCCAGGGCACTTGTTGTTATGTTTTATTAAAAAATGTTTAATTGTTCTGTAGTCCTGTAGTGATTTAGAGAACAGATCTCAAACCCCAGTGCACTACAGCAGACATTCTGAAAAGAGCTTTGAAACAGACTTTAAAGTTATAAGTGTAAAACGTTGTCAGGATGTTAACAATGAAAAGAAAAATGACAGGTACATTATTTATTAAACAGTTGTAGCAACACATGGGGACGTGTAACGTTACATTTTTCGGAACCCCACTACTTACTCTTTAAAGCAGTCAGCTATCCGATAACCAAACACGAAGAAAACAAAAGTGTAAAGGATGCTTTGCTGATTATTTATTTATGTATTTATTTATTGCAAAGTATTTTTAACATAGTAGCTTCAGATTTTTTATAACCGTATTTGCCTTTAGTTATAGTATAAAGTTGAGCAATGTTACTGCTGAAGTCTTGTGAACATAAGTTAAGGCTTTCTGGCATGTTTCCATGCCAAAAAACCTTAGTTTTTGGTCTATTTGTGATGTAAGAAGGCGATTAACCGGCCCTTTTAAGTCATACCTATAGCTTGAGGAATGTGCGTGATATATGTGTGTGCTATGTCACATTCTCATGATGGAGGATTTGGAGTTTCGAAGCTGCATGGAAATCCTGAATATGAGTTCAAAATTAATTGTTGGACCCGGCTTTAAAACCAAGTTAACTAAACTCGGGGCCGGACCAAATCAAAGTTAGCACTTCACAAACGACGACGCGAAAGTATTCGTGGTAACAAAACACAAGAAAAATTCCAAGCGAAATCTTGCGGAACCAAAACAAGCCCTTTTCGCCCTTCAAAAAGCAGCTATCGCTTGTTGACTACAAGTGGGTTGAGAAGAGGGAGTGGTTTGCTATCGCCTGACCAAATCTACTCAATTTCAGCTATGAATCACATCGCAAGACTTTCGCAGGACCGGATTTTATAGTCAACTTCGAACTTGTTGAAAGCCATCACGTATTAAGCAAATAGTAAAAAAAAATAACACTAAACATCCTGATATTTGCAACAAAAAAAAACAGTACATGCCTCATGGCGCTCTTCTGACCTCATATATCGAACACTTGCACACAACACTGAATAATTTAAAATGAATAATCTACAGTATAAATTAGGGCTGTAAATCTATGTTTAATTGACTACACGTTTAAACCTATTGTTAATCCGGGCGGTTAACTGTTTAAATTAACATAAATTTAATGTTTCACTCATTTCAGATTTTTATATTTTACTTCCAATATTTTAAGTCATATTTTAACCTTGGTTTGTTATTCAAAACGCGTACCATATAGATCCACTTAAAGACAAATAGTAAACATAAAAGCATAAAGGAGGACTGTAAATTGGCACTAAAATGTAATCTATTTTAATACCATAAAAAAATTCATAGTCGATTTTACAATGTACCATTTATCCAGAAGCTCCATAAAAAGTGTGCGTATCCAACATCGAAAAAAAATTAAACAACTCTATTTAAATTAAACTTAAAACACAGTGACAAGACTACATTTTTAGTTTCATTCACTTGTATATTGTTAGCAGGAAACAAAACATGTCCAGAACCAAAAACCTTTATTTTTTTCATTAAAAATCAAACCCGTTGTCTGATACAATACTAGTTCCCAGCGTCCCTCCCCTTGACAACGGTTTATCCCTTACAGAATACCCCGCCTCATTTATAACCCAGCTACAGAAACCGTCCCCCCGCTACCCATTCCCCCACTTTTGAAACCAAAGTTACGTCACCGCCTGTACTGACCATTAGTTTCACATTTTCCCTTCAAATATGTAAATCTCAAGCTTAATGCTCTACTGCCAAATGCATTTTTTTTCGTTCAGCACTTAATTCCGTGTTAATATTCTTTTGATTCTGTGATTCAGTCCGTGCTCTCGTTAACACTGATTCCATAGAGCCCTGTAAAACCTAAAAAAAGGCAATGCGATGGAGATACACAACAACGCAGGAAGCTGGTCTGTCCTTAATTTATGTAAGACGTATTTAGAGTGATCATGTGGAAGAACAGGTTAGGTTTCCTTAAAGGGGAAAACCATAGAAAGGAAACATATCTTTGCGGAAAATATTCAAAAATAATTTGATAATATATTTTACTATTAAGTTGCGTTTAAACGTATAGTACAAATTTTAAACAAAAATATTTTTAATCCACATTTACCGTTTAAACGTTTAAACCCTTACAGCCCTAGTATAAAATATTAGAATATGTATTATTCCTATTATAATTATAGCCTACTTTTTTTTTTTTGCCACAGTTCGAGTTAAATGTTTAATAAAACAATACGTATTATTTCTTTAATAAGTACAAACAATCAACTCTTTTCTACTCATGGAGAGGTTTGCTTGAAGCAGTGTCTCCTTCAGTGGTGGTAAAGCTTTTTAGATATATTTTCCATAAGCTACAACTACGGACGGTATGGACATATTTACACGTCGTCTGTGACGTCGCCTATCTCTGTTCAAATGATTTATTTCTTAAAGGCACAGTACTCCATTACACTGAACTTTGATTAAACTCAAGGCTAACAAATGTAAACAAACTAGAATACTAATAAAGAACGTATGAATGTTTTAACCACTTTAAAAGATATTAACTTTTAGTTTTAAACATCTGGTTACTCTCGTAAAGTACTTCAACGTGTTGGCCTACACAGAAACATTATGAAGCCCACATTCTCGGCATGTAAGAACAAGCACAGCGTTCCAGTACAAGGGAGCACATTTTGGCTATACCGTGTCAGCATGCCAAGCTGTCCCCTCGAAACGTATAAATCTGTGTAGATAACAAAACTACGTAACACCTATAAAGGTCATCTCAGAAGCATCAAGATGAAGTTTTTAAATTTGCTTAGGGTTTTTGACAGAAGAAATAATAATAAAAAAAAAAAATAATAATAATAATAATAATAATAGGTACATTCCCGACTCTGCCCGTTTAAAAAAATTAAAAAATCTGCTATCATCTTTTTTTTTTCCTCACGGCACTGGATAGCATTTCATTTGACTTCTTTTTGTATATAATATGTACCAGTACTGATCCTGGCGACAGTGTTGGATGTTCTATTCACCCTAAGTTTTTTTTTTATTTTTTTTTTTATAAATCTTCGTTCTTGTGCAGTTACTATACAGCCTTGTGCACAACAGGGCTGTGGGCAGCACCGTGCCAGTCGGGTATGAGGATGCTGGCATTGCATGGTGCTGACACAAGCCAGGGCACGGTATGGATTTTTACAAAAATCATGAAAACAATGTGGCATGCTTTCATAACAATGACAGAACAATGCAGCACGATGCTGCAGACACTTTCTATATGGTTTTATTAAGTGCTTTGTCAGTCATGACGTGGGTTCTCTGACATGTAAAGCATTGCTCTTGTTTCTCAAACAAATCCTGCACAATTGGTTTCTGTCCACTGTTGACAATCCACTGAGCAGTCATTATGGGTCAATTGCAACGAACTGAAAGCAGCGTACTAACTGGGGATGATCCCGTGGTTAGTAGCTCCATACTAAACAAGTACGCAAGTTAAATACCAATTGCAACGAAGTTGGCGGCTGAAGTTAGTCCACAGCTGCGTACTAAAAAAGGTCTCAATTGCAACGAACCCAAAAATAACTGCGGCTGCCGTCTAGAGGATACTAAGTACAGGACTAACTTAGTCTAATTCTTGCTATGGACTAAGAATTTTTGTATCGTACTAAGTGGAATAGTGGAAGACATGTGAAAGTCCCAGAATGTACTGGCAGTTTATTTTTGCTAAAATAATAATGTGTGCATATAATATACACACACACACACATATATATATATATATATATATATATATATATATATATATATATATATATATATATATATATATATATATATATATATATATATATGTCGTCTCTATATTTGAAGCATCTGCTGCCTGTACGGATATTGTAATAGTAAAATAAAATTACATTAAGACTGCAATACTGTTAACTACTAATGAAGGAAGGTGTCGGCAGCATTACAGTCATGCATGTAGGTTTCACATTTGAGAGACGTATTTATTTTATTTTTTTGGGGGCAGCAAGTCTTTTCATTCCCTTTAATTTGAGGGGACTTGACACTGGTGGTTCTTAGGGGCGAGCAGGGATATTGAGGAGTAGAGACACAGTGGGTAGAATGTGAGTTAAGTGTTATTTTACGTAGTAGGACCTGGGGGCATGTTTTATTTATTTTATTATTTTTATTTATTTCTTAGCAGACGCCCTTTGAAAAATAAAACAAACAGTGCTCTTCTCAGGGTGTTTTTAGAAGTGATTATCTATGATACTTCTTCGGAATACCACCCCTTCCCTGTTTTGTACTTGTTATGGTCCAATGAGAACAGTGTCGAAACAGCCCGTGTGTGTTGACCACGGTTATCCTTTACTCCCTTTAAAACAGCCGCACGAGCTGCAACTGTCTGTATCATGTATAAGGTTAATGTTGTAATCAAAAACAGAATTCAAAATTAAACCAGCTTTGCTAGTTTATTTCATGGCATTGCACTTAGTTGAGTATTTTAGGCAGTCTGTGTGCCCTGATATGGAGTATTTTACCATGCATATATATCTTAAATAAAAAAAGAAATTATTACGTGCAAACATATAAATATATCTTAGGGACAAATTAATATTTATGTATAAATGTCGGCCTATTTGTAACATTGTAAAAATGATTATTAGCTCATAATATCGTAAAATACATACATTATTGTTACAAATATTTCAAATGTTCTGATTCAGAGCCATCCCGCCTTGCGCCGTGTTTGGCTCCCTGTAAAAGGATAAAGCGGTTCTGATAATGAATGAATGAAATAATGATTTAGAGCCCCTTCAGTTCCTGTTTTGTAACAACAACAATGCTTGATCCTTAGTGCCGTACTAAATCTGGGGATCAGCTAGTCTCCAACTTTGTTCCGCTTGTTTTTTTGACTTGTGAATTTTATTTTAATATTTAAACAGCTTAAACATTTTCTGTATTTCTGCAAAGTAACACACCATGCAAGACTGAGAAGAGATGAAGTCGTGCTGCTCATATTTATAGCCTTTGTTGTCTTTGCACATGCGCGCTGATCGCCTGATCACCGTGTTCGCTAACTGACACTGATGCAGCATGGTCAAGAACCAGAGTTACAGACCTGAAACATCTCTCCTCTAAATAAAAAAAAACACGAGAACTCAAGAGTTCATAAGACACGTGAAATGTGTCTAGGTATGTTAGGTTAGCACTGCTTTCCGAAATGCCATAAAGAAGCACAATGAACAAGTGTCTAAAACCCGACACATACTTACACGCATCATTGAATGCATGAAGTTCTGTGGAGCTTTTGAATTGGCCTTACGAGGTCACTATGAATCATCAACATTGTCCAATACTGTGTGTTTCTTGGGCTGGTGACTGTTTTGATGAATATCAGGTAGCTTTCCTGGACGGTGTACTAGAGGAAACAGTTCAAGCATATCCAATGCTTAGTAAGACTTCCTTATGCATTGACTTACAAACAGGGCATGAAACAGAAGATTTAAAAAATACTGAAAATGCATTAAGTATGCTCGAACTGATGATATATAACAAGTTAGACAGAATATTTCCGGAGACAAAACTACTGAAGATAGTTATTACCACTCAGATGACTACAGCAGAGGCAGAAAGGTGTTTCTCAACACTGAAGTGGACAAAAACCTTCTTGAGAAACAGTATGAAAATCGAACGATTAAATGCTTTAGCCATGTTATCAATTGAAAAAAACACGATGGCTGTCATTCCTGACTTTAATAATAAAGTAATCGAAAAATTTGCCTGCCACGGTAAGACACGGTAGAGCAAACCTTTTGTATCGCTTACAACAAGAAACAGATCCACTGGACAGTGCTTCTACCACTGAGATTGGCCCCCTGGACTGGACCCCCCCCCCCCTGCATCTGCCGAAAATCTTGCCCACCAGCCAACCCAAAAATCTTGCCCACCAGCCACCACTGCTGTGTAGAATTCATAAGAGTCTTCAGTGTGCAGTATGCTGCTGCATGGTGCATTGCTACCTTATAATTTATTAATTACCAAAAAAAAGAAAGAAAAAGAAATGCACTCCTTGTAGAGTGTTTTGTTTTTACAACTGCAGCCAGTGGACTTTCCAAAAGGGTCTAATGATGATAAAGTACCATTTACTGAAAATGTATCAATCTAAGTGAATACCATTGTCATGAAAAAAGGTAACCATCATTTTACTGGAAAGCATATATATGTCAGCAACACAACACTTCTAAACTTGGGGTTTGCTACTATGTTTTAGCTGAAAGGAATTTCATTAAATGAAAGGACAGAATGTGTAGCAATTGGTAATGTGAAGCCAATACAGGTTCACTGTGTTTTTTAAAATAACCTATTATTTGTCAAAAAATGGTCTCATAATATTTACTAGGAGACAAATGGAAAACACAGGGGCTACCTACTTTGTTTTTGAAAACTAGCAATAAAAAAATAGCTTTGTTTCTGTCTCCTATTTTTCAGGCCTTTGGCAAGTGCTCACTTAATGCAGTTGGCAACTCTGTCGTGCCTCCTATGAGATGCTGCATGTCAGAATATACCCAAATATACAGAGATACTACTGCATAAAATATTATTCTAATCTTTCTCTGCTTTATTAACAGACACACACTTTAAAAGATGAAGTGTTTCACCTTAAGGACATTTTTGAAGCCCTTCCATCAGTAAAAGTAATTTAGAGTTGAAATGTTCTCGCAAAGGTGACACTATAAGCATTCCATTAGACATAGCCTTACCACAACTAATCAGAATCATTGTAATTACACATTAGACCTTACCAATATGACCAATTTCCTCATTGACAGCACCAAGCCAAATTTTAGCTGACAATTAACTCCAGATAATGTAAAGTTTCAGGGGAGGAAAGATGCCAAGCTACTCTCTAAATGTGGATCCAGCATTATTGGCAGAATCTCCCTGTGCCTTAGGAAGTCACTAAAACACATTTTCCAGACTGGAAAGCTGTAGATAGTAAAATACTGTTGGAATATCATGACAATGGTAGTGTAGCTGAATGATTTGTTTAATCATTAGTAGGTGACATCAATGCGTTCCATGTAAGTTATTGTCAGTGTGAACATGTACCTCAATGCAGCAGTATTTGCAGCGCTATTCATCCTCTTCCTCATCTTACCCACTTCTGCTATTTTTGCTTTTTGTATACTTCGAAACATTTGTTTTCTTTTGAATATTCATAAACTGATTTACGTTTCCTCCCCATTCCTCATCCACTAAAAATATTATATTTTCGTGTAAGTATTTCAATTTAGTTTTTGTCAAGCTAGTAGTTACTACGCCCAGGAATTGCCACAATAATCAGACTTTAATTGGCCAACATAATCAGGTGATAATGTGTTTGTGAAGTGACAGAGAACCACAGTTGAATGTTTTTTGATCCTCTGACGTCTAAACATTTGCTGTATCCTTGGATACAGTGTAGGGCTGCTTACAATGTTGGAGTTAAAATAGAACAGCATTTTAATCAAATTATTGTGCATTTCCTGGAAAATAGGACTAGGATAATGTTGAATAATAGAAAAAATCAGGTATAAATCAGTAAAAACCGACGTCCAGTTAAAAAAAAAAAATCCTGTAATTTTTCGGTAAAATTCAGAATAAACCGGAAACGCGGAACAATAAGTATATGATAGTCAGTTATAAAATGGCAGCTTCCAGTTGTCCTGGGCGAGGATTGGTTTTAACACCTTTTCTTGGTGGTTGCTCTCCTGGGCGGAGGAATGTTGTCTTTTGTGTGTAATGTTTTGATGGTTCTGGTGGCAACTTATTGGTCATATTACGCTTGTCTTCCAATGCTAAGGCCAAACATCGTAGCACCTGGTCATGGCGCCAAGTAAACTGTCCTTGGCTAAGAGCCACCTTACATCCTGTCAAAATGTGCCTTAATGTTGCAGGTGATGAATACAAAGGACATGAGGGATCCTCTCCTACCCAGAGGTTTAGGTTCTGTGGTGATGGGAGAACATCATATGTTGACCTGATGAGGAAACTGATCCTGCTCTGTTCCATTGATCATAGGTCTTGCCAGCCAATCTTGCGTTGTTCCACACTCTCCCATCTCATCCATTCTCCCTGCTTGGCCTGGGAAACGGCCTTTACGCACCTCATCCTCTCTTCCTGCTTTTGCAGCTTCCTCCGTTGAGCTGGGGCTGCCTTGTGCCATGTAGGAGGAGCTGAACTGAGACCAAGACCCCCTCTTCCATGCTGAACTTGCCCCATGATATCACCAATTCGAAGGGCAGCCTTTGCATCCTCCACAGCTTTCTTTGCCGCCCACTTCCTTCCAGTTTTCAACACAGGTGCTGCCTCCCTTATGCATTTGTCGCGTGACTCTACTAATGTTATTTCCAGTCGGACCTTGGTGCACTTAAACTCCTCGGTTAGAGCGGAGACTGGTAGCTGCAGTATTCCTTTACCATAGTGTCCCACTCTGCTGAGGCAGCGTGGAACTCCCAACCATTTCCTGATGTATGAACTGATTAAAGCTTCAAGTTGTTTCTACTGTTGTCAAAGACACCTCGTACACAGTCAGTGGCCACAGTAACCTCGGCAGTAGACCAAACTGAAAGCCCCAGAGTTTTAGTTTGCCTGGTAAAGCGCTGCTGTCTATGCTCTTCAACCCTTCCACTGCTTGTTGTCTAACTTCTCCCACACAAGCTGTGTCCTTTTGATCCCCGTCGTACCGTCCTTCTGTCTGGTGTTGATGGCTGAAGTGTAATGCTGGCTCCAGGGATCAGCTTATTTGCCTCCCTGGCGCATCAGCACAAACAACGGCTGCAATGCTGGCTCTGGTGATCAACCACAGTGCGGTCTCCCCAGTGCATCAGCATGACAACTGTCTGGATAATAAAATGTTATTAGATCTTAATCTAAGTCCTAATAATAGATAAAGATAACCTGATTAAACAAATGACACAAAAACATGATACTTTCTCAACATTTATCCACAAATGATTCACCATTCAATATCCATGTTTGAAAAAGTATGTGAACCTTTAGATTCAGTAACTGGTGGCACCCCCTTGAGCAGCAATGACTTCAACTGTTTCCTGTAACTGTTGGTCAGTCTCTCACATCGGTTTTGAAGAATTTTGACCCATTCCTCCTTACAGAACTGCTACAACTCGGTGACATTTGAGGGCTTCCTTGCATGGACAGCTTGCTTCAGGTCCTGCCACAACATTTCGATGGGGTTTAGGTCCGGACTTTGACTAGGCTATTCTAAAACGTGGAATTTCTTCTTCTGCAGCCATTCTTTTGTAGATCTGCTTGCTGCATGACTCACTTTCGGTTCCGCTTCAGCTCACAGACGGATGGCCTGACATTCTTCTCTAGAATCTTCTGATACAATGCAGAATTCATGGTTGTGTCAATGATGGCAAGCCGTGCAGGTCCTGACGCAGCAAAGCAGCCCCAAACCATCACACTCCCACCACCATGCTTGACGGTTGGGATGAGGTTCTTGTGTTCGAACGCAGTGTTTGGAGTTCTACCTTTGAATCGTCTGTCCAGAGAACATTGTTCCAGAAGTCTTGTGGATCATCTATGTCCAGGATTGGGACTGAAAATCTTACTACAGTTATCTTACTGAACTGTTCATGGAACTGAGACATTATTTGCTTTGTGCTATTCTGGACATTGATTCTATTAAATGCTGCTGGAACTTAAATGAAATGTGTTTTTGTATCACAGTGTGTCTGTGATTGTTAGGGTGTGTATATTAGTAGTTGGGTTCACAACAAATATATTGTCGGGTTATTCAAAAAATCTTGCTTGTTAACAATTTGAACTTGCAAAAAGCGCAGGGAAGGTTGTTATAAGCCATATACACAAACATAAAAAGGATATATTGAATTAAGTTAATTTTGGAATTTGAATTGAATTTATTTACATTAACTGGTAAATTTAGATACTAACATCTGTGTTTAACTTAATTACCCTAGATAATCAATATTAAGTTATAAACATCCATGGAGCTCTATTTACCACTGTGCTGGCCCTAGTCAAATATGAAGTACAAATCATCCTTATTGTGACAGATGGGTTGAAATGACCAGTTTTCCAATTACTCCAGGGGAATCATGGAGAGAGAACAGCACTGTGTGTTTTGCTCAGTTGGTTTATCCAGAATACACAATATAACAGTTATATTATATTCACCACAGTAAAGCGCTTTCCCAGGAACCTGACACTTTAACAATGGCTTCTATTAAGGTGTTCTTCTGCCTTTGTAGAAATGTAAAGATACAGGTATTATTTATTGCGTTTAGTTGATTCTTGCAGGTCATATGATTCACCTGTTGCAGATATCCACTATTTTGCAGATATCCACTATTCTGCTTTTTTATCACCAGTAAGTGAAACACGGCAATTGATTCAGAAACTCGTTCAGCTTCCTAAAATAAAAAAGGTGGAAACAATCAAACTATTATTCATTTAATAAAATTATTATTCTGAAGAGCACATTTTGTAATTTGTGTTAAATGCATTAAAAAAAATCCTCGGGATACAAGAGCCTGCCTTTTCATCATATTGTCCACAGAAATTTATGCAGCATTTTTGCTGAGGCAGAGATCTAATGACTGCTAACCACCTGAGTTATGAAATTGCCTAACACAAGTATGACTATCAAAACTGTGTTACAATAGGCTTGCTCAATGCAGACATAGTAATTTAAACAATTAAACGTTGTATCTTGCTAGAAGCTATAGTGCTTTATTGTATTATATTAGAATAAAAGTAAACCTATCATTTATTTTTATAAATACATAATGGTTTATGGAATGCATACCTTACTATTCCTTACCTTACTACTTTCTATTGATTTCTGATTATGGATTAAATGTTGCAAAGGCATTAGGCTTGATCAGTAATGAAAAAGTATGCAAATAGTGCCTTTAGAAATCTTGCATCTTGGAGCCTCTCACTGATGCTTGCCCACCCTCCCCTTCTTTCCATAAATGCTAAGCAAACTATATACAGTATGTAAATAGTTTCCCATATATTTTTTAAGCCGAAGCTGGATACTTCCCAGGGTGCCTTGCTTTCTCAACTCTTCTCATAACAGAACATTCGCAGTCATGATTTTTCTTTGTGAGAAACGTGAAACAATACAAAGAAAGAATTTAATTAACCTCAAAAAACAGTCAGAGCAATGGATGTTGTGATATAATCGTGCTTGTAGCTTTGTAAAGCTGATGTTATTACATGATGAACAGTATGCGGTTACATGAGCAGATTGACTTCCACAAGGTTTTTTTTGGTTTTTTTCAAATGCTAGGTGTTGTTTGGAAGAATTCTGTGTGAAGCTGTTATGAGAATGATTAGAACAGTCCTAAACTATTTTTCCTGGATATAAACAGCCTGTCACAAGCTACTTGTCCTGCTTTCTATTCTTTTTCTAATTGTGACATACTGCTGCACTCCAGCTACTATATTTCTTCCTACAGCGCGTCTTACTACTTATCCTGCTACAGGCAGGGCTCCAGACAGCCTTGATTTGCCAGCTGCAACCGCCCCTGGTATCAAGTGGCCACACACAGTCTGTACTGGGCCTGTAATCATCAGAACTAAACCCACATGTCGAATTTTCTGTTTTATAGACTTTGCTGTTGTTCTTTATTTACAAAACAGCAGTTAATGTTTTGTAGATGTGTCCCTGCATCTATATTTGTTAAGAGTTTATTTTCTGAAGCAATTTCCAGGACATTTTATGAAGCATGTTCCTTGAAGCTGATTCAAATTCACAGAAATGAGTCCTCCTAGAGGTAATTCCTTTTAGCTCTTTAAATGAGAATACAATGCCGGACCTCCACTGTATACTATATTATGTGTTGAATAGCAGGCACATATACATTCAACATGAATTGAGTTTCTCCTGTGGGAATGGTTTATCTTTGCACTGTCTATCGTGGAATAATTGTATCTTTTTGCTGCTGGAATAGGCATGATGGTTGTAATCCCCATGTAATTAAATATTTAATAAATCCAATTAAAATGGTAGAAGATTTGCAAGCTGATAGGCTACTGTAAAAACCAGTTGTACAAATTATACAAAGAGCATGTTCAGTATTTTCGTTGTTGCAGTAATACCCTTGCACAGACACAGGGCATTAACAGAGATTAAAGACTGGTTTGGCAAATACGTTTTGTGGATGGGCTAGCAGTCGCCTTTCTTTACACATCCCTATACACGATCTGGCACATGCAATAAATCAACTCAATCTATGCGTTTAAGCTTAAGCTGGTGTAAAAAAATACTGAAGCTACTACAAATAAAAAAATGACCCTTTGCAATAAATAAATAAATAACGAAGCCATTTGCAAAGCAAAGAAATATGTTTTCATTTTTTACACATACTTTTCTTATCTTCGTGATTAATCATCGGATAGCTGATTGCTTTAGCCTAGACTTTTCTATCCGAAATGACTACCAAAATAGCGTGAGAAAAAGGTGAGACTTATTATTCTTTTTCCATGGAAACTGCCCCAATGACGCAGAACATTTCACTTAGTGCAAGCACAAAAGGTTGGTAATGAAAGATTGTTCCCAATTCAATGACTGCATGAATTATAAAAGAAGCATACAATGTAAGCACTTTTACCACAAAATTTGACATATCCTAGCAACAGGAAGATAAGGAGGCTTCTTTTACCCTCACTTCTTTCTTCTTTAGCTTTGATCTAAATATGTAGACACTCTCCTAGCATATGCACAATTCTTCTTTTGTAAAACAGTATATATATATATATATATATATATATATATATATATATATATATATATATATATATATATATATATATATAGTATTTTAGCGGTTTGTAAACGCTAAAGAAAAACACAAAAAGACACTTGTACACATTATCCACCCCTCTCTGACACAGATCTTGAACAAATTACTGAAATCCGAGACGTCATTGAATTTATTTTTATTCCCCATGTCTGTTCTGCTCAGTGTGTCTGCAATGTCAGGAAGAGGAAAACTAACTTGTGTCAAATAACTTTATCAAAAAAACAATTTACTTTATTTTACATGTTTTAAGACTACAGGTCCCAGAAGCCTCTAGGGCTGAATGGGAAACACCTGGGTGCATTTAGGGATAGTTTGATTGTGTACTGTGTGTACGAAGACAACTGTGTGTTGTACTGTGAGTACAAGTTACAACTGTGTGTTGTAAGTTTTCAAATGGGTTTTTGAAATGGGTAAACCACTTAGCAGTCCTGTGCTAGCTAGTTTATTTATTATGGATGACATAGTGTACTTTCGGGTACCGGGTTATCCGTTCTCGATATTTCGAATCCATTTTCAGGATTCGATTCCTTTTCTTCAAATCCCTTTTTGCTGAAATCGAACGTCTCAGTTTTCCACACGACCTGTTGTAGCGGAGCCACTCGACTTGACCCGTGGTTTTCAACCTTTTATGAATAGCATGAATTGTCCATTTTCATAATTTCACTTTATTTAAATCTCCTGCTATTTGCAACTCAAACCCCTAAGGTGTCTCTTTTCATAAGAGAGGCCTGCCTCACTTCCTTTCATCACCTGGCTTCTTGACTGAAACCAAAAATCCAGCACGGTGACTGGTGAGTGTAGGACTATAAAAAGCCCCCTTCACACTGATGCTCCTACCGGGTCCTGACGCAGGTTCTTGCTACCAGTTCACAATTCCGCATAGTATGAAACCAGGTGCTAGGGTCATACCCGGATTGACCCGGGTCGACAGCAACCCACCTCAGGATGTTGGTCGACATGCTTTGACATGGGTCGAGCGAGACAAAATGCAAGGTGGGCGTTCGTAAGCAGACGAAGTAACAAACAGCCACGCCTGCGTGAAGATTTCACTTCCACAAGGAACATTTCTGTTTATTCTGTTTAGCTATATTTTTGTTGATTGAGACACACCAAGAGCCAGATTGCACCAGGGATGAAGAAACATTTGCTCTAATCAACATTCGGAAGCTTGGATGCAAGTGTCCGTAACAAGCTACTTCCTGGCATTCGTACATTCATTGTGTACTTGCTTCTGTCACCCAGGTCGACCCTGCTTCTAAAAAAAGTAGTGTGAAATCACGTAGTCGACTCACATGACAATGTAAAAGGGGCTAAAGAGTAGTCAAAGGGTTAATCGTCTTTTTATTTGCACAGGCACCTCTATATTCTAACAAGAAGGTGATTTAAGGAGCAAACTGGCCATTGTATCCATGGCAATGCAGATAAAAAGAGGTCCTCTGGTTTGTTTATTTAGTTATTTATTTCATTTATATAGCGCCTTTCATACTGAAGTATCACAAGGCACTGTACATCAATACATAAAAATACAATAAAATACAAAATATACAAATAATAATAATAATAATAATAATAATAATAATAATAATAATAATAATAATAATAATAATAATTATGCTAGCAATTATGTTGAATTAAAACCACTAAGATAAAAATGCAATTTTATAAAAATGTGTTTTAAGTTTAGACCTAAACATACCCAGACCCAGCTTCCCTAACACATGGAGGTAGTGCATTCCACAGTTTAGGTGCTCTAAAAAAAAAAGCCCTTCCTCCCGAATTGATTTTACTGACCCTGGGAACAACGAGCAGCCCCACTTCCTGTGATGTAAGAGTGCGATTTGGGAGATACGAGGTCAGTAGCTCCTGCAAATAGCTAGGTGCTGCTCCATTCAAGGCTTTATAGGTCAATAATAAGATTTTAAAATCAATTCTATATTGAACAGGGAGCCAGTGCAAGGCTAAAACAGGGGTGATATGCTCTTTTTTTTGGTTTTAGTCAAAATTCTAGCAGCGGTATTCTGAACAAGCTAAGGTTAACTACAGTACATCCTTAGAAGAGTATTGGTGTCTCATTTGTTAATGAAGCAATGAGATATTGATATGTGTGTAGGTTTGTAATAACCCCCAAGGTCACAGAAGAGAGCAGTCTTTGTTTTAGTGATATAGCTGGTTCTGTCAGACAGAGCAGAGAAGAACTTGAAAAATATCAGCTCTCAAGTAACATCCAACACCCCAATAATTCAATAAACTTGAAAGAAGACCTAAACATTGTTTAAATGACTTGAAAAGTAACTACATCAACCTGGATTTCTACTGAAGAAAAGGAAAAGCTAATAATTGATTAATTAGTTATGGGCTGAGTGTCTTGCCGTGTTGGACACCTCAGAGTGAAGAGGACCTGTCATCAACTAAACTGAAGAATAGAAATAGAACTATATAGGAACTATATATGGGGGATATTTGTAGAAGCATTGATATTTATGAAACGTTAAAGGGTGTACTGGGTGTGTAAGACGTTGTTTAATTGACAAGGGGCCTAGATAATATTTATGAGCGACTAAACAAGAAAAGAGAGTGAGAATAATTTAAGCAATCTAAGAAATTAAGCAAAGGTGTAAGAATAAGTAAGAACAAATTAAATGCATGTTAAGTCTATGTGATTTCGTACCTTTATTAATTAATTATCTTATTAATTAGAATTCACAGATATTTGTATTCTAATGTTTACTTGAAACAGTTATCCTGCTTGCATATTCACATTATTTGGTTACTGATATAAGATTATTATTTCCTAGATGAAAAAAGCAAGTTATAGACAACTGATGAATGCATTCTGTTGTTAATCAATATTAACACTGAAGCTGAGATATTAGCTGAATATCATTGATTGCTGAAACTTAATGTACTGATTTGTGCTACTTTGATATTAATTCTCTTTTCTACTTTTGTATCATATTTGTTCTAATTTTCTTAGTAAAGTTCATAAAAGATACAGCAGTGTTGTGTGATTTACTGCTCAATTTTTAATATTGACAATCTTGAACTCAAAGAAAAATGTAATTAAATTGTGAATTAAATAAATAAATTGGACATAATAACCTCAATTCTTCCCACAAGAGACAGTGCTATTTACTGGAGTGGAGACGCTGTTAAATTAAAGTGAGTTTCTTTAACTTATTAACAGCAAACAGCACAACTGTACAAAAAGATTTTTTGCCCTAACTTTATAAATAAAAAATGAGTACCGGTACAACTTGCTGTCCCCTCATAAAAGTTTCCCATAGTAAAAACATAGAAAAATGGAATAAAGCATATCAAATAATGGTAAAGCATAGGTACACATTGTAAATACCAGCAAATCATCGTAAAGCTTATTAAATAAAACATGGCAGGATAAACTATGGTAAATTCACAGTATAATAATAGGAAAAGCATGGTGAAAGTGCAAAAATACTATAGCAGACTTTTGCAAGGGTCTATAAACCGTATCAAACTGTCAGATTTGATTCAACTTAACATGTTACTACAGCCTTGTGTTAGATCAGGTGTTCCCAAACGTTCTTGGCTCAAAATATTTTGTTCAGGAAAATGTCTTTAATGAATTCAGTGTATTGAGACTGTTACATATTTTATTGTTTTCATTTTATTGGCGTTGACAGAGAAGCATATTTGTTTCCCCCAATAATCATTTTTTAACATACTTACAGTATTTCTTTTTCAGATCTTACACACATTTTTGTTAAGCCATTAGCCATCAGACAGTTGTCATGCTGATGTGCTAGGGCGGCTGCACAGTGGTTGATCCCTGGAGCCAGCATTGCAGCTGTTATGTGTGCTGATGTGCCAGGGTAGCCAAACAGGCTGATCCCTGGAGCCAGCATTACACTTCAGCCATCAACACCAGGCAGAAGGATATCTACATCATCAGATGGAAGGAAACACAGATGGATCACATTAGTTTACAGTAAAATAAGCTATGTCTTAGTCGGTGCTTATCTTGGCGAGAGCTGAGTCCAATATCAGTATCCAATATCAATGAAGTTTTAATACCTACTCTCATGTAATGGAAATCATTACAAGTATATGTGATTTTTTCTTTGAACTTTATCGACTGTATTCAACTGGCATATTGGATTTAAAATATTTTCTTTGAAGTCTATTTCTGCTGCCACACATGGTTGTGATGTCACCAAAATAACTTTTAAATATCAGTGTTGGACATGTTACTGAAAAAACTAATATAATGTCCTTACTTATTAGTTAATTTTAAAAAAAGTAGCGTGTTATACTACTTTCCCTTGTCTTGTATAATAAGAGCTGTTGTGTTCAGGGTTTCCATGTGTTTAGGGACTGCCATAAGCCAAGCTGTTAGTGTTTCCGGTTTGATGGCGTGTCGTGCTGTCTCAAAATACAATAAAGTGCAGTTCACATTGCGGTTACAACTGAACTGAAATGTACTTTGGCTTTAAAAAAAGAAATGACCACCAATGTAGGTGCACAACAGAGAAAAGATAACAAGGTGAGCTGCTTTAATTTTTGCGGAAAGTAACTATTATCTCGTTATCAGCTCTGTAGTCTTTCAGCTGGGAGATTCAGCTTTTAAAGATTATAGAATGCATGTCAGTAATCCCATAACAAATGGATATGTAATCCCATAACAAATGGATATGTAATCCCATAACAAATGGATATGTAATCCCATAACAAATGGCTACAGGATATGAAATACACTCAAATATGTGTTCTGTTATTTTGTACTATAGAGTATCAAGTGGGGCTCATGGGGTGGAAAGCCTTTAAAAACAATACAACAATGAGTACCTCACTCAATCACAAAATTGTAATCTTTTGAACAGACATCTGTTGGCTGGTAGTTGAAATATATCTGTAGAATCAGTTGTAATAATGTACCTCTCTACCAACTAGACAACTTCAACTTTCAAATAAAAATCCAATCTATATTTAAATGAATCTTTTAAAAGTATGGGTCATTCAGCAATCCACTTTGGAAACAAAGGGGAAAAACAGCTTGAGTTTGATTTCATAGCTTCAGGGCTAGCTAAATTTTTACATACTGGTTTTGTTGCCTTGAGTGTGTAGAATAATTAACAAAGACTACAGGAATATACTGTATTCCTTCGAATTTAAGATGCAGCCCAAATTTCCCACCCTCAATTTGACATCAGATAAATATTTACAAAGATACAACCTCAGTGGAGATAGTTTGCGGCCGTCTGTTATCACACAGAGCATTACAGGTACGTGCTGCTTCTCATTTCCACTCTGCTATCACACAGAGCATTACAGGTCCGTGCCGCTTCTCATTTCCAGTCTGCTATCACACAGAGCATTACAGGTACGTGCTGCTTCTCATTTCCAGTCTGCTATCACACAGAGCATTACAGGTACGTGCTGCTTCTCATTACTCACACCTGTTTTTCTCCCAATTTGTGAACTGTGGTATTGCTTGGCATGTTGAAAAATACAGGGGTCTGATCAGCATTTCTGATCTGTCCAAGCTGGTACTGTTTGTTAAAAATGCTGAAATTGTAAAAGCTTCTCTTTGAATTCCTCATGAAGCTAATGACGCTTCTTTGAAACTGGCTGCCTGTACGTCATGGATGATTTGAGATCATCAGCAGTACGTCGAGTTGCTGCTTGTGTATTAGGGCAGTGATGTTGTCTGTTCTCGGCAGTCAGTCACGTTGCTGTTTGTGTACCCGGGTAGTCACGTCTTTTGTTGACGATTTTAATGCAAACATCACTATACTGTACTCCAGTAGCGTGTAGTCAGGGCATGGAACTCATGCACTGCATGACCAGTCGGAAAACTATAATATAAAATGTGTCTTTCTGTCTTCATGTAATCTTTTTTTATGCGTGTTCATTGCACGGACCGCTCCATTCTTTGTGCTATGTTCAAGTCATGCTGTGTTAGCTCTGCATAACTAGTCACTTAAAACAGTACCAGGCTCTCTGAGTGATGTCGCTGCCACACGCGTGTAGTGGAGCTCAAGTTATGCTCTATTCAAGTAGCATGACAGTCTGCGACTGTGCACTGTCATTAACTCATACTGATTTAATTTTGTTTGCACCTTTAGATCGTCCCATAATGCATTGCGCACCAACCAAGGCAGGCAGGCTAGCCTTTTCACTGGGTCCTAGTGCCACCCAAAGTAGTGGCTTGTGGTATATGAATAAATTAGTGAGAAAAATAAATAAATAATCAATGGCATATTTTCTCAAATTAATAAATCGATACCCGGGTAGTAAAATTGGACCCGGGTCGTGTCGGGTCATTTAAAACCCGGCGGGTACCCAGTTTTCGGGTACCAGTGCCGACCTCTATCTAATGTTACATTCATATATATAGTGACGCTGCATGACCTACTGGGAAACCAACTGCATGCCACTGCATGCCACTCTAATTTAAGATGCAGGCTATTTTTGAGAATCAAAAAATGGTTCAAAAAGTGCATCTAAATTCAAAGGAATGTGGTAGATTGAAAGGGAACTGATTCCATACATCCAATCTGGACATTAAACAAAGGCCTGTCTTCAGAAATAAATATGTTAATGTGTTGTGTGTAGGGTCACTTATTATAAATTGCTATGAAGCATAGTGTGAAAGCTTTTTATGCATTTATTATAGATGTAAAATACATTGGACACTGGACAGCAAAAGGTCAAAACAAGCCACAATTTAGGGTTGCATGTGACCTAATTTTACAGGGATATTCTCTTTTTCAGGTCTATCTCCATGGTGTGTTAAAATACCATCTATAGGACATGGTCCAGTAAGACAGAAATCTGTTGAGAAAGCTGAGGTTTTCCCTGAGGTTATTGCAGGCTGCAATTAAATTGACGAAATCCAATGGAACAAAGATAAATTGAAAGAATACATTAACAAACACACTGTTTGCTGCAAAGGCTTCTCAAAAATTCCTGTGGAACTAACAGTTTTGACAAGTTACATTTCCCTTTCAAAACTGATAATACTGAGAATGAACCATATCCACAGGGTCATAACTTGCAAAATGTATTTTAACCTTTAGAATGGTGGTGGCACCAGGGGCTTTTAAAGAATATCAGCCTTATTTGTTTAAGTAGTATTGCAGTGTTTAAAAAAATAAAATACAAAATATTTGCAGGGTGTCATTTCTTACCTTATTATTGGGCAGTAATTAGTTTTAGTCAAATATTTCTGATTCATTTTTTTTTTTAAAACAACAACCTTAGATTTTTATAGAGCCAACATAAGTACGAAATTACAGCACAGGAAGTGATTATGTATCTTGAGGTTCAAAAATTATTTCATAGGTTGTATGCCAACATTTTTAAGTTAGTCGTAGTACATTTTCAAAACTACAAATGGTGGAAATGACAAATGACTGCTTCCTAACGCAATTTGTCAAGGCACCGACTAGAGGGGAGGCATGCCTTGATTTAGTCTTTTCAAATAACAAAGACAGAATAACTAAAACAGAGGTCAGAGAACCATTGGCAAACTCAGACCACAGTATGGTCTCATTTGAAGTGATTTTTAAAACCCCAAAAGTAATGACTAAAGGTTTCCAATTTTAGAACGGCAAACTATGAAGATATGAAGCACAGACTAACAGAAGTAGATTGGAGTAAAACAGAGAAAACATCCACAGAAAAAAAGGCTATGGCTATTTTTAAAATGTAATACTTAGAGGCGCAAAACAATTACATCCCAAAAGTAGACAAATCTAAATCTAAAGCAAAATGGCCAAAATGGTTTAATAGATCAATAAAAAAATATTCAGTGAAAAAGGTACTTTATAGACTGTTTAAAAGGGACCAAAAACAAAGTACACTTAAAGAGTACTTGGAACTGCAAATGCAAGTCAAAAAGGAAGTTAGAAAGGCCAAGAGAGAGATAGAAATGAACATTGCTAAGGGGGCTAAAACCAATTCTAAAAAGTTTTTCCAATATTATAACAGCAAGAGAACATTCAAAGAGGAGGTTAAATGTCTAAAGAGATACAAATGGCAAAATCACAGACGAAAAAAAAATATAGCAAATACTGGTATATTAAATGAGTACTTTTCACAAGTTTTTAAAAAGGAGGATACAGACAACATGCCCCACATGTCAACCTGTTCCTATCCTGTTTTAAATAACTTTAGCATAACAGAGGCAGTAGTGTTAAAGGGACTAGGAGCTCTTAAAATAAACAAATCCCTTGGGCCGGATGAGATCCTCCCAATAGTGCTCAAAGCAATGAAAGAAGTTATTTACAAACTACTAACCAAGATCAAGCAACAGACTCTTGACACGGGTTGTACCGACAGACTGGAGAATTGCAAACGTAATACCGATCCACAAAAAGGGAGACAAAACCGAACCAAGTAACTACAGACCAATAGGCCTGACTTCTATTATATGTAAACTTATGGAAACTATAATAAAATCCAAAATGGAAAATTACCAATATGGTAACAGTATCCTGGGAGACAGTAAGCATGGTTTTAGGAAAGGGAGATCGTGTCTAACTAACCTGTTTGATTTTTTTGAGGATGCAACATTGATAATGGATAATTGCAACGCATATGCCATGGTTTATTTAGATTTCCAGAAAGCTTTTGACAAAGTCCTGCATAAAAGATTAATTCTCAAACTGAACGCAGTAGGGATTCAAGGAAATGCATGCATTTGGATTTGGGAGTGGTTAACATGTAGAAAACAGAAAGTACTGATTAGAGGAGAAACCTCAAAATGGAGTGAGGTAACCAGTGGTGTACCACAGGAATCAGTATTAGGTTCTCTGCTATTCCTAATATACATTAATGACTTATATTCTGGTATAGTAAGCAAACTTGTTAAATTTGCAGACGACACAAAAATAGGAGGGGTGGCAAACACTGTTGCAGCAGCAAAGGTCATTCAAAATGATCTAGACAACATTCAGAACTGGGCAGACACATGGCAAATGACATTTAACCCTTTGCGGTCCTATGTCGGACTAGGTCTGACATTACAATTTTCCCTTTCCGGTCCAATGTCGGACCCTGTCCGACATCATCAAAATGACGTAAAAAACAGGTCAGTCGTTTTTTCGCCAGAAAAAGCCGAGAAAACCATTCAATGGAGTGAGACCGATAGGAGCCGAAAAAAAAGGGCACCCGGCAACACAGAGATAACATGGACATAAACAAACAAGTAGCTGCTTCTGCATCCAGCGCTTAAACAAAATCACGGACATTTGCAGAGCTTTTTGAGATGTTATAGTAATAAAATAATGACTTGGATCGCATTATTGAGGAGTTTGGTGATAAAACGAGTGATCAGGAGATGATTTATCGGAATGCACGACTATGAAGAGGTATGTGAAAAATACAGCAAACAAGGGGTGGGGCGGGGCTGGAGATGCAGTACTGAGTGTCCTGTTGATATGCAGTGCCTTTTAAACCTGTTTTACTGTGAAAAAAAAATACTTTTAAACAGCGCGTCTAAAATAAACTGCGCGTGTGAAAATAAATTGGACCTGACGTGCTTGAAACACGCTGAATAAATGGACCGCAAAGGGTTAACAGAGAAAAGTGTAAGGTACTGCATGCATGCAATACAAATGTGCATTATAAATATCATATGGGAGATACTGAAATTGAAGAAGTAATGTTGACTCAGAAATGTCTTCATCTAGACAATGTGAGGAAGCTATAAAAAAGACCAACAAGATGCTCGGATATATTGTGAAAAGTGTTGAATTTAAATCAAGGGAAGTAATGTTAAAACTTTACAATGCATTAGTAAGACCTCACCTAGAATACTGTGTTCAGTTCTGGTCACTTCGCTACAAAAAGGATATTGCTGCTCTAGAAAGAGTGCAAAGAAGAGCAACCAGAATTATTCTGGGTTTAAAAGGCATGTCATATGCAGACAGACTAAAATAATTGAATCTATTCAGTCTTGAACACAGAAGACGACGCAGCGACCTGATGCAAGCATTCAAAATTATGAAAGGTATTGACAATGTCGACCCAAGGGACTTTTTTTGACCTGAAAAAAGAAACAAAGACCAGGGGTCACAAATGGAGATTAGATAAAGGGGCATTCAGAACAGAAAATAGGAGGCACTTTTTTACACAGAGAATTGTGAGGGTCTGGAACCAACTCCCCAGTAATGTTGTTGAAGCTGACACCCTGGGATCCTTCAAGAAGCTGCTTGATGAGATTCTGGGATTAATAAGCTACTAACAACCAAACGAGCAAGATGGGCCGAATGGCCTCCTCTCGTTTGTAAACTTTCTTATGTTCTTATGATTTAAGGCATTTTAGAAGTGGTGCCGTGAGAGCCTCCGATCTGCAGCAATATACTCTTGTGCGTTTTGCCGGGCTTGAATACAGTACATTTACTGGCAGTTAATGAGAGCCTATTATGTGGAATTTGGGAGGTCAGGGGAGTACTGTACCAGTGAATCAGGAGTGTGTATTGGTTGCTATGGGGCAGGACAAGAAGAGTAGAGAGAACGATAGTTGAGTGTGATGCAGTTGTTTTTCTTAACGAAAAATATTACCTCTGAATATCGGTTTGATTTCTGTTAAAACTAAAATATATCCTACTCCAGTTTTTTTTTTTTCTCACTGTAATTTACCTGCTTGTTTGTAATTTCTCTGTAAGAGAAACTGAAACTAAATCTAGATAGTAAGCAAGTTTTTTTATATGCATATATTTGTACAGGACTGAGTAAAATTCCAATTGAATAAAAAACAAAACAACTAAACCCCCTACAAGAAGATATCTTCAGACAGCTTTCGGATAGCGGGTAGAGTGACCGGCAAAGCTCTAAGTTCCTCTGAGTTTAAGTTTTCACCATCCAATCTGACGACGAGATAAAGAGACAGCCCTTGCTTTATCCCCTGCTGTATTGGCACTGAACTCTGCTGGAAATAAATAAATAAATAAAAAGACGTGAAGGACTGCTGTGCTGTAAGTAGTTCATCTTGGGTTGTCTGTCGGGACTGTACCATAAAATAAAATTTGCTTACTAAGGTGTGTGTACATTAGTTTGTATTACATGCTGGATTGAGGTTGCAGTCTCTTCGGGGGTGTCATGTACATGGACAGAGTTGCGCGTTTCTTTATTTATTTTTAGAGCAGGGGTAGAAAAAAAAATACCTTTTTGTTTCTTTATTGAAAGCGGCGTTTATTCGAGGGTGGTGTCTATTAAAAAGCTGATATCTGAATGAGGCGTTAATTCGAGGGCCTCTTGTGTTTGTCAGAGCCAATCAGCAGAGAGAAGACAGGGATCCAACTGAATGCACAGTCTTGCTTTTATTGCTATAATTTGGCAATAATAATCTAAGACTTGATTGTACACAAATATTTGTAACCTTTCAGGTATGAGGACACTGTTTGTGCCTGCACTGCTTTTGTGACCGATTAAAAATTTGCCCTAGTTTTTCTTGCAACCCATGCAACCTACTCACCTATCAGGAGGAATTAACTACAACCAATTCCATCAGAGGCTCTTTTTTTTAAGCAACTGAACCACGGAGACATGGCCCAGGCTGGCTAGATTATGCAACAACCAATGCACGGCGATTCAAACCAATGTGCTGTCCATCATAGCTAGGCTTGCTACTGTTCGATTTCAGTTTTTATGTCATTGAGAAACATCTTTAGCAAATTCTACATGCAACAAAACCATGGTTACCAACATTCTAACTGAAATAACGTTTGATCACAGTAGAGCTATAAAAAATGTAGAAAACGCATCATATAAAAGTGCATTACACAGACCTTTATAACACAAATTTACGAGTAAAAATAAAAGCTGGACTCGCTGGAAGGCAAGGCAGACAGGCTCGCTTCGTCCTGCAGCGGAGACTTCAGTCGTCGGTCAGGGTATGGTGCACAATACTCATTAAGGCTTTTCCTCTTGCACCCCATTTTCAAATCAAAATAGTAACTGTCACCGTATACCTACACCTTAAGCTGTTAATTTCAAAGTAGGCGCTCTGAATGACAGGTGCTGTAGCTGGCAAATGAAAGTGCACAGTCGGTGCAGGTCTTAATGATTGACAGTCATTTAAACAAATGAGCATTCTAGCGCTGCTTCAAGTCAACGAGGTCTGTTATAACAGAATGAAATGACCGACAGTGAAACTAGAGTAGTTTACTAAGGGACCACTGGCCATTCAGAGCTGAACAGAGACAGGACAGACAGCAAGTATAAAACTAAACAAACTACAGATGAGTTCTAAATTATTATTTTTGGTAAGAAAATAAAAAAGAGAGTGGTTTTACCGACATTTGTACTATGTAAAATGTATTTCAGTCAAACTCATTTTTTGGAAATTCGACGTTTACCAAACTAAAAAATCGAAAAGTAGTAAGCTTAATTATAGCTCATCCTGCTCTCTGTATGGAAGTGCATTTACTGCTTTTTTTCCTTTTTTCTTTGGGCGAGCCACTGGGGAGCCTTAAATACACAAATGTGGTAGACTTCATAATGTTAACATTATTATTACAATGTTCTAACCAAATTGACTTATTTTGTCTAGTTTTGCCTTTTTGACAGGGCACTGATCCAAAGAAATAAGAAAACAAGAGGTGTGTTTTCATGATGTCCCTGGAATCATTCATGGTATTATAATAAGGAAATATAGCTTCAATACAGCTAGTCTACACTGTCTATTTAAATGCCAACACAGCAACACACTGTTAGAGCCTATCACAAAGGAGATTGTTTTGTGTGTGTTGATAGTTGACTTAGGAAACCAAATGCGAACATAATACAGTGTATGTGAGTGGATGCATATGAAAAGTATTACAACATTGAGTGCTAAGGTTTGGATTTGAAGGTTTTAAGGTTAATATCCAGGATTTAACAGGTTTTTTTTTTTAATCTTTACATGACTTGGTCTAATTTTAATATTTACTTGATTGTAAAATTAGTTTATGATTGTAAACTGAGTTGTAATATTAAAAGTAATATTAACAACTTACTGTAATATTACTTTTGTCAATAAGGTGTTTGGTTAGAAAGTGCTTCTTTTTCCAAGACTGCACACATTTTCCTGACAGTCGGTAATATCTAAAACACTTTAGTGATGCAGGTCATCTGTAGTGGGATACTATTTTTCCGCAAAAAAAAAAGAATAAAATTCTCAGATAACAAATTAAAATCTGTGTTACATTACTCGTAAAAATTAAAATAGTTTGTTTAAAACCCAGCTGTATAAATGGGTAATTGTATGTAAAAATAATCTGATATCTTGTAATACTTGTAAGTCGCCCTGGATAAGGGCGTCTGCTAAGAAATGTAATAATAATAATAATAATGAATGTAAAAGCAGGGAATGTCATCTTAATTACAGGTTTTTAATCAGTACCTCCCCATTTTAAGTGACAACTGACAGTCTAAAATGTGTTTAAAGGGGGGAATATTTGGATTTTCACTCTTGTGCACACTAAAATGTAGTTAACATGACAATGCATGATGCAATAATGATATGAATGATGTAATAATAAGGCCGCGATGAAACTCCAGAAAGCCTTTTTAGAAGGCAAAACATTATACTTTTAGAGGATGCCACAATTATAAATAATTTGCTTTATTTATGTCTTCATTTAAGATTTTGGGTAATTTGGTTTGGTATATTCACAAACCAGCATTTGCTAAATCCTAAGAACGTTAAATGTACAGTATATGGAGGTAAATCTACAGTACTATTAAAATGTTTCCATAATAGAAACAACAAATCTGATTTAAATTTTAAAAAATCAGATTTTTTTTTATTTTTAAAGAAAATCACCAACCCTGCTGGTGGCTCTATTTCTGAATCCACAGTCATGGTAGGGGATGTATGTCTCACATGCTTGTTTAAAAGTAATTTGGTTATAGTAATCTGGTTAGTGAAAGTGCCTGATACCTCTCACTCAGTCCATGTCTGCCATCTTCTATGGCGTGAAATAGCTATCAAAAATCTGTGTGCGCAGAAACGCAGTTTGTAATTGTAAAACGGAGTTTGTAATTGTAAAACGCAGTTTGTAACTGCAAAACTAAGTTTGTAACTATAAAATGGGAAAAAAATACAATTATGGTTCTAATTTACACTTACGAAACTCAGTCTACGCTTACAAATCTGCTTTCTGCTCGCTCGCCACTTTTGAGAGTGGAATTGCTCTCAAAAATACGAGCGCGCAGAAACGCAGTTTGTAACTGTAAAATGAAAAAAATACAACCTCTCAATTTTTTTTCACTTACGGTTCTAATTTACACTCGCGGTTCTATTCTGCGCGCACTCGACTCCCTTTTCACATTTACAGTTTTTTCTGCGCACGCACGAAACTCGGTCTACGGTTACAAATCTTTTTGAGCGTGATTTCACGCTCAAAAAAGAAAAACTGCAAATGCGTAGCTCAGGCAGCCTAGTTGATTGTCGGCACTGTCGATCGGTCACTGTTCACCACAGCCAACATGGCGGAGGATGGGGTAAAAGCCGCAACGAGCCGGAACGGTACTTTAATGAATTTAATTGCTTTAAAAAACAGCATAAAAAGTTACAGACATATGAGGAGAATATTTTAACAATCAGAACCGATTAATAACGCGCTGTCATTAACCCGTTCCGGGCCAGAACCCTCCTTTTATCAGCAAAAAGCTGCCGGAACACTGGGTTCCGAAGGTGCAAAGACGACTTAAATTATACATACAATACAACTAAGTGGGAACAACATAACACTATTGAAAAAACCCACCAAACCGACCTTTAACTGCCCATTCAGTGCAATAAACAGCTGTATAGACAAAACCGGCCGGAACACGGGGTTCCGAAGCTGGAAAAAGAGTATGAAAATAACACACAATACAACTAAGTGGGAACAACATAACACTATTGAAAAGACCCACCGAACCCACCTTTAACTGCCCATTCAGTGCAATAAACAGCTGTATAGATAAAACCGGCCCGAAGCTGCAGAGTATGAAAATAATACACACAATACAACTAAGTGGGAACAATATAACACTATTGAAAAAACCCACCGAACCGACCTTTAACTGCCGATTCCGTACACTGGATGATTTTGTAGACTGAATGATGAGAATATAGGGTATAGAGAACAGCAGCTTGCTCCTGGGTTCCCATGCGCTTCTTCTTGGTCCATGCATCACTAATAGAGAGAGAGAGAATTCGTCCATATTACTAGATGTACATATTTTAAGAGTCATAATATAAGAAACGTGTGTGTACTTTTAAGATGTTGACTGTGTAACCACATAGTAATTGTTGATTGTTCACTTTAAGAAGCTAGTGTTGTTGATGATGTTTTTAGAGTGAGATGCAAAAGCGGCAGTAGTAAATGTGTGATATTAAGATTGCAATGTAAAAGGAGTGAGATTTTGGTCGGATTGTTAAATTGTATCTCATTTTTAACGTGGTATCTGTTGGACATGATGAGATTGAGGTTTCATTACCTTTAATGTAAGATACAACCCCTGTAGGTACGAATGAGGGGGAGAATAGCAGATTTTTTTTACAACACATCAAGCCAGTGTTTATTTAATTAATAAGAAAAAGGTAACGGGAACTCGGAGCAAATAAAAGTTATTTGTAAACCCCGGCGGCCACTGCAAAGCCCAATAATAAACCCCCCAGATAACCCCACAATCACACTCCACACCCGAGCTCACAATATCCAGCCATTCAGTAATTGCTCCCTCCCTCCAACAATAGCTCCCAACACACCTTGCCCAAAACGCCCCTCCTCCCTCCTCCTGTTACATTAGTAAATGTGCTCCCTCTGTGCACAGAATATTAGAGGCTACAGTGTAATAATTAGACGAATTGTCATGCACTTGGCTAAGAATGACATAAGAGCGAGTGTTGAGAAAATGTGAATTAGCAAGGTATTCGATGAAGCCTGGGTAAGGTGGCCAGTGGTTAAAGACAAAGGCTTCATACCAGGTGGTTCCCGGTTCAAATACCTACTCACACAGCGTGTGATCCAGAGCAAATCACTTAATCTCCTTGTGCTCCGTCCTTAAGACGTAAAACCGAGGTCCTATTGGAGGTGACTGTGATACATAGTTCCCCCATAGTCTCTGAAAGTCGCTTTGGATAGAAGCGTCTTCTAAAATGACTAATTAATAATAATTAAGAGACAAAACTGCTTGACGCAGAGACTCCAGACCGCGCCCAACTTCCCATTGAGAATGGGTAATAACCATTTGTTTTGACTGCTATGGCTTAATATTGTTTGGTACTGGAAGTTAAATAATAAAAGTTTTGCTGATTGATGGGCTACACTTGCGTTAAGTGTCTGATTATTACTAATACCTTCCGGGAATGTTCTAAAACATTCGTGAGGTTTAAAAATCTTACACTCTTGAAAAAGTTATTCCAAGAAACAGTATTTCGGGGGCTCCAAATAGTATACAAAGAACCTTTTTTAAACAGCAGGCTAAACAACCATAAATACACGTTGACATTTCGAAGGATTAATAAGAAACCGTAAAACTCAAAAATAACCCCCAGGGGTTCTAATCTATATAGCCTTCTAATACTGAAAAGCCATGCAAATTGATTAAAAATCACAGGTTTTGTGCATTGCTCCACATTTGAAAGCCATATATTCAATTTGACTTCAACAGTAAATACCGCGTTGGTGACTAAACATTCCGCTACCTTTTAGCAATAAAGGTCATACTGTAGCGAGGGCTAAACTGGGTTTAAAATATAATTTATGGTAGCCGTCTATGCCACTGAAGGCACTACCTTCAGATTAAGTTAAAGATTTTAGGATGTTAGCACCAGGTTATTTTATTTGGGCCAGAGGATAAGGTCTTGACCAAGTACAACACAAACACACAATAAAAATGCCAGGGATGTAAAATAGTCCAGTTTATTTAAAACACAATTTTGTTTCAATTCTCATATTGCACAAACTAGTGCTGTCTATTAGTTGCAGCGTTTCAGCCAAATACTTCAATTTGATACATTGTTTCAAGGGTTCAGTCGTTCTTTCTCAGGCATTACACTGTTCATAGTTTAATATTGCAGCAACTCATTTAGAGCAAGAATACATTGTTTAATTTCTCTCTCGTATTCAGACACACACACAGCACTAGACAAGACAGGAGGTTCCCAAATTAAACGCAGACATAAAAACGAAACTGTTTGTTTGTTTGTTTATTCTGTTTATTTTATTTATTTATTTATGCATATGACACACAATGTAAAAACGAATTAATTTTTTTGAAGAAGAAAATGGGAAATGCATCAAGGTTTCTGTATTTGAAGTCACCCTGCATAATATTAAAATCTAAACTGTTTTGCTTTGTTTGCTCGTTTTTCCTTACATGTTGTAAACTACATAATTGTAAGGTAGTGTGTAATTAGTGTAATTTAAGTCGTCTTTGCACCTTGAACCCAGTGTTCCGGGAGCTTTGGTGATAAAAGAGGGTTCTGGCCCGGAACCGGTTAATGACAGCGCGTTATTAATCGGTTCTGATTGTTAAAATATTCTCCTCATATGTCTGTAACTTTTTATGCTGTTTTTTTAAAGCAATTGAATTCATTAAAGTACCGTTCCGGCTCGTTGCGGCCATGTTGGCTGTGATGAACAGTGACCGATCGACAGTGCCGACAATCAACTAGGCTGCCTGAGCTACGCATTTGCAGTTTTTCTTTTTTGAACGCTCAAAAGATTTGTAACCGTAGACCGAGTTTCGATGCGTGCGCAGAAAAACTGTAAACGTGAAAAGGGATTGACGGCGCAGAATAGAACCGTAAGTGGAAAAAATTGAGAGGTTGTATTTTTTTCATTTTACAGTTACAAACTGCGTTTCTGCGCGCTCGTATTTTTGAGAGCAATTTCACTCTCAAAAGTGGCGAGCGAGCAGAAAGCAGATTTGTAAGCGTAGACTGAGTTTCGTAAGTGTAAATTAGAACCATAATTGTATTATTTTCCCATTTTACAGTTACAAACTGCGTTTTACAATTACAAACTGCGTTTCTCGCTGCAGATTTTTGATAGCTATTTCACGCCATAATCTTCTTTATAAATTTTGTTGTCCGTGCAGAGTGACACAGCAGTGTGCTTGTAGACACAGAACAATATGACCGTCTCATAACCGCCCTGATCAATTAACCGCCTCGCTAAATAAATAAATAAATATTAAAAGTAGGCTACGAGAGTAATGGCATTGGCAACAAATGCAGCTTCATTGCGTTTTAGTCTACTTTTAATATTTATTTGTATTCTATAGATGTTAGCAAAGCCGACTTTTTCACATATCCGCCTATACCCGAGTCCACAGGGTGTCGGACATGCGACGTTGTACTGTACAGAATTATAATGAACGGTTGGCTGAAGAAGGGTTAATGAAATACACAGTTTAGTGAACAGCTGGACATGGGAAAGCAGTCTCACACAGAGTCTAATCTTTGGGGGTACAATTTTTAAAATATTTATTTGAAGTAAGAACAGTGATTAATATACTAGTAGCCTCAGGGAAATCCCATTCCCCAACATTAATTTATATGACTGTGACAGGGTAGCGTCACAGCCCAGGCTGGCTACCAGCAGTAAATAGACCCAGAGACAGAAAAATGCAGTTTTAAAGCGCTGTTGAGCACCTTATTGAACAAAATAACACCAAACACAGGAACAAACAAAACACAACACCAGGGCCAAAAAAAAAGTTTAAAAAAAAAGAATAACACATGCAGGCTGGCACTTCACTTCACTTCACTTCACTTCACTTCACTTCACTTCACTTCACTTCACTTCACACCCAGCAACCAAACTCCTCCAACAAACAATGACTTTCTGGTTCCTTTTATACATGTGGCCACTCCCCAATTGGCACCAATTACCTAATTAGGCAATGGCCACACTTGTGATTGCTGGCAGGGAGAAATTTAACCCCATCCCTGCCAGCCTTACATTCCCACACACACTATTTATATTAAGGGCTTTCGTCCTGCAGCGCTCACCCTTCCTAATAGCTGTTTCCCTAGCTATTATTCCATTTACATATTTCTATTCTCGTACATTTCTCACATATTTATTGTGGCAAATTGCTCCAGTTACAAAACTCAATTTTACCTTTATGTAAATAGCCCTATTGTTAATCTAAGCATTTTCTACACTGAATGAATGGATTTTCTTCGTCCCCAGTGGAGTACCTGTTCATGTTTAATTCTGTATATATTCCTATTCTATTACACTGAATGGACATGTAGAACCATATACAAACAAGGTAGCTTTGGAAGTCTAGTTTATAGGTGTTAGAAATTGCACTATTACAGTGAACGACAATATTATCATATGAAATTGTTCACAATAGTGTGTATGCATGCAGTAAAAGCTTTAACTCATTTAAAACTGTTTTTGTAACAACAATATAAAAAGTTGTATGAACATCAAACTTTTTTTAATAAAAAGACACAAATATTCTTTAATTAGGTGCTAACCAAACCTAATTATTTGCCAAACCAAATCTATTAGCATATCTCTTATTAGCAAGAACCGTATTATTAACCCCCTTTTCTTCTTTTGAGTGTCATTGTAAGAAGCATATGTTAAAACAAATATACAGATGTTTGCAAAAGTATTCACTCCCCTGCAAATTTTTCACATTTTGAATGGCACCTGAGCGTACTCCACTTTCAAATTAGACTTTACATGTAGAATCTACACAAACTACTCCACATTGATAAAGTTAGAAAATGCATATAGAATATAAATAAGTAAAATTTACAGAGAAAAACAGATTAATCTCAGTTGCATAAGTATTCAACCTCTTAGCTACTGCAGCCCTAAATCAGCTCAAGTGCAAATGATTTGTTTGAAAGGTCACAAAATTAGTGAAATGGGTTCAGCCTGTGGTACTCAAAGTGGTTTAACTTGTAGATAATTTCCCTCAGGTATATAAAGACTTTCAAGCTGCAACTCGCCTAGTGATCCAACAAAGCAACCATGAAGACCAAGGAACAAGTCAGGGATAAAGCGGTAGAGGTGCACAAAGCAGGAGAAGGGTACAAGAAAATTTCAAAGGCACTGATTATCCCTTTCAGCACAGTGAAATCCATCATTAAGAAGTGGAAGATGCATCATACCACCCAGACACTACCCAGATCAGGTCGTCCTCCCAAACTGAGCAGCCAGGCAAGCAGGAAACTGGTTCGGGATGTCACTCTGAAGCCAACAATGACCTTGAGAGATCTGCAAAGTTCTGTGTCTGAGATGGGAGTCAGTGTTCACACATCAACAATAAGCCAGTCCCTACACAAAGCTGGCCTGCATGGACGGGTTGCAAGAAAGAAGCCATTACTCAAAAAACCTAATCTTAACAGTCAACACCATCCCAACTGTCAAGCATGGTGGTGGCAGCATCATGTTATGGGGATGCTGTTTGAGTCACCAAGACTGAAACTGGGGAGAAAATTCACATTTCAGCAGGAAAATGACCCAAAGCACAAAGCCAAAGCCACACTGGAGTGGTTGAACAAGAAGAGAATTAATGTTCTTGAGTGGCCCAGTCAAAGTCCTGACTTGAATCCAATCGAAAATTTATGGCAAGACTTGAAGATTGCAGTCCATCGACGATCCTCAACAAACTTATCAGAACTGGAGCAATTTTCCCGTGAAGAATAGGCAAAAATGTCACCATCCTACTGTGCAAAGATAGTAGAGACCTGTTCAAAACGACTCATAACAGTAATTGCTGCAAAAGGTGCTTATACCAAGTACTGACTTAAGGGGCTGAATACTTATGCAACCAGTACATTTCAGTTAGTACATTTTCTTTGCAAGTTTTGCTGACATTTAACCTCCTCCACATATAATAGTGTTCAGTTTAACCACTAAAGCTTTGTTTGAAAAACTGTGCATATATTATTTGTAATTCAACAAAATGTGACATTATTGGTAGGGGGTGAATACTTCTGTGCCATAGTAGACAAACCCTGGGAAATTCTTCCTGATTATTTGAATTATTTCAAATATGCACATATGAGAGCTACATGATGAGATCTACATGATGAATGAAAGCGCACGACAGGTTAGATATGTGGAGCTATTTTATTAGCTACAAACTTTTTAAATGACTCATGAGCCCATACGAAAAAATAATCAGTTGTAGGTGGTGGAATTTTTGAGATAGAGAGTTAAAAAAAACATGCATGCATGCTATTAAAACATATGATTCAGTTAAAAAGAACATCAAATATAACATCTTGCCCATGATGGTTATAATAGCTTGTATACACGCGTATGAGGTTGCCAGGCACCTGAAACGCTATTAAGCTGCAAGTGAAATTGCATCAAAGTTTCAAAACCAGACTGTTCTTATACACGCAGGGAAAAGGAGAAGAGTTAGCGAGACATTATCAGAACTTTTCAGGACACATGTTACAGAAAGCTATAGAGAACACCCTTCTTATGTGGGCTTGATGAACAACAACTACTGTAGTTGACAGTGGAAACCATTTTAATACAAAATGTGAGTGCAATTAAGTGTATTCTTTTTTAAATCTGTGATACAATTATGGGTTTTCTATAGTGCATAGTCCTTATCTGCAGAGCAGACTGTACAGTATTATAAAGAATCACTCTGGGATCCAGGGCTCCCGAGTGGCACATCCAGTAAAAGCACTCGCTAGAGTGCAGGATGCGCTCTATAGTCTGGACATCGCGAGTTTGAATCCAGGCTATTCCGCAGCCGACCGTGGACGGGAGCTCCCAGGGGGCGACGCTCAATTGGCCGAGCGTCGCCCGGGGGAAGGGAGCGTTAGGTCGGCCAGGGTGTCCTCGGCTCCCAGCACCACCTCCCCTGTAGTCTGGTGGGCGCCTGCGGGCACCTGTAAGCTGCCCAGAGCTGCGTTGTCCTCCGACGCTGTAGCTCTGAGGCGGCTGCATGGTGAGTCTGCAGAGTGTGAAAGGCGGCTGACGGCTGCAGCAGTACAGTGTGTGTTCATCTTCGCCCCTCCCGAGTCAGCGCAGGGGTGGTAGCGGTGAGCTAAGCCTAAAAATAATTGGCCATTTCAAATTGGGGAGAAAATAATAAAAACTAATTGGCAACGACTAAATTATTTAAATAAAAGAATCACTCTGGGGCTATTAATTCAACATTATTAAATCCAATACTATACCTTATTGAAAATAAAAACTATGCCATGTATGTATGTATGTATGTATTTGTTTATAAATAATACATTAAATTAAAGGATAACACATGTATGCCAAAAAGTGAGTAGTTCCTGCTCTATTTGGGTGTGGTAAAGTGGCAAAATCGTTGTGATGGCCAGCCACTTACCAGCACTAATTCAATGAAAGTCACAGACAGTTGTTGTACATTTTAGTGTCTTCTAACACTCTTATTTATGCCAGGGACAGTAAATTAAATCTTTGCTCCCTCGGTGCTCTAACTGAACTTAATATTGTTCCTCTAACTTGTGTAGTGATGAGAATGAAGCTTCAGCTGGTTTGATCCTACGTGAACTAAACGAGGCAAACAGTGTCATGAAGCAAAGGTTCATTTGGTTCAGTTGCACCATTACACGTGACGTGTGAGTTTTTCTTTTAGGAATGCTTTGACGTTTCAGACATTGGCAGTAACGAAATGTAATAATTTTACCAACACTGTCCAATTTCTACCACAGTATTCACAGTGTGCTGTTTTAGGCAAGCTGAAAAGAACAGTTTTTTGCAATGTTTTTTTTTTATATACAAATATGCAATCCATATTAACCTGACATGTACTCCTACTAGGAAGCATTGCCTACCCAGTTAGTGGAGGGGTCAATTTCCAACTAACCCTCCCTTTAATATCTGAAATTTGCGCATGTGCAGTATAGGCAATATCGACTTTTTTCACGGTCTACCAATTTGCCATGACGCCGTTGGCAGCACAAAGGAAGAGCCACTATAAACTGTCTTCAGGGCATCAGATGATGCTTAAGGGTTAGGATTAGGGTTAGGTATTAGGTTAGGGTTAGGTTTTAGGGCTGGGGTTGCTTAAGGTTAGGGTTGGAGTTGGGTTAGGGTCAGGGTGGGTTGATGTCGGAGAGGTGCAGAGCTGGGGAAGTGAAAGGTGGCAGTGCTTGGCAAATGCCCTAGAATCATCTGATGCCCTGAGGACAGTTTCTAGTGGATATTCCTTTCTGCTGCACACCGTTGGTTGGATTTTAGTAATGCCTTGACTTTAAAGACATTCAGTTGTGCAGATCTACCATTAGATGGCACTAAAGAACATGAAGCGCTGCATGGGATTTGAATGAATGAACTTTTTGGTGAACCAATGGAACAAAGGGCTTAGTGATTCACAAGGCATCACTTTTCCCATCTCTAGTCTTAGGAAAGGACAAGCCTTTTATCCTTCAGTTCAAACAAAAATCACAGTCCGAAATCGTAAACCCAGTCCAAAATACAGTGTAACACGGTTAGTTAGTTTTATAAAGCACAGCACTGCAGACCTTCACAAACAGTGTTTTTCTCCCCCGTGTCCCTCTCACCCAACAATACACCAGACTGTACCGATTACTGGTCACAGGAGTACAATTGACAGATGAGCCCCTTGTGATAATAGATATCTCCACAGGTTTCCACCAGTGTGATCCTCCAAAAGCTTTGCTAAAAGGTTTGTTCATTTCACAGAGTATTGGCTTTTCTTGAAACACTACTCTGTTGTTCACATGCAGGCAGCCCATAATTGAGCTATTTAATAGACTGTAGCCTATCAGAACTGTGTCGCTTCCTTCTGATAACTTTCTGCAAAACAAACTGCACCCTGAGCACAACACTATGGTGTCATTTGATTTGTTTTGCCATGTTAATGTGTTGATAAGAGAATGTATAATGTTTTAATAACAGCCAGTTATGTTTTCTACGTGAGAATTCTGATTTTTAACTGGACTGTTTTGAATTAGGACAAAAACTCACTGCCGTTATGAAGATGGTTGCTACTGTCAAGGGAGTTGTACGTAAAGACAACAATTCTGATCAGAACATTTAAGTATACAAAACAGCTAGAAAAAAGATCATTACTAATCAATAAAAATGGACAAGTGAAGTTACAAAAAATAAGATAGAAATTATACTGGTCATACATACAAAACTTTCCCCCCTTTGGGAAAATTCACTAACTTTAAAAAGTCCCAGCATCAGCCCCCTCTGTCCCCCACTCAGCTAAGCACAGCTTACTTACCTTCCTTTACATCAACGTTTTTTTTTTTTTTTAAATTCTACTGTGCTTGAGGTCCAAAAGACCAAGCAAACAACATGCATCACAACAGCGCCTATTTGTTACAATAATACATCCATCTCAGACAGGCCTTTGCTTTGTCTTTACTATTGTGTCAAAAACCAGTTTGGCAGCCCATAGTGCCACCTGTAACAAAACTTTAACAGAAGAGAACTGAGAAATATACACAAAATAGAAACATAAACAAGTCCTTCACCAGCGAAAATGGCACGTAGTGTTGCATACACACATAATCTAACAGTTGATTTCTCAATAGCACCCATGGCACGTAGTGTTGCATGCACACATAATCTAACAGTTGATTTCTCAATAGCACCCATGGCACGTAGTGTTGCATACGCACATAATCTAACAGTTGATTTCTCAATAGCACCCATGGCACGTAGTGTTGCATGCACACATAATCTAACAGTTGATTTCTCAATAGCACCCATGGCACGTAGTGTTGCATACGCACATAATCTAACAGTTGATTTCTCAATAGCACCCATGGCACGTAGTGTTGCATACGCACATAATCTAACAGTTGATTTCTCAATAGCACCCATGGCACGTAGTGTTGCATGCACACATAATCTAACAGTTGATTTCTCAGTAGCACCCATTATTAACATTAATATTACCTCTATCCCTCACTGTGATACCGAGATTTTTTTTTTAATTTCAATGAAGATGGATGAGCCTTTGCTAGAGCCTATGCATTTTTGCTCAAAAGATTTTCATCCAGACATGTATGTCAGTTTCAGAAAACGGAATCCTATTTTCTCAATGCACATGTGATCAGACCTCAGTCACAATTCCAATAACTATTCCTAACACATCTCCACAGTGCAAGGGAGAGAAAAGGGAGGTGCTCCTGACTTCCGAGTAGAACATATTATTTATAACAAAAACTGCAGCCAAGCTTTACAATGAATTACCTATTTTATTTCACAAAAATGTGTAAATGAAAGAAATTGATAAGTAATTGCTATCTCATGAAACTTACTGTTACAGAATGAAGCCTGGTAGCATTTCTGAAAAGGGAAACTATTAAATACAATGAACACATCTATGCAAAACTTTACAGCATCAGTTTTGATAATTGCTTGGCTGTAATCGCCATCCTTTACTTTTTTCTGCTGCGTTGTTGTATTGGTTTGAAATGCATTAAAACAAATAAGACCTGGTCAGATCCTGCAATGAATGGTTTTTGGCTGTTCAGTGTATATATCGTTTTTATCCAATTCTAACTCTTTTCTGCAAGCAGAACCAGAATAAAGCATTACAACCATTTTAAAGGTTCACAGTGATATACCATGATAAAAACAAGGAGTAAAGCATAGTAAAAGTAGAGTGAAATCATGGTAAAGCACAGGTGAGCATGACAGATACTGTCATTGAAACACTATTAACTTGCATTTATTACTGCTTGAAAATCAGTCCCTTTCTGTCTACAGTAAGCATGCCTCAGCCCTTGTATGTATAATAACTTACCTACCTACATTCTTACTCTCACTTATAAAACATTTGTCTACTGGACTTTCTTTTAAGGTTTACCTTATAGCATTTTGAAGTTATGGATGAATTACTCTTTCTCTACTCTCCACCAACTGTTCTAATATTGTTATAGTAGTGCCTATCAACACATGGGCATTGTGGAAGGGTGTGGGAAAACACAAGGCAGACACAAAGTTCGGTGGCACAGGCGCACAGATTTATTATTCCAAGCTCGATTGGCAGGTGCTTCTGTGACAGTTCGGTGGCACTCTACCAGCAATGGTATTGTGCCCCGTCTTCATAAATCACACACGCTGGTGTGTAAACCAAAAAGAATAATCAAAAGGAAAAAGGAAAACAAAACACTTTAAGGAAAAACTACAAAATAAAATGTGCGGTTTTCTGAACAACCAACCTCGTTCAGCCAAAGTTACAGGTTTTCATAAAGATAACTGTTTCCAAGTTAGCAATTAATTAATCAATCTGGAGACGTCACATTCTGCACGAGTTTAGCATGGATAGGGAATTTTAACCCCATCCATGCTGCAAAACAACAAAAACAAAACTGTGTTTTTAACACACCAAACCATACATTTAAATAATAATAACCAGGACCGGCCTTAGGCTGTGCAGGGCCCTAGGCGGTGATGATTAAGTGCATAGTCCAGAACATCAAATGAATGCTACAGTAGCAACCGCATCTTAAAGTTAGTATATACTGTAGGTGCATCATGTAATCATATGCACCTACATATACTAATGTTAAGATACGGTAAATAATATTAATGATATTAAATGATAATGAATACTTGTTTCAGTTTGTTTTATATAATTCACAACTTCAAAGCACTCAGAGTCTACTTCAAACATATCATGTATTAACTTTTTCTAAAATGACCATGCCCCAGTAGGCCTATTGAAAAATACTGTAATGCCCGACTATATGGGTTCTGACACATTGGCGGCAAGAATAACCAGGCAGAAATAAATACACAAATAAAAAAATAATAATAATAGTAACAAAAAAATGAGTTTGTCACTCTGGGCTGTATTCTGATCACAGCGCAAATACAAGCACAATTGTGAACTGAGCTTGCCCCCGATTCTGTGGCGCATAAATGGAGCGAAGATGTAAAAAAAAAACAAAAAAACACTGAACTGAAATGGTATTCTGAAGACATGTCTTGTGCTGTTATAGAGTGCCTGCCCCATCGCCAGGGGTCGACATAAATTTTGGGGCGTGGTATTATTTACATATTCACCGAAGTGATTCTGATGACAGTGCAATGGGGTCCCAAATAGACCATTGAGCATTGCGTTAAGACTCGCTGAAACCAGCTTTATTTAGTGGTGCAATCAGGAACTTTAACAATTGAACACTACAAAAAGCAAAGTAGTCCAAAGTAGCAACTGTGTGCATTTGGACTGACATAGAAATAGGAAATCAAAGAAAGAAAAGTAAAAGAAAAAAAAAGAAACCAAGACAAAAAAAACACGTAAGAAACTAACAATATTATTCGTAAATTAATAATAAACAAATATATGAATAACAAAAAAACCTCTTTTGCAGATACAATGGAGTACTATATTTATTTTCACGAGGACTGTAGCATTGCAATTTTCATGGCAATTATTACAGGTGAAAATATTTATGTAGAGTATTTGGAGAGGAGCATAACAGGGCTCCGGGCAGTGGCGACTCCAGGATTCTGGAAGAGGGGAGGTGAAGGGGTGGCAGACTGATGGGCTTTGGGGGCAGAGTTTTTTTTTACCCTAACCCTAACCCAGCACGTCTCACACACACACAAACACGCGCACACATGGACACGTTTGCATTCTTATATTTGTGGGGACTTCTCATTGACTCTCACTACATTTGTCTTTACTATTTCTAACTCCAGTGAGACAAAACTCCATACAGGGTGAAAGTCGACAACAAACTAAACATGTTGGCACTTTTTGGCACGAAAGACAGAGCACAAGGAGGTTAAGTGACTTTCTCAGGGTGACACAATGAGTCAGTGGCTGAGGTGGGATTTGAACCGGGGACCTCCTGGTTACAAGCCCATTTCTTTAACCACTGGACCACACAGCCTCCTTAGTTCTTAAAAAGGTGTTTTACAAAGTGGGGCCATCGTTATTTCAGGAGTTACTATCTGTGCGGTCATTGATAGTAATCAAAAGAAGTAAAGGCTTGTTAAAAACTTCAGTATTATTTATTTATCAATCACATTGACTGACATGAGCTATTCCATATGAAACTTAATTCAATGTAAATTTCTAAATACCACGAATAAGGGTCCTGTTTCACCTCCAGCAAATCTCTACAGTAAATGTCTCAGACATCAAACAAATAGTTTTCAAACACTGCAGGCACATTCCAGCAATGCAATGCAATGCAGTTTTCTAAGACAATACCACACATTCATCTGTTTTTTATTATTTTTCAAATAGCATTCGTACATCATATTTTTTTCATAATACTCAAAATGTACTTATTTCCAAGCAATACAGAAAATGTGCTCTTCGTAAACCGTCAAGTTTGGGCTCTGCATTGGAAAGGAAACTAGACAAATTCATAAATATGTACCTTTATACTGGCTTAATGAAGCATATCATTTTGAATGGAATATGTGAAGTACTGTGTACAAATATGAACGGAAAATTATACCTAAATTATATTCAATCCACATTAGGCCCCAAACTCTTCCTGTGTCATCAGTGTTTTTATTATTAGCCCCTTTTCCGTGCATACATTGATTCATAAGCATTAATACTGTAATTAGATTGAGAGTAAGTATACTGTTGATTGTTTTAATACACATTTTATTCAGGTCAGTCAAGCATTTGATAACATTTCAACACAGATGCCACTTGAGACTGCTAGAACTATCACTAAACCTGCTTCTGACTCAAAACAGCAACACACAAAAAAAAGAATCTAACTGCTAAATTCTACTTTCGCATTAAAAAAGTATCAGAAGTATAAAAATTACTACTGAACCTTGATTAAAAAAAAAATCAGCTGGCCGGACAGACTTGAGCCATACTTTTTGAAATTAGCAGCTGGGATTATCGCTCAACCATTAACTGATCTGTTTAATCTTTCTCTTATTTCTAATGTAATTCCATCAGATTGGAAGTCAGCATATGTTGTCCCTGTTTAAGGGAGGAGAATACACAAACCTTAACAACTATAGACCAATATCTGCACCTTCATCTACTGCTAAAATATTGGAGTAACTGAGCAGTTAAAGAATTTTTTAGAGCAGAATAATATTTTAACAGAAATCCAATCTAGATTTCGGCCAAAACATACACAAACTGCTGTTTAGAGTGATTAATGATATATCAATAGCCTTGGATGCTGGTAAATTTGTTGGTGCTTTGCTCTTGGATTTGTCCAAAGCATTTGATTCTGTAGACCATTTAATATTGAGTAGAAAACTACTCCAACTGGGATTAAGTAATAGAGCAGTGGATTGGTTTAAGAACTATTTAATAGATCGAACACAATCTGTTAAAGCTGATGGTGTTACTTCCAATTTTGAACCTCTGATTATGAGAGTACCTCAGGGTCCTGACCTTAATAATAATAATAATAATAATAATAATAATAATAATAATAATGCTACTTTATACAAAAGCTAACAATATGCAAGTAAACCGCACAACATTATAAGTTCCACAATGGTTCATATTAAACTATGGGACCTATTTTGAAGCATTTTTTCAAGTATTAATAAAATACTTATTATTATAACTATAAATATAGCAAGAAATTACTCAAACAATAATTAAAGGGCTTCTTTCAGCAACTAAATGGCGTTTTGCTAGTTTTGCATTTGCTTTCCTTTTTTCTTTGCAGTTCCTTTTATAACTAACTATTAACTATAACTCATCATTAAGCTATTAGTCTTAGGAGTAATTAGTTTCACTACAATGTTTACAGTTTCTCTGTATTCCAGTGTGCATTGGTTTACACTGGGTCTAGCAATTATTCATTTATTTGTTTTTCTTTACTCCTTGGAAACCAACCAGAATTAGAGCTATAATGTTTTTAAATGTGCCTTGCTAGATTTCAAACTTCAAATGATCATGCCACAAGTAATTATAGAATGGTTGAGATGGTCGTCTGCAGGGCCTTGAAGAGGCCTATGGGAAACAGGCTGCCTGCTTGTTCTGTACAGCTGCAGTGTATTGAAATTGACATTGCTAAATAAGCTCATCTTTCTGGTCCAGTAGGCCAATTATGGTGCTCACATTTATCAGTCCATGATTGCACAATCGTTAGCGCTATTCTGCTTCTTATGGCTGGGGGGAATGATCTCTAATAATATACACATTCCTTTAGTGTTATTGCCTAGGCCAGACTGCCTCACATCTCTGCAAATGACATTATTAGCTCATGACCACTTTTTCTCGATTTAGTAATATCGTGAACATACTGTATTTTATTTACACATGATTCCTTTAGAAAGAAGTCTCTTTTTGTCACCATAGGTCCCTGGAAAAAACTGTGTGGTAAAACATCCCAGATTTTTGTACCCACATGCTACTGTATTCCATGCTGTTGAATAGCCAGTTTTGTACACAGTGGTGTGAAGAGGGTCATCACATTGTTGTCAGCCAGCTTGGCAAGCATAATTATCATGAAGGAGGCTTAAAAACAGATGAAAAGACATAACCGGAGCCCTTAATCCAATAATAACATACCGAGGGGTCTGACTTTTTTTTTTGCTGGAAGAAAAATTACCGTATGTTCTAACATTTAATTTGGGTCAATATTTTAGGTACTAAATTAACATTCAAAATCAGTATTGTCTTTCTATATTAATTTATTAAGTGATTAATTTGCTGTGTTTTTGAAAAGATAACTGTAACAGGGAAGTGTTATGTGCATTGGTCGTAACTGAATAATACTGAGGCTGACACTTTTTGAGCAGTGCAGAGCTCCCGGGACGCCCCGCCAGACAGGACCCCCCGATCAACTCAGCACCGGACAAGCCTACCTGCTCAATTAGTTGCTTAGCAACGCGTCTCCTGTTGGCGTCCCAGCTGCTTCCATAAAGGCTCACATGCACTCAAGAACCAGTGACAGGGTCTCTCTGTCATAATAACAAACAAGCATGTCAAAATAAATTACTCATTCAGATTTCAACCTTTTAAAAATGTATTTGTAGGTATTTGCGTTAAAGCAGCCTACAAAAATCACTCATTAAGATTATCGTTTACTGTTTTGTTAACATAACAAAATGTTACATATAATAATCTCAATAATCTCATTGTCTAAAGTTATTTCCTTCTTTCACATGTTTCTAGCCTCTCAGTTGTGAATCTAGCAGTGGTGCATCTGAATATCAGTCACACATACCTGAACTATTACTTGAGAAGATCCCCACAATATAAAGCCCTACTGTATGACGAGAAACTGGTTGAACAGATCCTAAAGTGGACAAAAACAAACACCAGACCCCACCATTGATTTTTTTTTTTTAATGACCTGGATGATAATACTCTGCATCACTTGATTCCTTTGTTACTTCCCATTTAGTTTTGTAATCCCAAAAGCCTGTTGTTACATCCTGCTGCGGCCTTGTGCCCTGCGTGAGGCTTGAGTCGCCCCTTCCCAGGGATCAAGCAACGTAAGTCAGCTGACTTTGTGCTCTCTCCCCAGGCTGCAATAGCTCTGGCTGGAGTTATTTTATTCTCGTTTTGGCTTCAGCCAATATTATGAGACGTTTTGTATAATTTAAGTAATTGTATTACTGTATCATTGTATGGGAGAAATATTTTCTTTTCTCATTATATTTTTCTGTTTTCACAGAGACTATGCACAGGCTTGTCTGCATTGCGTGCTGTGGCACACGTGTAGTGAGAGCAGCTGCTGGGCTCAGCAGCACTGGGCAAGACCAAGAGGCTGCTTCGGGAATCACTCCCACAGTAACTTGATGACGTTTTGGTGACAGCCTTTGCATCACTATCTGTACTGAACTGGGACCGAGGTTACCGCACCGGTAGGGTGCAGAATAAACTGCACCGGTACCGTACCATACCGTACCAACATGGTGCTACAGTCAATGAACCGGTATTGAACTGACCCAGTTCCATCCTGGTTCCAATAAGCTGTTAGTTAATTTTAGCAAGCAGGCTTCCTTCAGTCTCTTGTGGGTACTGCCTGAGTGGCTTTGCCAGTAGCGTGCACAGGTGAGCATCCCTGTACAGTGGTACCCATGGTAACTGCGGACTGATAGACCCATACCGTACCGGTACCGAGATCACCAACCCACTTCGTGCATGGTACTGTACCATACCGAACTGGGACCAAGGTAACCGCCACAGTACCGTGCGTACCTGTGAAGGTTAGGCCTGCAAAAACTTTCCTTGTTTACAGTGCCTTGCAAAAGTATTCACCCCCCTTGGACTTTTCCACATATTGTAGTGTTACAACCTGGAATTAAAATGGATTTAATTAGGATTTTTTGTCACTGATCTACACAAAATAGTCCATAATGTTGAAGTGGGGGAAAAAAATCTACATATTTTTCAAAATTATTTTGATGGGAAGCTGCTGCCCAGAACTTCTCCATTTGCTCTGAGTCTGCTGATAGCTTTGACCGGTGACTCCTCTTCTTCCTCTGGGGAGAAGGAGAGGCAAAAGAAGATGAAGAAAACCATGAAGTTGGCTTCCTGCATGAGCTTTTCCGTGCATGCAGCTCAATTTTTATTTGAACTATTGAAGACATCATCACAAAAAACTGGTTAAAGTTTACTACATGCTTTTCCTTAATTTGTTAGCTTGAATTATGGTATAATAAGTGTAGGGTGACAATACTTTTGTCTGCAACTGTACAAAAACCTCCACTATATCTATATCTCCTTCACATGGTATTTCATCCCCAGTAGGGGATAATAATACTCATGACTTCCATACTCCCCAGGTACATATGGCTCTATCCAGGCTTGATGGTCCACTCAGTCTTGAATATCTGGAATATTTGAAGTCTGAGCATCAGAAAAAAAACATGGTACCATAAGAAAGCTCCTATGTATTAACATGGCATCCCTTTGGATCACAATTAGAGTTAATGGCAAACCAAATTAGCTCTACTCACACTCTACCACAAGGTATGTTGGATTTCAATAGTCGTGTCAGCTAATCAGGTTTGTCCAACATGGTCTGTCAACCGATCTAAATTCATAAGGTCTGCTGTGGAGAGCAATAGCGCTATTAGAAGAGAAAACCCTTCTTCTGTACTATGCCACGTGCTTGAAAATAAGTTTTAAAAGAACCTGACATCATGCAAGGTTTATAAAAATCAAATACTGTACACAATTGAGTATTTTATACTGTATTTGTAAGTAGGACACTTAAAATAAGGCTCTGCACAGCTTGTGTCTACTGTCTACACTAATAATGTGTATCATTAATGGAAACATTTTATCAGCCCCAACTTCCCCACTTAGACCCTGGTAGTTAAATGTTAAGTGGGTTGTTATGCACAACCTTTTTTTGCTATTGAGTAAACAATTTAAATGAGCTAATCCATTTAGATAAACAGTATTTAACAAATATTGGAGGCTCTAATTATCTCAAGCTTTATAAAAGCTTTAAATCTACATCAAATGAAATCCTTCAAGAATTTCTATTGAAACAATGAGACACAATAATCAGCAAGTCGTGTTATAAGGGCCTGCTGTGGTGTTCTGATAGAATGCACTGTGTAATCACATTCCACAAGACTTCAGAGTCACACAACTGTTTCACTAATGAGTTTTCTTCACAAGTTATCAGCGTGGTACTAAGACACAATCCACAATAATTAATTTCTCAACCTGCAAAAAGGAATTGTTATTGCAATCTATAGAGTAAGTTCTGTGCAGCAGGAATGAAGTTTTATATAATGTCCTCAATCATGCATGCAGTAATTTTCAGTAATTTTTCATATTCAGAGGAACTGCATGTGAAATAATAATTCTGGAGAAATTTCCCAGAACTACGTCACCTTACAGATTTCGTAGATTTTTATGGTGTGTATATATATATATATATATATATATATATATATATATATATATATATATATATATATATATATATATATATATATATATAGTACTGTGCAAAAGTTTTAGGCAGGTGTGAAAAAATGCTGTAAAGTAAGAATGCTTTCAAAAATAGACATGTTAATAGATTATATTTATCAATTAACTGAATGCAAAGTGAGTAAACAGAAGAAAAATCTAAATCAAATCCATATTTGGTGTGACAACCCTTTGCCTTCAAAACAGCATCAATTCTTCTAGGTACACTTGCACAAAGTCAGGGATTTTGTAGGCATATAGTCAGGTTTATGATTAAACAATTATACCAAACAGGTGCTAATGATCATCAATTCAATATGTAGGTTGAAACACAATCATTAACTGAAACAGAAACAGCTGTGTAGAATAAAACTGGGTGAGGAACAGCCAAACTCAGCTAACAAGGTGAGGTTGCTGAAGACAGTTTACTGTCAAAAGTCATACACAATGGCAAGACTGAGCACAGCAACAAGACACAAGGTAGTTATACTGCATCAGCAAGGTCTCTCCCAGGCAGAAATTTCAAGGCAGACAGTGGTTTCCAAGCTCTTTTGAAGAAGCACAAAGAAACGGGCAACGTTGAGGACCGTAGACGCAGTGGTCGGCCAAGGAAACTTACTGCAGCAGATGAAAGACACATCATGCTTACTTCCCTTCGCAATCGGAAGATGTCCAGCAGTGCCATCAGCTCAGAACTGGCAGAAAACAGTGGGACCCTGGTACACCCATCTACTGTCCGGAGAAGTCTGGTCAGAAGTGGCCTTCATGGAAAACTTGCGGCCAAAAAGCCATACCTCCGACGTGGAAACAAGGCCAAGCGACTCAACTATGCACGAAAACACAGGAACTGGGGTGCAGAAAAATGGCAGCAGGTGCTCTGGACTGATGAGTCAAAATTTGAAATATTTGGCTGCAGCAGAAGGCAGTTTGTTTGCCGAAGGGCTGGAGAGCGTACACGAATGAGTGTCTGCAGGCAACAGTGAAGCATGGTGGAGGTTCCTTGCAAGTTTGGGGCTGCATTTCTGCAAATGAAGTTGGGGATTTGGTCAGAATTAATGGTCTCCTCAATGCTGAGAAGTATAGGCAGATACTTATCCATCATGCAATACCATCAGGGAGGCATCTGATTGGCCCCAAATTTATTCTGCAGCATGAGAACGACCCCAAACATACAGCGAAAGTCATTAAGAACTATCTTCAGCGTAAAGAAGAATAAGGAGTCCTGGAAGTGATGGTATGGCCCCCACAGAGCCCTGACCTCAACATCATCGAGTCTGTCTGGGATTACATGAAGAGAGAGAAGCAACTGAGGCTGCCTAAATCCACAGAAGAACTGTGGTTAGTTCTCCAAGATGTTTGGGCCAACCTACCTGCCGAGTTCCTTCAAAAACTGTGTGCAAGTGTACCTAGAAGAATTGATGCTTGATGCTGTTTTGAAGGCAAAGGGTGGTCACACCAAATATGGATTTGATTTAGATTTTTCTTCTGTTCACTCACTTTGCATTTAGTTAATTGATAAATATAATCTATTAACATGTCTATTTTTGAAAGCATTCTTACTTTACAGCATTTTTTCACACCTGCCTAAAACTTTTGCACAGTACTGTATATATATAAACAAACTATGTATATTGAACCTAATTAGAGTATTTAATTTCTGTATAATAATCTGTGCTGTCAGCATGTGACCTGAACAGATAGGGTATGCAGGGTTATAAAAACTGACTACTGAAGCTTGTTGACTATAAAGAGGACCTCTCTATGTGTGTCTATATTCATTATATCCATCCATCATATACCTACAGTATTGTATCAAACCATTTCAGCATTACAATATAATTTCTCAGTGCACTGTAAAAGGAAAATCTATTTGTTTATTGACTTAAAATGTTTACCAACAATAAAGTGCCATGCACTAATAGAATAGAGCAATGGATAACTGAAACGGTAGCCACCAAAAACAAACTAAAACAATTAAATACTGAAAATTAAATAAATCTTAAAGTAACAATAAGTTTAAAATTGCATTACATGAAAATGTAACAAAAAACTATGATGAAATGTGTTCTTTCTGTGTTCAAATCTCAAGTCACAGGACTTGCCTAGCAATTGGGTGTCATAAGACTACCAGATAATAAAAAGCCTTCATTTTTTTTTTTCTCCTCACACGCTGGTCATAAGAAGCCAGCTCTCAAACAGAGCAAAGGCACAGGAGAATACAGTTTTTTGCTGAGAGCTAGTCCCACAGGGGCTTGTAAGAGGCAGAGATGGGAATTACTAAACTGAAAGCATTTATCCTCTACCTTTATCAACTTGACAAGAACCTTCAGCTTTGGCATTGCGTGGAGTGCATTTTGCAGATTAGCTGAAGACCTTAGTGCTCTGATGAAAACAGGTAATTCCATGTACCATATAAGTATAGAATCTACCCCAGCTTCTTTTCAGCAGTTGGATATACAGCACAATAGATCAATGTATATTTGCTAAGTGGCATATTTAAATTAGCCACACATTTTCAGTAGAGTTTTGTTTAATTTTATAAAAGTCAAACACTAATAAAACAAATATAAATATACTGTAATTTCAATATATGAACATTATTTAAAACATTAAAGGGCATGCCTGAAATAGCTTGTTGTTCACAATGTAGTTATTACTCTTTGACTGTATATGACATATGGTGTAAATTGTTATATCTTTTATATACAGTATGCTTTATAAAATAGGACAGAAGCACTAACACATATTTTTCCTCAATTACCCTGGAATGTACATTAAATGTATTGTCATACTTATTCCATAAAAAAAACAAACAAAAAAGAAAATGACTATGTACATTTACATTGATACGTAATGTATTGATAAAGAATATAAAGAGCTGTGTATAAAGTATTTGTTTAGCTTTAATAGCCTACCGAAAGCTAGCTATTGTTTTCAGTTGTACAGTTATTTACTGCTTTGGACACAAATTACATGAAATGGTAACAAATATTTAACATGTTTCAAAAGTCTTCTTTTGTGTTACAAGATCACAAATGTAGAAACACACCCAAAGTCGGCTTCTCTGTGCTCATTCTTTGCTATAAACATGATCTGTATTTGTGTATGCTTATCAAAGCCACTGCGTTTAAAGTTGTCATTGTTTTTGCTTTCCTGAGGAGAGTCACTCCTGCAGAGATAATTTAATATGTTGCCTTGTTTTATTTTATTTTTTGGTGACGGTAAAATTAAGATTTTATGCTGCCTCATCCACAGTATTATCGCCTTCTGAAGCGTTCATTTTTCCATTCTTTAATTATCCAAGTTCTCTGTATATTTAAGTAATCTATTTCTTACGCTGAAAAACAATCTTATCTCACAGGAGAAGTAAAGGCTATGCACACTGAAAGACTGTCTGTCTTGTCAATCTGCCACTGAACTGGGTGACGCATTCCTCTCCACAGTCCTATTGCAGTCATGATCTATTTTTTGGGGTCTCTAGATATCGTAGCACTTGTAGCACCAGTTGTTCCGGTGTCTATGACCGCAACTAAACTCTGTGTGCTATACAAGCGCCATTTTCCCCACTGTGTACATGTTGCTTTTGTCAAAAAGGCAGCGGGCATGGCCCCTCTGGCGCCCCTGGCTCTGGCGTCCCTGCCGGCTGGTGCTAGAAAAAAGAAGGAGGCATCCTTGTACAATGATGGCTTAATTTGTATATGATAGGCTTTTATAATATTTGCCTGAAACCCATTTTACTTGCCATTTAACCCACTGCCAGAAGATGCCAGGTCCAGAAGTCCAAGCTCTGCCAAATATAACTTGACCTTTTTTTTATCCCTCCTGCTGTTTAAAGTGACAGACAAAACCCAACTACAAACAAGATGGTACAGTTTAGAAATAAATTCTTAAAAAAACTAAAACAAAAAAAATGTTCACATAACAGCTCAGTGTACTGTATGGCAACTGCAGAGTAGGGATGCTACCAAAAAAATTACATTAAATAAGTTAGCCATTTATTAGAAGTGACTTTGTCTGGTTAAAAGTGTGTTACCAATATAATGAATGCAAAAAGCAGATCCCTCATAACTAAAAGTTAAGCATCAACATCAAATACTCTTAAACTATATCTGTAATAGAATGCAATTTGCAGATAAGGTGCGCTGGTATGCAATTTGTAATACCCCTGTGAAAGGCATTATTACGGTGGCCCTGAAGTGCAAAACACAACAACATTAAGGAAAGCACAACAACATTAAGGAAAGCACAACAACATTAAGGAAAACACAACAACATTAAGGAAAACGTTGCAACCTTAAGAAAAACACAATGACATTAAGAAAAACGCAACAACATTAATGAAAATGCTGCGACATTAAGGAAAACGCTGCAACATTAAGAAAAACACAATGACATTAAGGAAAACACAACGACATTAAGAAAAACACAACAACATTAAGGAAAATGCTGCAACATTAAGAAAAGCGCTGCAACATTAACTTCAAACCGGAATGGGTAGGTACATAGGAAAAGGGGTTCCACATCACTGATAGGAGGAACAACCTGTCAATCACTGTGCTGTGGAACTGTGTGACGAACACAGTCCATATTAATACAATATGATTTCCCTGCGCTTTGTCCTTAATATCATGTAAGGTATAGAGAGAGAGAGAGAGATATTTGTGTGTAAATACACAGGAATGGGTAAAAGCCGAACATCAATCGATTCCTCCTTGCCAGCTTAATAAAAACAAAATAAAAAAAACTTATTTTAGCACTTATTGGCTAGTTAAGTATTATCATTAATTAAAATGTGTAACACAGTCTATTATATATAAGTGCTAAAATATATATATATTTTTTTTACTAAGCTGGCAAGGAGGAATCGATTGATGTTGGTTAAGATGATCGGAGCAGGTTAAATGCCCCGTCCGGCAGGGTTTAACTTGGTCCGGCTTTTACCCATTCCTGTGTATTTACACACAAATACCTTTATATATATATATATATATATATATATATATATATATATATATATATATATATATATATATACCTTACATGATATTAAGGACAAAGCACAGGGAAATTATATTGTATTAATATGGACTGTGTTTGTCACACAGTTCCACAGCCCAGTGATTGACAGGTTGTTCCTCCTATCAGTAATGCAGCGTTTTTCTTAATGTCGTTGTGTTTTCCTTAATGTTGTAGTGTTTTCCTTAATGTTGTAGCGTTTTCCTTAATGTTGTTGTGTTTTCCTTAATGTTGTTGTGTTTTGCACTTCAGGGCCACCGTACATTATGGTGTCTTTCACAAAATAATGAATACTCTCGCAGCCCTCAAACATTACTATCTAAAACATTTCAGAATAGATTCTCAAAGTTCTTTACTCTAAATCATTATTTACACAATATTTTCAGAAAGAGAAATATGGTAAACACCTTTCCAAATTGCCTTACATATTTTCATTTCGGTACATAAAACTCAAGGAATCCAGGACAATTCAGGAGACTGGGGCACTGATTTACAATTTCAGGACAGTACTGCTGAAAGTGGAACGGATGATCAACCTAGCACACAATAAAATTACTAAATCAGAAATACACAATTCAGACAGTTTATTAGGGGATTGCAATTGGTATTACATTATTTCTTATTCATTCATAAAAAAGAAAAAAGTTTCAAATAACCGTAAATCATTTTTAGAATCTGATCCAACCTAATAGCATCCCCTCATATTGCTGTAAGTAGCTTCATCCAACTGTGATAATTAATATTTCCCTTGTGTGCAGATTCCTTCTGGAATTATTATGTGTTATTTCTGCAGGAATTTGTTTTCTCATGGGGAATTATAAGATCTTTGATCACGTTATCACACTTTCACATGCGTGCTTTCAATGACAAAAATGCAAAAGAAAATGTCAGCTTGCCAGGGCCTGTGCCTGTTAAATCCCAGTTCAGAGGATTTGTTGTTGTTGAGGCGTCAGATTAGAGGTCCAGGTTTTTTGGCATGCCATAAATGTCTAAAACACTTCTAATGAGGCTAGTCCTAGAGCACATTCCAGGTACCTAATAGGCCCAAGCTCTTTGCTTACTTTTTGAGCTGACTTGTTTAATGACTGAATAAACAAGTTGTTAAGTACCCAGACACGAGTGTTGTTAATAGTAGAGCAGCCAGTTCTGGAACATTGGGGAAACAAATGGAAGTGTGCTTTCTCTAACTCTGAACTAGTGTGTGAAGGTAAAGCTTATTCTTTTCTTTAACATTTTTAAAGGTTCTTGTCTCAAATACAGATATACTTTTCGATTTGTGTTTATGTATGATTAAGCCAAATTAATGTTTGTGCTTTTATTTACAGTTTTTGTTTGTTAATCTTGCTTCACAAATCTTTAGATATGTTACAACATAGTATAGTAGTAAACTAGAGGTAAATATGCCAAAAAAAAATATGATTCTCCATTCAGTTTATTTGAATGTTTTTTTTGTTTGTTTTTTAAATCTTTTTAAATTTAGTGCATAGATAGTCAAGAACCACGATGATCCAAGTCAATTATTCTGGTCTGTAGGAAAAGTGCATGAACAGTTCAATATTAAAATAAGAAAGGTATCATTTGATTTGTACGTTTTATAATAATGTGCAATTTTCTTACATATAGTGTCAGTATGAGTGTTTCCACTTCCTCTGTGATCGAAATTGTTTCAATTCAAAGAGGAAAAATGTCAATACCGTGACAACTAAAAAACATTTTAGAAATGTCTTCCTACTTACTTTTTTTATTTTGAACTCAGTGCTTTATTTATGAGGAATCTGTTAGCTGCTTTAGAGATCGATGTACAGTATATTTCTATATCTTTTCTGCAGTTCTAGTTGCATGCATGCAACCTCCTCATAACAACGGCAAAGTGTAGAAAAGTATCTAGTATCTAAAGTTAAAAAATGATAGTTGATGATTTTTGATATGTGGATCCATTCCCCAAAAAACATTCCCCATAGAAGATCTGTGACTATGTAGCAAAATGGTTATAGGGATAGATAAAAGTGAATACACCCCATATGTGGCTTCTACAACAGTAGTTTTAGATAATATGTGCTTAACCCAAAGAAGATCAGAAACCATTGTTTTGAAGGCTGCTCTTTGAGTAACTCATAATTAATCTGTTGGCTGTCAAGCACCTCAGTAGGTTGCCATTAAACAAGGCCAAAAAGAGAAATTAATTTATTATTTTCATATTAAGTCATTTCATATCAGTGTCGACCAAGCATTACGAATTATAGAAACATGATGCTGAAATGTATATTACTACCCAGTAGTCCAAAAATGAAACCAATCTAAAATGACTGTCCTTTTTATTTATTTGACAGGCACAGAAATCCTGGATCGAGAGAGCATTTAGCAAGAGAGAATGTGTTCATATCATAGTGAGCGCAAAAGACCACCATAGGTAAGTAAATAGTTCTAAAACAAGAGTTTAAAAATATGAATGATGATGAGCTACACTGCATACTCATTTCAGAATGTATTTGTTTCTGAGATATGGTTCAGATTTCACAGTTTTAATTTGTTTTAATTTCAATGACCATTTGTATGATGTGTAACTACAATATGTTGTAGTGGAAGTCTGTTTAGAGTATGAACACCCACACCATTCAATAGCATGTCTTTATTTTTATGTCATTCCCATATCCCACTCAACATATGGAACTGAAAGATAACGAAGGCTTTCGGCCTTAATCTTTGATAATATTGATTGTATTTATGAATCTTGGGACAATATGCAGTATCGTGAACTTAGAAATGATTTTATTGTGGTCTGCATATTTTCCATCCATTAACCATTCACAAATGGCATTCCAGTTTGACCTTAAAGAGAAGATCTGTGTTTAATCAGACCATGCTGATGTTGGTGGTCAGTAATTCTCTTGTTTGGATCAAGACTGACCAATTCTGCCCCAGCCATTTTGTACTCCACTCTATACTGGGGCAGCAGTGTGGAGTAGTGGTTAGTGGTTGTGGGTTCTTGACCGGAGGGTCGTTGGTTCAATCCCAGGTGGGGGCCACTGCTGCTAGATTGCTCCAGTAAAAACCCAACTGTATAAATGGGTAATTGTATGTAAAAATAATGTGATATCTTGTAACAATTGTAAGTCACCCTGGATAAGGGCATCTGCTAAGAAATAAATAATAATAGTAATAATAATAATACTGTAGAAAGACAGGTGGTTACAGTGAATATTTACACTGAGTTTAAAATGCAAGAAATACACTGGAACTATCACACTAGTTTTAGCAATTACTGTATCACAATGTCAAGCAGTAGCATGCCTACATTGAATACATTCTCTACTTGCTTTATTATTTGGTAACATGTTCTTCTCTTAAAAGTGCGCTATTTTCAATTGATTCCTGTTTGGTTTAGCGCTGTAGCAAGTGTGAGCAAAGCCCTTTACAAGATCAGCTATTCATGTACGCATCTGCATAGTAATGAAGGCCACACCCTTTTAAAATCTATTTCTCTGCCATACAGGAGCAAACAGAAATGTAAATGAACACTTCAGTTAATTCAGTTTTTGAAAACGATCATCATATATCTGGAATTTAAATAGTGTGATGTCCTTAATGATGGTTGATGATGAGAGGAAGTGGACGGGTTCGTAAATTAGCCAATAGTTTAATGTTCCCTATATTTTTCTCCCCCATTTGTTAACAACATTGGCAGTTAGTTTAGCTTAATTTAGTGTAGTACATTTTTTATTCATTAAAACTTTGTTTATTAACACATGAAAAATAACAAACTGGAGAGAACAGTGTGTGTTATTTAGCATGAAAAAAGGCACTTTTTGAAAAAGTTACACATGAGGTAATACAAACTGAACAGGGGGAAATCCATCTGTATAGCTATGGCCACTTCCTGCTGTCTAAACAATACTGTTGCAGTTCTGATGGCTTTCTGGTGTTATTGGATGTTTATAAAATCCCATATTAAAATCCCCAAAGACCCATATGCTTTTATATATCAGGGAAATCCAGTTCAATATACTGAAGTATAATTAAGTATAGTGAACTGTAAAATGACCATGCATATTTACCATGGCAAACTTTTATAAGGGCTATATCATAATAAAAAAATTGAGTAGTGTTAACATTGCAATAAAAAGGAGCATATTATCAGATTGACAACTACACAGATTAATAGTTGGCTATTATAGATTTGTTGAAGATAACTGCAATAGGTATCCTGTGAAATGTATGGTTCAAATGACTTCAATCCTGCCTCATGGAGTGAATTAAAACATCTATTGGTAATTATTGAAAACTAAAGATATCTATTTACAGCTATGGCCAAAGATTGTGCATCACCCGATAGAATTAACTAAGTTTACTTCATAAAGTCGATGAAACCTGCTGAATAATGTTTTATTTATACTTAACGAAAAACTGACACAAAAATTTGACATTTTGAAATCTAACATGGAATACTGTACTACTATTATGGCTTCTGGTAGATTACATGGTGTTAAGTTAAACGTCTAAATTATGTTCATATATTTTGTTTGTTTTTTAATGATGTCTGGATCCGAAATTTCTAGGCGATGCAAAACTTTTTACCATAGCTGTACATTGGTAGAAATCAATATGTATCTATCGCAATATATAATTCAATTTTATGAGCTGCAAAATGTACGTTTGAATCACATTACAGCAATATGTTTGCTGTAGAAAATATACTTGGCAGTACAGTATATCATAGCAGGGGCGTAGCTAGGTATAGATTTTTACTGAGGCAAAAATCAATTTTTTGTAAAAAAATTAATTAAAAACCCTGCATATCCTGTATATGTTACGAAGGGGAAAGTTATCCTCTTATAAAGCCTGGAGACTATTAATGCAAACTGCAAAGCAATATAAGCCGCTAACTCTTTTTACCCAGTGACCCAACTTGGATGATGTTTGAAATTTCATGACCCATATTTTTTTAAAACAAATTGTCTAGTGCTAGATACTAGATACTAGTGTTAAGACTGATAGGACTACTCGGACTATAAGATGCCACGATTAAAAACACTGATTTAAAAGGCTTTACTTTAAATGTAGTTTGCCAATCCTCCTATGGCCTGATCTATCGAAACGCTGTAACACTTCCTCCTGGGACATGTCTCTGTGCACATATAGCAGGGCAAGGCCATTCAGTCTATTTTCACACATACTGCTGCAAGGCCAATCAAACATACCAAAACAATGCACTCAGTTAAACTTTCTATATTGAACCACAATATTAACTCGGATATGCCTGGGTTTGTTTTCTCTTATAGTGTCGCAATTTCTTACGAAGATGACAGTAAATAATGTAAGAAATAATGGAATCAGTATGAAACTGCATGAAATGGAATAAAACTGAGGTGAAAGGAGGCGCTACGACTGAAGTCGGTTCTGAAACTGTAGTGAGTTAGAGGATTGCAAGAGGATGCCAACAACATGCTCTTTTTATTTAAAAGGGCCGCATGTTCAGCACCATGAACAGCAACAACAGCACAGTAATACACCAGACAGCAACCAACTACCTACCGAGCACTGCAGCGCTTACAGATATTTACACAAAGCGGACCAACTGAAATCCCCCAAAGTCCCAAACGGAGTGCTGTCGCACTGCCAGCTACAGTTCCAGGGTGGGCTGGCACAGTGCCATGTAGGGGAAAGGTCGCAGCGGTCCCAGTACTGTAGCGAGTCAGTGCGCTAAATACATATGGCCCATTATCCAGTAGACAGTACTGTAATGCTAAAACGTATGCCAGGTAGGGCAATACTTGGGCAGAGCATCCGTGTGCAGTTAAAGTGACGAGAAATAAATAAACCCATATAAATAAAGCAAACTCAGATGACCAGTTTACACATTTTCTACAGCACATCAGTATTAAAAACAGTACTTCCTTGTACTTTTTTTCTCTAAAGAAAACATTAAGAAAACATATATATTTTTTAAAAATAATATTAAAAAAATGTCAACTAAGCCACTCTTAAAAATGAAAGTTGGCACATTTACATAAAATATAAATATATGTTTTTGTCCTTTTTTTTCTTTCAAAAATGTACGAGCCGATTTTTACCAAGGCGGTCGCCTCAATGTACGCTATGCCCCTGCATAGGTGTCAGGTTAACTGTAAGAAGTGTTAACAACTGTTTCTCTTTGCTGTAGGTGCTGCTGTGGCCGTCTCATAGGTCAACATGTTGGACTGCCTCCAAGCATCTCAACCAGTCAGAATGAGATCAGTGACAACCAGTCAGAGAAGTGGTCAATTAGCAAGCACACGCAGCTCAGCCCTACGGATGCTTTTGGAACCATTGAATTCCAAGGAGGGGGGCACTCAAATAAAGCTATGGTAAATTTAGCACTTCTTGTCCTATAGTCAAAGGGGACATAAACCCCAACCCAAACCAAACAGAATCGTAGTAAACTTTTTGTGCACATGCCTAAATGAGTTAGCATTTTTGTCCAAGTGGTTTAGACTACACTGAGTCTGAGATAATGTTTTGGACTTTGGAAGTGTTACATAAATAGTTCTTGTTTTATTAATCTAAAGTTTCCCAGCAGCCATCATGTCCTGTGCTTTGGTTCTGGTGAACCAAAAACACTGTACCAGCTTAGTCTATATAATATGGATGAATGTGAATGTAGGATTTTATTTCCCCCTGTAGTATGTCCGTGTTTCCTATGATGCGAAGCCTGACCTCCTATTGCATCTGATGACAAAAGAGTGGCAGCTAGATCTTCCCAAACTTCTGATCTCAGTCCATGGGGGCCTGCAGAACTTTGAACTCCAGCCAAAACTCAAGCAGGTCTTTGGAAAAGGCTTGATTAAAGCAGCTATGACAACAGGGGCATGGATCTTCACTGGAGGAGTGAACACAGGTATGTAAGTAAGCCGGCATGGAACAAGAGGGAGTTCTCTGTAATCCATTGGGCCATAACCAGAGCTGACATTCTACTGAGGTCAAACTCAGGTTTCAAGCTATAGCTGGCAGTATTTATATGACTGCTTGGTATTTACTATTCAACTTCCAAATCTATGTTACATGGCAAAACAACAGAGAAAATTAAGGAATCTTTTGTACTTTACCAACATTTTTACATGAGCATCAGCATTTATGATGCAAAAAAACAACTGAGGACACGACCTTTGTGTCCTCATAGCTAGTTACGGCCATGCCATTGAGGTATCAAATTCTAAACTGCTTGGGCCCAGCCATGCAATTTTGGTCTTCATCTTAGAAAATAGAACCTGACACATGCTTTTCTAACTGAGTGCTCATTAGTTGCTTCCACTACTTGGGCTGTGCCAGCATTGTTCATCATACTGAAACATGTGCCTGCTTGCAATTGGATAACATTGTTGCTTGCTTGTTTATAGTTTCACTATTTATTTATTACATTAATCTGTAGAGACCCTAATGTATTATTCAATGTGATGAAACGTAATGGCACAATTGTATTTAAACTCCATTCATATAAAGCAATGAAAGAACATTGAAAATACCATGAAAAATATATTTATGTGTCCAAAACTTTCAGCTATTTTCAATATTAAATGCATTAAAGGGATAATACTTTCAATATAAGCCCTTTGAGTAGTGAGTTCTAAAATGCACTGCCAGTCTTACGGGAGTGAGTTTTTTTTCTGTCTTCTGCATGCCCTTGACTATTACGAGTACAGCGTACAAACAAGCTGAAAGCTATATGTTTGTATGCATGTAATGAATACTGACGAAATACAGACAAATCATTTTCACCGTAAATAAGTAAAACAAATAAATATATATTTTTATTTAGTCATAGGGAAAGGTTTTCACTAAAAAATAACATGTAGGCAATAAACAATAAACAACAGGGTGGAATAACCACAGCAATACATCCTAACAAAAAAAAAAGGCGAGGAGAGAGACAGACATGAATAAATCATATCCGGGTAAACAGGTTGTGGGGGTGGAGGGAGTGAGAGTGTCTAATGCTTCAGCGTATGATACTCCTTGAAGCATGGAGCAACGCACAGAGCTGGCACCACCTCTTCGTTGTCACTTGATGTTGATGGTAAATATTCTTCGCTTACGTCTTCACTGACACACTCGCTGACATCCGATTCAGTGGAAGAATTTTATGTATTTGAATTTAAATCGGAATCTGAATTCAGTATTATTACTAATACTTTTTTCTCACTGAGCGATTTTCGCCGGTTTACAAACACTTTTGACATTTTTGTGACTGGGATAATTATATGTAATTCAGTCAGTATCTGGCAGAGGGCGCAACAGACCAATAAAAGGTGTTACAGAAACCTAGTGTTAGAATATTATGTGATCAGGGGTTTTGTAGGCTCAGTAATTCAAATTTGAAGTTGCAGAACGTACCGGTACATTCGTATTACTCAAAGGGATAAATATTGTATGTAACAGTGGAGTGTATATATATATATATATATATATATATATATATATATATATATATATATATATATATATATATATTGTAATGACCAGTGTCCTTGGAGGATAAAGCAGCAGGCGCGTTGCCAGGTGCAATGAATAACCAATTTATCGGATGAATTAACACGGTCCCCGTTCGGGCCAAGACCACACCATCTTTCCTTCACTCACTGACTCCCACCTTTCCCTTTCTCAGGCACTCGCTCCCTCTCTATGTCTCAGGCTGTCGTTGTACACCCCTCCCAGGCTTCTTTCTCACACACTTTGTCGCAGGCCCTCTTTCACTGTAATTGTCACATCTCAATGCATTCGTCTGCTCACCACTCGAACCTGCAGCCCCCGTCTCTCTTTCAGTCCCGCGCAGGTGGTATTTATACCCCCCCACTGCTCCCACCCACTCAACCCCAACCAACCAGATTCCCCCTTTCTCCTCTTCCTACCCTAAGTGCCGTGGTGGCACCCTTACGCTGCATATATATATATATATATATATATATATATATATATATATATATATATATATATATATATATATATATACTGTATATATATATATATATATATATATATATATATATATATATATATATACACACACTACTGTGAAAAAAGTCTTAGACATGTTGCATTCTTCTACTCCGATGCATTATGAGCATCAACAATTTACTCAAAGCCTCCACTAGTGTTTTCTACTATTATAACAACTTTGACTTGAAGGAAACACATTGAGTGAAATAGCTCACGTCACTCGATTTTCAAGGTATGGTGTCTGAAGCATAATCAACAAGTACAGAGAAACATCATCTGTAATTGACAAACCCAGATCTGGAAGACCAAAAAAGCTGAGCAATACTTGAAGATAATATCCTTAAGGAATAGAAAGAAGACAAGCGTTGAATTGACAACTGAGCTGGCAGAAGGCACAGGTGTCATTGTCCATCAAATCAACAGTACAAAGGTCACTCTTAAAATCAGGCCTTAAAGGATGTGTTGCAGTAAGAATACCTCTGTTATGAAAGGGGAACAAGACTAAATGGCTAAAATATGCACAACAACACAGAAATTGGACTATGGAACAATGGTCAAAGGTGCTTTGGACTGTTGATGGATGGACAACAATACCTGTACCCTCTTTTATTTCTGTTGTCAATTCAATGCTTGTCTTCTTTCTACTCCTTAAGGATATTATCTTCAAGTATTGATCATCCTTGTTATAAAAATAAAACAAACATGGAAATGGCATTCTAAAATGACGGTGAAAAAAACTCACAGATTTGCTTCACTTTTATGTGCATTCCATATAACAGAAAGTCACAACAAAAAATATATATTATCAGGGCTAGAAGTTAACTTTTTAAGGCAGTAGAGAGGATTTGCTACTTGCCTGGAAAGTAGGTAGCAAAATGGTCTTAAGGTCTAATTACACTAGAAGCGTTAGCGGGAAGCGGTAAACCGTGCGGCTTTTCATATTACAGTGGCGGTGGGAAACCTTGCGGTATATGTAAATGTATTATCACATGCTAATGCTGAGAAAAAATTAATTTGATGAAGGATGAAGTCAAGAAAAAAAAGTTAAATATGTTTGTGTATGCTATATTTGTGTATGTGTCTTTGTTTAAAAAAAAACAAAAAAAAACATGCAGTGTTAAACCTGTGTAGCATTCTCCAGAGTGACCATTATATTTATATTAATAAACTTTATATATTATATATACATTATATTCTAATGACATTATATCGTTTTTTTTTTTTTAACTCACGTCTGAACCAAACAATATTATTCTGCAACATATAAAGATAGTGTACATTGCATGACTGAACTGTTTACCTGGCATGGCGAATCCAAGAGTTTTATGACAATACAGTACGCTATATAGTGTATGTTTTCTATTGCTCTTCAAATGCAAATATTTTTACTTGACATGTCCAGTTTGGCCGCTATGTTGTCCCAGGTGTCTTGCTTCTTTAGCGTATCCTTATAATCTGGACTGAACGTATCATACAGTTGAGGGCATTTTTGCACCCTGAAAACCAGTCTTTCATTCGCCATCTCTCACTGTACATAGTGCAGATAACGTCCCACAACAACACTTCAGTTGATTGGTCTAGATGGAAATTTGCCACACAGTATTATCAAAAAATTGCTCTGGTTTCTATCCCGCGTGGTTATGGTTTTCCGGCGTGCCGCTTTTCCGTTCCACGCTCAGTGTAATTGCACCCATTCCATTTTTTATTCTTTTTACTTTTACTTTTTATTCTATTTAACCAGGTTATGTTTCATTGGTGCAAATTAAATAGTACAAAATTAGTCCCCTTATGTCTTCAGTTGTTGACTAAGATTTTGGTAACTAACAAATCATACACACCTGTAAAGACAGCGATTTATATATATATATATATATATATATATATATATATATATATATATATATATATATATATATATATTGAGAATCAAGATTTAGCTGTTCGCAAATATATCTGGATTTTGTGAACTTTTTAAACTTTTTAAAGTTTTAACATTTAGCTAAATATTTAACTGGTCAGCTAAATCTCTAAAAAAGATGTAATATTTAGCTAAATCTTTAACTGTCCAGCTAATTCTGGAGTTTGTATGCAAATGAGCTCCTCCCGCTTTGTGCTTTATGTCAGCATTCTTAGGAGGGGCGGACGAAATACTGTATATCAACGGCCTACGGTCAGGCTCACGTTCACACATCATGGCCGATTCCAATCATTTACATGAAATTATTGAGCGTGCAGTTGCTGCTGGTGTAAAGGCCACCATACACGGGGCGATTTTTGTAGCCAGTATTATGTCGGTCCGACAAAATCGCTCTGTCTATGATGAAAAATCATATCTCGTCTGCAAGAAACGACAGGTCATCAGAGAACAGATCTCCCCTCTATTCTGGGCGACAAGTCACTCGGAATCAACCAAGAAGTGCTGTTGATGTCACGTGGTAAAAGTTATTCAAACAGCTTGGAGAAATGGTGTCTGTAGTTACGTGACAATGGGGGTGCATTGAGAAATTGATAGATCTCTATGAGAAATATGTTTATATAATATGAAAAAGAAAGAGTATCATGATAAAAATAAAAGGTGCAAGGCAATTGAAGAAATTGCCCCTGAGATTAACATGTGGGGTGAGGTTTATATAATTCGATATGAAATTATCGAGCGTGCAGTTGCTGCTGGTGTAAAGGGCACCATACACGGGGTGATTTTTGTAGTCCAGTGAGAAAATGGCAGAAGGAGGCCTGCCGGTTTTATGTGCTTCTGCAACTCTTGCTTTGAAAAGTAGTTAATATGCTGTGTGTGAATACACACACACACAGCATATGGACTATAATAGCATATTTACCCACTGTTCTTCCCCAGTAAACCACACTTGGCCGGGCTAAATACAAGTGGGGCTTGCAGAGGGGTTGCCCCTCTTCAGGTACCTGCAGAGAAATCAGCGGCCCAAAGTGATTTAACCAGTTAAATTCAAGGCAACATCTTCAACGTAGACAAATACATTTATGCACTAAAAGCCTGTGAATAAGAAGCTGAGCGAATGAGAAGCTGGTGAATAAGAAACCAACTTCAGCCTCGTCTGTAAAACCACAGTCGTGTGAAACGTTTATATATAACTGGCATGTGTGTATAATAAAAAAAAAAAAAAATAGAAGTGCTCTATTCCTAAACAGCTGTGTTTATACCTCATTAGGTGTAACACTGGGGTTTAGTCATTTGGAACTCTAAATAATTGTTAAACATTATGGGTCAATTGCAACGAACTTGCAGAGTTAATATGGAGCTGCGAACTAAGTTGCGTACTAGCTAGTACGGTACTATCTCGGGATCATCCCCAGCTGCGTACTAAGTTAGTACCAATTGCATCAAAAAAACAAGCAGAACAAAGTTGGAGACTAGCTAATCCCCAGATATAGTACGGTACTAAGGATAAAGCATTGCTGTTGTTAGCAAACAGGAACTGAAGGGGGCTCTGAATCATTCTTTCATTCATTCATTATCAGAACCGCTTTATCCTTTTACAGGGAGTCAGACACGGCGCAATATTTGTAACAGTAATGTATGGATTTTACAATATTATGAGCTAATAATCATTTTTTCAATGTTACAAATAGGCCGACATTTATACATAAATATTAATTAGTCTCTAACATACTGTATATTTATATGTGTACACATAATAATTAATTTTTTTATTTAAGATATATATGCGTGGTAAAATACTCCATATCAGGGCACACGGACTGCCTATAAAATACTCAACTAAGTGCAATGCCATGAAATAAACTAGCAAAGCTGGTTTAATTTTGAATTCTGTTTTTGATTACAACATTAACCTTATACATGATACAGACAGCTGCAGCTCGTGCGGTGCGGCCCAGGCTGGTTTAAAGGGAGTAAAGTATAACCGTGGTCAACACACACGGGCTGTTTCGACACCGTTCTCATTGGACCACAACAAGTACAAAACAGGGAAGGGGTGGTATTCTGAAGAAGTATCATAGATAATCATTTCTAAAAACACCCTGAAAAGAGCACTGTTTATTTTATTTTTCAACGTGGGTCCTACTACGTAAAATAACACTTAACTCACATTCTACCCACTGTGTCCCTACTCCTCAATATCCCTGCTCGCCCCTAAGAACCACCAGTGTCAAGTCCCCTCAAATTAAAGGGAATGAAAAGACTTGCTGCCCCCCCCCAAAAAAAAATATGTCTCTCAAATGTGAAACCTACTATTGCATACTACAGGCTCTACATGCATGCCTGTAATGCTGCCGACACCTTCCTTCATTATTAGTAATTAACAGTATTGTAGTCGTAATGTAATTTTATTTTACTATTACAATATCCGTACAGGCAGCAGATGCTTCAAGTATACTATAGTGACGACATACTGTATATATGTGTATATTATATGCACACATTATTATTTCAGCAAAAATAAACTGGCAGTACATTCTGGGACTTTCACATGTCTTCCACTATTCCACTTAGTACGATACTAAAATTCTTAGTCCATAGCAAGAGTTATACTAAGTTAGTCCCGTACTTAGTATCCCCTAGAGCAGGGGTAGGCAACCCTGGTCCTGGAGTGCCACAATCCTGCAGGTTTTATAGGTATCTCTTAATTGTCAATTGCTAAATACCTGGAACACATGGTAATTCTAACCAATTAAGCCAATCATTAAATCAATTAATTTATTAAGGGGCTTGGGTAAAACAAAAACAAAAACCAAAAGTGTCTGTGGCACTCCAGGACCAGGGTTGCCTACCCCTGCTCTAGAGGGCAGCAGCAGTTACTTTTGGGTTTGTTGCAATTGAGACCTTTTTTAGTAGGCAGCTGGGGGCTAACTTCAGCCGCCAAGTTCGTTGCAATTGGTATTTAACTTGCGTACTAGTTTAGTACTGAGCTGCATACTAACCAAAATGCTGGCAGATGTTGGTCAACGGCTTATTTTTCCACCTGAGATTGCCACCATAAACCTTCGACCAGATATTGTCTTGTGGTCTGGATCAGCACGCCTTGTTCACCTGGTAGAGTTAACAGTTCCATGGGAGGATGCTGTAGATGAGGCGTATGAGAGGAAGAAACTGCGGTATGCTCAACTAGCCACTGAAGCGGAACAGCGAGGATGGAGAGTCTGGGTTTACCCAGTGGAAATGGGATGTCGAGGATTTGTGGCACACTCCACAACCCGGTTTCTCAGAGATGTCGGATTCAATGGCCAAGAGTTGCGTCGCACAGTGAAGAACTTATCTGAAGCAGCAGAGAGGAGCAGCAATTGGCTGAGATTGACACGGAAAGATTCTGGCTGGGGATCTCAAGCACAATAGAAAGAAAGAAACGCTGATGTACAGGTAAGTAAGCTGGGCTAAGTTGAGTGAGGGACGGAGAGGGGTGATGCTGGGACGCCAGAATCACCGTCGAGCCCTCTTGAGGTGTCGTGGGCTAGTCGACGAAACACCGAGGATGGAAGGTGCCCACTTGAAGACCCCAGAGATGTACCCTACTTAGCTCAATCCAGACGGTTGTCATGCTGATGCGCTGGGGAGACCGCACTATGGTTGATCCCGGGCCAGCATCACAGCCGTTGTGTGTGCTGATGCGCTAGGGAGGCAATAAGCTGATCCCTGGAGCCAGCATTACACTTCAGCCATCAACACCAGACAGAAGGATATCTACATCATCATATGGAAGGAAGCGCAAATGGACGGAGACACATATGGATCACATTAGTTTACTGTGAAGCTACGTCTTAGTTGGTGCTTATCTTGGCGAGAGCCAAGTTCAAATCAGCATGAAGTTTTAACATCTACTCTCATGTAATGGAAACCATGGGATCATACCCAGTTAGTACGCTGCTTTCAATTTGTTGCAATTGACCCTATGTGTTTAATCTGTGCCATTTTTGCTAAGTTTAATGTTTAGATGTTAAATACCAGTCCTGTTATAAATGCGTATGAATGTTTAAAAAGTGTTACAACATAAACACGCCAGAGTTTATAAAATAAACACCACACAGTGTTTAAATCCTAAACACATTTAAAATCATAAACCCAGTGACGTGTTTTAAAAGTGTGACAAATAAGTGTTTTACAGTGTAGCTTTTATACTTTTTGTTCTATTATTTCACAAACACAACATTTTACCCAAATGCATGAAGGTCAGACACCTGGTTTTGCTGATTACACACTCCTATCTTAGTCACTGTACTGTATGTGCTTAAACAATGTTTCTGCTTTCTTGAATTATCTGAAGTAGTTTTCTTTATCAGTTTCCCCTACAAAATGTCTTCAAAACCATTACTTTGGTTTACATCAACTTGGGCCAGCAGTATGAAGGAGTGGTTAGGGCTCTGGACTCTTGACCGGAGGGTTGTGGTTTCAATCCCGGTTGAGGGACACTGCTGTTGTACCCTTGAGTAAGGTATTTTACCTAGATTCAGTATAAACAACTGGATAAATTGGTAATTGTATGTAAACATAATGTGATATAATTGTGACAATTGTAAGTTGCCCTGGATAAGGGTGTCTGCTAAAAAATAAATAATAATAATTTAAATGCAATCTGCTGAACTATTTGCATTTGACTTGGTATTTGTATATTCTGAAATATAAAAATTTGAATTTGAATTTCAAATCATGGGAAAGCTTCAAAAATATTTCAATTGAGAGGATCAGTAGTTCCTTGTACAAGTTGGAAATACATGTTTGAAACTATCGATCGAGATCGAGAGTCTCTTTTCAGCTCGAGTTTAGCTGTTTTCACCATGTTGCAGCGGCAAAACTAAATCACTTAGAATTACCATCTGTACCAGTATCAAAAGTCTGAAACTTTCTTACATGAAATGTAAAAAAAAACCGTACATACCTCTTATACACGAGATATAATTTGTCAAACTAAGGTAAAATTGTTATTCTCTCGTCCTCCTCCTCTTCTTCCGTCTACTTTTTAAGGATGTGTAGCGACTATTCAAACAGAAAAGCTAAATAACTGGATATCTACCAATCATGTGATTCCACATGTTGGTCAACGTCAAAACAAACCAGGATATGCAAGCAGTTTGATATCCACACCATTTATATTAAACAATTTATTTATGAAAAAAATACCATGGTTTGAACTTGTAACATGACGTTCTTGAGAACACACAACCTTAGCCCGCTGTGCCACTGCGCAGTTGTTGAAATCTGTTAAATTTTTAAGCTTACATCCAAACCTGACCTGCTTTCGCTGAAAACCTAAAGGTTCTGCTCGGTTCTAGAAATTTTCGATTTCCTGTTTGAAAATTTCTAGTTTCCTGTTTGTTTGGCAGATACCATAGAATGGAATTGTACACAAGAGTGGCATGTAGCTTCCTTGTCTAAATCTCTGATCTCTGATAAATTGTAGTTCCTCGTTTAATTAAAATTTAAGAAAGGAATAATTTATTTGTTAGAAATAAATATTATTTAAACAAATGCATAGAGGAATAAATACATTTAGAAATAAATGTAGAAATGAATGCATGTTTATATTATAAATATATAAATAAATTAATAAATAGCAAGCTAGAAAACTACATTTCATATTAATTGATTTGGCTGATGCGTTTATTCACAGCAATTGACATTTATATATATATATATATATATATATATATATATATATATATATATATATATATATATATATATATATATATATATATATATATATATATATATAAAAAGTACAAGTTTCATGTATATATAGTTTCTATTGCAAGTTGCCTAAAATTAATAGCGCATCAAAGAAAGTCGCCGAAGTTGAAATATTTAATGGTAGCTACTGAGTCAACATTTACATTGTAACGTTTAAAACAATCTTTTAAAATGTAACAAACAAGGGTCATTTAAATGTGTTGGCTGAAAAAAGTAACAAGCAGACAAAACTGATTAAAACTAAACAAGTTTGAATGACAAATCCGGCAACATTGTCGAGTTTTGTAAACATTTAAAACTATGTTCATAGGTTATGAACAGGTTAAGGCTATGTTCATACGTAATTAAACGGACTGTGTTATGCTGACTTTGAAAAACAAAATGTTAAAACCAGGGTTAAGTGCAAGTGATAAAACTGAAACTTTGTGTTTTTCTTTACACACACTAAATTATATATGACGTTTTAAACCACATAACATTGTGCTACTTGAGCGAATCAACCTATACAAAAAAATCTGAACAGGATCATGAAAAACAAGAAGAAATCATATGGGACTTTTTATCCATCTAGCGTGTTGTGCGCACGCACGCAACGCACTCACACACACACACACACACACACACACACACACACACACACACACACACACACACACACAATTATCTGGCCCGTGAGCAGAAAACTAGTTATTTGTTGAGGGCCAGCATGGGCAGCAGTGTAGAGTAGTGGTTAGGGCTCTATACTCTTCCTTGAAATTCGTGAAAAATTTGTGAAATCGTGAATTATCCGTGGCCTTATACAACGAGACACTAGTGATCCGTCGCTTGCATACCGACTGTATAAATGGGTAATTGTATGTCACAATTGTAAGTTGGCCTGGATAAGTGTGTCTGCTAAAAATATATATAATAATAATATGCATGTTTGGTTGGTACTTGGATGGGAGACTGCCTGGCAATACCAGGTACTTCAAACTTTTCTTTGAATTACCAATTATCTTTCATTATCATACACCAAGGACAAGGTGTTACTTCAGGACATTATGTGTCTGTTCTTGCTGTGGGTGCTACTGGAAAATGGGTGCATGCAAATGATGCACTTATTGAAGTCAAACCATGGTCAAGAAATGCAAACAAAATGTATGTGGCCTTTTATGAAGAGGTCTAATGGTTTACAAATGCCTTAGCCTAAGTTCATAACACCACTATATCAAGATGAATAATGTTTTTTTTCCAGCATTAAAATGTGTTAGTATACTACCCTTTAGCATGGACATGCATATGTACCTTTTGAACCAGTCATAACATTGTAGTTTTGTACCTACGTAAATATCAATATATCAATACCTACCAAAATAGACATATTGTTTTCACCACTCATGCAACTATAAGAATACAATGTTTACACTTTCAATACTGTCCAAAAGCCCATTCTACCATTAATTTACTTTCAAATCTTTTCTCATTTCTCTTATATTACTCTACTTATTACTATCTTGTAATGTCGGTCTGTCTATTTACCATACACATTCTTGAATATCTTTCCCTCGCTGTATTCATTATTTGATGAAGTAAAAAAAGAAGTGATATCTATAACAAAAACATTGTCAATGTAAAAAAACAAGTTAGAAAACGCAACAGCCGTTTAAAGGGGTGAACAAACACAAAAGTCCAAGTTAGGAGAAGCAATTAGGCCAATCTTGTCAAGCATCAAGCAAATATGCACAATTGGAAAGGTGCTGGGGCCCAAGATTCACACAATTCTTGCTTCTAACTTGACGCCTTTTTTTGATCGCTTCGCTCCACTTTATCGCTCCACTTGAAATGCTCTTTGTATGACTTGAAGTGACTGAGACACACACTCACACACTATATATACCGAGCATTGAAAGAAACGTATCACTATTATAACACATTTATTAAAAAAAAAAAAAAATAAGGTATATAAATGATGGACATTGATGAAATGTTTTGACCATGACACGCTTGAGTGATTATGACTGAGGCATATACACTTAATCACCTAATTAGTGAGACAGTTGAATGGACACTGGATATGGAGTGATTTGAGCTGTTGAATTGCAAGCGTGAATAAAAGCAATAAAGAAAATCACAGAAAAAAAAACAATATGCCATGTCTGTCAAGAGAGCAGTGCCTTCATGCAGTCGACATGTTGGAGGCTGGACTAGGGCAGCATACTGTGGCTCGCCATCTTGGGTGCTCACAGCCAGCAATTTCAAACCTGGCGAAACGGTATAACCAGACACACTCTGTCAATGACAGGCCACGAACTGGGAGACCAAGAGTCACAACACCTGCCCAAGATAGACAGATCATTTTGCAGCATCTTTGTGATGTCAGTTGTTAATCAGTACAATAAAAAAGTCACTGTACTTGCTCTAAAACAGAGTTTGTCATTTTTCGATCACATCTAGTGTATTTTATCCAAATATAAGTGATAAGTTTCTTTTGATGCTCAGTATATATGACTGCACCTCTTAAATACCCTGCACCTGGTTTTAATTTACAATTACTTCCAGGTGCAAGGGATAATTAACAATAAAATAATTAAACAAAACGTGCATACGCACATGGAGGATATTAACCCTCTCCATGCTGTGTTACTATATATATATATATATATATATATATATATATATATATATATATATATATATATATATATATATATATATATATATATATATATATGTAGCAATCTCGGTTCCCAGGCGAATCACACAGGGCGAGGCAATCACACACACAGGCGGAGGGCGGGCGAACCGGGATCTCTTTGCACTAAAGCATAGCGCCGATACCGCTGTACAAAGGGCCGACTCCCTTGCAAGGAGCGTATATCGGGCTTATGTCTTTGTGTGTGATTACGTCACCTACCAGCCCTACTGCTGCCTTCCCCCGTAGTTCGGTGAGGCAATCCACACACAGGCGGAGGGCGCGCGCGATCCAGGGACCTCTCGCACTAAAGCATAGCGACGATACCACTGTACAAAAGAGCCGGCTCCTGTGCAAGGAGCGTTTATCGGGCTTATGTCTCTGTGTGTGATTACGTCACCTACCAGCCCTACTGCTGCCTTCCCCCGTGCACGCTACATATATATACATATATATATATATATGTATATATATATATATATATATATATATATATATATATATATATACAGTACTGTGCAAAAGTTTTAGGCAGGTGTGAAAAAATGCTGTAAAGTAAGAATGCTTTCAAAAATAGACATGTTAATAGATTATATTTATCAATTAACTAAATGCAAAGTGAGTGAACAGAAGAAAGATCTAAATCAAATCCATGTTTGGTGTGACCACCCTTTGCCTTCAAAACAGCATCAATTCTTCTAGGTACACTTGCACAAAGTCAGGGGTTTTGTAGGCATATAGTCAGGTGTATGATTAAACAATTATACCAAACAGGTGCTAATGTTCATCAATTCAATATGTAGGTTGAAACACAATCATTAACTGAAACAGAAACAGCTGTGTAGGAGGAATAAAACTGGGTGAGGAACAGCCAAACTCAGCTAACAAGGTGAGGTTGCTGAAGACAGTTTACTGTCAAAAGTCATACACCATGGCAAGACTGAGCACAGCAACATGACACAAGGTAGTTATACTGCATCAGCAAGGTCTCTCCCAGGCAGAAATTTCAAGGCAGACAGGGGTTTCCAGATGTGCTGTCCAAGCTCTTTGAAGAAGCACAAAGAAGCGGGCAACGTTGAGGACCGAGACGCGGTGGTCGGCCAAGGAAACTTACTGCAGCAGATGAAAGACACATCATGCTTACTTCCCTTTGCAATCGGAAGATGTCCAGCAGTGCCATCAGCTCAGAATTGGCAGAAAACAGTGGGACCCTGGTACACCCATCTACTGTCCGGAGAAGTCTGGTCAGAAGTGGCCTTCATGGAAGACTTGCGGCCAAAAGCCATACCTCCGGCGTGGAAACAAGGCCAAGCGACTCAACTATGCACGAAAACACAGGAACTGGGGTGCAGAAAAATGGCAGCAGGTGCTCTGGACTGATGAGTCAAAATGTGAAATATTTGGCTGTAGCAGAAGGCAGTTTGTTCGCCGAAGGGCTGGAGAGCGGTACATGAATGAGTGTCTGCAGGCAACAGTGAAGCATGGTGGAGGTTCCTTGCAAGTTTGGGGCTGCATTTCTGCAAATGGAGTTGGGGATTTGATCAGAATTAATGGTCTCCTCAATGCTGAGAAGTACAGGCAGATACTTATCCATCATGCAATACCATCAGGGAGGCATCTGATTGGCCCCAAATTTATTCTGCAGCATGACAACGACCCCAAACATACAGCTGAAAGTCATTAAGAACTATCTTCAGCGTAAAGAAGAACAAGGAGTCCTGGAAGTGATGGTATGGCCCCCACAGAGCCCTGATCTCAACATCATCGAGTCTGTCTGGGATTACATGAAGAGAGAGAAGCAACTGAGGCTGCCTAAATCCACAGAAGAACTGTGGTTAGTTCTCCAAGATGTTTGGGCCAACCTACCTGCCGAGTTCCTTCAAAAACTGTGTGCAAGTGTACCTAGAAGAATTGATGCTGTTTTGAAGGCAAAGGGTGGTCACACCAAATATGGATTTGATTTAGATTTTTCTTCTGTTCACTCACTTTGCATTTAGTTAATTGATAAATATAATCTATTAACATGTCTATTTTTGAAAGCATTCTTACTTTACAGCATCTTTTCACACCTGCCTAAAACTTTTGCACAGTACTGTATATATATATTTACAGTGCTCCCTCATTATAAGGCTCTCGGTTATAATGCACCTTGGATATAACGCTCCTACAGCATGTCCCCCAATTCCCTATACAAGTGATTAATGCAGTATTTCTACAGTAAATACAGTACCGGTGTTGTTCAAACTGTAAACAACTTCTCAGTCTAACTTCCATTTCTGTCTCTCCCTTTTGAAATGAAGAAAAGCTGCGCTGGCACTTTATAGCACAGACATCTTATTCAGCATTCATTTTATAACTAAGTAAATATTAGGCTTATTACATGCTTATCTTTCCTAATGTATTTACTTTTTTGCTGCAAGAGGATATATATATTGTGATATATACAGTACTGTGCAAAAGTTTTAGGCAGGTGTGAAAAAATGCTGTAAAGTAAGAATGCTTTCAAAAATAGACATGTTAATAGATTATATTTATCAATTAACTAAATGCAAAGTGAGTGAACAGAAGAAAAATCTAAATCAAATCCATATTTGGTGTGACCACCCTTTGCCTTCAAAACAGCATCAAGCATCAATTCTTCTAGGTACACTTGCACACAGTTTTTGAAGGAACTCGGCAGGTAGGTTGGCCCAAACATCTTGGAGAACTAACCACAGTTCTTCTGTGGATTTAGGCAGCCTCAGTTGTTTCTCTCTCTTCATGTAATCCCAGACAGACTTGATGATGTTGAGATCAGGGCTCTGTGGGGGGCCATACCATCACTTCCAGGACTCCTTGTTCTTCTTTACGCTGAAGATAGTTCTTAATGACTTTCGCTGTATGTTTGGGGTCGTTGTCATGCTGCAGAATAAATTTGGGGCCAATCAGATGCCTCCCTGATGGTATTGTGTGATGGATAAGTATCTGCCTGTACTTCTCAGCATTGAGGAGACCATTAATTCTGACCAAATCCCCAACTCCATTTGCAGAAATGCAGCCCCAAACTTGCAAGGAACCTCCACCATGCTTCACTGTTGCCTGCAGACACTCATTAGGTATGCACGCTTTCCAGCCCTTCGGCGAACAAACTGCCTTCTGCTACAGCCAAATATTTCAAATTTTGACTCATCAGTCCAGAGCACCTGCTGCCATTTTTCTGCACCCCATTTCCTGTGTTTTCGTGCATAGTTGAGTCACTTGGCCTTGTTTCCACGTCGGAGGTATGGCTTTTTGGCCGCAAGTCTTCCATGAAGGCCACTTCTGACCAGACTTCTCCGGACAGTAGATGGGTGTACCAGGATCCCACTGTTTTCTGCCAGTTCTGAGCTGATAGCACTGCTGGACATCTTCCGATTGCGTAGGGAAGTAAGCATGATGTGTCTTTCATCTGCTGCAGTAAGTTTCCTTGGCCGACCACTGCGTCTACGGTCCTCAACGTTGCCCGTTTCTTTGTGCTTCTTCAAAAGAGCTTGGACAGCACATCTGGAAACCCCTGTCTGCCTTGAAATTTCTGCCTGGGAGAGACCTTGCTGATGCAGTATAACTACCTTGTGTCTTGTTGCTGTGCTCAGTCTTGCCATGGTGTATGACTTTTGACAGTAAACTGTCTTCAGCAACCTCACCTTGTTAGCTGAGTTTGGCTGTTCCTCACCCAGTTTTATTCTTCCTACACAGCTGTTTCTGTTTCAGTTAATGATGGTGTTTCAACCTACATATTGAATTGATGATCATTAGCACCTGTTTGGTATAATTGTTTAATCATACACCTGACTATATGCCTACAAAATCCCTGACTTTGTGCAAGTGTACCTAGAAGAATTGATGCTGTTTTGAAGGCTAAGGGTGGTCACACCAAATATGGATTTGATTTAGATTTTTCTTCTGTTCACTCACTTTGCATTTAGTTAATTGATAAATATAATCTATTAACATGTCTATTTTTGAAAGCATTCTTACTTTACAGCATTTTTTCACACCTGCCTAAAACTTTTGCACAGTACTGTATATATATATATTGTGACAGACTGGGGTGTTTTGTCATGTTTCTTTCGGGTCTTGAACACAGTCTGACGGAAGCCAAGTATGTTTATTTTCTCATTATGGTGTTCTCTTTATCCAGAGTCACACAAATCAAATATCAATAACGTAAACAAAATAAAACAAACAAAAACCTAGCTCTTTAGTAAGGAGTACTAACTAAACCTTTTAGTTATCTTTTAACTACCCCTTTCTACAAGTCAGACAGCTAAGCTGTTTACTGACAAAACAAAACACAACTTAAACTAGACAAAACTCCTCATTGAACCTGGTGGAATACTGTTTCCCCTAGGTAGAACACCAACCTTCAATCTATTTCCAGCACGTACCGATCTCTCTGTATGTCATATCCTTTACACAGCTCTCGTTTGAAAAAACCCATGCTCTTTTATGGCTGCCTAATTGGGGACAGGTGAAAACCCTTGTCTCAAAATGGTCGCCCTGTGGAACTCTGGGACTCTGGAACATTGGCCGTCAAAGACTACAATTTACTTGTGTGACCCAAATTCAGTGGAGAGGATACAGGCTCCTCGTCACTCTTGGACCAATATACACACCCACCACCACTTTCCCATATATTTTACAGTTCACTTTGTCACAATATATATATATGTAATAAATATGGACCGGAGAGGAGGGCTAAAGTAGAAAATTATTGATCCGAGGCCGCAGGCCGAGGGCATTGTACCCTGGAGGTAACAATAGTCTTCCCTATAGGCGTTTAATTTTCCACTATGGCTGAGTCTGCAGTACATATTTAATATATGAATCAGTCAAGAAATTAAGTGAAGCAAGGTTGGATAGTAAGTACGACTTTATATATTTTGTTTAAATATAGCTGATACGGCATAAGTAAATAAATACGACTTTATATATGTTGTTTAAATATAGTTGATACAGCATATGTAAATAAATATTGACTTACATAATGGGTCAATTGCAATGTACATTCAGAGTTAGTATGCATCAAGCGTACTTAGTTGCGGACTAGCTAGTACAGTACTTTGCTGAGAATCATCCCCAGCTGCAGATTAAGTTAGTTCCAGTTGCAACGAACAAACGAGTTGGGGATCAGCTGATCCTCAGGTTTAGTACGCAGCAGTACGCTCACAAACCAACTGATTCCAGTTCATTATAGTTCAAAGGATTTATGTGGTTAAGCATTTTCATTTTTTCTACAAAAAATAAATAACAATAAAAAATAAATATGGAAAACATCAAGATAATACATTTTAATTAACCTAATAGTTTTTAATGGTATATACAAAACGTATTTATCTGCATACTTTAATAAACAAAAAACACTAATCAAAGCAAGAATTGATCAAAGCTGTAAATGTAATCAGATATGAAATCGAGTCATCCAAGTATATAAATGTGTAATATTCATTGTATTCAAACCAAAGAAGTCATGGCTGGGGGTCGTGCACAGAATTACTCGACAGAGCAGAAACTTTATTTTGTCGAGCAATGCCAACAGCAATTGAGCGGAGCATCTGACCACCCTTTGCCCCATGATATACAGCCTAATTACATAATTTCTGCCCAATTTGCTTGCCTCAATAGAAGGAGCTATTGATAGTGATAGCATTGGGGTTGATGCACAAGAGTCTGTCCCAGGAACACCTGGTAAGATTCACTGCAGTTTAGTCAGCATATTGGCTATTATTAAATGTAAATTGATTTGAGTTTATTTCAAGGACTCAGACTCAGATTCGACTACAAGTATATATATATATATATATATATATATATATATATATATATATATATATATATATACAGTACTGTGCAAAAGTTTTAGGCAGGTGTGAAAAAATGCTGTAAAGTAAGAATGCTTTCAAAAATAGACATGTTAATAGATTATATTTATCAATTAACTAAATGCAAAGTGAGTGAACAGAAGAAAAATCTAAATCAAATCCATATTTGGTGTGACCACCCTTTGTCTTCAAAACAGCATCAAGCATCAATTCTTCTAGGTACACTTGCACACAGTTTTTGAAGGAACTCGGCAGGTAGGTTGGCCCAAACATCTTGGAGAACTAACCACAGTTCTTCTGTGGATTTAGGCAGCCTCAGTTGCTTCTCTCTCTTCATGTAATCCCAGACAGACTCGATGATGTTGAGATCAAGGCTCTGTGGGGGCCATACCATCACTTCCAGGACTCCTTGTTCTTCTTTACGCTGAAGATAGTTCTTAATGACTTTCGCTGTATGTTTGGGGTCGTTGTCATGCTGCAGAATAAATTTGGGGCCAATCAGATGCCTCCCTGATGGTATTGCACGATGGATAAGTATCTGCCTGTACTTCTCAGCATTGAGGAGACCATTAATTCTGACCAAATCCCCAACTCCATTTGCAGAAATGCAGCCCCAAACTTGCAAGGAACCTCCACCATGCTTCACTGTTGCCTGCAGACACTCATTCGTGTATGCTCTCCAGCCCTTCGGCGAACAAACTGCCTTCTGCTACAGCCAAATATTTCAAATTTTGACTCATCAGTCCAGAGCACCTGCTGCCATTTTTCTGCACCCCAGTTCCTGTGTTTTCGTGCATAGTTGAGTCAAGCTGGCCTTGTTTCCACGTCGGAGGTATGGCTTTTGGCCGCAAGTCTTCCATGAAGGCCACTTCTGACCAGACTTCTCCGGACAGTAGATGGGTGTACCAGGGTCCCACTGTTTTCTGCCAGTTCTGAGCTGATGGCACTGCTGGACATCTTCCGATTGCGAAGGGAAGTAAGCATGATGTGTCTTTCATCTGCTGCAGTAAGTTTCCTTGGCCGACCACTGCGTCTCACGGTCCTCAACGTTGCCCGTTTCTTTGTGCTTCTTCAAAAGAGCTTGGACAGCACATCTGGAAACCCCTGTCTGCCTTGAAATTTCTGCCTGGGAGAGACCTTGCTGATGCAGTATAACTACCTTGTGTCTTGTTGCTGTGCTCAGTCTTGCCATGGTGTATGACTTTTGACAGTAAACTGTCTTCAGCAACCTCACCTTGTTAGCTGAGCTTGGCTGTTCCTCACCCAGTTCTATTCCTCCTACACAGCTGTTTCTGTTTCAGTTAATGATTGTGTTTCAACCTACATATTGAATTGATGATCATTAGCACCTGTTTGGTATAATTGTTTAATCATACACCTGACTATATGCCTACAAAATCCCTGACTTTGTGCAAGTGTACCTAGAAGAATTGATGCTGTTTTGAAGGCAAAGGGTTGTCACACCAAATATGGATTTGATTTAGATTTTTCTTCTGTTCACTCACTTTGCATTTAGTTAATTGATAAATATAATCTATTAACATGTCTATTTTTGAAAGCATTCTTACTTTACAGCATTTTTTCACACCTGCCTAAAACTTTTACACAGTACTGTATATATATATATATATACAGTGCCTTGCAAAAGTATTCAGACCCCTGACCAATTCTCTCATATTACTGAATTACAAATGGTACATTGAAATTTTGTCCTGTTTGATATTTTATTTTAAAACACTGAAACTCAAAATCAATTATTGTAAGGTGACATTGGTTTTATATTGAGAAATATTTTTAAGAAAAATAAAAAACTGAAATATCTTGCTTGCATAAGTATTTAACCCCCACACATTAATATTTGGTAGAGCCACCTTTCGCTGCAATAACAGCTTTAAGTCTTTTGGGGTAAGTATGTACCAGCTTTGCACACAGTGTCGGAGTGATTTTGGCCCATTCTTCTTGGCAGATTTGCTCCAGGTTGTTCAGGTTGGTTGGACGACGCTTGTGGACCGCAATTTTCAAATAGTGCCACAGATTCTCAGTGGGATTGAGATCAGGACTTTGACTGGGCCACTGTAGGACATTCACCTTTTTTGTTCTTGAGCCACTCCAATGTTGCTTTGGCCTTGTGCTTGGGATCATTGTCCTGCTGAAAGGTGGATTTCCTCCCAAGCTTCAGTTTTTTAGCGGACTGAAGCAGGTTCTCTTGCAGTATTTGCAGTACCACCATACTTCACTGTAGGGATGGTGTGTCTTGAGGCATGGGCAGTGTTAGGTTTGCGCCACACATAGCACTTTGAGTTTTGGCCAAAAAGCTCTATCTTGGTCTCATCTGACCACAAAACCTTTTCCCACATTGCAGCTGGGTCACTCTCATGCTTTCCGGCAAACTCCAGACGTGCTTTCAGATGGTACTTTTTGAGTAATGGCTTCTTTCTTGCCACCCTCCCATACAGGCCATTGTTATGCAGAGCTCTTGATATGGTTGACTGGTGCACCATTACTCCACCCCCAGCCACTGAACTCTGTAGCTCCTTCAAAGTGATTGTTGGCCTCTCTGTGGCTTCTCTCACAAGTCTCCTTCTTCTTTGAGCGCTGAGTTTTGAGGGACGGCGTTTTCTTCGCAGTGCCTGGGTGGTGTGATGCAGCTTCCACTTCCTGATTATTAATCCAACTGTGCTCACTGGGATATCCAAACACTTGGATATTATTTTGTACCCTTTCCCTAATCTATGCATTTGTATTACTTTATCTCTAACGTCTGTAGAATGCTCTTTGGTCTTCATTTTCCTTCAGATTCACAGCCTGACCAATGATCCTTCAACAGTGGGGTTTTTATCCAGAAAATGTGACAGCAACTTTAATGGTTCACAGATGGAGGCCAATGGTAAGGTAATTGTGTCCTCGTTAGGGCAATTTCTTTCTTCGGTGTAAACTGGGAGCTTTCAGAGCACAGGGGTTGAATACTTATGCAAGCAAGATATTTCAGTTTTTTTATTTTTTCTTAAAAATATTTCCCAACATAAAACCAATGTCACCTTACAATAATTGATTTTGAGTTTCAGTGTTTTAAAATAAAATTTCAAACAGAACGAAATTTCAATGTACCATTTGTAATTCAGTAATATGAGAGAATTGGTCAGGGGTCTGAATACTTTTGCAAGGCACTGTATATATATATATATACAGTATATTGTTGTGTAGCATTATCACATTATATTATTCAATGAAACAAAATAAAATTAATTTAAGAAATAATGACATTTTAACCTAAACCCTCGAGTCAACATTCCTATATTAACAACAATTCTGGATCCCAGAGAGGTTTTTTTTTTCCTCAGAGACAAGTCTCCGTTATAAACTCCTATCTGGTATTAACCACAGTACTAGCAGCAGCAGAAGATGTGATCTGAGCACAGGTTTTAATTGGAGGAGCCCAAAGAGTTTTTGCCTCAGAGGAGACAAGCCTCCATTATAAACGCCTATCTGCACTGTCCAGTACTAGCAATGGCAGATGATGTGGTCTGATCCCTGGTTTTAATTGGAGGAGCAACTCATACCTTCCCACCCCCTGCTGAAGCCCTGCTACTGAGTGTGCTCAATTATGAGTAAATTGTTGAAAAATGGAAATTGCATCATTCAGTTTCGCATTCAATTATCTCAAGGAGATTTTAAAAACTGACCAGAAAAATAAGACAAAAAACAAACAAACGGTAGGAACACTTTAAAAACATCTTGACACAAAGTTAAATACGAAGCCATCAAGTGGCTGACATGATTGAAAACACCTTTCAGTGTGTACCAGATAAACTACTATTCCCAGAAGACACTGCACGCCTGCATGCCTATTGCATTGTGACACTGGGAGCCTCTGTAAAGTGAGATATATTTTCAAAGTTTCATATTATGATACCACTTCTTTTCTCTGGGAACAAATCTAGTTGTTGGTGTTGTTTTCTTTTGTGTTTGTTGGAGGTCTGATATTTATATTATTTTAGCCCTTCAGCAGCAGTTTATTTTCCCCTGTGCAGATAACCTCTTTCACTTTCTTTTCACCTGTACGGTACATAATTAGGGTGACCAGATTTTCAAAGTTCAAAGCCGGGACACATTGTTAAATAATTGATAAGACTAATTAAACAATTTAAATATAGGCTATTCTAATGGTTATTTACTGAGGAATACGCAAGCACGCCTGAGTTAATCACTTTATAAAAATAATTTTCTTGATTACCCTAGTGCCTTGTTTTTTTTATTTTATTTTGTTTTCACTGCAGGTGCCATAAACTAAAAGCCGCGTTATTTATTTTGACAAAAAGTATTTAGAGTGTGTCGCGCTATATGAAGTGGCTGAAAACCAAGACTTTTTAAAGATTTTGAGCAAAATGGCGGGACACCGGACCTTTGATGGAAACCGGGACGTCTGGTCACTGTGACAGGGTACACCCCGCCCCTATGTATAGGTGCATTTTATTTTTTATTATTATGGTATAAATGTATGACGGCGAAAACCCTGTCTTGTGTTTTATTTAACCTCGTGCAGAATGTGGCTGTCTTCAGATTGGATAATTGAGTGCTAATCTGAAGGCAGAGACATCTATAAAAAAGGAGGTTTGGGCTGCGCAGGGAGAGAGAGACTGGAGATGGCGTATTGTTGTGGTCAAAAGTAATTTCAGAAAACAACTGCTACCTACACGCACAGTATTTGTTTGGTGTTTTTGATTATTTAGTGTTTGATTGTTTTGGCCCTCACACCGTTTTCTTTTGTGTTTAAGTTTATTTTGTTTAATAAATAAGAGCCCAATAGCGACTCACTCGCAATACTGCTGTCTGCCTGTGTGTTACTTCCTGGTTCTGACGTCACCATAAGCCAGCCTGTCACAGTCACCCTAATATAATTATTTTGTTGGTCATTTATTTAAGTTTAGCAAGTGAAGTCGATAGGATGTGCTTGATTTTTTGTCTGCCTTTATCCTGCCATAACAACTTTGTTTAGAAAATATGTTATGCAAAGTATGTTAGTTACATGGTCTTAAAATCCAAATACTATATTAATGGTGTATTTTTAAACATAAGCTGGCAGTGTGTAACAGTTACGTATATTATAATAAACTATGATGGGTTACTGTTTTCTTTTCTCTGTTGGCTAGTGGAGAAAATGCATTTAACAGCCAAATTGAGGTAAAACCTGTTTAGACTGCACTTGTAGATCTGTTGCTCAACCCCTCCTACTATGCACTGGACTTGCCTGACCTACGCACTATGTTACTGGATCCTCAGCTGATGCACTATTCTTTGGACTATTGCACTTCTAATATGTTATTGTAGATATAAATTTTTGTAATCCTAACTTGTTGCATCCTATTTCATATTATATTTTAGTAGTATTATTTGTACTTACTGTAAACTACACTGTATTTAAATATTGAGCTTGCATTGTAACCCTGTACCTCCCTGTAATACCAGTACATCTATTTGGATAAAGGCGTCTGTCAAAACTACGACTACGATTACTAGTAATAATAATAATAATAATAATAATAATAATATGAAAAGTGTTGTCAGTCAGAATACAATAATACAATTCTACTGCTGCTGGGGGTATAAGGGTACTCTGAGCCCTCTGCCTGGCCAAAGACAGAGGAGGCTGGTTAACACATTTTCTTATCATAAAATAAAAATATAAATGCTATTTATTTAACTTTGTATTTATAAATAATATATGTGCGAAATATTACATGTATCATGTAGTTATAATGCAACAGTATGTGGTTAGTTAGTATAATATCTAGATCAAATAAATAAGTGATGGCAACATTATATTATTGACCCACCAGAAATAATTTGTTTGATCCAATTTACATGTGAAGAGCATGCCTACATTCTTATTATGTCTAATAGAGCTGTGTGAAATAATCAGTTCATTTTCGTTTTATTACAGGAGTGATTCACCATGTTGGGGATGCATTAAAAGACCATGCATCAAAATCAAGAGGGAAGATCTGCACCATCGGCATCGCTCCTTGGGGTATAGTGGAAAACCAGGAGGATCTCATTGGAAAAGATGTAGGTCTTCTGTTGCTAAATATTTATTTAACTATTATTTTGTATCATGTTTTAAATCAAAGGCATTTTCACCAAATTACCCTTATTATTTAATATAACTCCATGATCTATATTTATCCCTATGGGCAAGTAGCAGGCATAATAAATGCCTTACATGGGTAATAGCCCACAATGGAAAATCAAGCCCTATGCGTTCAACATGGGCTTATATATATATATATATATATATATATATATATATATATATATATATATATATATATATATATATATATATATATATATATATATATATAAATCATACCCCTTAATCCCTTGTGAGCTACCTTCCTCCCCGCCTATTACACAGTACCAGCAATTTGAGGGACAGGCAATTTATGCAATCCAGCATTAGTGGATTGACGTTCAAAGGTCATAGTATATTTTCCTGTAGAGAGAAACATTTTAATAATGTCTGAACGTGAGACAGGGCCTCCACAAAAGAATTAAAGAATGTACACATACAACTTTAAAGAAGAGTGAAAAGAAGAGTATTTTTTACAAGCTCCAGTGAAAAGTGTGTGTGCTTAATTTGTCACTGACATGTCAGTGTGGCGAAGAGATGCAATGTTGAATGACATTTTACCACACCACAAGAAGTTTGCAAGTGAGTATCTCCAAATAGTTACTTGAGGAAAGTAAAAGTGAGAGATGAAGGCAGCCTTGATCACTCTTTTTAGAAACATGCTAGTAAGTCTAAAGCAGCCACGATTGCATCAAGATCGTGCATGTACTTGCAAAGAACAAGAAACCATTTGAAGACGGTGAGGTCATTAAGGAAGCTATGCTTGCAGCTTCTGAAACATTGTTTCAAGACTTCAAAAAAAAAAAACTTCTGAAATTATGTCTGCCATTAAAGATGTCCACCTCTCTGCAAAATCGGTAACATGGAGAATGGAAGCAACATCAAAAAATGTCACCTGCATGCTAACATGATTTGATGTGCTGCAAATTTTTCAGCCTACAAGTAGACGAATTAACAGATGTATGTGACACGGCTCAGTTGTGCATTTTTCTCAGGGCAGTTTTTGAGGATTGTAGTGTGAAAGAAGACATGCTGGCAGTTGTACCATTGACTGGCAAAACACGCGTGATGATGTTTATCAGGCTTTTAAGCATTCTTTACAAAAGATCAGTGCCCCTCTGCAAAAAATAGTGTCAGTAACAACTGATGATGCACCTGCAATGGTAGTACAGAAGACTGGCTTCATTGCTATGGGCAAAAGCCCTGACTTCCCCAATTTTATATCACATCATCATATATCTGCAGGCTTGGTGTGCAAAAGTGCTCAATTTTCATCATGTCATGAGCATGGTTATTATTATTATTATTATTATTATTATTTGTTTATTTAGCAGACGCCTTTATCCAAGGCAACTTACAGATACAAGGGTGCGTGAACTATGCATCAGCTGCAGAGTCACTTACAAATACGTCTCACCCGAAAGACGGAGCACAAGGAGGTTAAGTGACTTGCTCAGGGTCACACAATGAGTCAGTGGCTGAGGTGGGATTTGAACATGGGACCTCCTGGTTGCAAGCCCTTTTCTTTAACCACTGGACCACACAGCCTCCTTGGTTGTGAAGATTGTCAACTTAATCCGAGCCAGGACACTGCAACACAGGCTGTTCAAGACAGTGACCTTATCTTGCATTCAGAAGTGCGATGGCTCAGCAAGTGGGTTTTGGAGCATTTCCAGGAACCGGAACAAAACAGTTTTAGGAAGAAAGAGATCAACACTACCAGGAGCTCAGTAATCAACAATAGCTCACCGATTTGGCGTTTCTTAATGATTTGACTTCTAAACTGAACACTGTGAACCTTGAGCTTCAAGGGAAGGACAAAACTTTGACACCGCTGATTGGATCAGTGAATGCATTCCAAAACAAGCTGAGAGTGTGAAGCGCTCAAATCAAGAAGGGAGTTTCCACTCATATTCCAGGCCAAGAGAAGAAGCAGGAAGAACATCCACCCTTCAACAGGGAAATTTATGCTGAACACATTGAAAAAATTGAAGAAGACTTTGAAAGACAATTTGATGACTTCAGACACATGGAACCCATAGCCATTTACCTTCAAAACCCTTTCAATGACACCGATACCAGTGAAACCGCTTCCAGGATAGCATATGTGCCGACACAGAGATGGAAATAATCACTCTTCAGAATGATTTAGAACTGAAGTCTCGATCATCTGACAAGGGGTTTTGGACACTTGTGGAGAAACAGAAGTACCCCCTTTTGAAAGAACTTTGACTTCGCATGAGTGCTTTTTTCTGATCCACATACTTGTTTGAGACTGCGTTTTCTGCAATGAAATACCAGAAGTCACAGTATAGATCACGCTTGACTGATACTCATCTCAATGACTGCATGAAGCTGGCCATAACACAGTGCACACCAGACTTTGGGGAGCTAGCAGAGGATATGCAGTGTCAAGTATCGCACTAGAGGTGAGTATTCAACATAACTTTAATGTACAATACATCTGTTTTACTGAAGTAGCATCTTATTCTCTATATGGATTATTTATTTAAAAGCGCTAGATTTTTTTTAATATAAATACATATCAGGAAATCTTGCTTAGCATTACAAACTAACAGTTTTTTTTTTTAGTAACACAGTGTAAATAAAGCTAAAATAAACAATACCGGTAAATTATGTTTTTTTTCTGCGGTTTACATATTTTGTATCACAATCCTTAATTTCTGATAAAAATGAAAGGCTTAGTATTTTATATTTTCATTAGGAAACAATATCTGTACAATATCTGCATTGTTGTCATATGTTCTACATTTTATGTAAATTGTCAAATTAATTAATTGAGTGATTAAAACCTGAAGGTTACCTGGTTTTCGAGTGCTTGTGCCAACATTTAATATCTATTTTGTGGTATCTAAATCCGATTTGAACAATCCAACATATCTTTCAGTTGCTGTACTGGCCGATTCAGGGTACACAAGTGGCAAGTCACATTATACATATGTATATATAAAAAACAGATGTGTGTGTCAGAATGTTAAATACTTTTGCTAGAGGAACAGTCACAAATGCTCTTGTAGTTGCCAAGCAAGCAGAGTAGTGCATTGTAAAACAGCAAGCTCGTGTTTTACTGTATATATTGTAGTTTCTGAGATATATGTCCTGTATTTGGCATAGAGTAGTGCATTGTAAAACAGCAAGCTCGTGTTTTACTGTATATATTGTAGTTTCTGAGATATATGTCCTGTATTTGGCATAGAGTAGTGCATTGTAAAACAGCAAGCTCGTGTTTTACTGTATATATTGTAGTTTCTGAGATATATGTCCTGTATTTGGCATTCTACAGATATTTCTTCAGGTTGAGCAAGGAACATGTTGCCCGCATGTTACTTTCATTTGAGCATTTCAAATATGCAACACATCCTAAAATCCGAAAGCAAAACGGCCAGATTAGCTATTTTAAAACTGGAATTCATTTTTTTTTTTATTTCTAAGTAAACAGACCCTTAGTATCATCATCATCATAATAAATGCATACATATTTTATCAATTTTGTCGAAAAATACCAATATTTTATAAATAAGTCACATTCTAATATTAAACATACCTGAAGTAACTCGGTTTCTTTTTTTGTCCATTCCCCAAAGTCAAAGAAATGTTATCCAAGCCTGTCACCATTATTGTTTTACGCTAACTACGTCTTCAGAGTGTTCGCCTCAGTCAGCAAATGTTTGAGGCGAACAGACAACCAACAGAAAAAACGGTTCGTAAACGTTCACAAACGTTCTCCTAGTTGAACGCATCTCTGATTGTAATCTTGTTTTAAATCTTGCGAGCGGAGTCTCCAATAGAAATGTGCTGTCACTCAGTAGTTCGGGGCGGGTTTAAAGTATTCAGAACGAATCAGTGATAGATACAAGTCAGGAAAGCGGGACATTGCCCAGCAGCACTGGGAAATGTATTTATTATTATTTTTACATAAGTGATTAACCATTTCCACAGTTTTTACAGTGTTTTCCGGTGTTTATTGGCTATCCATTTCATTTTCTTAGGCAAAATCAGAAGAGCAGAAGCCCTAGGTATGATCTACATTGCAATAACATATTCAATACTGTAATATAAAAAAAATTAAAAAAAATCACCTGCAACAAAGCTGGAATAGCATTACTTAGGTTAGTTGATGGAGATAGATTGGTATGTAAAATGTTTGTTAGGGATTCAATTGACTGTGTATTAATACGGTATCGGCTTCTCAATTCAGTGTCACTAAAAACTTACAATGAACGGGGTTCCCCTGTCTACAGAAACACGCTTAGGGCAATTCTCATCTGGATGATCTTCAAATAAATCATATACCATCACCTGTCGAGCCATGGCAGAAAAAATTTTAAAAAAAGTTTCAATGGCAGATCTGGACTTAACGCCTCCTTCAGGGTAGTCTTAAAGTTAAGACCTTACTAAAGACCAAAATTCCGTTAAGACTCGTTCGTGAATAAGACGTAAGTCCAAATTGACGACTTATGACCAGTCTTAGGGTTAAGTCAGCAAGTATACCTCTCACAGTAACTTTCTGGATAGATGTTTAAGTAGCGATGCTGTACCTCTCAGATTTCAGATAAAAATTAGCTGTAAACATGAAGACGAATGATTCAGAAAGAAATAATGTAAATAACTTACTTAAGGAAACATCGTTAAAAGTAAAGGATGAAGCGAAGAGAACATCAATTAGAACAATTCGAGAAATTAGTTTTTGAAATTCAAAAAATAACAGATGAATCGTGTTGACTGTCAGAAATAAGAGAAATGACACAAGAAGTGGAGTATTTCGAGAATAATAAACTAAGGCATTCAACTTATACGTTGCAGGCCAGGAATGCTTTAAATATGAAGGAACATTTTTCATTTTGAATTAATTATACTTAAATGTAATAGCAATAGATACATATCAAATAAATTAAATGCAAGGAATCAGAATCATGATAAAAACAAGTACATACACATAAAGGTATGTTAAACATACCAAAACGTTGGGTATATATAATGTATGCAATAAGGCCCGGCTGGTTGTCCGTATATGTCAACCCCCAAGAAGTCCATAAATTCAACGTATACGGACACCCTAAAGGGCCTCATTGCATTTATAATCCAGGTAAAACAGTGGATTTAAAGAAAGAAAAAGCATAAATCTTGTTTAAGGCAAAAATTATTAGTGTTTTTTTATTAAATATCCTTACGCCAAATAAAGTAGTCCCATGTATAACTAAGAACTACACACTAAGTGAAGATGAGTAAATTAATTCAATTAAAACATGTAAAAGAAAGTAAATAATTTTTTGATAGTGTGCACATTGCCATTGAAAAAATACACCAGGGACGGAGTTGAAATGCCACCGAGTTATTTTTTTTCTTCCTGTCAGTGCAGACACAGAGCAGAACAGACGTGAGGAATAAAAATAAATTCAACGACGTCTCGGATTTCAGTAATTTGTTTAAGATCTGTGTCAGAGAGGGGTGGATAATGTGCACAAGTGTCTTTTTGTGTTTTTCTTTAGTGTTTACAAACCGCTAAAAATACATATTTTAATTTAAAGTCGGGGTGAGTGAGCATAAAGACAGCAATATTGTTTGCTATCTTCCAGTTCATTGAATTGTTCTTCATTCAAATCGGCATGTCTGCTTACTACTTTGGGATTTTTTTTGCAGGTAATTGGTCACTCAGTTTCATAGTTACAGCAGTACATCTGTAAGTGAGTGTAAGCAAGATGGCTACCAGTAAAATTCTGTGAGGCAGTGCAGTGATTTAGAATATGTGACGAGCCCTGGATTATATATATATATATATATATATATATATATATATATATATATATATATATATATATATATATATACACTACCGTTCAAAGGTTTTAGAACACCCCATTTTTCCAGTTTTATTGAAATTTAAGCAGTTCAAGTCCAGTGAATAACCTGAAATGGTACAAAGGTAAGCTGTAAACTGCCAGAGGTTAAAAAAAGTTTAGGTTACCAAAACTGAAAAATAATGTACATTTCAGAGTTATACAAAAAGGCCTTTTTCAGGGAAGAAGTAATGGGTTAACAACTTACAGCTGTTCTGCAGCAATGGAAGTAAATTAAGCCTTGAAAGTTGATGCTAACAATTCCTACAGGTGTCCCAACTTTTGTTGATTACTTACAAACCCTCTGTCTGTATAAAAGCAGTGTTGGAACAGACTGTGTTACTACACCCTCTAAAGCATTATTTGGACAGTATTGTACTGCAGGAAGTAGTATATTGCTATCATAATGGCGAGAAAAAGGCAATTAACAAAGGAAGACAGACAGACCATTATAACCCTTAAAAGTGTAGGTCTTTCCTTTAGAGAAATTGCAAAGAAAGCCAAGGTGTCAGTGAGTACAGTTTCCTACACCATCAAAAGGCACTTGGAAACTGGAGGAAACTCTGACAGGAAGAGGTCTGGCAGACCCAAAGCCACAACAGAATCAGAAGACAAGTTTCTGAGAGTCAACAGTTTGCTTGATAGGCGGCTCACAAGACAACAGCTTCAAGCACAGCTTAACACTGGTCGAAGTAAGCAAGTCTCAGTTTCAACTGTGAAGAGAAGACTTGGAGCTGCAGGTTTGACAGGTCGAGTGACAGTAAGAAAGCCATTGCTAAGATGGCAAAATAAGAAAAAGAGGCTTGCCTGGGCCATGAAGCACCGCCAGTGGACTACTGAAGACTGGAAGAAGGTCTTATGGACCGATGAATCAAAATTTGAAATCTTCGGTTCATCACGCAGGGTTTTGTATGCCGTCGATTAGGCTTAAAGGATGGTTCCTCGTGTGTGACACCAACTGTCAAACATGGAGGAGGAAGCGTGATGGTCTGGGGCTCTTTGCTGGATCCAGAATCGGCGACTTGCACAGAGTGAGTGGCACCCTGAACCAAAACGGCTACCACAGCATTTTGCAGCGCCATGCAATACCCTCTGGTATACACCTAGTTGGTCAGGGGTTCATCCTACAGCAAGATAATGACCCAAAACATACCTCCAGGCTATGTCAGAACTACCTTAGAAGAAAAGAACAAGACGGTAGGCTTCAAATCATGGAATGGCCAGCACAGTCTCCAGACTTAAACCCCATCGAGCTGGTTTGGGATGAACTGGACAGAAGGGTGAAAGCAAAGCACTTGTAGGTGCAACACATTCGTGGGAACTTCTGCAACAGTGTTGGGAAGAACTTTCTGAACAATATTTGATTTTCATTGTTGAAAGAATGCCACGAGTGTGTTCGGCTGTTATATCTGCAAAAGGTGGCTACTTTGATGAGTCAAAAATTTAGATTAAATTTTGTTAAACAAAACGATTCCATGATTTCATTTTTATCTCCAATTGTTTATTTGTTCTATGCTTTAATTTCAGAGTACATTGAGACATTAAACTGCGTAAATTTCAAAAAAACTGGAAAAATGGAGGTGTTCTAAAACTTTTGACCGGTAGTATATATATATATATATATATATATATATATATATATATATATATATATATATACACACACACATACACACACACACACACATCGTAATGTACGTGAAATTGTATGTAGGCCAGTATACTCAAATATACTACTTTACACAAAACACATTACCCCCATTACACGATTCCTAGTCATCATTAAGTATGCAGGCACGGTTTCAATCAATTAATCAACATATTACTTAATTTTTTTTATAGTACAATATAGTATAGGCAGATATAACATTAGGTTACGGATGTAACCCCGGTTCCCTGAAAGAGAAGACAACCAACAAACCTTGCAAGGTCGCATCACTCACATTCGTGGGTTCGATGCAAAAGAGAATGTGATCTCCGTGGAGTGACTACTTATTCCCTCGTTAGGCGGGACCGAGGACATCACAAAATGCTCAGTAAATACGTGACCTGTGGCAAGCATATCCCAAAAGTATGGTTGTTGGTCATCTTCTCTTTTAGGGAACCGGGGTTCCCTTTCAATTCGAAGACGACCAACAACCATACATTTCGGAAAGTATATCAAAGGTGTGAGCATGCAACCTCAAGAACCCTTGTGCCTAATGAAGGCATAGATGGATCTACCACATTAGGTTGGTAGAACCTTGTGAATGTAAAGTGGATTAGCCCAGTTAGCCTCAGTACAAATATTGGTCAATGAAGCTCCTCTAAAGAGGGCCCATGATGTAGCCACTCCTCTGGTAGAGTGTGCGGCCACCTTCCCAGGTGGGGGTAGGCCGACATTGGTATATGCAGTCGAAACTGTGTCCACAATCCAGAGCTGATAAGACTGACACAGCACTCTCGTCCTATCCACATAACATCTCAATGCTCTAACCGAATCTCTGATCGTCCTCTGAAGAAAAAGGAGGAGGATGGAAAGCCTCTAGTTCCACTGATTGATTCAAGTGGAAAGCCATAACCACCCTTGGCAAAGTGGGTGATTGTGTACAGGTGCAGGAGTGATGCAGTGTGCAATGAACAGACAGAATTGTAATCCAGTTGGAAAGGGGTTTTATTAATTATAATCCTGGTCTGGCAACCAAACAATAACTCCTGGCAATACACAACAATGTAATGCACTGGATGTAAATAAACGGGTTGCAGTCCCAAATAATTATATTTGAGATTAACAATTATAGACAAACAAAACAAAACACTCACGGTACTTTTTATCACTGGGTCTCACGGGTCCTTTCAGGTTCAATAACAAAACCAAAGCAAAGGAACAGATTGCGTCTCTCTGTCCCTTTTATGCTGTCACTCATGACCCCTTGCTAAACAAATGCAGCCGCCCCTCCAATCTGAGACTGCCACGTCGTTTCCCTTCCGGGTCAATGTGTTAATGCAACAGAGTTCCGTCCCCTTTCTAGCTGGCCGACTTCCCTTGAACCCTGGGAAAGAACTGTCGGGCCAATCCGTCTAGGAAACTCTATTCTCACTGCTTAGCACCCTCACAGGTCGGGAGGGAGATTTACTACCAAGAATCATTGTATTTCTGTTACACCACCTTAGTGAGGAAAGCGGGGTCTGTGTGTAACGACACCCTATTTCCATCCCAAACACAAACATGCATTGGTGGACAGAGAACCATAGTGGGCAGTGAGTTGTCTCTGCCGTGGCAAAGAGATTGACTCTGGCCTTACCGAAACGTTGCCAAATGCGCTGTATAACCTGAGGATGGAGTCGCCTTCTGACGGGTGAGGACCCTCCCTTGAGAGAAGGTCCACTGCCCAATTCATCACTCCCGGGAGATGAACAGCCCAGAGGGATAACAGGTTTTCTTTTGCCCAGGTCAGTAGCTGAAAGGCTATGTGGTGTAACCCCGGGGACTGAAGTCCTCCCTGGTGATTCACATATGGTACCAATGACAGGTTGTCCATGCATACAAGGACATGTCTCTTTTGGAGCACTGGAAGGAAGTGCTGTAGAGCGAGGTGAACCATTCGCAGCTTTAGCAGGGATGTCCAGCAACCCGACCAGGACCTGCAGACTCCTCTGCCTGCCCAGACCGCATCCCAACCCGAGTTGGATGCATCTGTTGTCACTACCTGATGGCTTAGGATCACTCCCATCCTTACACCTTAGCGCAGGTGAGAGGCTTCCCAGCATATGCGAGACGTGGTCAGCCGACACTGTCTGTCGCGTTTGGGATGTAGTTGGAAAGCATTGAGCCATGCTTGAATTGGACGCATATGGAGTAACCCCAGCTGGATGGCTGATGAAGCTGCGGCCATCAGACCCAGTAATTTCTGGCACAACACCGATAGTACTGTTGAAACAGGGTTAGACAGTTGTGAATGGCTGCCACTCTGTTGTCTGACAGGAAGACTTGCATTGTAAGGGAACCAACTGGAGACCCAAGTAAACGGTACTCTGCACCAGTATTAATTGGCTTTTAGCATCGTTGAGGGTGAGACTTAGTCTTGCCAGGTGCTCCTTCATTATCGTTGTGTGGGCCACTGCTCTCTCCTGCAACTGGGAGCAAATAAACCAGTCATCCAGTTATTCAACACCCTGATTCCTTGCAGCCGCAAGGGGGCTAGGATGACATCCACGCACTTTGAGAATGTGCGGAGGGCTAAGGAAAAGCCGAATGGCAGCACGGAAAACTCAAAGATGCTTCCCTGAAAAGTGAAGCAGAGATATTTCCTGTGTGCTGGACAAATAGGGACATGAAAATACGCGTCCTTTAAGTCCACAGTGGTAAACCAGTCATCCAGTCGGACAGACTGGAGGATGTCACACATCATGTGGTGATGTGTGACCATTTGGAACCTCCTCTCCCTCAAGAACCTGTTGAGGTGTCTCAGGTCTAGGATGAGGCGAAGGTCCTTTTTTGGCACTAGAAAGTACCTTGAATAGAACCCCTCCTCTTGAGAGGTGGGTTCTACGAGGCGAATGGCTTGTTTGAGAAGTAATGTATTTACTTCTTGCCTGAGGGCCAAGACCTGGAGAGGGTTGCTCATGGATGTAACCGTGATTCCTCGAAAGGGAGGAGGGCCCGCACGTAACCAGTGTGTATGGTGGCAAACACCCAACAGTCTGAGGTGCAAGTACGCCAGTATTGCAGCTTGTGTTGTGAGAAGGGGTGGATCTGAGGCCGCAAGCCTTCAGTGGCCCTGCTGGGGCTGCTGGGGCTGGAGTGGAGCCTGTCTTGGAGGATGCTTAGGGCGGCGTTGGAACTGCTCTCCCCTGGGCTGCCAGCGCTGGGGCCCCACGTCCAGTGTTTGCTCTGAAGCTACTGGTTCAGGGAGGGGTGCCAATTATAAGATGCCATCCAGGTTTGGATGTGAGGAGACCTGCCATGTTGGCCAGGTGCAGTACTTGAGCTTCGGCTGTATACGCCTTTTAATGTGTTCTCTGTTAGTAAATGGGGCAGTAAATTTAGATTTATGGTGCACTTTAGGCTCACTACATTATGTACGCGCTAACTCCAAATTGCCCTTTCGTAAATGAGTCCCATTGACTTATAAGTCTGGTTTCAAATGAAAAGGTCTCCAGGGAGCATAAAGATTGAGCTTATTAAAGTGAGCAATAGAGGATCGGGTGTGAGGTGGACTGGAAGCACAACACTGCTGTTCTGCTCTCATTTTAGTGTCAAGAATGTTGTGATCTCATCTGACCTGTTATTCCCCTTAGGCAGTCCTGGGAGAAAACCAAATAATTCATTTGTTTAGTGAGGTGAAGGCATGTAGTAACATGTGTGCAGGTCTGTGAACTCCAAACCTGTGTTTTTAAATACATAACAAAAACAATAAACTTAATGCTAAAAAGAAAATCATGTTTACTAGTTGTTTATCAAAATGTGTGGCCAGCAATGCTTTGCTGTAATAAAGGTAGTCCAAGATTAGTGCTATCAGGATGTGTGAAACGAGCCATGTAAATATTAACACTTAAGGTAATGTCTACCAATATATATTAGTTCCTGTAAAGTAATGTTATGACATACAGTGGCTCTCAAAAGTATTCACCCCCCTTGGACGTTTCCACATTTTATTGTGTTACAACATGGAATCAAAATGGATTTAATTAGGAGTTTTTGCCACTCATCAGCACAAAAAAAGTCCATAATGTCAAAGTGAAAAATAAAATTTACAAATTGTTCTAAATTAATTACAAATACAAAACGGAAAATAATTGATATTATTTTGCCTGTTGATAACAGCATCCTATCCCATCTTCTGTTTAAAATCTAAAGAATGGGCTTTGGTGACTACCAGGACATTGAGTTTGAAATTACTGCACGATGATATCAGCATAACTGTAGTGGGATTGTGGCAATCTTTGACAGCACACTTAATAATACTAAAAATGAATCTCTTTTTCTAGGTGGTCAGACCCTACCAGACCATGTCCAACCCCTTGAGCAAGCTGACCGTGTTAAACAGCATGCACTCCCACTTCATACTGGCTGACAATGGAACGACAGGGAAATATGGGGCTGAGGTGAAGCTGCGCAGACAGCTGGAGAAGCACATCTCACTACAGAAGATTAACACCAGTAAGTACAGTAGAGGAGACAAAATCTCCACACAAAAATACAATTCACTTTTACAATGTAAACTTTAATAATGCCACATAAAAACAAATACTGCCTAAAATCTCTTCTCACATACAAGCACAATGCTTAACTGAATAACTAAAATCATCCACGTATTTATTGTAGACAACCTGACAAGATTTGTTCTAGAAAAATTGGAAAATCTTACATTTTAGGGAGAGGAATTGTATGAGTAATCACACTGAATATGAGTGTTTCTTTGCGCTGAAGGTGCTGTATTTTCTTGTTGCGGTGTCTGCTGCATGAGCAAATTTTATATAAATATAATGTGAAACATTACCAAAATGGTTCAGCCCGTTAAAAGCAAAGTTAGACACAACTTGGTCCCCTACTGTTTACATTTTAGTGATGAAGTGTAACTTTCTAAGAACTGTTGGAGTTTATGTATGAAGAAGGTGGGGTGGGGTTCATTTGTGTATTGTTTTACTTTTTCTGTAAATATCACGACTGATTTGTTTTATTGGCAGTTTTTGCACGTGTGAAAGCTTTTCGTAAAATTAGGCTATTGCATATCTGTTACACTGTTATAACTTTTTTAAACAAAAAGTTGGTTAATTAGTGCTACCTCCTAAATCTTTGTACATTTAGCATTTGTAGAATAAATTGTCAACAATATATTGCATTTGCCCATTCTGATTTGTAGAATACTAATTCTGACCTAGCAGAATTGTCAGACTTGATACAAACACATTTATTTTGTTACCAGTTATGAAAGACTGTGTCTCTTTCAAAAAAAAAAATTATGACTGAGCATGTTTTTCAGAGTAGATTTTCATTTCACAACTGAAACTCAGTGTGAATGTTTTAATGTAAACTGTAGATGTATAAAATATGCCTTTTGAGGTGTGAATGGAAACAAGTTGTTCACGTTGTGATAGAGGACAGCTGTCTAGTACTAATTGGTCGACTGATAAGATACAGCAATTGGCTTAGGCGATGACATGTTTAATTGATGCTATTAGGCTGTACAAGCAGAACTTTCCAGCTGCTCAGTGTAAGGTTGGCTAGGTTTTGATTTCCCTATCTGCAGGACTCCTTGAGGGCCTAGTTAAAAAAATGCATAATACAGATTAACCCGTTTAATATCACCCCGCTTAATATCACACCCCATTTATTATCATGATTTTTGAAAAAACACTCACCATGCACCATAGGTTATTTGAGAAATTAGCTCTCTAATATCGTCTCACAAACCCACTTATTTGTTTTGTGCAACCTGTCAAATGCTGCGTCGCTGGGCTTTATTAAGTAACCACAGGATATTATTAATTTCCAATGCAACTAACAACCAATAATCATCTCGGCTGATAAACTGACATTTTGTGCAGCCTGTTAAATTCTGTATGGGTGGTCTTAACAGGATAAAGTTCAGTTACAAATCACCAACGTCACCAAATTCTTATACAAATGCATAAAAAAATAATAACAACTGGTATTGATAGCTCTCATCACTCAATAATTCATGCCTTTTTTAGATAATGACACAAACGGTTTCATTCCAGTTAATGATACAATTTGTATTTGTCCTGTAGTAAACTATATGCATTTGTTTAAATGTAAAGAACGAATAAATGTACAGTATTAAAACTGCGGGTGATCATGCCGGTGTGGTGTCACGCGAATCTCCCCTGGGAACAGGCTTGTGGTTGTTGAGCCTGTTGCTAAGCAAAGGACGCATTCACGTTCCTTGCATATTCAGTTGCTGTGGGTTATTACTGGATTTCATTTAAATACCCTGACAATGATTCTTATAAAAGGACATTGCTAATACAGGATAATCGAAACGTTTTTACTGATCTCTGAAATTTTCAGATGACTGCATTGGAAATTGCCAGATTTGTAGCTAGTTGGTTTTGACAACAAATTTCGCCAAGTCAGCCCTTAAAGTCACTAGATTTGGCGAGAAATTCACTAAATTGGCAACACTGCTTGAAGGCGCAGAAAAAAAAGATTTGATTTTCACACGGCTTATTATTGCCTTGACACAACAAGGAAAAGAGATCGCTTCATCGGTGCCCAGGCACTGAAATTAGAGCAGTTGTGTGCCATTTAAGCATTTTCATAACACATCGGTAAAGATTCTTTAATTATTTAAAGTTAATTCTTAAGTCAAGGATCTGCCTATAGAAAAAAGGGAGGATTTGCTATGCACAATTATATGATCACTAACCTACACGTTAGAAACTAGTTTTATAGTAGTTAAGGAACGCAATACGGTACTGTACAAATAAGGTACAATGAAAATAAAATGTGTTTTAAGTAACCTGCATATCCTGTATCAATTATTATTTAAAACTCTAAGCTCATGCATGATGGTAGAATCTATTGATCATAAATATTCTCATTGTAGAGCTGATAGTAGATACTACGGTTTGTAACCAGAGTGATGATTGTATATAGTTTTGTGACGATGTAAAAAAACCACAAAAAAAACATTATACGTTGAGATATATATATATATATATATATATATATATATATATATATATATATATATATATATATATATATATATATACAGTGCCTATAGAAAGTCTATACCCCTTTCAAAATTTTCACCTTTTGTTGCCTTATAGCCTGGAATTAAAATGCATTAAAATATCTTTTTTTCATTTATCTACACATCCTACCCCATAACTTCCAAGTGAAAAAAAATATTTTCATTAATTTGTAGAAAATTAATTAAAAATAAAAACTGAAATAGCTTGGTTGGATAAGTGTCCACCCCGTGGAAGGTGTATGGCACCACCAAGACCCTGCCTAGATCAGGCCGTCCCCCCAAACTGGATGACCGAGCAAGAAGGAGACTGATCAGAGAGGCTACAAAGAGGCCAATGGCAACTTTGCAAGAGCTATAGGCTTTTATGGCCAAGACTGGTCAAAGTGTGCATGTGACAACAATATCCCAAGCACTCCACAAATCTGGCCTGTATGGTAGGGTGGCAAGAAGGAAGCCATTACTCAAGAAAGCCCACCTTGAATCCCGTTTGAAGTATGCAAAAAAACACTCAGGAGATTCTGTAGCCATGTGGCAAAAAGTTTTGTGGTCTGACGAAACTAAAATGGAACTTTTTGGCCTAAATGCAAAGCGTTATGTGTGGCACAAACCCAACACAGCGAATCACCCAAAGAACACCATCCCTACTGTGAAGCATGGTGGTGGCAGCATCATGTTATGGGGATGTTTCTCATCGGCAGGGACTGGGGAAAATGAATGGAGCAAAGTACAGAGCTGAAAACCTGCTGTCCTCTGCAAGAAAGCTGAAACTGGGACGGAAGTTCACCTTTCAGCATGACAACGACCCAAAGCACACAGCCAAAGCTACACTGAGTGGCTAAGGAACAAAAAGGTAAATGTTCTTGAGTGGCCCAGTCAGAGCCCAACCTAAATCCAATCAAAAATGTGTGGCATGACTTGAGAATGCTGTCCATCAACGCTCCCCAAGGAACTTGACAGAGCTTGAACAGTTTTGTAAAGAAGAATGGTCAAATATTGCCAAATCTAGGTGTGCAAAGTTGGTAGAGACCTATCCCAACAGACTCACAGCTGTAACTGCTACCAAAGGTGCTTCCACCAAGTATTAACTCAGGGGGGTTTTAATATATAATCTTTTCTCAATAAAAACTTTTTTCCCCTTAACAATGTGGAGTATGGTGTGTAGATAAGTGGAAAAAATCCTCATTTAAATGCATGAAACTCTGAGGCACTGACACAACAAAATGTGAAAAATATATATACTGTAGATAGATAGATAGATAGATACAATTTTAAAAAAGAGTGAAAAGGGAGGGTGACAAAATTTTGTTTGCCTAGGGCGGCAAAAATCCTTGCGCCCATCTGCATGGCAATCATGATATAAAGCGGGTTCATCTGTACTTCATGAATAGAATAGCCAATTTTTTCACATTGAAACAGGAAACAAAAATGCCATGACTGTTATTATGTACTATGTTTAATGATTGATTGTGCTTTAAGTTCCCTATGAATCTAAACCTTGTCGGAACATGGTGCTGTAACATGCACAGGACAATAGGTGGGTTCCAAACATACAGCTAAAATTTGGTTGGAGGTAACCACAGGTACTGTATGAGGGGGCAGCCAAAAAGACTGGTTGATGGAACAGAAACAATTGAGATAGTAGGAAACCAGAAGGAATTTGACTAGGTCAGGCTTCTTGCCTGACTGTGTCCTTCAGCTTATGTGACCCGTGGGCTTCCCTTTGTCATCCTATGCCTGAGAATATATGAAGGGGGCTGGGAAGGCAAAGGGACGTTCAACTGTCATCACTGGCATCTCCTTTGACCATTGCACCATCATCAAATGCTTTATGTGCTCATTCATGCTTAATTTCTTGCTCACCTCCTGTGTGACATTGATGCGTTCTCACGTCTGTCAATCTGATTTGCTTTCCTAGTGGGCCCGAGATGTCGCAGATAGATAAGGCTGCATGCTGGAGTCACATCTTTCAAAAGCACAGTTTAGGTGTAAAGAGCAGGCAATGAATATACTTCTATAGTTTAATTTCAAAAGTCAGAAAGAATATACTAATATAGTTTAATTTCAAGTCAGAATGAATATACTAATATAGTTTAATTTCAAGTCAGAATTAATATACTTCTATAGTTTAATTTCAAAAGTCAGAATTAATATACTTCTATAGCTTAATTTCAAGTCAAAATGAATATACTAATATAGTTTAATTTCAAAAGACAGAAGAATATACTTCTATAGTTTAATTTCAAAAGTTAGATATATCCTTGGAAAAAAACAAAGATATATTAAACAGTATGCAAATCTAATATTCCATAAACTTTCTTTTAATTTCCTATAATCAAACTTTATTATGTGTATTTATTTATTCATGAATAACAAAGAGGCTACCTGTAGCATCTTATAACTATGCAGACAAAAAATGGAAAAGGTTTCAGATACTGTTTAAATAACGTACCTGTAATTTTTCTTTTCATTGTTAAAATCCTGGCTTCCCATGTACCCGCATGGACCTCTCAGAACTACATTTCCCATCATCCTCCTGCTCACATATGTAACTGATATGGGAAATGTACTTCTGAGAGGTCCATGCAGGTACATGGGAAGCCATCTTGAGGCAGGGAATGTAATTTAATCTATGGGACCCACCACAAAAAACACATCAGAATTTATTTTTAAATGTCAATATTTATTTATTTAGGTCCTTTGAACATAAATCTGAACTCATTTTTTTTCATTAACATAAATCCTTAATGTATCTCCACAGATACATAGTACTATTACGGAAAAAAATATTAATCATTAATTAATCAAGCAAATAGAATGATTCTAAAATATGTGTAAACAACAGGTATTAAACTCTTCCTCTTTTTTATTCAGAATCTTTGTTCTCCTTGTGGCTAGCTGATCTTTGTGATGCCATCAGCTCAATTATGAAATCCAAAAAAGCAGTTTCGCTCTGCTACCAGGCACAAAAATGCACCACATTTCTCACTATGCACTCTTGTCAATTTTTGGCAAGCTCAATATTTGCATCTTCCTCTTTTCTCATGGAAGATTGGCCAGTGATCAAGTTTTTGTCTTTCCTGCAATCTTCATTGGCTACAGATGTCTGTCTTCTCCTTTGTTGGGTACTTCAAGCTCAGCACTTGGTCTCTCCCTCTTTTTCACTTTGCCCTTCCAGCACAAGGATTGGGCAATGTCAGTCTTGAAGGTGAAAAGAGACATCTGTTGCTTTCGGCTGACACCGCAGTCACTGGCACGGCGGTACATCAGCCATGCCACCACAGAGCACAAGTCCATTATGTGGAAAAAGATCTGCATATAGTACTTCTTGGAACACCCATTTCTATTTAAAGTGCAGCATTAATTATTCATGAATTCTCTGCCATTACTTTGGCACTTTTTATGCAATTACATACGATTGCTACATAACATCCTACTAGCTACTGTACTGTAGTCTTATTCAGAAACATTGTACAAAAAAGGTTATGTAACAGTATCAATTGTAAACTGTTACTACAGTAGTACTTTCCCCAACAAAAGATCCAAGTTGAACTCCAAAACTACACTACTGTACAAAAAGCATTTTCCTGATGTAGTTGAAGCTGAATATAGTTTTGCTCTTAAAAAAATAAAATAAAATCTATAACAGAAAAAGTGCCTGTATACTGAACCGTAACATTTCTTGCAGTCGCTCTGTTAACATTACAGAAGCTAGCTAGCTACTTCAGCTGCATAAAGTAATCTAACGTTGTTTGGATGGTACCTTCACATCTTGATATCAGTCATTGAGCATCTTCCCCCGTGGAAAGCGATATATGACAAAATAATAATTTAGGAAAAGTAGAAGTGCTGACGGCTCGAGTGCTGTCATAGGAGGCTGTGTGGTCCAGTGGTTAAAGAAAAGGGCTTATAACCAGGAGGTCCCCGGTTCAAATCCCACCTCAGCCACTGACTCATTGTGTGACCCTGAGCAAGTCACTTAACCTCCTTGTGCTCCGTCTTTCGGGTGAGATGTAGTTGTAAGTGACTCTGCAGCTGATGCATAGTTCACACACCCTAGTCTCTGTAAGTCGCCTTGGATAAAGGCGTCTGCTAAATAAACAAATAATAATAATAACATGTGGAGGGATTGGGCCGACTGCAAAACACAGAACACAAATAAAGTTCTTAAGCATTTTTTTTTTTATTAAATGAAGAATGCCTCCAGCCTTTCCAAATTACATACAATTATGTTGACCTACTCATTATATAGCCTACTGAAAAGTTTCACTTAGGTACGTTAGTTGTATATTATTATTATTAATAATAATGGATCAACCTACTGTCTGCTTGCGTGAGATTTGTGGTGCTGACTTCTCCTGGCCACAACCTCTGACAACCTGGGCTCGATTCCCGTTGTCGCAATGCGAAAGACTGAATGTAGGTGGTCATCAGTCAGTCTGGATCTCAATTTGGATTTGTTGGTGTTCATGGTGGAGAAGGTTTTCTCACAAGTGTACGTGCTTCCAAATAGAGAAGCCATTCGAAAGGCATGCTGGCGAAGTGCAGGGTAAGTTGTTGGTGAGAGGCTTTGGTAGAACTGTATCAGGCTTTGCTCCCGAAATGCAGTTTTTGCCGCTGAACTCTCCTGTAAATCAATTAGTTCAAACTGCATTTCTGCCAGAGCTCCTTCAGGGGCACATTTGAAAGGATCCTGAAAAATGACAAACGCCTGCTCATGGCTCCTGAAGTCCGAGAAGCGGCGACAGAATTCTGCCTGCAATTTTTTCCATGATCTGATTGTTTTTTGTCTGAGCGCAGGTGATCCAAAACCTTTCCTTCCTCTTCCAAGAGCTCTTTGCAGGCTGGGAAATGGGCTAAATTGCCTACCTTCAATTGCCCCTGCAACAGTAGGAGTTTTCTATCAAAAGACTTGACGCTGTCAAATAGAGCAGAAATTAGCTTCCCATGCCCTTGCAGCTTCAGGTTCAGATCGTTGAGTAGAGAGGTAATATCTGTCAGGAATGCCAGATCACAAATCCATTCAATGTCACTTAGCTGTGGCAAATCCTGCCCTTTCTGGTGCATGAAATCTGTGATTTCTTTTCTCAACAGAAAAAAACGCTTCAGAGTGGCCCCTCTGCTCAGCCACCTGACAGCTGTGAAGTAGATCATGTCCCCAAATTCAGCGTCTGATTGTTCCAAAAAGGCCTTAAATTGGCGGTGATTCAGACCTCTGGCTTTAATTAAATGAACTGTCTTGATAAAGATGTCCATGACCTGCCCCATCCCGAGTACGTGTGCAGCAAGAGCTTCTTGGTGAGTTATACAATGATAGTGAATTATGTCAACACCCCCGTCTTCCAAAACTGCTTATCAGCGCCACAGCACCCACCTTAACCCCCATCATTGCTGGAGCTCCATCTGTTGTGACACTGATCATGACAACTTGAATCAATGAATCAAGAGTGTGACACACAGAATCACATATGTCAACCCCTCTTGTTTGATCCTTGAGGCTCCGAATGAAAATGAGCATTGTGCTATGTCGCCGATGTCTGTGCTCTCATCCTCGCGGGCCGCACTTTGGGAACCCCTGGCCTAGGCTTACCCATGTATTAAAAAAATCACCAACACTCTAGCTATATTATTTTATTTGTAAGAAAGTCTTACCTTTTAGGTTTCCATGTGCTTCAGGCAAGACCTATGGTCAATGGAACAGAGCAGGATCAGTTTCCTTATAAGGTCAACATATGATGTTCTCTCATCACCACAGAACCTAAACCTCTGGGTAGGAGAGGATCCCTCATGTCCTTTGTGTTCATCACCTGCAACATTAAGGCACATTTTGACAGGATGTAAGGTGGCTCTTAGCCAAGGACAGTTTACTTGGCGCCATGACCAGGTGCTGCGATGTTTGGCCTTAGCATTGGAAGACAAGCGTAACATGACCAATAAGTTGCCACCTGTTCCATCAAAACATTACACACAAAAGACAACATTCCTCCGCCCAGGAGAGCAACCACCAAGAAAAGGTGTTAAAACCAATCCTCGCCCAGGACAACTGGAAGCTGCTAGAGACTGGAAAATGCTGGCAGATGTTGGTCAACGGCTTATTTTTCCACCTGAGATTGCCACCACTAACCTTCGAGTAGATATTGTCTTGTTCACCTGGTAGAGTTAACAGTGCCATGGGAGGATGCTGTAGATGAGGCGTATGAGAGGAAGAAACTGCGGTATGCTCAACTAGCCACTGAAGCGGAACAGCGAGGATGGAGAGTCTGGGTTTACCCAGTGGAAGTGGGTTGTCGAGGATTTGTGGCACACTCTACAACCCGGTTTCTCAGAGATGTCGGATTCAATGGCCAAGAGTTGCGTCGCACAGTGAAGAACTTATCTGAAGCAGCAGAGAGGAGCAGCAACTGGCTGTAGTTGAGAGGGAAAGATTCTGGCTGGGGATCTCAAGCACAATAGAAAGAAAGAAACGCTGATGTACAGGTAAGTAAGCTAGGCTGAGTTGAGTGGGGGACGGAGGGGGGTGATGCTGGGACGCCAGAATCACCGTCGAGCCCTCTTGAGGTGTCGTGGGCTAGTCGACGAAACACCGAGGATGGAAGGTGCCCACTTGAAGACCCCAGAGATGTACCCTACTTAGCTCAATCCAGACGGTTGTCATGCTGATGCGCTGGGGAGACCGCACTATGGTTGATCCCCGGAGCCAGCATCGCAGCCATTGTGTGTGCTGATGCGCTAGGGAGGCAATAAGCTGATCCCTGGAGCCAGCATTACACTCCAGCCATCAACACCAGACAGAAGGTTATCTACATAATCATATGGAAGGAAGCGCAAATGGATGGAGACACATATGGATCACATTAGTTTACTGTGAAGCTACGTCTTAGTTGGTGCTTATCTTGGCGAGAGCCGAGTTCAAATCAGCATGAAGTTTTAACATCTACTCTCATGTAATGGAAATCTTAATCAGCTCACAACAGGATGTCATAGTGTTTGGATGTCAAAACATGGTAAAGGAGAGTCACAGTGCCATCTGTTAGGTTGGAGGATTAACTCTGATGTGTTTTTTACTAAATGCAGTGTCTTATGATGCCTTTCATGAAACACAGCCTCTACAAGCAAGGGTTTTCTTAATGTATCTCCACAGATAAACACAGTACCATAGAGGGTTAAAAGTTTAAAAAAGTGGTCAAAATGTAAAAAAAAAAAAATAAAACAATACACACATCTTACGTAAACAGTTGTAGCAACACATGGGAACATGTAACACAATGAAATAAAAAGGTCCTTATGTACCTTATGTACAAGTTTTACTTGTTAAAAATAAATTATTGTGCATTTTTGCATTGAAAGCAGCATCTCATAAGTAGAGGCTGGAGTACAAGCTAATAATGTGGATGGTCTGGGCAGGGGTTCAAATGAAAATAAGGAAGGAAGCGGTGCAGCTGCAATGGGTCTGGAGTCAGATTTCGAGGTGAATACAAGGAGGATACAATTGAACTTCACTGTTTTCTGTTTTGCAGTGTTGGAGTCCAGTAGTTTAGCAAACTGCTTTCAGATCAATGTCCGGTTACAGACATTATTTCCCTCAATGCCAGCCCAGCTTCTGAATTTAGGTGCACCGCTGTACTTCTCAAGCAGTGGTTTGTATAGCGTTACGAGAGACTGGCTTTGTCGCTTAGTTTAGGCTAGTGTTCAGGATTTGCTGAGGAGCTTTGAGTGGATGCCGGTAAAAGGCTGTTGCATCGGGAGGGCATTTTGACAAATATTTTTTTAAAGCTCTGCACTGGACAACTGGGGTCTCAGTGTTAAAAAGCTGGAGACAATAATAATAATAATAATCATAATAATAATAATAATAATAATAATAATAATAATAATAATAATCACAAGTACAAAACAAACTGAACATATTACATCTGTCTTGGAAACTTTGCATCGGATACCTTTCAAATATCAGGTTTTTTTTAAGATTCTTCTGTTTACCTTTGAGACTGTCCGAGGAACTGGCCCTATATATATATATATATATATATATATATATATATATATATATATATATATATATATATATATATACAGTACTGTGTAAAAGTTTTAGGCAGGTGTGAAAAAATGCTGTAAAGAATGCTTTCAAAAATAGACATGTTAATAGTTTATATTTATCAATTAACAAAATGCAAAGTGAGTGAACAGAACAAAAATCTACATCAAATCAATATTTGGTGTGACCACCCTTTGCCTTCAAAACAGCATCAATTCTTCTAGGTACACTTGCACACAGTTTTTGAAGGAACTCGGCAGGTAGGTTGGCCCAAACATCTTGGAGAACTAACCACAGTTCTTCTGTGGATTTAGGCAGCCTCAGTTGCTTCTCTCTCTTCATGTAATCCCAGACAGACTCGATGATGTTGAGATCAGGGCTCTGTGGGGGCCATACCATCACTTCCAGGACTCCTTGTTCTTCTTTACGCTGAAGATAGTTCTTAATGACTTTCGCTGTATGTTTGGGGTCGTTGTCATGCTGCAGAATAAATTTGGGGCCAATCAGATGCCTCATAGTATTGCATGATGGATAAGTATATGCCTGTACTTCTCAGCATTGAGGAGACCATTAATTCTGACCAAATCCCCAACTCTATTTGCAGAAATGCAGCCCCAAACTTGCAAGGAACCTCCACCATGCTTCACTGTTGCCTGCAGACACTCATTCATGTACGCTCTCCAGCCCTTTGGCGAACAAACTGCCTTCTGCTACAGCCAAATATTTCAAATTTTGACTCATTAGTCCAGAGCACCTGCTGCCATTTTTCTGCACCCCAGTTCCTGTGTTTTCGTGCATAGTTGAGTCGCTTGGCCTTGTTTCCACGTCGGAGGTATGGCTTTTTGGCCGCAAGTCTTCCATGAAGGCCACTTCTGACCAGACTTCTCCGGACAGTAGATGGGTGTACCAGGGTCCCACTGTTTTCTGCCAATTCTGAGCTGATGGCACTGCTGGACATCTTCCGATTGCGAAGGGAAGTAAGCATGATGTGTCTTTCATCTGCTGCAGTAAGTTTCCTTGGCCGACCACTGCGTCTACGGTCCTCAACGTTGCCCGTTTCGTTGTGCTTCTTCAAAAGAGCTTGGACAGCACATCTGGAAACCCCTGTCTGCCTTGAAATTTCTGCCTGGGAGAGACCTTGCTGATGCAGTATAACTACCTTGTGTCTTGTTGCTGTGCTCAGTCTTGCCATGGTGTATGACTTTTGACAGTAAACTGTCTTCAGCAATCTCACCTTGTTAGCTGAGTTTGGCTGTTCCTCACCCAGTTTTATTCCTCCTACACAGCTGTTTCTGTTTCAGTTAATGATTGTGTTTCAAACCTACATATTGAATTGATGATCATTAGCACCTGCTTGGTATAATTGTTTAATCATACACCTGACTATATGCTTACAAAATCCCTGACTTTGTGCAAGTGTACCTAGAAGAATTGATGCTGTTTTGAAGGCAAAGGGTGGTCACACCAAATATGGATTTGATTTAGATTTTTCTTCTGTTCACTCACTTTGCATTTAGTTAATTGATAAATATAATCTATTAACATGTCTATTTTTGAAAGCATTCTTACTTTACAGCATTTTTTCACACCTGCCTAAAACTTTTGCACAGTACTGTATATATGTATGTCAGCTGCTCTCTTCAAGTTCAGAGCTGCTGGCTGTTACCTTGACCAGGTGTGTCACTCTGGGAGGTCGGCGTTTCTCCACTAGTGCGCCTAAACTTTGGAACTCGTTGCCACTAGTTGTGATAGGCTCTCATTCTCATTTTTTTAATGTAAATCTTGTTTGTAATGTTTGTAATTATGTTTTTTATTTTAGGTATGACATTGTACTTTGTAGTTATTTATTTATTTTTTGTATTTTTTCCTGTAAAGCGCTTTGGGATGGCATTGCCATTAAAAGCGCTATATAAAAATACATTGATTTATTGATTGAGTGATTGATTGAAATATTGTAACCTGGCCAAAACAGTAGAAAATGTATTCCATCAATGTAGAATTGTTGCACTATTCAGATTATTTTATTAATGTTGTTATTTGTTAGAATTTAACAAATGTAGAATATTTAGGTTGCTATTTCATGTGTTATTTTATTCTGAATACAGCAAAAATGATGGTACTCTGTTGTGTAGTGAGCAGCTAATGTGATACTGTAGCTTTTATTGGAAAACTAACGCGCACTGTGACGTTGTTGCTCACTGCTTGAGTAAGGTTGTGTTTTTGACTGATCTTCAGATCGGGTTTGGGTTAAGTGAATTTTCTACATCGCGATGGGGTCATTTGCAAGCCAACCCCATCCCAAACACAAAAAAATTTTGGGGGTCTAAAAATTAATTAACCCCAACCCGATGGGGTCGACCCGATCTAGATGGGGCTGTATTCGGGTTGGGGACCTAACATATATAAGCAATCTTGCAAATGAGACTGTTCAGTTTGTTTAAACTATTATGATTTATTCATACAACATAACAAAACAACAATAACATTCAAGTAATTAGTCAAAGTAACTTCTATAGAATTAACTGAAAGAGATTCTCTCAAAATCACTAACTTAAAACTGTAAGTTGAATGCAATGACAATGAAAACTTTTTCATAGTTTACCATACACAAAACAAACAAGAAATACACATTTAGTTACAGTTGTTCTTTAAAGGTAATGCTCCATTACTGAAATATCAGATTCTGTATCTAAGATATTCTCCACTAGTATGTGCCAAAGTAACTCCTAGCAGGGGTGGCCAAACCTCCTGACCCTACGGGCCACATACCAATATTTTCATATGGCCGAGAGCCGCAAGACACATTGTAAAACATGAAATGTTTGCAAGCAAGACTTGTTTTATATATATTTTTTTATTCTGTCAAACATTATAACAGAATATTGCACATACTCAGTGCAGTAGTTGTTATAAGAACATAAGAATGTTTACAAACGAAAGGATGCCATTTGGCCCATCTTGCTCGTTTGGTTGCTGGTAGCTTATTGATCCCAAAATCTCATCAAGCAGCTTCTTGAAGAATCTCAGGGTGTCAGCTTCAACAACATTACTGGGGAGTTGGTTCCAGACCCTCACAATTCTCTGTGTAAAAAAGTGCCACCTATTTTCTGTTCTGAATGCTCCTTTATCTAATCTCCATTTGTGACCCTGGTCCTTGTTTCTTTTTTCAGGTCTAAAAAGTCCCTTGGGTCGACATTGTCAATACCTTTTAGAATTTTGAATGCTTGAATCAGTTTGCCGCGTAGTCTTCTTTGTTCAAGACTGAACAGATTCAATTCTTTTAGCCTGTCTGCATACGACATGCCCCTCAAACCTGGAAAAAGTCTGGTCGCTCTTCTTTACACTTTTTCCAGAGCAGCAATATCCTTTTTGTAGCGAGGTGACCAGAACTGACCAATGCATTGTAAAGTTTTAAATTCAACACTTTGCACTTTGCACTATATATCAGAGAATCTTGTTGGCCCATTTTATAGCTTCCCCACATTGTCTAGATGAAGACATTTCTGAGTCAACATAAACTCCTAGGTTTTTTCATAGATTCTTTCTTGAATTTTACTATCTCCCATATGGTATTTCTAATGCACATTTTTATTACCTGCATATAGTACCTTACATTTTTTTCTATAAAATGTCATTTGCCATGTGTCTGCCCAGTTCTGTATGCTGTCAAGATAATTTTGAATGACCTTTGTAAACTATACTGGAATCTAAGTCATTAGTGTAGTTTAGGAATAGCAGAGATCCCTGATACTCCACTGGTTACCTCACTCCATTTTGAGGTTTCTCCTCTAATCAGTACTTTTTGTTTTCTACATGTTAACCACTAATCCATGTGCATGCATTTCCTTGAATCCCTACTGTGTTCAGTTTGAGAATTAATCTTTTATTCGAGACTTTATCTCTTGATGACAGCAAAATACACAAGAACAAGGGATAGAACAGAGCCTACAGTTTGTGTAATTTTTATTGTGCAGTGTATTACACTTTAAATGTAACACTGGTGTTTTTCTATTATTTTGGTTTATACTGTATGTAGTACACACTTTAAATAAAATATATTCAGTTATTATGAAGCAAAATACAATAACTACCCTGATTTCACCAAAACCACCACATAAAAACACACATTTCTGTAAGGATTCTTTTTGACAAGCTCTTGAAGATCTGAATAATGTTTTAAAAAAAAGATGTATGGCTGCTGTGTGTATTAAATACTGCTGAGAGCTTTGTGCATGACAAATGCACTGTATTTATTTTGGTAGGGATTACAGTACCTGCTCATGACGTGTCGTAAGATATGTACATATAATATTAATTTTAGACCTGCAATATAACATGTAAACATGCATTCTCTAGTCTAGTGCCAACACGCCAATTTTATAAAAATATGAAAATATAAATTTTATAAATTTTTATAATTTATAAATTTTATAAATTATGAAAATATTCATTCAGGACGTTTGGCACGAGTGATATTCCATTGCATACAAAACTCGCTTGAGTCGTTACATCAGCTTCTTTACGGAACTCCGAAAGGAGCATCTGTTGACTGCTGAGGCATGCTTTTAAAGAGGCCTGCTTGTTTCTCCTTAAGTCTAATTCAGGAGGATATTCAGATGATTTTGTTTCATAATGACATTTGAGGCTGCTTGCCTTGTACAGACTACAATGTGGAAGCGATTTATTGCACATGAGACAGGTTTACCACTGTTTTCAGTGAAAGCAAAAAACTAGCAAAAACAGTACTACAAAATAACTTCTGCTCATTCCTGAAATAGTGTTATGTTGTACCGTAGGTTTTATGATACAGGAAAACATCAAATAAGTAAGATAACTGTCAACTTTCTTTATTTATCAAGTATTTTAGTTAATTGCATTTTGTCTTATCAGTGTTACTTTGTCAACTAAGACATTTAAAAGGGACATTTAAAAGATGTCCAAAAAAAGGGACAGAATACATGGCAGGGATGAGTGAACCCATTAAGAAATAATCCAGAACAAACCAGATCTCTGATAAATGAGATAAATGTCTATTATTGGAAGGTACTTCAAATTAATCTAAATAACTCCTTCACTACGAATTCAAATTAACTAACATCTAAACTTGTAAAAAAAAAAATAGATAACCAATGCAAGATATCTAAGGTTCCTGACAGACCAATCAAAATACATTCACACTCATAATTAACCCTAGAGAAGTCATTTGTAGCACACGTGATATCAACAGCCAATATACAGTAGTGAGAACTGGTGTGACCTGCAGCGCAATTAACAATTGCTAAGAATAGACAGAACATAATGCATCCACTGCTGTGACTCTAGAGCCTTTTCAATACATCAATGTATATGCCATGGTGGCATCACTGCAGGTGTATTTCAAGATGCTAAATTATTTACTCAGAAAAGAATGCTGTACTTTTCCTAAAGCTGTGACTTAACTCCCCCTCTCAGCTTCTCTGCATGTCATGGATTACTTTATATAAACAATGTACTTACAGCTAGTGTGCTGAGCTCATTGCATTTGTAATTACTTAGTCATCAGACATGATCAATGCTTTTTTAAATCTTTTTTTATTGATTTGAACTCGAGTCCTTCTAAATGAAAAGGCAGTACATTTTACCGTGGTCATCTTCATTAGCTAAGTTGGCAATAGGTAAATGTCAGCTCCTGGAAATCGAGTGACTCTTGCTCATTTATCTCCTCTTTTCCCAGGAATTGGACAAGGGGTTCCGGTGGTTGCTCTTATCGTGGAAGGAGGTCCTAACGTCATCTCCATTGTGCTGGAGTATCTGAGAGACACTCCTCCTGTGCCTGTGGTTGTCTGTGATGGCAGCGGGCGTGCTTCCGACATCCTTGCATTCGGGCACAAATACTCTGAGGATGGAGGGTATGTTATAATCCGGTTTGTTAAGAAACCACATGTGTCCTCTGAATGATCTTGAAACTCCCTGTGACAGGAATGACTGGGCGGTGACGTCAGGCAGAGGCAGGAAGGTAAACAAACCAGTACTGCTGATTAAAGTAAATGACGCTGCGCGCTGTTTTTATTAACAAAAATAAATAAAATATTCAAACAAAAACACTGTGCTCACAGAGTGAACAAAACAGTCAAACAAAACAAGCCTCGAACACAAAATATATAAAACACAGATCAGGCTGGGCAGATTGCCGTCACTGTTCCTATGTTTAATTGCAGTTTTGATTTTCTGTCTCGCTGCTTGCTCTCTCCTCTCTAACACCCACCGCGAGCTGGAGAGCTGCAGGCTTTTATATTCAGGTGACCATCTCCCGATTAGCAACAAAATTAATCACTTAATTAAATTCGGGAGCTGGCCCCCTTCTGCACGAGTTTATTAATTTACTGTGGATGGGGCTACCCATCTACGCTACTAAACAAAACAAAATCGGCTACGCCGTCCTAAATACATAAACAAAACAATAACAAAACCTGCAGCGCCTCGCCGTCATAAGTATAATAAATAAACCATAATACTAATAATAATAATAATAATAAAATACAAAATAACATGGGGGCTGAGGGGGAAAACCCCGTTCTAAAAATAAATAAACAAAACAATGTACCGTGCACCTCGCCCTGTTACACTCCCTCACAGTTGTTGTAAATGGCATTTAATCTACAATGACCCATTGTGATGACTTATATTGGCTATTCAGAGTAATAGTGTCCATAGTTATTCCCCCCATGGTTAATACTTGTGCATTATATTCACAAAAATGCAGTTTGCTTGCGTAAAGTTATGTTTCCTATATTAGATAATTTGTCTAATTCACTCAGTTTCAAGTCCCAAAGACATTCTTTCTTACCTGGACATATACAGTATTTATTTAACCCTTATAAAAGAAATACTGTAAATTGACTGTACTTTGGATATTATGGGTACGGTATTTTACATAACTTGCAGTACTACAGTACTGAAAGATAAATATTACCCAATATCTTGTGTACAGTATATGAATGTATGTCATTTGAAATACATTCCATTTTTTCCTAGGATTCACCTGCTCAATGCAGAAGAAAACCAGCATTAAGAAATAATTTCAGTGTCCACTGGCTTTCTCCTATAACAGCATTAATGAAAACAGAGAAATTCCTATTTAAATATTAATATTTAAATAAGGTACCTTCAATCTAATTATTTGCCCACATGAAACATGGCAGAAATTAATTTTGAAAGCTATTAGTGAATAACATTGATGTGAATCTGTGCCAGTGTGGCAGGGTGAAAGCCCTGCAGGTGCACGGGGGTGTGTGTGTGGGGGGGAGTATTTGGTGGCAGGGAGGGAGTTAAATTCGTCCCTGCAAAAACACGTGGTGATGTGGCAGGAGTCGTCAATTGAATAAGTGATTAAATGATTAATTAAGCCACAGGTGTATAAATAGGGTGATAGTGTAGGTAGTGATGGTGAAGGAACGGTGCAGTGTTTACCGTACCTAAGGTAACAGTAGCTAGTGTAAGATCAATGCTAATCAGGTTGTGTGACACCAGCCGTTAGTGAGTGAGGACCTAGATGTTTGTTTGTGATAAATATTCTCTTTGTTATCCACCTTCAAATCTAATTTCCCCCTGTTGAACCAATGGAGTTCAAGCCATGTTGTGCTGCTACATTTTCCCACCGGACAGACAAGAGAAATGTACAAGCATTTAATGATAATTGTTTTGTGAAAAGCATTTTCATTTTTTGTTAAATATGCATCACACAACACTGTTCTCCCTTAACTGTAGCCAATCTATGAGAATCCTGGTCACAGCAAGTTAATACATTTTGTATTTCTATCATCGATTTTCTTCACAAATCTCATTACTTCATGGCTTTTTTTTATCAGAAATGTATTTGAAGCTAAACATCCTTGTCTCATACACCAGGGTCATCAACGAGTCTCTGAGGGACCAGCTACTGGTCACAATCCAGAAGACCTTTAACTACAGCCGTACCCAGGCCCAGCACCTCTTCATAATACTGATGGAGTGCATGAAGAAGAAAGAGCTGGTAAGTGCCACAAAGCCCAAAAAGCAAGATTGACAAGGGTTATCTGATACAACTTTGAAGTTCAGAAGCTGTTCATTAAACACTAAGATTCTATTTTGTTTTTTTTTGTTTGTCTTAAATTTAATTTATTTGTTCGAAACAATGCACATAATTTGAGTTACAAACATCATGTATAAAATGTTACACTCAAATGTGTGTCTTGGCCTTTTTTGCCTTTTTAACATTCCAGTTTAATTAATTCATTCATTAAGTAAGTAAGTAAGCAATATTACTGACGACATAAGGTGTTGTTTACTTTGCTTGTTTGTTTCCTATGTGTGTGAAAATGTATTAATATTATTGTTTCTTATTTGATTATTTTTATGTTATTTATGTAACTTTTGTTTGGCAATGTGTATTTTTTCATTGTTTTCTTTTATTTACAAGTTGTTGTTTTTGTTTTGTATGTATTTTTGTTTGTACTTTTAATAAATGTATTCTTCATATTTATGTGTTTTATTTGTGCCTTGAACATTTTTTCAGGTTCCTAAAACAAAGATGAGACTTAATTCCCGATAATTCATTGGAGTTACTTGTTGGAATGATGCTCATTTCCTACGTTTACTTTATACAGAATCAATGTGTTCATTTGTATAGTGAAACCAGAATGCAACAGATATTCTTGAAAATAGTCATTATATACAGTACATGCACCTTTCTATAAGCTTTTCCACCATTCATTGCTAAAGAAGGGCACAACACTCAAGTTACTATTGTCTATACAGGTATTCAACATTTTGTTTAAATACTAAGACATCATTTTCCACAGCTGTAAAACATTTACAGTACCTGATCTTTACAGCACCGACTATACATATTGTACTGTCATGTGGCTGGTAATCATTCTACAGCTCCCTGGTCTGGTCCTAAGTGTCCTTCATAGTATCGGTCAACAGTGGTTTCTCATGTGTTTGAAAATAAGACTTACCTGTGACTGCATGTGTTTCTTCTACGTTTGTATTGGAGGTTTGACTGGAATCCACATTGTGATGCAGCTGTCAATTAGGGATGATCACTGAAAATGAGTGTTGGATCTTTAATGAATAAAAGCACTTGGTTGTGGAGAGAGGCTCAATGCTCCTCGGATGATAGCATTTATAGCTCTTTTTAAGATCTCAATCATATGATCCTCAAGAGTTCATCTTGATTTTAATGAACACTCGATAACACTTAAAACCATAGTAACTAGAGGATAAGAACTAGTCTTGTTAATCCCCTTGGGCTCTGTAACTGTCTAAATTCTCATAATTCCAAATCCATGGAATAATTATGATCCAACAGCTATCGAGGAAGTAAGGCTACAAGACATATGATTTATTATAGATGTACATGGACCTGTTTTCCTATGAAAAATAATTTTTCCAATCTTTATTATTCATTTTTATCTTTGTTTTTAACTTGGGCTAGTTTCTAATTCATGCAACCCCTACGTTGGGAAATTTAAGTAAAGCTGATTGAAGATGTGAAGCATAAATAAAGAACATCCTCTATTCCACCAGCATAAAGCATTTCCTTCAGCAATGGGGAACAGTATGTGTGACCAGAATTGGATATTTTGACTTGCTTAAAATAAACATCATAGTTAGTGCAATACTAAAAAATGCTAATGCTAATGCTAAGATATACCTTCAACTCTGCAGAGAGAGAGATCAAGTAAAGACGCAGCTTGAGTTTCATAACACGTTTGGATTTCCAAAAGTCATAGGATGTATTGACTGTACTCATGTTCCAATAAAACCACCAAGCATGAATGAGGCTGCATTTAGAAATCGCAAACAATACCACTCCCTTCCCTGGATCCTGTCATGATGCATATATTCTGCAAAGGAGCAAAATATTCAGGCTGTATGAAACTGGTGCATTCACTGACAGCTGGCTACTTGGTGAGTGTGACTTTGTTAAATTACCCAAACGATTTTTAGAACAATATTGGCTTTGTAATTCTGAAAAAAACTGATACAAACCACATAAATGTGTTAGTATTCTCATTTTACTACACAATGATGCATATTAGAGCACATTTCATATAGTCTACTGCAGTATTCACATTTTCAACTCAAACAGTGGCAAGCCATTATAAATAAAGTAAATAAAACAAATAAAGCGTTAATCTTCTTGGAGATTACTTGCAGCAGTTATTTGTCAGCCCTAATTGAAAGAAATTATGATACGTAACTTGACAGGATTTAACTACAAATCCAGTATGTCTCTTTGTTTTTCTTTGTCTACAACTCTTTGCAAGCAAGCAACTGGCTTCAGCAATATGATTTTTCCTACAGCGTTTACCACATACATTTTCATGTATAATTGAGTCATGGGTGTCTAATGGACTTATGTGTATGTTTTCCTCTTCATGTATATTGTTATCACTTAAATGATTTGCAGTGATTGAGCAGCCTTCTTCCATAACATCAATATTGATTGTGTCCAGGGGTGTAGTGCTGGGGGGTCGCAGTGGGAGCGCTGCTCCCCCACTTCTTTTGGGCAGGGAGAGCACCACTTCTGGGTTTTTTTCTTAATATTAGGCTACTGGACAGAAAGAGCATCCTGTACACCCACACCATCGAATACATATTTGTCTATAAGGTGCAATACTTTTAGTTCCATCTCAGTTAATGTTTCTTTGGGCAGTGGTTCTCTACCTGTTCCTGTTTCAGATGCTCCAATATGTGCTTGCTTGTCTTTTGTCCTTTTAAGATCTGCACTTTTTTTAAATTTGCTTTGTGTCTCTTTTCATACAGGAGACTGCATTGATGTTGTCTCTGATTTGATTCCATATTCTTTCTTTTGCGGTTGCTCCCAGCCTCAAGCTTCATTCTCCAAACAGTTCTTCGTTGTTTTTCAGGAGTCCATCAATCAAAAGATCAATTTGAGTCAGCGCGGGGGTGGTAGCCTTGAGCTGAGCCTAAAAATAATTGGATATTCTAAATTGGGATAAAATAATAAAAAATAATGGGCTGTCCTGTGCTACGAGTCCTGGAGGACTGCGATCATTTCAAATCAGCGCCAAACAGGTGCACGCAAGGCAAGCGTAAAGTGGGTGCAGAATTTGAGCGCAAGTAGGACTGGATTGCACCCTATTTAAAATCCACCTGATAGTTAAAAAAACATACCAGGAGGTCTGGGGATTAAAGCAAATTGGAATTAACCAAATACTATCATAACTTTAAGAGCACACATCTGGAGATTCAGAAAGTAGGTTTCTGCAATTGTTGTATTCTAACCATATTTCCAGCTCCCCACTCTATCTGCTTTTATTGTACATGGTCCAGTTTACTATATTCTCTAAGATATAAAGCTACTGAACTGTAATCCATGGGCTGTGACTGTGACAGAAGATGATTCAAGAATTTCTGGCCAAAACAAAATGCATATCATAATGACTGTATGTTCCTTACATGCAGATAACACAAGTATTTACACCACTTCTACCAAATACTTTCTGAAGTATTTCACTGTAAATCTTTCTAACGGTAGCTTAAGTCTTAGACTAAAACCATCAGGGCAAAGGGTCAGAATACATTCAGGGCTACTGGGGAATGTGAGCAACACCAATGTTGGAATTTTTCAAAAATGTCTGCTAAAGTTCTCTTTTGCGGTATTCCTAGTTAGACTTTAACATTATCACTGTCTAACAGGGTCATTAATCACAGTGCCTAAAATGAATAGTGTAATAAATCCCAATTAAAACAATTACACAAATCTATCTAAAATATAAACATGATTTGGGGTATATCTAGGGCTTTTGTTTTTCAGTTTTTATTAATTCAATTTTTCTGTGCTTATTTTTAGCTATTTACGAGTTTTATGTAAATAGTTTTTTTTTTCAGGGCTTTCGCTTTTTATATGCTGTATGAAATTATTGTTTTTGGTTACTTTCCAAAATGCTTGGGCACAGACATATTCTTCTGGGGTTTTTGTGTGTTTAGGCATTTTTTTACATTTCGCCACAATTTGCAATTCTGTTTTAAATTCTTCCTATCTAGCTGCAATATAGCTTTAAATCCTGCTAACAAACCTTCTAATTGTAACCTCGTTTTAAATCTCACGTCCAATAGAAATGTAGAATTTGCTGCCACTGAGTTGTTGGGGTGGTTTAAAGTATTCAGAACGAATCAATGATAGATACAAGTCTGGAAGGAGGGACATTGCCCAAGGGGTGAAGTCAATGTGAATTGAGTCACCATTTCCAGTGTTTTTCTGGTGTTTATTGGCTGTACACGGATTTCATTTGGTTTTGTATGGGGGTATTTTATTGTTTTTTTTTATTGGTTAAAAACGAAAATCAGAAGCCCATGATATATCCCATATGTGCACATCACATGGCTAAATAAATATTAGCGGCTCATAACGCTGTATATACATTGTATCACTTAATTAACCATTTGATATTGGTTTCATCAGAGCCCCTTGTGTTAATTTTGTTTTATTGCAATCTTGCATTCCCCATGGCTTGTTCTGTGACAGTACTGTATTTCGGTTAGATTAGCCACAGCATTTATGGAAATACTCCTGAGCACTTTCTGCCAGCTCTGTATATTAACACCTCAAACACTTGTCTTACAGAGTCACTGTGGTTAAGAGACATTAAAAAGACATAAAGCAGACAAAATGACTCCATTGGGTTTCTGAAAGGGACCTCAGTTATAGAATGTAAAACACTATACAACCTTCCTTGTTCCTTGTTGTTTCTTTATGGAACTAATTGAATATGATGCATTTAATCTGTCACCTCATATTTATTTTTCAATTTAAAAAAAAGCTTTGGCCAGGAGGATTATTTAGCACCTGATGTCAATGTGGACAATGCAAGTGGAAAACTGCCACCATTAATAAACAATTTAATCAATTAACCTAAGCGGTGGATCTAAATAATGTAACACCATCTTTACTGGAGTGTAGAAAATAGCATGTAACTCTGCCTTGCCACTCTTGAGATATAATTATTCACATTAAAAACATGTCTGTTTATTAAAACAAGGTCCTATATTTATAAGAATTCATTTGAATTATGGGTAGATTAAAGGGAGAATATATCATCTACACTTACATAATATTTAATGTCTTGCCTGTTCAATATGATATTTTGTGATAGACAGGATATTAAATAAGTTAAAGACGCATAAGAAGACAAACAAGAAATGTAATACTTCAAAGATGTAAATGGTTTATACTATCCCTATTTCAGTATGACTTTGTGTTCTGAAGAGGGATATAAAAGGGCATATTTACAGAATTTAATCTGATACCAGAACAACATTGGTGTATTATTATGACGAGGTTAAGTATTTAGGAGGCTGTGTGGTCCAGTGGTTAAAGAAAAGGGCTTGTAACCAAGAGGTCCCCGGTTCAAATCCCACCTCAGCCACTGACTCATTGTGTGACCCTGAGCAAGTCACTTAACCTCCTTGTGCTCCGTCTTTCGGGTGAGACGTAATTGTAAGTGACTCTGCAGCTGATGCATAGTTCACACACCCTAGTCTCTGTAAGTCGCCTTGGATAAAGGCGTCTGCTAAATAAACAGATAAATTTTGCTTTTACTTTATCACTCCTTTCAACATATTAAATTCTGCAAAGTCAAGATACTAAGGCAGACCAGTAAAAATGCAACTATTGGTTCACTTATTTTAGAAAATCTTTGTTTAAAAATTAAGAGTACTGCTTGATTATTCATGAGATCAACCAAAACTGAAATCATCACATTTGCATATAAATCAGTCTTCAAACTGAAATCAGAAAACAACCAGGGGCGTAGAAGGAGGTAGTACATAAAAGGTTAAACAGCAGACACACAAGCTGGCATGCAGGCCGCTTATATAGCCCCAGACCCTTCAATGCTACAACATTCATGCAGATTAAGCAATAGTCTTGTTGGCCGGCTGGCCAATCAGGGTGCTTCCGCCACACCCTTCCCCTGCCCCCCTTGTTTCCCACCAGCCAAGCCCTAGGCGCTTTTCCCACATACAGCTGTGCTGGTGCAAACATCAACAAGCAAACCCCGCCCCCAGCCTCCGTTACAATATGTATATACTTTAAATGAGAAAAAAAGCTATTATGAGCTCATATTAATTTGCAAGTTACTCAAAATTCAAAAGAATTCAAAAAAGCTTTACTGTCCATTAAATAGAGTTTAAAATGTGTTTTCAGCTTACACCGTGGCTCAGTACAAAAGAAACATACAACAATGTACACACAGCATCAATCAATAATAAAATAATAATCCATGCTGGCATAAATAGCAGGGCAGCAGCTCATTGATGTTATGATAAGACTGTGCTTGAATTCCCACTAAAGGTACCCAGAAGAACATCAAAACAGACAGACTCCAGAATTGCTTTCAATGAACGATCAGAATTGCCACTACAAATATGTACTGGTCATAGCCTCAGTAAATTTCAAGGCTCCAATTAATGGATATGAATGCAGTAGGAAGCTCTGAGAAGCTCATGTATTTGTATCTGATGGTCTGTACCAGGACTTGCATATAAATTTTGTGGCCAATAATTGTTCATTTTTTCCAGTGACACAATTGTCTGGCCTGCACTGAGGGTCAAAGATCTTCTGCTTTAACATTGAAACTTCTGTCCGTGCCTAAGCGGTGCATCATTGGAATCCAAAGAGTTCTGGTACAGACTTTTCCCCAATCTATATAATGTAAAATCTGCCTCATTTTTTATTCCGAGCCTTCTCTTTTCAAAACAATTCCATTTTTAAACACAATTCACCTAGATTTATTTAGAGACACCCCTCCTTAACACATATGTGTTATTATTTCTACGATCAATGTTTTCACCTGGCCTGACAAGAGCTCTTTATCGCCAAAGTGCTGTTGGAAATTGCCTCTGTCATGCATATTCATGAGCAGTCAAGACTGGGGCATGGTTTGGTTTGGTTTGGTAGCGGGTATATTAGGCCTATTATTATTATTATTATTATTATTATTATTATTATTATTATTATTATTGCAATCACTACTACAAATAGTACTAATGCCTCGGAGCTGTTCTGCATTTAATTGTGGCAACACAGTAAAAAAAAGAAAATGTAATATTTCCCTATTCAATTTTATGTGGGATGATCTTTTGTAAGTTTTACAACTCCTGAATTCAGCTTTTTACTTATATACAGTAGATGCTGTTTGGTAGCCATCAAAAAGTTGTCATTATCTGAAAGTTGTCAATAAGTGAAAAATCATAGGATTGGTTCCTCTAAAAATGTTAATAAAAGCGGCATCTATTATATAAATTATATATCTGTTTTTAATGTTTTTCTGTACGAATTGACATAATGTCTGATGATTTGAATTGTGATAAATATAAATTGTTTCGGGGCTCCCGAGTGGCGCATCCAGTAAAGGCTCCCGAGTGGCGCATCCAGTAAAGGCGCTCCGCGTGGAGTGCAGGATGCGCTCTATAGCCTGGACGTCGCCGGTTCGAGTCCAGGCTATTCCACAGCCGACCGTGGACGGGAGCTCCCAGGGGGCGGCGCACAATTAGCTGAGCGTCGCTCAGCCAGGGGGTCCTCGGCTCACCGTGCACCAGCGACCCCTGTAGTCTGGCCGGGCGCCTGTGGGCTTACCTGTAAACTGCCCGAGAGCTGCGTTGTCCTCCAATGCTGTAGCTCTTGGTGAGTCCGCAGTGTGAAAAAAAGTGGTCGGCTGACGGCACACGCTTCGGGGACAGTGTGTGTTCGCCTTCGCCCTCCCGAATAATAAATAAATAATTGTGAGTATATATATATATATATATATATATATATATATATACAAAATAGAGCAATACATATGCAACTAAAGTTGCAAATATGCCTGTAACAGGGCGAGCAGCCCTGTACAGGATTTATTTATTTTAGATCGGGTCTCCCCTCCGCCCGGGTTATTTTGTATTTGTTTGTTTGTTTATGTATTGTTTTATTTAGTGACGGCAAAGTGCCGTGTGTTTTTTTGTTTTATGAAACCTTGTGGTAATGTGTGGCTGTCGGCTACTGCGTTGTTAATCTAGCCGGCAGTCACACATAATTAATAAACTCGTGCAGATTGTGGCCGAGGGGGAAAGGATAATTACCAGCTAGTTAAACCCCTCGGCCACGGTATATAAGCCTGCAGCTCTCTGCGCTCGTGGTGGGTGTTAGAGAGGAAAGAGCGAGCGGAGCGAGAGAAAGACAAAACTTTATTTAAAAAATATACAGGAACAGTGACAGCGACTGCCCAGCCTGACCTGTATTTATTATTTTGTGTTTGTGATTTGTTTCATTTAAATATTTATTTTCGCTCTGTGAGCAAGTTTCTTTTTGTTAAAATATTTTATTTCTTTTTGTATTATTTAAAAATAAAACGGCGCGAGCGCCTTTAACTGCAGTACTTGCCTGGTGTCAGTTTTCCTTCCTGCTTCTGCCGTGACGTCACCGCCCAGCCATTCCTGTCACAATGCCTTATTATTAAAAATACAGTGTCCATTATTAAAAATGCATTGTTTTTATTGTCTGTATATTAATTTATAGCATCTGCTTCTTTTAAAAAAAATGTACTCCTTTAAGAAGCTTGTCATAGGTTAAAGTCTGTTTCATATCCTTTCTCCTTATATGTATTGTTTACGCACTATTAAAAGTGTCTATTATTATAATATCTATTATTAGAAATACTGTGTATCTTTATGTCTTATTAATACATGCAACTGCTTCATTTAAAAATATGTAAATTTACGTACTTTTTAAATGATCAGCTTGTATTTATATTCTTAGCTCAGTTCTCAGTTACGGTTGCAATTCATGACTGAACAGTTTTGAATACTCTAACAATAGTAGTTCTTAATGTATTTTATGTATATTTTACTTATATCCTCTTAAACTTTATATTTGATTTACGGATATCAAAAGGTCATCCCGCGTAAAAATGAAAAGGGAGATATTACTATTTTTTTTCAGTATTGTCACAACCTCTGAGGCATTATACTGTAGTACTAGTTATTGTCTATCCTTGACAACCAAACCACGCCCCAGTCTTGACTGCTCATGAATATGCATGACAGTGGCAATTTCTGACAGCACTTCGGCAATAAAGACTTCTTGTCAGGCCAGGTGAAAACATCGATCATAGAAATAATAGCATGTATGTGTTAAGGACCGGTGTCTCTAAATAAATCTAGGTGAATCGTGTTTAAAAATGCAATCGTTTTAAAAAGAGAAGGCTTGGAATAGGAAATGAGGCAGATTTTACATTATACTGATAGGAGATAAATCGCTACCGGAACTCTTTGGATTCCCATGATGCACCGGTTCAACAGTGTTATGACCGTCTGTATTTTAATACAACACATGCACAAGTATGACTCACCCCAAAGGTTCACAAACTACTTTATTATTCCTGTTGCTTTCTTGCCTCACTTCACGGGTGCTGCTACAATTTTCGGAACAGTATATGTCGTATCTCTAACCCAGGACCCCCGCTAATGTTTTCCTGTCAGGACCTCTACTCAGGGCCTCTGTAGCCCACCTGAACATTAAATAGATCACGTTACTACAAACAGGGACGGAAGAAAAGGCAGAATTGACTATCTTGTGTTTATAGAAGATCTTTGTGCAAGACTGAGTGGGAGACGAGCAGCAGCCATTTTGTTCACATCACCGCATACATTTTTCAGTTTAGGTTGTGAGTGACTTAACTGTGAGGAATGAATCATTCTAGTGGTGCAAGAAAGTATTTGAGTGGTGCTCAAAAGCGCCAAAATTAAGACGGGGAGATGCTTAAAAGCAAGTGTGGCAGGATGGCTTGCAGTGGTGAGGTGTGGTGACGTCACGGACCAGGAAGTAACTGAACCAAAACAATGGATGGGCGGGTGAAGCTGAACGCTACTGCGGCCAGCGTATTTAATTAAATAATAATACAAACAAAAGATTTAAACAAATAACAAAACACAAAACAAAAAGGCGCAATGGCCAAACAAATAAACAGAAACAAGTATATTTTTAAATATAGCAATTGTTTTTTTATTCTCGTCGCTGTCCGTACTCTCGTCTGTACTACATTCAACCCCGCAGCACTGACAGCTACAGGTTCTTATACTCTGGCCGAGGGGTTAACTAGCTGTTAATTATCTTATTACCCCTCGACCACAGTCTGCACGCGTTTGGTAAGGATGTGTGACTGTCAGCTAGTTAAATAATCAGTAGCTGATCAGCCACGCATCCTCATAGGGTTTTTAAATATAAAAACAATAACAAAAGACACGGCGCTTTTATCCGCGCCGCAAACAAAAATACAAATAATAATAAATAAATACATAGGGGCGGGACACACCGCCACACATGCCCCCCTTGTGCGCAGCACACATGGCCTTTTCGGCCACCTCCCCCCTTAGTCCCCAAAGTCCCGGCTAGCAGTCCCGGCCCAGGAACAGGGGCAGCAACGGGCCAAAGGTGGCGGCCACAGTGGGATGTCCTCCTCCCACCCAAACAGCCGTAGCGTTCCGATGACCCGCGCACAGGCCGGCTCCTCTGGCCAAAAAAATTTTGGGGGTGGTCTCCAGACCTGCCCCCCCTTCTTCATGGCTGGCAGCTCCCCTCCGTGGGGCTCCGGCCACCCTTTCTCCTGCAGCGAAATTGCTGCGGGGGGAGCTGGTCTTCTGACCTCCCCCCCCTTCTTCGTGGCCGGCAGCTGCCCTTCATGGGGCTCCAGCCACAGTATTTCCTGCCACGAAAGTGCGGCTGGGGGAGCTTGTCTCCTGCTCCCCCCCCCCTTCTTCGTGGCCAGCAGATCCCCTTCTTGGGGTTCCAGCCACAGTATTTCCTGCCGCATGGCAGGACTGGTAGCGACCCCAGGCAAAACAGGACCCTCGGGAGGGGACGGCAGCAGCAGCGGACCCTCGGGAGGCGACGGCAGCAGCAGCGGACCCTCGGGAGGCGAACTCGGGAGGGGAGCCCCTGGCCATGGAGGCGGCAGCGGGAGCTCCACTCCCTCATACCCTGTAACTGGTGGCTCTCTAGGCGATGAGGAGCAACAGGCAGCCCCAGGCGATGCGGAGCAACAGGCATCCTTGGGCGGTGCGAAGCAGGGCAGGAGCAGTCCTTCCCATGACGGTGGATGTGGAACCAGCAGGTATTCACCCTCTGCTGGTGGAGGTGGGAGGGGCAAGCAGTCCTCCCACGGCGGCTGAGGCGGAACCAGCAGGCATTCACCCTCTCCTGGTGGAGCTGGGAGCGGCAAGCAGTCCTCCCACGGCGCTTGAGACATAACCAGCAGGTATTCACCCTCTGCTGGTGGAGGTGGGTGGGGCAAGCAGTCCTCCAACGGCGGCTGAGGCGGAACCAGCAGGCATTCACCCTCTGCTGGTGGAGGTGGCGGAGGCAGAGGCAGCTCCTGTGGCTCTGCTCCTGGCGGTGGAGGTGGCGGAGGCAGAGGCAGCTCCTGCTGCTCTGCCCCTAGCGGTGGCAGAGACAGAGGCAGCTCCTGCTGCTCTGCTCCTGGTGGTGGCGGAGGCAGAGGCAGCTCCTGCTGCTCTGCTCCTGGTGGTGGCGGAGGCAGAGGCAGCTCCTGCTGCTCTGCTCCTGGTGGTGGAAGCGGTGGAGGTGGCGGAGGCAGAGGCAGCTCCCGCTGCTCTGCTCCTGGCGTGGAGGTGGCGGAGGCAGAGGCAGCTCCCGCTGCTCTGCTCCTGGCGGTGGAAGCGGTGGAGGTGGCGGAGGCAGAGGCAGCTCCCGCTGCTCTGCTCCTGGAGGCCTAGGTTCTGGACCTATGGGCTCCCCCTTCTGGCGCTGGATGCACGGGCTCCCCCTTCTGGGCGCTGGATGCACGGGCTCCCCCTTCTGGGCGCTGGATGCACGGGCTCCCCCCTTCTGTACGCTGGGTGCTCGTGCTCCCCCCTTCTGGGTGCTGGATGCTCGCGCTCCCACCTTCTGGGCGCTGGATGCTTGCGCTCCCCCTCTTTGTATTGCGTGGGGCATATGGCCAACGTGTGCCCATATGCCCCACAGCCAGGACATAACTCCGCCACAAGGTTTATAACACAAACCTCCCAGCCATCATCCCCGACCTCCTCCTGCTGTTGCTACAGTTGCTGTTGCTGCTACAGCAGCTTACCTCTCCCCCTTCTGGGCTGTGGATGCACCGACTCCCCCCTCTTGGGCTGTGGACGTTCGGGCTGCTCCCACTCAGGTGCTGGAGCCTGCTTCTTTGCCTTCTTGGCACCACCACTCCTTCCCTTCTTAGGGACCAGCAGTTCCACCTCCTGCCATGGAGGAGGTTGGTCGGGTGCTTTGTGCCCAACCTTGCCGACGGCAAAGCACCACTCCTCCCCTTTGAGGCAGGTGAGGCAGGTTTCCTGATCCACCTGCGGCGATGGTATGGCCTTCAGGTGGATCCACTCCTCCGCAGTCTCCACCTCACCTTGATCAAAGGCCTGCACAAAGAGGGGGTCTTCATATGGGCACACCTCAGGGAGGTGCCCATACTCCAGGCAGGCGAGGCACCATGTAGCCCCTCCTTCCTTCAACTCCCTCTGATGCTCATGCCACCTCTCCATGTAGGCATCCACTTTATCCATTTTTTTATTTTTTTCTCCAAACACAAATACACTTATTCGAAAAAAACGAACAAAAAAAAACGACCTTTTCTTTCCTGGTCCGGCTCCTGGAGGCGTTGTTTGTCCCACGCAGGACACCACATGTGGCAGGATGGCTTGCAGTGGTGAGGTGTGGTGACGTCACGGACCAGGAAGTAACTGAACCAAAACAATGGATGGGCGGGTGAAGCTGAAAGCTACTGCGGTCAGCGTATTTAATTAAATAATAATACAAACAAAAGATTTTAACAAATAACAAAACACAAAACAAAAAGGCGCAATGGCCAAACAAATAAACAGAAACAAGTATATTTTTAAATATAGCAATTGTTTTTTTTTATTCTCGTCGCTCTCCGTACTCTCCTCTGTACTACACTCAACCCCGCAGCACTGACAGCTGCAGGTTCTTATACTCTGGCCGAGGGGTTAACTAGCTGTTAATTATCTTATTACCCCTCGACCACAGTCTGCACGTGTTTGGTAAGGATGCGTGACTGTCAGCTAGTTAAATAATCAGTAGCTGATCAGCCACGCATCCTCATAGGGTTTTTAAATATAAAAAACAATAACAAAAGACGCGGCGCTTTTATCCGCGCTGCAAACAAAAATACAAATAATAATAAATAAATACATAGGGGCGGGACACTCCGCCACAGCAAGTTTCCGAAAATAACATTTCTATGTAGGCCTGCTATCCATGATCCTGTATCATCATGGTAACAGCCAGAGTTACACCTAGACCAATCGTCGTTATCCTGCTCCATTCAAAATAGTGTATCCTTTGACAACATTGTTACTTCATCGCCACTAGCGACTAATGATGAGGCATATGATGAGTTCGACATTCATATGCTAATCTACACAAAAACCTGCAGGCAATAGACCTGTATGTCACTCTCGAAGAGAAAAATCTCATGCATTACTTATCTGCACTTACTGGTCATAATAATAGCATATGGCCAGATTATGCTGATACATCATGTCCTGGCAACTTTTCAACTACAGACTGCATGGTTCTTTGTTGCCAGTGTTGACTGTGGTATCATGCATTTCTAGATGCACCACAAAACGTTATTATGCACTACAAAAGTACAATGTTTGCTAGAAATGCTTGTAGAACAGAGAGGCTGACAAATAATTCACAATGCACACTGCTTTTAGACAAGCAATACAATTTTGTTTGTTGACTTTCAAAAACATCCTTTCACCAGGGTTATGTCAATACAATGATTAAACAAAGAATTCAGTTTAACATTCCATGTCATTCCAGTTTGAATTTGTATATCAGTGTCCCTATTCCTAATGGAGTAGGGGGATTTAAATGTTGTATTGTGGTTTTAAGGTTACAAGCTGTCATTGCCTATTTTTCTTTCATTTTAATAGGTGTGACAGGGTAATGTAACAGCCTAAGCTATTACCAGCAGGAAGAGAGACTAGGAGACAAGAAAGCTGCAGTAAAGCGCTGTTACACACATTTATTAAATGCAAAACACAGGAACAAACAAAACAGGCACAAGGGCCAAAATAAAAGGTTAAACAAAACAATACAATATTAGGTAGGATGAACATTCGCCTTCACTACAGTTACAAACACACACGTCAAAAACACTCACCTAACTTGCTCCTCCAAACAAAGGATTTCTGCTCCCCTATATGCAGGTGGCCACCCCCAATTAGCACTACTTACTTTATTGGGGAATGGCCATACCTGTGATTGTTGGCACGGAAAGAATTAACCCCATCCCTGCCAACCTTACATTCGCACACACACTATTTATACAAGCAGGGCTTTTGCCCTGCATCAATAGGTTTTTGGTATTCCAGGGGTGTCATTCCATAGAAAACTTCCCCCTGTAATTTCACTTTTATTTTGTGTGTTGCACTTCCTACTATTATGGGGTTAAAGGGTTTTAAGGTTAGTACATGGGTTTTAAAGTTACAAGCTGTCATTCATTATTTTTCACCGGTTTTAGTGTATTTTCGGTATTCCAGGGGTGTCATTCCATGGAAAAAGCTGTAATTCCCTATCATTACACTTTTAGTGTATTTATTAGACTTACAGGAATAAGGGGTTTTAGGATAGGTTTATTGGTTTTAAAGATATATGCTGTCATTCCATTTTGTCCAATGTTTTCTATGGGCATTCCTTATTTTGTCATTCGTTTTAGTACGTCCCAAGATTCACAAGTTCACTAGAAATGTGTTAATCTTGTTGATGGAAACATAGATATTGTTAAGATTAGAAGGATCGTTCTGCAACTACACTGTTGACAGGTACTGTTAAGCACCTGCGCAGAGCAACTACTGCAAGAGCTGCAATGGGGCTTCTCCAAAACTCTAAACTGCCATCCATTGTAACCGAGAGATGCTCTGTAGAAAGTATATCAAAAGCAATCATTGATTTTTTTGACCGTAAGCACTACCCAGTGGAAAACTTAGTTGAGTTTACTTCAGATGGTGCAGCTGTAATGATTGGTCGCAATCAGCAGGGAGAAGGCAATGTTTCTGCAAAGCTTAAGGATCAGTTTGGGGAACTGTTTATTCGACACTGTATGACACACCGGCAGGTTCTGATGGCACGAGATGCAGAAAACGAAATCCCTGATTTTGTAGAGGATACAATTAAAGTGACACTGTCTCATTTTAGTGGTCCGGCAAGAAAGAAAGAGTTTGCTCATATCTGTGAGTTAAATGATGAGGAATACACCCACCATGTAACCTACAAAAGAAATAGGTGGCTGAGTCTTGCAGCATGTATCAAGCAATTTGCAACCTTAAGAATGAGCCTTGCACAGTACTTTGAAAAAGAGGCATATGGCAAGGAAGGGTCGATTCGCTATTGTGAAAATTCTGCAAAATACTGCAAAATCCCAAATTCATTTTGTACTGTTGTCAATATGGCATATTCATTTACATGACTGAATCCGGGATATGGTTCCATGACCAGCAGATGTGGTCTATAGGCGTATTTCGGGGGGCAAGATCCGGGGTTCCATCTGCTTTCCCTGTCAATCTTCTCCTATTTCCTATTTAAGTCTAAATCTCACACAGCTCGCTGTCTAGCGTTTTTAGTTTGTTTTCTGGAAAACCTTCGACTCCATTGCTTTGCAATGTCTAAACTTCGTGCTCTCGTTTTTTCCTCGACTGAGACGATTCGCCCCTGCTTTTCTTACCTGCTCTGATGATCTCGTTGGCCATTCAGCTTCTCGCAATCCGGACCCTGTAGCTTTTACAGTAACTCTGCAAAGCCGGCAACTGCACCGCTCCAAGAGGCCCCACTCGAATAATCCATTACAACTCCATTATAAAGACTGGCCATTCACCAAACTGCTCAAACCGCTATAAAAAAGTCAGCATCATTCCGTCTGGTTTGGATTGGCTCGCTCTTTTCAATCTTTATTGCCAGGCCATTTCAGCTGAGCCTATCATTCCTCCCAGCCTGTCAGCCACCGTTCAGCCTGCCTGCAGTCCCACTGTACGCAATCCTCCCTACCCCACACCCGTTCCTGCTTTAACCCATAGAGAAGCCACTAAGCAGACAGCTCCCATCTCACAACCAGTCGATGATATTCGGCAGGAATTTTTTGACAACATGAGAACTCTGATGCAGCCAGTAGCAGATGCTATTCTCCTCCATTAATACCAGGCTCAATGATATTGATAACCGTGTTCTCGCTTTATCAACAGCAGCCCCCATTTCTTCATCTTCTATCACCGCAGCCTTAACCCCAGCTCCTTCCCCCGGACTTCCAGCTTCAGTTCCTACAGCAGACCTTCTGGTATACAACCTGGCTTTTGCATTAGCATCCAGCTGTCAAGCTCCTACTTCCATCCACCGTCATTCTCTTTCTACACAAATTTGCCGCAATATTATAGGAGGTAAAGATGTTAATCTTGTCACCATTCTCATTGCTACTTCTAAGTACATGGATCATCACGTTGTTTATTGTGATAAAATCACGTGACCCTCGTTTACTGAACCTCACCTTGGGAGAATTTGTCACAGCATTTTCAGTATACAGGGATGTATTGTGCTCTACCTACCCCCAGTGTCATCAGGAACTTGATCAATACATGCAATACATTGTTGAGCTTTCTGTCAGATATGAAGGAACAATGTTCTTTGAATATCACAAAGGATTTTCTGCCAAAGCAGCCTCCATTTTAGCCATGGATAACAACATTGTCGACTGGTCCAGCTCTGACCCCAATCTTTTTAACAGGATCTATAGCGGTCTTCGCGCTAATGCTTGTGCAGTTTGCGCCTCAACTGCACATTCCACCTCCTTGTGTCCCAAGACCGCTATCGCTTCCTCAGCACACCCTGGGGTCTCCGCCCATACAACAGCTCAAATGGTGAAAACCCAGTAGAAGCCTGAGGTACCTCTCTGATAGCAAAGAGAAGGGGAGGAATCAGCTGGTCCCAGTAGTGCACATCACTGTCAATTAATCTGCGCAACATGTTTTTGAGGGTCTTATTAAAACGTTCCACAAGACCATCAGTCTGGTGGTGAAAGACCGACGTCCTAATGGTCTAGCCGGGACATAAAGTTGTGCCTTGGTTGGTCAGTATTTCCTTGGGGATCCCCACCTGGGAGAAAACCTTCACAAGCTCGTTGGCAACAGACATAGCAGACGCAGATCGGAGGGGAATGGCCTCTGGATAACGCGTAGCATTATCCAAAATGACCAATAGGTGTGTGTATCCTGCCACACTCCTTTCTAGCGGTCCCACTATATCTATTCCAATACGCTCAAACGGAGCTTCCACTAGGAGCAATGGCACCAGTGGAGCATGTGGGACAGGTCTAGGGCTAGCTTTCTGACATTCCCCTTATGGCCGCTGTTATCTGATGCCAGGGGCAAGTATGACTATTCATGAGATATGCCCTTTTTTTCGGCTTGTCTCAGCTCCTGTCGCTCCCACTCGGCCATTGAATGGTTTTCTCAGCTTTTTCTGGAGAAAAAACGACTAGAAACCTGTTTTTTGCGTCTTTTTGATGATGTCGGACAGGGTCCGACATTGGACCGGATAGGAATAATTGCAATGTCGGACCAGGTCCGACATAGGACCGCAAAGGGTTAACCACAGCTGCTTGGTCAAAGAGCCTGCCGAGCACATCGGCACACCCTTGCTTGAGTCGGACGTCACGGGAACGAGCTAAAAAATCAGCTCCCATGGCTTCCAGCTTGGGGGCAGGAGGTAGATAGCCCAATTCTCTTGGGCCCATCCGGCAGAGATCGCCATAGCCTCCAGGTATGCATCCGGCCGATCCTCTGCCGTCATTTTTGTTGGCCGCTGTAGCATTGGGTCGGGCGCAGCAGCTCTTACACTCCCCTGCCCTATCTCAGTCAAGGTTTGGTGCAGGAGGTCCATCATAGCGGCGAATTGCTGCGGGTCCATTCTGCCTCCCTCGGCTATTGCACTGCTTTGGTTGGGCAATGTCAGTGAATCCCACATCTATCACCACGTGTGGAAGGGTGGTGGGCAATTCACTGACACACACAGGAGACAGAAGTTTTATTTGAAAACACCGCACTGGTGCCCAGTTTTATTATTTTTGACGTTTTCTTTTAGCCCGGAGAGGGCACTGTTGTCCGTGGCCTGAGTACCGGCAACGATACACAGGACCACAGGAATACCAATACTGGTAAACAGTAAAACAAACTGGCCCACTCACAGGTGCTCAAAATAATAATAAAAAAAGGCGAAATGAAAAAGGAAAATAGAACTCAATAGTAAAACTATAAAATAAAGGTGCTGCTTACGCAGTGCCCCCAGTGTCGGGATCTCCGTCCTACGCTGATATGCACTATACTCTGGGGTGGCCAATGTTCCCATATCACTAGACATGTCCCCTCGGGTACGTAACAATAGATTTTAATGAAATTATTTATTTATTGCTGGCTGTCTTCCTCAGCCGTGCTTGCCTGTTTTGGTCGCTCGCTCCAACCACTGGTCTTCTCAGCCAGCATCTCTGTGTGTTTCCAATCATGGCCACCCGAATGCACAACCGAGCGCAGTTCTTATGGGCCGAACAATCTCCCAAGGCCCGCCTCTCAGCCACTCAGAGAAAGGGAAAGCCAACACACCCTCTTCCCCACGTCATGGCCATGACTGACAGGCGGATCTTACGAGACTGCTGCCCTCTTCCTGCAGTACCATGCATGTGCCAGATAGTCAGCACATATCTCCCCCCGTTACACCTGTATATTTAATTTACTTATTTTCATTCTTACAACTGTATCAATAATTGTGTTTTGTCATTGATGCTACTCATTCATTTGCTGCTGTTTCTCTACCCTGAGACGTTCAAGTATTCTCTCATGTAACTGCCTGTGACAGGATGACATCACTGGCAAGCTATTTCTACCAGGAAGCAGACTCAGACACAAGAAAGCTGCAGGTTTAAACATGCTTTTGCACACTTTAATAATAAACAAATAACAAAACAAAACAAATAGGCACAATGGTCAAAGAAACACTTCAAACAACTCTGCAGGTTTAGACCGAGCCGCTGTTTTCACACACACAGCTTCATAACAATGATAATTTCTCTATATGTCCACAGTACAGTGCAGCAAAGCACAGCACACAAAACTAATCTCGAACACCGACATTAATTCAACCCTCATTCTAAATTACCACCTGTGAACCTATTTTACAGACCCGTGGCCGGAGCCATAATTAATCATTTGAATTGACAGCTCCAGCCACATTCCCATCTGTGTTTGCAGGGAGGATTTTAACTCCCTCCCTACCACCCAATACTCCCCACACAAACACACCAATGCTCTGGCAGGGCTTTCACCATGCCATGCTACCACACACCTACACTCACAATAATACAAAATACATTTAAATAATACCAAACATTATACAAAAATACAAATAAACATAGGGGTGGGGCATACCCCGTCACACTGCCACATTTAAATTCCTCCTTTGTGTTACTGTGAGTGTGCATAACTAGAGATTACTAACTCGCAAATGAGACGTGTCTTAATTTACTCCTTGGCATGATGTTTTACATAGGGTGAAATATCATTCTTTTGAGAGTTTGTGTGTAGGAGCCATGAACCTTTATATGACGTAGTCTATGGTACACTGTAAAGTGAATATGTGTGCAAGACATCATTGATGTGGTGAAATAACATTATTTTGCGAGTTTGTATGTAGGAGCTATGAATCATTATTTGATGTAGAATGTAGTGAATGCGTGAATATCCAATATCCGATTTCAACCTAACTTCACCAGGGTTTGTTTCACCTGTGTGATTTTGAGATGTGTTTTACACATTTTAACTGACTGCCTTTTTTATCTTTGAAATTCATCAAAAAAAAAAAAAAAGTACTTCAGACTTTAACATTTTATTTTTTGGTTCAGGACACTAGAGAATCAATATTTTAATTATTATTCAATAGATGTTGGGTTTTATAGAGATAAAGGCACAAACACTTTTTATTCTGTTACCTGAAGGACCCTACAACACTCCCTGAAAGTTTTGTTGAAATGTCTGTAAATATGGGCAAAATACAAGATATTCTTTCACCTGAGTGATTTTATGAATTTAGAGCATTTTGTTAAAAAACAAACATTCATGATTTAGAACTGAACATTTTGTTTTAAAAAGAAATGTTACTGAGAACACCTATATTATATAAATGAATCCCTGTCAGATCACCTGTATTATATAAATGAATCCCTGAAATTCTGTAAGGTGGAAATGTTTATATTATTGTGTGCATATCAATTTCTGTACATAAATGTAACTATATACACCAAATATCCTATTATCCAAGCAGCATATTACAAACAGCAAGAACAACAGAATAAATGGTGCTAACTACAAAACACTTACTATTAAAAGCAAACATGGTACAATTGCAATGCCATAATCAACTTTTTTTTTCTCAGGATCTTTATCAGCAATAATGGACATTACACTAGATTATTTTCTCAAAACAAATATTTATAAATAAAATAATAGTTCTTTATTTCATTATTATCAGTAGTAACAAAAAAAGACATTAATGATATAAATTTAGTTCATGAAACAGAATTTGCTAATATCCACTTGTTTCTTGATATATGTAAAAACATATATTGAAGAGAATATAGTGACCACCCTACAATTCCTACAGGAACTGCTGTAAGCAGGAAATCCCCTTCTACTCTAAAAGTTTACCTGGCCACCATATATGCATGCCATGACCCTGTTGACTCGGTGTCCCCAGGCGCCCATTGCCTGGTGACCCGTTTTCTGAAGGACACTCAGTGATTACGTCCACCTAGAGTGGAGTCTAGACCATCTACTAGAGGCTCTCACTAAGGCCCTGTTTGAGCCTATACATTCCATAGAGTTGAAAACACCTCTCTATGAATACAGCCTTTCTATTAGCCATCAAGACCGCAAAGCGGGTCACTGAGCTACAGGCTCAATCAGTGCACAGCTCTTGTATGCGCGGCTGGGATGACGGAAACAGGGTATCGTTCCCATGCTGTGCCAGATATTGTTGGGCATACAAATTGGTTTGGGTAACCAAATATTTCAAAATGTCTTCAGTGATGAACAACTGAAAAATGTTAATTGGGGTAAACTCAGTTGTGTTCACACTGGTAACTGGTGCGCCAGAAAAAGGGTGTATTTGAGGCTGAATGATGTTAGGGGTGATCCAGTGGTAGAATGGCAAAAACCTACCACCCCTTAGACCAGGCCCACCTGTAACAAAGTTGACTAATAATAGCAGTCAATTGCCACAGCGAAAATAATTATGAAAAGGGGGCCAAACACTGGAGAAACTAGAGAAGAAAATAAACACCTCCAAAGTTACTCTAACAGCACCTCGTTCTCAATGGTACAGCTCTGAGCCCTCTAGATTGGTGCAGGAAAATTTGGATGTCCCTCAAAAATCAAGTGTTCACTCTAAGTCCAAACTCCCTATAAAAATTAACTTCCCAGAGTTTGGAGGGGAGAAGGAAGACATGGATGCTGTGAGATACATAGATCTCTGTGAGGAGTTTTTAGCATTGCAACCACTGGCTGATAATGAAATAATGGCCACATTATCATCAGTTTTAAAGGGTTCTGCTAAGAGCTGGTGGATGGCGGAGCGGCAAGGAATTTGTACTTGGCTGGATTTTAAAAGTGCTTTCTTAAAGGCTTTTCTCCCAGTGGATTTCCTAACCACGGTGGAAGATAAATTACAGGACCGAGTGCAAGCACCAGGGGAGAACATAAGAGATTTTGCCTATGACTACCGCGCCCTGTGTCTCAGGTGGAAGCCTGACATTTCTGAAACAGAGGTTATACGAAGAATACTGAATAGCTGCTACCCAAAGCTAGCGAGCTGTCTGCGGGGAACAGTGATTACGGTGTCAGAACTGGTTCGGGTCGGCACCATGATAGAGAGAGACTGGAACATGCAAAAGGATTACTGGGCCAAGGTAAACAGCAAGTCCTCCACTGATCGCACAGAAAAGAAAGGAAGTAAGGGGGCTTCAAGGAAACTAGCAGAGGTGAGTGTGGTGCAAAATGTCCGCCAGTTTATAACCACCTCACCTAGCCAATCCGGACTTGCGTTGTTGGTTGTGAAGATTGGAGTGAGAGATGTGCACATCCCTGCGTTGCTGGACACTGGCTGCACTTTTACTCTGATTAGAAACAAGCTATGGAAAGAGGTTCAATAACCCGGTCCTCATCCATCTGACTAAGATGTTCTTGAATCAGGGCCTTCTTTTGAGGTGATGATCGATAAGCACTACATCTCACTGGCATCTCGTCCAGTTTGTTGAACCAGCGCTGGATCAAGAGCAGCCAGGGTGAGATCTCCTTCAATTGTTTCTCTATTTGGATTACAGTTTTTTTTTCTGAATGGCCATTCATGTGATTTATTTTTGGGATGTTTGCATAGGATTTTTTTGGGACATTGTTTTTTTGGTGATTTATATATTGCCTTTCTTGTTTTGTTTGATCGGGACTGTTATTGTGGTTTTTTTTATTTCTAGTGATATTTATTGCCTTCCAAAACTTTGCTATAGGATGTTATTCAGACATCTTTTGTCCATTTCCTCAGTAGCAATAAATGTATTTTTGGTAACCTCTGTTTGGCCCCTTTTCATAATTATTTACGCTGTTGCAATTGACTGCTATTATTAGTCAACCTTGTTACACACCTACTGCACTGGGTTCAGGCAGGGGCTCAGGCTCAGTTTCCATAGGCTCTTCCTGACCACTGTTGATCTCCTCACTGGAGGGAGTGCCACTTGGTTCACATTCATTACGAGAGTCATCTGGCACAAAATCAGTCTCTGAGCCTGACTCCGTTAGGACGTTAACAACAACATCTGTACTGAGCTGCCTTTTTGCCATTTTCTCCCTTAAATGACCTCCACTGCCCAGTACAAATCAAATTATAAATAAAAAATGCCATAACAAAATTAGATCCTATACTGTAATCTTTGTGTTTATCATTCAAGCACAAGAAAATGCTGTAGAAAAAAAACATAAAGTACAAACAAACTTTATAGAACAACAGTCCTTGTACTACTGTACTACTATTGCCATTGTATACATAAGTTGTTTTAAATCCTAACTTGTTACATCTTATCTTATATTGTATTTAGTAATACAAACTTGCACTTCCTGTGAACATATTGTATTTAAATATTGTTCTTGCATTGTAACCTTATATTGCCCTGTAACACTTGTAAGTCACCTTTGAAAAAGTCGTCTGCCAAATAAATAAATAATAATAACAACAACAACAACAGCAACATTTTAGGGCACTCACATTTCACCAATGCCGACAAATCCCCTTACGTTTTAGAGTAAAAGTCTAGATCATTTTGAAGTAATTTTTCATTTTGGATCTTATTATAGTTTCCATAAGTTTACATATAATAGAAGTCAGGCTTATTGGTCTGTAGTTTTCTCTGTCTCTCCCCTCTCTCCCTGCTCCTCCTACCCCCACTGTCACCTCTCGCCGTAACCTCTGCTCTCTCTCCCCCTCTGTCCTTGCCTCCACTGCTCTCTCTCACCTCCCTCCTATCGACTCCTTCTCACAACTCTCTGTAGACTCTGCTACCTCCACCCTCTTCTCCTCCCTCGACTCCCTCTGTCCCCTCCCCTCCCCAACCCTGGCTCTCCTCTGCGCTCTGCTCAGCAAGAATCACACTGCGATCTGTTGAAAAGAAATGGAAGAGAACCAAACTCCCTGCTGCCCTAGACCTCTACTGCACTCTCCTCTCCTCCTCTTCTCTCTCCTCTGCTAAATGTACTTATTTCCAATCTGTAATCCAAGCCTCCACTAACAACCCACGAAAACTATTCTCTACCTTCTCCTCCCTCCTAAAACCTCCCCCCTCCTCCCTCCTCTATCTCCTCTGATGACTTTGCCTCTTCTCTTCTAAAATCTCAGATATCCGCAAACTCTTTAACACCTCTCCCTCCCCCACAACCCCTCCTGCTCCAACCCCTAGACCCACTGCATCCCCTACTAAATCACCCTCCTTCTCCACCTTCTCTCCCCTCTCAGACTCTGACCTCTCCTCCCTGCTCCAGGGTCACAAACCCACCACATGTGCCCTGGACCCCCTCCCCACTCACCTCTTTCAAGCTGCTGCTCCTGCTCTACTTCCCTTGATCTACTCCCTTCTCAACACCTCTCTCCTTTCTGGTCTCTTTCCCTCTGCCTTCAAACAAGCCTCTATCCCTCCCCTCCTCAAAAAACCTACCCTCGACCCCACCTCCCTCCAGAGTTACCGTCCTGTCTCCCTCCTACCCTTCCTCTCCAAAACCCTCGAGCGGGCTGTACACCGCCAGCTCTCTGCTCGACCATCTCCAATCTGGCTTCCGCTCTGCTCACTCCACTGAAACCGCCCTCCTGTCTGTCACCAACTCACTAAACTCTGCTCGAGCTGCCTCTCTCTCCTCTGTCCTAATTCTCCTCGACCTCTCTGCTGCCTTTGACACTGTCGATCACTCTATTCTACTATCATCTCTCGCTGACCTGGGAATCTCTGGCACTGCTCTGGCCTGGTTCTCCTCCTACCTCTCCAACCGCACTTACCAGGTAACCTGGTGTGGAGCAACCTCCACATCTCGCCCTCTCTCAACAGGAGTCCCCCAAGGGTCAGTATTGGGTCCTCTCCTGTTCTCTCTCTAGACCCGCTCCCTGGGCCCCCTCATCGCATCCTATGGTTTATCATACCATTTCTATGCTGATGATGCTCAGATTTTATTATTATTATTTATTTCTTAGCAGACCAGGGCGACTTACAGTCGTAAACAAATACATTTCAAGAATCACAGTACAAGTAATAATACAGTTAAGAGCAAGATAAATACAATGACTTTGGTTCTAGCAAGTACAAGTATGACAAAAAGCGATTCAATAATGGAGCAGATAACAGTGTCAGTGATAGTTGCATCAGATTATAATTAAATACAAAATACTATAGATTAAATAACACTTGACAGATTACAGCAATCTAAAGTACAGGATTAAATGCAGTAAAATAGGGGGCAGATAAGAGCAAGTAAAGCGCATTTAAGGAAGAGTGATAAGTGTCCAGGGGGAAAAACAGAGTTCTACAGGTGCTGTCTGAAGAGGTGAGTCTTGAGGAGGCGCTGGAAGGTGGTCAGCGACTGTGCATTCCTGACATTTGTAGGAAGGTCATTCCACCACTGCGGGGCGAGGGTGGAGAATGAGCGGGCTCTGGAGGCAGGGGAGCGTAAACGAGGTAGAGCCAGTCTTCTAGTGCAGGAGGAGCGGAGAGGTCGAGTGGGGGTGTAGGGAGAGATGAGGGTCTGGAGGTAGCTGGGTGCAGTCTGGTCAAGGCATCTGTAGGCTAGTACAAGAGTCTTAAACTGGATGCGATCGGTGATTGGGAGCCGGTGGAGTGAGCAGAGCAGTGGAGTTGCGTGGGAGAAGCGAGGCAGAGAGAACACCAGGCGAGCAGCGAAGTTCTGGATGGAGTTGCAGTAGTCTAGGCGGGAGAGTACCAAGGCCTGGACCAGGGTGGCGTAGTTGGTGAGGAAGGGTCGGATTCTTTAGATGTTGCTCAGGAAGAATCGGCAAGTGCGTGCCAGAGTGGAGATGTGCTGGGAATAAGAGAGGCAGGGGTCCAGGGTGACTCCGAGGTTCTTAGCTGAGGAGGAGGGAGAGAGTGTGGTAGATTCCAGAGGAACAGAGAGATCAGAGGAGGGGGAGGAGGAGGAATCCGGCATTTCATTTTTTTTTTTTTTAAACATTTTTTTTTAAATCCAGCATTTCATTTTTTTTTAAAACATGTTTTTAAAACATGTTTTTAATACATGGTACGTCCAGTGGCAGTCAAGTGGTTAATGTCATCATTGGTATACTTCTGCTGATAATCAAGCTGCACCCTCATCATTTCAGTTTCTGATAAACTCTTAACTAGACTCAAGCAGCATTCCCTTTGGAATCATATCTGAGTAGTTTATTTCTGCTTGACTTCGAAATCTGCGATGCCAGAAGGCAACCAATCTTTGGAAGTGATGACAGATTTTATTCTTAAGTTTCTCAGTTCTATACTCAGGAGGATTCCTGGTTGGATTCCTGGTGCACAATATTTACTTTTTATCTCATTATTTCTTTAGCAATATACACTTATCTGTAGTTCATATGTAGTAAATTAATATAAATCTTTATCAGTTTATTAGCACCGACTTAATGGGGTTCACCTGCTCAACTTTTTGGGAAATCATGTTGTTAAATACAAAATTATAGAGGAAAACAGATCAAGCAATGGTGCTAAAAGAACCGGTACCAGACTATCATTAGGTCATGAAATAATTAATAATCTTTTCTCTTTTAAAAATGACAGATCACTGTATTTAGAATGGGATCAGAAGGACATCAAGACATTGACTTAGCCATCCTGACAGCTCTTCTGAAAGGTAACGTTCCTAAGGCAAATCCTTTGGACTCTAACTAATCCAGGGGGAGTAGCTCAATCTGGTGCAGGCCATGCTTCATTGCTCTCAATCAGTCTGTCATCCCTCATGAGAGAATTGTCTGAAACTACTGATCATGAAGATCACAAGGAAGATATTTCTTTGCTTTTCTTTGAAACGACAAGATAGTTAGTCACTAGTAATGTGCATCCATCCCTGTTTGTCTTCATTACTTGAGCAATTAAAAAAGACGGTTTTGTTTTGGTCCTCCCTGAAGAAGGTCTGATTTAGGCTTTGGACGACCTCGTTTTTTATTCTTTTTTTTTCCTGAATTGAAAGCAAGGAAAATGGCATATGAATTAAAAAATCTATAAGGTTTTGACACAGCCATCGTTCACTGAAAAATATACATCTACGTATTGCATATGGATTTCGAAAGGGAGTAGACACAAGTGGCCCATACCCTGCCTGGCAACAGAGATGTCAAGATTTAGTCTAATTATGAGTGGTGGAGGCTAGCCGCATACTTGGTATCATGTAGCCAAAACAAACACAGTAAAATTTGACAGACAGAGGGCGATTGAAGGTGGAGTACACACAGAATACAGAAGGCTAAGGCTACAAAAAAACTAAAAATGGGTCGGATTCTGTCATGTTAGCCAATAGCAATACAGTAGACCTTGGAAAGCATGACTTAAGGTTCGCAAGTGTATGAAACAGGCGCAAGAGGCCCATCCGCGATATATGGTTATTACAGGTCAGCATGGTTATTGCACTGTGATTATTTTAAAATAGAAATACTTGTTTTACTTTTACAAAATTACATGTAGGTTTAGCCTCTCTAGCCTCTTATGATGAGCCTGCTGTACTCAATATGACAAACATTTGTTATCAAATCTGTTCACTCTCATTGAAATATCCTCAATGATACTAGTACAAAAATAAACTTAAATTAAGGTACTGTAGACAAATGTTTTGATACAGTGGAGTCTATTAAATGTACTCAAATTAAATCTAAATATTGCCAGTTTAGAATATAATGTTATATAGTGTATCACAAATCTAACAGTACATATTCCTGTGTATGTACTCAGGAGTTTAAACAATGGTTGTATTTAAATTGCTAAAATAAGACTATCCTATTCCACAGCTGCTAAAGTATGACATCACTCGCACTCACTGCAGATTTTTTTTTTTTTTTTTAAACAGGAGCAAATGCTTCAGCACCAGATCAGCTGAGCTTAGCCTTGGCATGGAACAGAGTTGACATTGCACGGAGTCAGATCTTTATTTATGGACAGCAATGGCCGGTAAGGTATAGAACACCAATATTTTTGGCACACCAAACTGCGTCTAAATATAAAATGTAATTGAGAAGAAACTGCAATTATTATTATTATTATTTATTTCTTAGCAGACGCCCTTATCCAGGGCGAGTTACAATTGTTACAAGATATCACATTATTTTTACATACAATTACCCATTTATACAGTTGGGTTTTTACTGGAGCAATCTAGGTAAAGTACCTTGCTCAAGGGTACAGCAGCAGTGTCCCCCACTGGGGATTGAACCCACGACCCTCTGGTCAAGAGTCCAGGGCCCTAACCACTACTCCACACTGCTGCCCTACAGGAAAATCTACAGGAAGATTTTTCTGATTTTTTCTGAAACAGGGAGTGTCAGCGATTGGCTGCTATTGTCACATGATCGCAGTACTCAGTGAGCCTACGGTTCGAGTTCTGGTACCAGTTTTTCATGAATGAATGTGTTCACACACAGTAACACCAAGTATGATACGACCCTGCTGAAACCCGTTGTGTATATATAGATAATATTCTGACAGCAGAAACATGTCAGTCAGAATGTGGCACATACACCCAACATAACTAGATGCCGTAAATTTCTGACATTACACTGGTACTCTAGTAGCCACAGCCATTAAACATTATATTCAGCATTATTACAGAAGTACATTAAACCTAATGCAATGTATTGTTTATAGGTGGGTTCATTAGAACAATCCATGCTGGATGCTCTGGTGCTGGACAGAGTGGACTTTGTCAAGCTGCTGATAGAGAACGGGGTCAGCATGCATCGCTTCCTCACCCTCTCCAGACTGGAGGAGCTGTACAACACGGTAGTCTATTGAACTGAAAAACAGTCATGTTGTTCACATAATCTGCTCTGCATCATCAAAACCAGTTAAAAACCCAGCCCTGGTGACCCTTGGTTGGATCTAGATGACCACCTAACCACAAGCATAAAACTGTATTTCTCATAAAGGTCCCCTGTAATGGTTTGGCTTACTTCAAAGTTATCCAACCATAGACCCTGACTCAAATAAAATCATGTACATAATTATCATTCGGAGCCCTTTAAAACACATTCTGAAACAGAATATTTTGTATAATTGTATATATTGTAATATACCCAGGATTTAAATACAATAACTGGTCCTCAAGTCCTCATGAACAACAACCTACTGATAATAATAAAATGTGAAAATACAAAGTGGGACATGTATCAAGATCGAACGACGCAGCGTTAAATTGGAGTGTGAAGTAGCGCTCTGCCACGACACAAATTTTACCCCATCCTGAATGTATTAACTGGCACAAAATTAATGAGGCATGGCGTAAACTGCAACATTTAAATGCTTAAATTCGCTGTGCTGGTGCTCAAAATGGACTACCGGTAACACAGATTAACAGAAAAATAGCGCCTCCACTCCAAATGGGCTACCTCAATTGAACAATAGGTAGGTCATTTGAAGAGGCAGAAATGACTTATCTGTGGGCTAACCTGTGTGTTTACATAAAATGTACACGTTTTAACCCACTAAAGCATGGGTAGCTCATCTGGAGAGGCAGAAATGACCCGTGTTGACTAAGGGCAGGATTTTCAAAAACCAGCGTTATTTCCAAATGAAATGTGTTAATTAAATAAATCCGTTAATGCTTTGAAATTTAGTCGATTAGGCCATTAATGAACGCATTTCTTGTTAAAAAGCTAAATTGCCGCAGGTCACATACATCACTTCCTTTCTCAACAATTTGGTAAGGGGAACTTGTTAATCCAAATACATGTAAATGAGATCAAGAAAACTGAATGGAAGCATAATTTGCTGTTATGGAAACTATTAGCGTACAGGGAGGCGGCTCTCCCACCAGCGAGCAGCAGACAAATGGAAATAAGAAATAATGGGAATACCTATGTTGTGTATAATTTATAAACTTTGCATTTTGTCATGCAGAATGTACATTTATTGAGATCACTTCACATATAAAATGCTGATTTACGATTGTCTGGCAGGAATTAAAAAAAAAAATAAAACACCATTAATCATTTACCCTCATTCGGCGGGACATTTTGCCACAGCTTACTATATACAACTCTTTTAATATGCATTTTGCAATCTTTTATTGTTTAAAAAGAAAAAAAATTCCGTAAGCCATCTATGTATATTGGTTGAAATTTATTTTCTTATAATGACATTTACTTTTGTATGTATTTTAGTGTGTACAATTGTAGACTATATACTGTATAAATACATATGTTTCAAGTGCCATTAGTGTTTATAGTTATTATACTAGACCATGTATGCATGTAACACAGAATTCCCTAACCCAATATACAATTTGTTTATAATTAATTGTTCAGTGAATTCCTCTAATCATGCATTTTCTCTGTTACTCTTTGGCCTCCGTGATAAATAAACTCAACATGATTAGCCACGAACACTTACACTATTATAAGAACATTTTATATGCATACAAACGTGTGAAGGTGAATGTGTACATTGTACATAAAGTGTGGGGGGAGCCTGACAACATCACAAATAGGTCTAGGCATAATCCATGTCAATGATCTCGATCACATTCCTAGTGCATCGCTGTGTGTCCTTGACACCTGTTCTTCGTTCTTGTGTGGACGCAGGTGTTAAAAGCAAATCCACAATCACCTAAGGAAACTATTGTAATATCTAATATGCTGTTTTCTATGCCAATATTTCAGTTGTTTAATTCAAATAAAATCTACAGTAGATTCATAACCACAAGTATAGAAAAGGCTAACATATTTTCATAACTACAAATATTGAATTATCGAGAGTCCCTAAGAAATTAACCCTGGTTCTGCACACTCTCTCTCTGTATCGTCTACGTCACAGATGCAGTCTGTTAAATGTCTGTTTCAAGGTGAGTTATATACTCTTTCGTCAATTAAAACCCTCTTTTTCCAAGTGCAAATTAACTCCTAATAAATTAACACGGATTTGCTTTTAAATTCTCAAGCAAACAAAAGAAATAGTCGTAAGAAGCCCTGCTCATTAAGATAGTAACATGATTTCGTAAATCAACACCATTTCGGAAATCACGATAATTTAATAACTAGACACGTACCGATTTCTTGATTAACACTGGAGTTCATCATTTACGAACTTTTGAATATCCTGCCATAAGTGCCTTGACTTTATATTACATATACATAATGAAAAGGATAGCTTAATGAACCAAGATTATTATACAACGAATGCAACCAATTGTACATAATGAAATAGCTGGTTTTGAGCTATAATTTCAACCTCAGGGAGATTAAAAAGGGTAATGCAGACCCTAAATACTCTCTCTTCTTCTCAGTACTCTCCCTCTGTCCCTGGGTTGTTCAGGAAGGTTAGGAGCCTGCACTCTCCATCATAAGAAATACGTTATGACTGCTGCCATAATGCTCTTTCCTGTCAACTGCTTTCCAACTTTTTCTTCGCGGCCAAATAAGACCAATTTGAAATCGGTCTTATTTGTGGACCCTTTTAGGGCTGGCGCAGCTTTTCTGCCGCTTCATAAATCTCATTTTAATATCACAGACTTCATTTACAAATGAGCCCCACCTACAATTTGCCCATTCATATAATTAAGGCTTGACATGCCTTAAAATGCATGTCTAATGAGCAGTGGAGAGCACTGCACGGCGGAGCGCATTTTGGCGGTGCTAACACGGCCTTAACTTGCCAAAAGTGTCATTTAAGGCCGGCGTAAACTCGCCGCTATGGCCTTAATGCCGTTGCAAACACTTGATACATGAACCCCTAAGATTGCAAATGAATAGTGTTACTTGAATTATTCTTTATTTTCTTTGGGTTTTTTGTGTTTTTTTTAGAGACACGGTCCATCAAACACTTTATACCATCTAGTCAGAGATGTCAAAAAGGTAGGCTTTGTCTCTTTCTAACGGTAGGTCAAACTGTTAACCCTTTGGTATTTTGGTGTGCGCATAGGGTTAGTTTCTGTACCTTTCGTAGTGAGCCTCCTCTAAAGAGTATAGTCTCATACAAGTGATGTAGGTGTGTCTGTTAGGGAAACTTATGCCTTGTTTCTACTGCCTGTTTAAAGGGCGTTTCAGTGCTATTTTCCAAACCTGGCCAACCTCAGAAATTCTTGCCGTGAGGTCACTGGAGGATTGTGGGATCAGATTGTGTTTTGTTTTAAAGAAACCAGCGGTAACAAATACATTTAGCCATAGACTTATTACAAATAAATGTAGTCGTAGTTAGAAAACCTCTTGCATCATTATATCATCTTAGCAGTAGCAGCCAGTCACGTACCGACACACATGGCAAACCAATCCCTGCATGCTACAATATGATAAACTTTATTTAATCTAAAGAGAACAATGAAGGTGGGCACAAATAAGAACTAATCTTTATAATGTTAAAATATAAAAAAAACAAACAGTCAGAGGAAAACAGTGCTCAAAATACAGGGAATGATGCAGTCAATCACTTTAAATTAGCTGCATGTTTCTCTAGGAGCTACCACCCTCCCAGGCCAATTACAATACAATACAATATAAGTAGAGTAGATTTGTTCTAATTTAGAGGAGGATCATTACTTGAATGCTTTGCCCAGTTTGTATCATTGACTTTTCCATTATTCCATATTTCATCCATCAAAATAGTATTACAGTAGCTTTTCCATTGCTATCCTTTGCATTTTAGCTTCAGCTGCTTTGAGCTTTTGATACACATAGTGAGAGGTCATTGTAAGTAAGATAATAACACATGCCATAGCGGATTTTATTGTGACAGGTAATTGTATGTTAAATGTGTTGCAATAACACTTCTTCATGATGCTTTAAATACAGTACATTCCTTGTGAAGCTTCATGCTGTAGAGAAATGCCTACACATTACAAAGTAGTTTTATTTGAATGTTGTTTCCTTCACGTGCATATTGGCAATTAAACAGTGTAATGTATGTTTTGTGAAGATGTCAGTAGGCTGAGAACTGAAACTGCAGAATTGTTGTTTTGCTTCATTTATACATGCTGATATTGTATTAATGACTCATTTATCTTGCGAACAGTGATCAATATAATTGCATGCTCTGAGAAGAATTTAACTTTCTTTAAACTGGACAACCTATAATCCTGACAACTTGTTCACTACTATAGTCTAAGACACGCCACCCATTTTTTATGCTCCACCTGGCGTTGTTTGCACATAGAAGAACTTCTATCGCTTGGCTGTTTCACCAAACAACATTCTAATAATACAGGCATTCAAGGAAATAGTCAACAACCAGTCATATGGAGTTTCCTGATAGGCGGGTCAGGCATGGAGGAAGTACCATACTGTTTGCATCTTGCTTTGACATCAATTTTTCTTTTCTACAAAAAACAGACATTTGAATGAAATTAATTCTGGTGCTAGTAATTTGAAAACATACCTCTATTATTACTGAAAATTTAGCTGTTGTCTCTTCTTTTTTAAAGCTATGAGGATTAATTTACTATGCAAGATCATCTGACTGATTAGAAAGTTGACATTTTGTCATTTCATTATACAAAATTAAAATCAGGCTCTTACTAGCTGGCCTGTTGGTCTCTGTAAACAAATGACAAAATATAAACTTTCTAATCAGTCACGTGAGGGTTCCACTGTATTCAACTGTATTTTAGTATGTGTCATTAAGAGGCACCATTTCTTACTTACCCTATGTGTTCTTTCCAAGCAAGAATATCCAGGGTTCGGTTGGATCTATTTCAAGGTGAATCACCTACAAACATATTTCTTTAACAAAGTTTTGTGATGTTCTCTAATTAGTTAAACATAGGAGATAGTTATGGAAGTCAGGGTTGTCTGAATTGTTTATCGTTGTTTAGGGGAACCTTCCTCCAGATTACCGCATCAGTCTGATAGACATTGGCCTTGTGATCGAGTACTTGATGGGTGGAGCATATCGCTGCAACTACACAAGGAAGAGGTTTAGAACTCTCTATCACAATCTCTTTGGGCCCAAGAGGGTAAGTATAGTAGATTAATAGTTCCGGTCAGTGTTCTAAAATTGTGTTATTTCTGGGACAGAACTGTCAAACTATTGTTTTTCTGTTTCTGTACAGTTTAAATACCTGTTACTGAAATGGCAGCTTCTTTTTTAACACTAAATCTGGTGTCCTTTAGTCCATGCCCCTGATTTATGTTGAACTAAAAAAGGCATAGATAACATCATAGACCAATTCAACCTCCCTTCCACATACTATCTCTTTGTAACATGCCAATGGCTCCTTCCATTCCTTTGCACTGGTTGCTTGAGAAACTCAATGTTCCCATTTATACATGAGAAATGAGTACCTGTTCATTGATGCTTAATGTTGACAAAGAGATTGAGTAAATATGGCATATGTCATTAATAGAGCTTTACTGCATTTAATAGAAATTAGTTCATACCTCATATTGTTTGCTTTTGAATCAGTGAGGCCTCCAAGGGCTACCATGAAACTTTATTTTCTTGAAGCGATGCAGTGGTGTGGGGCTCTGAATGTTCTCCATACAATTGTTATACTATAACTCTTGATGCAGAATTATAAAAGACAAGTTAAACATGTTTGTGTGGTGACTTACGTAATAGAAGTGATTTTGTTATATTAAATATAGGCAAACAAATACAGACTGTTAATCTCATCTTTCCCTCTTTGTTTCCAACAGCCAAAAGCTCTAAAACTACTAGGAATGGAGGTATGGGAAGTGTATCATAGGACTACTGTTTACTGCTTTGCTGTAGTACATTTTAGTCTCTTTTTTGTTATTGATACATAAGCAGCATGGTATTAAGACGTTTACCTTGGAATACAACAATATACGGTTGACAAGACATGTTTGTGACTTACAGGGGTCCAATTTGAAATTAGTTGTGGACCCTTTTAAGGCTGGCTCTGCTTGTCTGCCGCTTCATAAATCTCATTTTAATATCACAGACTTTATTTACAAATGAGCCCCACCTAGAATTTGCCACACCTTAAAGTGCATGGCTAACGAGCGGTGGAGCGCCTTGCACGGCAGAGCGCATTTTGTTGGTGATAACACGGCCTTAACTTGCCAAAAGTGTCATGATACATACGGGGCAATTTTAAGGCTGGCGTAAACCTGGCACTATGGCCTTAATGTCGTCTCAAACGCTTGATACAGGCCCTCAATGTACTGATATAATGTATAATGGATGAACTATAGTATTAGATGTCATTCTTTAAGGAGGAAAAAAAAACCTAATTGGCGTCAGGCAAGTTTTGTATTTAATGACCCAACCAGATCTTAATAACAAAAACTTGCTCTGTCACAATTCTTTCATTATATTTGTATTGTTTTTTGTGATGTTAAAAGTCAATGAATCATCCTTTGGGAAAAACAACAGCTATTTTGATCATTATAATATATCTTCCTTATTTAATATGTTTGTGTCATCTGAAAAAGGTAGATATTCCTCAACATGAATGAATGGGTCTCACTAATACCAATACATTTCCAATGAGGGTAATGTGCTTGATAATGTGTCTGGGTATTTGTGGCGGAGTGTCCCGCCCCTATTTATTATTATTTGTGTTTTGTTTGTGGCGCAGTTAAAAGCGCCGCGTCTTTTGTTATTATTTATAATTTAAAAACCCTGTGAGGATGCATGACTCATCAGCTACTGATTATTTAACTAGCTGACAGTCATGCATCCTTACCAAACGCATGCAGATTGTAGCTGAGGGGTAATAAGATAATTAACAGCTAGTTAACCCCTCGGCCAGAGTATAAGAACCTGCTGCTGTCCGTGCTGCAGGGTTGGGTGCAGAGAGGAGGTACGGGGAGATAGAGAGGAAACAGAAATAACAATTGCTAAAACGTGCTGGATTAGCCAGCACGACACTTACTTGTTTGTCTGTCTGATTCGTTTGGCCCTCGTGCCCTTTTGTTTGTGTTGTGTGGATTGTTTAAACCTTTTGTTTTGTTTGTTTATTAATAAAATCACGCTGAATGCCGTTGCATTCAGTTTCACCCGCCCATCCATTGTTGTGATTTAGTTACTTCTTGGTCCGTGACGTCACCACACTTCACCACTGCGAGCCAGCCTGTCACATATGGTGTCCTGCGTGGGACAAAACAACACCTCCAACAGTCAGACCAGGAAGGAAAAGGACGTTTTTGTTTTTTCAAAAGTATTTTTTTGTGTGTTTTTGAAAGGAAAAAAAAAAAAAATGGGGAAAAGTAGCCGGAGGAGAAAGCAGCAGCAGCAACAACAGCAGCAGGAGGCGCAGCAACAGCAGCAGGTCCTTACCACGCTGGACGTCTGCCTCACCTGCCTGAAGGGTGAGGAGTGGTGCTGTGGTTGGTGAGGTCGGGCACGTGGCACGGACCAACCCCTCCATGGCAGGAGAGGAAGGAGCCTGAGCATCCAGCAAGGGTGAGAGAGGACCCACATCCTCCGAGGCGGAAGAATCCTGTCTCATCTGAGGGGATCTGGGACTGGCTGGCGGAGCCTGAGAGGGATATCATGGTCGCCTTCCCTGCTGTGATCAACCTCCTGTGGGCGAGAGATGAGGAGCACTGGGAGGCCTGGGAACAGAAACACCACCCAGCATCCCTCCCAGACATCACAGCCATGGTGCTCAACTACCTGGCTGCAGATATGGGAGGGGCCCCGCTGCTGTTTCCAGCGCCAGAGGGAGAGGAGCCGTTCCTGCCGTCTCCAGCGCCAGAGGGAGAGGAGCGGTTACTGCCGTCTCCAGCGCCAGAGGGAGAGGAGTCATCGCTGCCTTCTCCAGCGCCAGAGGGAGAGGAGCCATTGCTGCCGTCTCCAACGCCAGAGGGAGAGGAGCCATTGCTGCCGTCTCCAACGCCAGAGGGAGAGGAGCCATTGCTGCCGTCTCCAGCGTTAGAGGGTGAGGAGCCCTCGCCACTGTCTCCAGCACTAGGAGCAGAGCAGCAGGAGCTGCTTCTGTCTCCACCACCGCCAGGAGCAGAGCAGCAGGAGTTGCCTCTGCCTCCGCCACCTCCACCAGCAGAGGGTGAATGCCTGCTGGTTCCACCTCAACCGCCGTGGGAGGATTGCTTGCCCCTCCCACCTCCACCAGCAGAGGGTGAATTCCTGCTGGTTCTGCCTCAGCCGCCGTGGGAGGACTGCTTGCCGCTCCCAGCTCCACCAGCAGAGGGTGAATGCCTGCTGGTTCCGCCTCAACCGCCGTGGGAGGATTGCTTGCCCCTCCCACCTTCACCAGGAGAGGGTAAATGCCTGCTGGTTCCACCTGAACTGCTGTGGGAGGACTGCTTGCCGCTCCCAGCTCCACCAGCAGAGGGTGAATGCCTGCTGGTTCCGCCTCAGCCGCCGTGGGAGGACTGCTTTCCCCTCCCACCTCCACCAGCAGAGGGTGAATACCTGCTGGTTCCACATCCACCGTCATGGGAAGGACTGCTCTTGCCCTGCTTCGCACCGCCCAAGGATGCCTGCTTCACACCGCCCAAGGATGCCTGCTTCGCACCACCCAAGGATGCCTGCTACGCACCGCCCAAGGATGCCTACTATGCACCGCCCAAGGATGCCTGCTTCGCACCGCCCAAGGATGCCTGCTTCGCACCGCCCAAGGATGCCTGTTGCTCCGCATCGCCTGGGGCTGCCTGTTGCTCCGCATCGCCTGGGGCTGCCTGTTGCTCCGCATCGCCTGGGGCTGCCTGTTGCTCCGCATCGCCTGGAGAGCCACCAGTTACAGGGAATGACAGAGAAGTGGAGCTCCCGCTGCCGCCTCCATGGCCAGGGGCTCCCCTCCCGAGTTCGCCTCCCGAGGGTCCGCTGCTGCTGCCGTCGCCTCCCGAGGGTCCGCTGCTACTGCCGTCGCCTCCCAAGGGTCTGCTGCTGCTGCCGTCGCCTCCCGAGGGTCCGCTGCGGCTGACGTCGCCTCCCGAGGGTCCGCTGCGGCTGCCGTTGCCTCACGAGTGTCCGCTGCTGCTGCCGTTGCCTGCCGAAGGTCTGCAGCTGCTACCTTCGCCTCCCGAGGGTCCTGTTTTGCCTGGGGTCGCTACCAGTCCTGCCATGCGGCAGGAAATACTGTGGCTGGAGCCCCATGAAGGGGAGCTGCCGACCACGGAAAAGGGGAGGTCAGGAGACCAGCTCCCCAGCCGCACTTCGCGGCAGGAAATACTGTGGCTGGAGCCCCATGAAGGGCAGCTGCCAGCCACGAAGAAGGGGAGGTCAGAAGACCAGCTCCCCGCAGCAATTTCGCTGCAGGAGAAAGGGTGGCCGGAGCCCCACGGAGGGGAGCTGCCAGCCATGAAGAAGGGGGAGGTCAGGAGACCAGCTCCCCGCAGCAATTTCGCTGCAGGAGAAAGGGTGGCCGGAGCCCCACGGAGGGGAGCTGCCGGCCATGAAGAAGGGGGCAGGTCTGGAGACCACCCCAAAATTTTTCTGGCCAGAGGGGCCGGCCTGTGCGTGGTCCACTAGGACGCTACAGTTGTTGGGGTGGGAGGAGGACATCCCGCCGTGGCTGTCCCCGGAGACACCTTGCTTCCCCTGTTCCTGGGCCAGGACTGCTAGCCGGGACTTTAGGGAATAAGGGGGGTGGTGGCCGAAAGGCCATGTGTGCTCCGCACAAGGGGGGGCATGTGTGGCGGAGTGTCCCGCCCCTATTTATTATTATTTGTGTTTTGTTTGCGGCGCAGTTAAAAGCGCCGCGTCTTTTGTTATTATTTATAATTTAAAAACCCCGTGAGGATGCATGACTCATCAGCTACTGATTATTTAACTAGCTGACAGTCATGCATCCTTACCAAATGTGTTCAGACTGATAATTAACAGATAGTTAACCCCTCGGCCAGAGTATAAGAACCTGCAGCTGTCCGTGCTGCAGGGTTGGGTGCAGAGAGGAGGTACAGGGAGATAGAGAGGAAACAGAAATAACAATTGCTAAAACGTGCTGGATTAGCCAGCACGACACTTACTTGTTTGTCTGTCTGATTCGTTTGGCCCTCGTGCCCTTTTGTTTTGTTGTTTTGTTTAAATCTTTTGTTTTTGTTTTGTTTATTAATAAAATCAGCTGAACGCCGTTGCGTTCAGTTTCACCCGCCCATACATTGTTGTGATTTAGTTACTTCCTGGTCCATGACGTCACCACACTTCACCACTGCGAGCCAGCCTGTCACAGTATTACAGATATTAAAGTTTAGCTTTCAAAGTTCCAGAAGCAGGTATAAATGTAACTCTGCCTGTTGTCTGTCTCAGGATGACATGCCAATGAGAAGAGGCAGGCAGAAGACTACCAGGAAGAGAGAAGAGGAGGTAGACATTAACTTGGATGACCCAGAGATCAACCACTTCCCCTTTCCCTTCCATGAGCTCACAGTGTGGGCTGTATTGATGAAGCGGCAAAAGATGGCCCTATTCTTCTGGCAGCATGGTGAGGAGGCCATGGCCAAGGCCCTGGTGGCATGCAAGCTGTGCAAAGCCATGGCGCATGAGGCATCAGAGAATGATATGGTAGATGACATATCACAGGAGCTGAACTACAATTCGAGGTTGGTGTGCACGTACACATGTCAGACAGACAGGTGCAATTCAAGGGCAGTTCAATTAAGTGGCCATCACATTACTGCCTTTATTTTGAATTACAGAAAAATCCGGAGTATTAAATTGATTGTTTCTTCTGATTATTCTATTTAAGTAACAACATCTAATCCTATCAGGTCCATTTGTAAGAATGCCCCTCTACATACCAATCATTTTTTCTTTTCTTTTCTTTTAGAAATGTTTACACGGTGCACACATTTCACCAGGCTGAATGTTTTTTTTCTGCTTTTAATCACCATGATTTCCCACCTAATTATTTTTTGCACCACCTGAGATTTTTTTCATTCTTTTAAATTATGTCTTCCACATTTACTTTTCCTGACAGAGATTTTATTGGCATCCCTGTCCATTCATTTCAATTCCATCCAATCCCCAATTTCTTAAGTTATACTTTTTAAATATCTTTTGCTGTGCGGTGAACCTGCTCAATTGCTCAGTTGTTGCTTTTATCATCACATTAAATAACACAATAGGGGTGTACTGATACTTGTATTTTCCAAGTGATTAACTTTAAGAAATCTGAAGTTGTTAGGTATTAATTAAATTGAATAAAACATGGTAATTACTCAACACAAAACAATGTGGCCCCATTGGTTTCCTTTGTTTGCACAGTTATTGAATATCAATCAATACCAATCTGGCAGTGTTATTTAATATCGAAACTGTCGAGATCACACTAACTACAACTTATTTAGATTTAATATGAAATAATTTGTATTTCAGTTTCCTTAGAAATACGTCATCTCTGCAGTGAATTGTGGGATTGTAGTCCTGGGCAAGGTGTTCGCTCTGATTACATTCAATAAAGATATATATATATTCCTGTTTCCACAGCATACCTCCTGAGTTGCTGGAGTCAAAATGGGCAAATAGAATACAGTAAATAATAATAGCAATACCAGCATACAGTGTATGTGCTTGAAATAAATACAACAGACACACTAAGTAACTGGCATGTTGTCCTGCAGGGAGTTTGGTCAGTTGGCAGTGGAGCTGTTGGACCAGTCCTACAAACAGGATGAGCAGTTGGCCATGAAACTGTTGACTTATGAGCTGAAGAACTGGAGCAATGCCACCTGTCTCCAGCTGGCTGTGGCAGCCAAGCACAGGGACTTCATCGCCCACACCTGCAGCCAGATGCTGCTCACAGATATGTGGATGGGGAGACTGCGCATGAGGAAAAACTCTGGACTGAAGGTAAGCTCAGGGGTCCTCATTCAGTATTTTACCTAACAAATGGCTGATTTTACAGCCCTCTATTAGCACTAATCTTTGACTACCATATCTGATGTAAAAGTACAATAGTTCCAGATTTGTGCTAATAGCAATAGCCCGTAATACAAAACTAGCTGTTACTGGAATAAACTTGTCCGGAGTATCCCAAGCACAGCTTCTAAACATCAAGTTATTGGGTATAAATCCCCTTTTCCAGTTCAGGCTACATGCTGTTGTAATTCTCACCAAATTCAGAATCTGCTCTGGCTGTTGCTACAGAAACTTACTAGAACATATAAATATCCACAAAGCAACACACCCATTTGTATAGTAATACTCAACAGAGAAACATTATGACTAATAGAGGGCCATTATAATAAGGTGCTATAAAATTATTGATTCCTTTCTTTTATTGCAGACAAGCAGTTATTATGGACGCTAATCTCAAATGTATGCTTAACTGTCTCCTGATTAGTTCAGACCCATCTCTTAGCATTATTATACAACTCCATGCAATAATCAGTCACTGTCTGCTGCAAATGCTTTTCCATTCTGACATTGCTCATGTTGCCCTGTTTTTGTATTCTAACCTTGAACTCTTAGATTGAATATCATACATTTGCACTTCTGTTTTTCTTAAATGTGTAGACTGGATGTTGTGTGCCTATACTGGTATTTCACCATCTCAATGGCACAGACATGCTTCCAGGAACACTTTGATTATACCCAACAACAGTCTCATTGTTTTTACAAGTGAAACATTCTTTGTTTCAGTGTGGATTTATGCACTGATCTGTTTGTCACACTCCACATGGTGAACACAATAACTGCATTGAATTTTCACAAATCTTCTCCAAACTTGTATTATAGACTCTTAGACGCCAATAGACATTTTGAGTAGATTTGAAAAACTATGGATTTTAAAAACATTTTAGCCTATATTAATGAAATTATGAGATTAATATTAAAAATATCTAACACATTTAATGTATCTACTTCTGTATGTCCTGCATTATATATTTATTTATTTTTCACTTTGTCACCTGCACAGGTCATCCTTGGACTGTTGTTGCCACCCTCGATCCTGAACCTGGAGTTCAAGAACAAGGATGAGATGTCATACGTGCCCCAGGATCAAGAGGCCTACCTCCAGGAGAAGGAGACAGAGGAGACTGAGAAGCCAGTGAAGGAGAAGGAAGAAGAGGACATGGAGTTCACAGTAAGATCATACTGTGGGACGAAGTACAACTCTGTGGTGAGAGCACCCACCTCAGCCCCCTTTACCCCTCGGCTTCTGAGCAATAGGGTGGCTGAACCCGGGTATCTGTCTAGATACGGTTATGGTTTAAACAGAAAAAAACTTAAAAAGCAAACACAGATTTTGCTGTTCCCTTTCAAGTACGAAATGTAACCATTACTGAATGGGTATTAACCTCTTCATGAACAGAAACAAGAATAAATATATCAAAGCTGCTCACAGAGCCTCTGTGACACGGTCATGCCATAAAAGGACTGCACGCACAGAACTCAGCGCCATTTTTCTTTTCAAGAACTGACCTGACAGGAGAGCCTACTCAGATAAGTACTTGTTACTTTTTCTGTTAAAAATGTTCACATTTATTGTGTTTTACACAAATTATATGGGATATTACAAATAATCGTTGTTTTATTGCAGCCTTGTGTTGCAGCCTTGTGCCCCACGTGAAGTCGGCGGCTTGAGTCACCCCTTCCCAGGGATTTGGCTGACTTTGTGCTCTCCACGTAGGCTGCAAGATGGCTACCAGATGGAGTATTGGCGTCAATGCACCACGGACATCTGGGTGCTTACTAGCATTCAAACTGGCTACTCTCTGCAGTTCAAGCACGGTCCCCCTCCCTTTCAGCACATGACTAACATCAGTCACGGACCCGCAAGACGCCGCAGTGGTGTCTCAGGAGATAGCAGCTCTGCTGCAAAAGCACTATTCGTATGGTACACCCCACCCCCTCCAGTTGGAGGAAGGGTTCTACTCCAGGTACTTCCTGGTGCCCAAGTGGGATGTTGGCCTCAGACAGGGGTGTAGTCGATGGTATACCCAGGTAAACAACGTTTACCTACTTCTAATTTGGGCGATATAGTGTTTGCCCACTTCTCATATTAGGGGAAACGTATATACTTGGTTTGGCGACAAAATTGTGTTCAAAATACCCAAAACTTTCTACATGGCATTGTATGAACCATAGACTTGAATTAGCAGTGGCAGATGCTATTGATGAGGTCAACAGTGTCAACCATTTCAAAGCCTTTATGGAAAAGCTCCATAATATTTACAGCCAGTCAAACAAAAATGAACATGAGCTCAATGAACCAGAAGCAGAAGTAGGATCCCAAATCTTACGCATTGGACGAATCTTAGATGTATGCTGGGCGGCTAGCAGTTTTAGGACAGTACAGGCAATATGGGTGTCATTTGGGGCCCTTTGTAAGCATTTTGAAAATTCTTCTTCTGATGATCTAAGCAGACCACTTAGCAAGTCCTGAATTCCTCTGTGACCTTGCTCTGATGTGCTCTATGAGCTGGCTAACTGGTCTCAGTAGCTTCAGGCTCATTCTATGACCCTTCCCTGGGCTGAACATTTAGTGAAACAGACTATTAGGGTGTTAGCTTCCTTCAAGGAAAAATATGTGGAGGCTGGGAGAATTCAGATCAATTACTCTGAAGCCATATCCAAAGCTGAAATGTTTTAATGTTGGGCAGCTTCTTTAGAGTCTCATTAACAATATGGAAAAGTGCCTTTCGTACAGAGATTACATCTTGGCAGATCTCAGCATCTTGGATTCAAGTAGATCGCCATCAATTCCAAGTGTTCACCTTGGTGAGGAACAAATGAGAAGACTGTGCAGACACTTCAGTTTGAGTACAGAACATCAAGCCATTAATGGAATGCGAGACTATCTAGAAAACCCCAACAGTGAACCTGAGGACTTGAAACCACTTTTGCTCTGTGTGCATACTTTACCATGTAGCACTGCAGAGTGTGAAAGAGGTTTTAGCCTCATGAATAACATTAGAAGCGATATGAGAGCAGCTCTGTTAGTGTCAATATTGCCAGTTTGATGATGATTAATTTGGCCCCCCACTGCACTATTTGAACCAAAAAAGTACCTTGTGGTTCCAAAAGCACCGTTCTGCCAATGACACTAGATCCAGACAGTGCAAGGTCCACCCTTCAGATATCTCTCATGACAATAAAAAGGCCTCGTGGAGCCTGTTGTAATGTTTGTTCTGATGACTGTGTGTGCTAGTGGCAGCGTAAATGTAAATAATGTAGGGCAGTGGTTCTCAATCCTGGTTGTGCCCTGCTGGTTTTTGTTCCAACTAAGCTCTCAATTACTTAATTGAACCCTAATTTAACTAATAATCTGCCTAAACAGAGTTCAGAGATTTCAAGTTAAGTACAAAATTATATAAGGAACTTGAAATCTCTAACTTTTTATAAGATGCACAATTTAAAAAGTAAAATTAAGCAAATTGTTAGTTCAATTGTGGGTTCAATTAAGTAATTGAGGGCTTTGTTGGAACAAAAATGAGCAGGGCCGGGGTCCCCCAGGACCAGGATTGAGAACCACTGATGTAGGGTAACTGTGTACATGTAAATAAAAGCTCCTGTCTGAGAACACATTTTTAATTTAATCCCTTTATGTCTCTGGTTATTCAGCAGGTTTCTTTTTTTTGTTTGCTTTGAAGGCTCTTCTTTAGTTGGTGGATTTACAAAATTCTTAAAATAATTCTTTAAAAAAAAGTGTTGTTAATGTCCCTACAAATCCATTTTAATGGCAATTTAAAAACCAGAAACAATGGCCTGGAGCACCAAACAGGGGAGTTTACCCACTTTTTTATTTACCACTACACCACTATCTCAGACCGATCCTCGACCTCAGACAGGCCAACCTGTATCTGAGCCGAAGGAGGTTCAAAATGTTGACGATACAACAACTGTTACAGTCAATCAGGCCAGGGGACCAGTTCACCATGGTGAACCTCAAAGACGCCAATTACCACATACCATAAAACCTTGCAGAATTTTTTGCAGAAGGTTCGAGGGAGACATGTGCTTGTCCATACGGACAACAAAACAGTGGTGGTCTATTTAAACCACCAGGTCAGCCTCAGGTCTACCAGTCTCCGTCGCGTAGCCCGCAAGCTTTTGCTCTGGGCGCATAAGAACCTCCTCTCACTGCGGGCTGCCCGGGGTGATAAACTGGGTGGGGGAGTTTCAGAATGGAGGCTTCACCCCAAGGTAGTGAGCCTCATTTGGGACAGGTTTGGGAGAGCAGAGATAGATCTCTTTGCCTCCCAGGAATCGACCCACTATCCCCTTTGGTTCTCCATAACAGGAGGCAGGGACCCGCTGGCGATAGATGCCTTGGCACACCGTGCAACTTATATGCCTTCCCACCGCTCGCCATGCTCTGGCTGTGTCTGGAGAAAATCAAGCAGGACTGGGCCATGGTGCTCTTAGTAGCCCCTTATTGACCCAGGAGACTGGTTTTCAGCCCTGATGCAGCTCCTGAGCAGCCAGCCGTGGAGACTGCCCAAGTGCCGCAAACTGCTCAGTCAGGCACAGGGGACCTTATGGCATCCCAACCGATCGAGCCTACAGCTCTGGGTTCGGCCCCTGAACAGCTGTATTTAAGCCATCTGTTTCTGTGCAATAGGGTTATTGACCTGCAAAATGCCAGAGCAGCATCCATGTGTTCCCAATACAGGTGCAAGTGGGGTGTCTTTCAGACATGGTGCCTGCCTCTGAGGTTATAAGGAGCTTGGCGGCTTTGGCTGCCTATGAAGGATATTGTTTCGTGCTGGAGGCTTAATGTGGTGCTTGAAGCACTCATGAAGCCTCCATTTGAGCCCTTACATTCAACTGAACTAAAAGTTTTATCGCTTAAAGTGGCTTTTTTTTCCTACATTAACCTCTGCAAAGCGGGTGAGTGAGATGCAGACATTCTCAATTGTGAAAGCCAGCTTATTTTTTGCAGAAGCCAGGATAAAGGTTATGCTCTGTACCAATCTGTACCAGTCAGTGGAATTGGATGCCTTCCATCCAACTCCTTTCCAGCAGATACAGTCAGGACTGCCTATGAGTAAGCCAACTTGCCCCCTCCAGAAGAGCTCACTACCTGGGGCATGGCAACGTCGTGGGCTTTATTCCAGGGTGTGTCTGTCAAGGACATTTGCAATGCAGCAGTGTGGCCTACTCCCCATACCTCTTTTAGGTTCTACAGACTAAATGTCGTGGATCCTCAAAACCCTGGCTTTAACTAGAGTGTTAAGGGCGGCTTCTGAGTCAACCCTTACAGCACAGGCATAGAGGTGAGTTTCTCCCTAGCTACTTGTTACTGGAGTCCCAAATGGTAACTCACAAGGCAGCCTCAGCTTAGCCTTGTAGCATTCCGGTCATGCAGCAATCTTGCCCTTGCGACAGCTTGGGTATACTGACCCATTCGGTAATGGGTACATTTCATACTTGAAAGGGAACGCTACCATAACCCTGGTTCACGGTTATAGAAATGTAACCCATTAACCTTCGAGATCACTCCGTCCATGTTTGCAGCAGGTTTGCAGCAAAATTACACTTAGTTCTGTGAGTGCAGTCCTTTTATGCCCCAGCTTTGATATATTTATTCAGGTTTTGGGTCTTAAAGAGGTTAATACCCATTCGGTAATGGTTACATTTCTATTTCAGGGAACCTAACGTTAATGATAATAACCTAACGTTTTCTGTACATTCCTAATAAACTGGTAACCTATAGCTGAATAAAGAGCTTAACAGTAACAGGTATAGATACTAAGTTTAGATACTCAAGCAATTACAGGTTAAATATTAATTTAAAATCAAACAAACAAGTTGTTTTAAGCTTGGCAAAAATTCCTCCCAAAATATATTTTTGCCTTGCAATGTTTATTTGTTTGTTTGATTGTTTTTTCCAAATCTATAGCAAACACTGCAAACAAAAGGTACTGTATTTTAATTCAGTTCACATTTCCACATTTAAAGGGATTGTACAATAGAACAATAGACAGTGTGAACTGCGTTGCACACTCCTGGAAAATGTTATTGCAGCACTTGGTACCTTTCTTATTTATTTTATTCAAATCCCTTGTTACCAGGGATTCGAACCGAACCAGAATTTTCGGCTCCAGTTCCCAACGGCTGATTTTGTTCCATTCCGGTTCGAACTAAATGAAAAACTGGTTCAATTTTTGTTTAGCCAAGTAAGCTATTTTATTTATCTGTCTATCAATAAATGCACTTATTTCCTGTCAACAGAAACAACAATACCTATGTTGCAGCCTAAAAAGAAAATGACAGCAGTCTGCTTCTTTTTTTCCTTTTCTCCGTTGCAACTTTCTTTTGCCTCAGTTCGAGTTTACTTTTTTTTTTTTTAAACAATTCAAAACAGCGACATTTCCCAACAATTTTGGTGAGTTAATATGAGAGGTGAAAGTAACAAAAAGTAAATATAATGCAAACTCATCTATTAACAAAAAAATCATCTATTAACAACAAAACAACATACATTAAATTGAATTCAATTTACCCTGCAGAAGTTCTTTATTTGAGCTAAAAAAAGTGTAAAAAACCCCCCCAAAAAAACAGCTTCCCTTAAATTGAAATTCAGTTTACACTAGGGTGCACAAGATCTTTATTTGAGCTGTATACTTTTGCTCCACAGTTGATTTAAATATGTTTATTTTACAAGCACAAAGTGTCAGTCATTCCTTTCAGCCTTGCCCACTTCCATCGAGGAAATTGGGGCTCTTGCTGTCTGCTGACACGTTCAGCTAATCACAGCTAACTTTAGTTGGAATCCAAAACTGACACTCAACAGACGAGTTCTGGATGGGGGCTCCAAGCTTTACAGAAGGACCAGGCTGAAGTTAGTTACTTATTCCCGATTTGAGGCTGGAGTTAGTTACTTATTCGCACAGTTACGTATTGGATATTAGTTCACATTCTAAGGGGGAAATCACATATATAGTCTGGATGTGGCACCTCAAGTAGGGTATCATTTTAAAGCTTGAGCATTTCTCTTCAACATAAAGTAGATTGCAGAGTGGCACAAGTAGGCATTCACAGGCTATGCCGTGAAATATACACACACACCCTTTTCCTACATATTAGCGCACATTTTGAGGGCACCTAATCAAGATCACGGCTCCATCAAATATGCCACTTGCTTTTTTTTCCCATTCTGTTCCACCTTTCAACTTTGTGCTGTTTTTAACTTTAAAAAAATAAATAAATTTAAGGGCTCTACACATCTGCCGTATATTTGAAAGGTAATACCAAAAAAACATTTTTGTGACACACATCTCTTCAAAGCATTATGTATTTATCACAACCTACATATTTCTTATTGCATAGCTACTAGAAGATATGCAGAAAAAATCCTCTCCAAGTAATCAATTACGTATGAACACTATATTATTCTTGCAAAAAACAATTTCTACACAATCACACGTGGTGCTGCTACTCTTACTAAGCAACACAACAAACAGCTTAACCATGTGATATATAATTATAAGATATGTGTGTAGTCTGCATGTTTCCCCTTTATCTGTTTTCTTTTATTACGGGTGTGTTCATAAATTTATATATATTTCAGCTCCTTAACTGAAACAGTTTTATAATGTGAAACAGGGGCGCCGGAACCAGTGGGGCCAGAGGGCCATAGCCGTCCCACTTCTTAACAAAATAAACATATGCGCTGTGGGAAAACATGGGGTGTGTTCTCAGATCCCAAAGCAAGCTGTGCTTGCCTGCTTTTCGTTTGATGTCACGTTGCTACTAGTAACACCTTCTCCAAACCTTTAGGAAACTTACCAGCAACACCATGTGTTGCACATTTATTATTGTTGTTGTGCTTTAGATTTTAAGTTTTGTATTGCACAAATATTACTGGGCATTTAGGTTTTATTATATACAGCATATTCTATAGTGAACAATAATGGTCCATTAGTATATTTGGGCTAGGTGTAACGTCTAGATCAGTGGTCCTCAAAGTAATTTGGCTGTTTGCGGGCATGCTGACTATTGCATAGGTTCTTATCTTAAACTGCCTTCCCCCGACATATTATATTTATATATATATATATATATATATATTTGAGAAAAATAATACCCAGAGTTTTAGTGGGAGTTATTCTTGGCTCACTCTGATAAGGCAGTAACTGTGAGTGCTGCGCTTATTCTTTAAATAATTGATATAAAATATGCAATGCAAATATTTTAAAATAGTATGTTTACACAGATAACCATGAGTAAACTAAAATAAAAGAGGACAGATAGCGTCTCGCTTTGTTTCAATTTGGCAAAATTCCGTTTAAAGATCGCTCATCTCCAGTACAATTATTCAGAGAAAGTGTATTTGTAACTAAATCTACTACGGCGTTTCCCATGTCTGTTGAAATTAAAAAATATATAGATAGAAAATTAAATTCTAAATACTGAAATGTATTATTTTTCTCAATAACAGTCGGCGAAATTCAGTGTTTAGCCGGCATATTAACACCCCGCCTCTGCTCACGAATGATTCGACAGCTGTCAGATCTTTTACTTTCCTATTGGCTACTTCCTCGCCAATTTTCATGCAGAATACCGTGAACGGCCTGTGCTTGCTTATGTTTGGACAGTTTGGCCTACTTGACCTACTGGTTACAAGCCCGTTTCTTTAACCACTGGACCACACAGCCTCCTTTCCCACACTACGACTCGCAGGCACGATGGCCTGGCTTCGCGGGCACGAATTTGCCCGCGGGCACCACTTTGAGGACCACTTGTCTAGATCTAGCCCCACCTCCCGAGGTGGTGGTTCGTGTTATGTACGGGACAGCATGGAGTTGGAGTTTGACGCACTCACAAGTTACTGTCGGTGATTATGATTATTAGGCTTCCGAGCCACAACGGCTGGGAAGTTTATTGTTTCTGTTAAGATTATTATTATTATTATTAGGCTTCTAGCCGAAGACTGGGGACACCTATTGTTTTTGTCAGGATTATTATTATTTATTTATTTTTTTTCTTCCTCCCAGAAAGAAAAACAGACATACTGGAGTGTACAGAGATTGTTAAAACATTGACGTATTGAAAACCACTTATTGCAGAGTTCTGAAACTTGCTACACATGTTTAGGGATAGTCCAGCATTAACTGTTGTTCATAAGAAGCCGATTGGTTTTGTGGTATGGCGGCCATGTTGGATAATGTCATAAAAATACAGTAAAAATGTAAAATCATCAAAAAACAAAAATCTTCTCGGAAAGTGCTTATTCAATTGAAACAAAAATTGCTAAACATGATCTAAGTATGGTTGGCTTCTACGCTTGTTCAATGGAAGTTGCTACGGTATAAAACATAGCGGCCATGTTGAATGACATCATCAGCATACAAAACTGGCTATAAAACTGCCTATAACTCCTTAGAGAGTGCAGATACTTTCATTGTTACTATTTAACACATATATGAACCCATATATGCGCTATCAAAAAATGTCTTTGACCGTGACCTTTGACCTCTCCTTAAGGTCAAATGCAAAAGTGGCTTACAACTGCTTAGAGAGTGCAGGCAGGGTCATGGTTACTGTGGAACACAGATAGGAACAAGAATGCTTTGAAAGCCGTCAATTTGCTTGCAACTTCTAGATGATATTTGAAACGTTACTGAGTAATAACATATGAAGTATTCTGTGCTGATTCTGTCATGTTATTGTATTACACAGTGAGATGCGCCATTGAACTATAACCAGCGGCTCATCTATGTAATGTAACTCAAAAAATACAGGTTTGGACTCTTTAATGTACAAAATTATATTACTGTACACACTTTCTTTCACAATAGAGGCACGAACATGTCACAGTACAGTTATTATTTTTAGCTTTAGCCTGTGAGATATTGTTGTGTGTTGGCATTCCTAATTAAAATAAAATTGTGTTCTTGACTGAAATTGAATAAGCATGGCTTCATTTTTTTAAAAATAGCGGTATATATGTATTGTTGTTAACTAGATTTTATTGTAGATTTGCCTGTGATAAAATCCTTAGTCTCTTCCAGAGTAAAATTTAGAGCCCAGTGTTTCTTTGCTACAACTGAATCGAGTTTAGACACCATAATTTAAAAACATGTATATTCTGGTGACACTTACCTAAATCTTGGGCTGTAACCTGCTCTATTCAGACTCGATCAGTCGTTTATGGATAAGATTGTCGCTAGATAGGATTTCCTAACTAATGTTAGGATAGGGGGAGACACTTAGGAAACTGTAGGCACTACTGACTTAGGAAATGCTTCTGTAATACCAAAGTTAGGAGAAAGCCTATCCACGCCATGAAAGATAAGATAGGAAAGCAAGTTAGGAAATTGTTCTGTAATATGGCCCCTGATATAACTAGCAAACCTCTGATTATTAACAAAGCACTTCACTTGCCACACATACTTTAACAGATTGTTTTACGTGTACATAATAACTTAATAATAAGTTAATAACTGTACCTGCTTATTTTGAGCAAATACAAGACTGATCACGGAACGTGGATCCAGCATGTAGCCGACTGCAAGGTGGAAGCCTGAATTGAAGGCAAATATAGTGTGATTTGATTAGCTTGTTTCTTCGAAAAAAGCAAGCTGAATGTCGTTGACCACTGAGGTGTAAGACCATGGGAAGAGCGCTTTTTTCAAATTATTGTATATTTGAAAACAATGGAAGGAGACAGGCTGAAAGGGAACGGGAAAAAAACGTTATTAACTGATAAACAAAATCTTGAATATAATTTTCATTCCAGAACATAATAAATTAATTTAGTTTTGTTTATTTAGTTTATTTAGTTTTATTTCGTTTTCAGTTATCGTTCTGGTTCCGTTTCGTATCCCTGCTTGTTACACATAACTAGTAAGTACATAGTATCTTTTCTACATGGACTAGATACCCCCAAGTCTGAAGATTACTTGAGTTTTGCAATGCACCTGTTGTGTACACAACAAATCAACCCAAGATAATCTTCCAACAACCTTTTATTTCAATTTAAATGAATTAGTGCCTTTGTAATATATAAAATATCTAGTATGTGCAAAATGTTTGTGTTTTTTTAACACAACATTAACATTTTTTTAATTAAACAATTATATATAGTCTGGGAAATTGCTTCAACCTCACTGCATACTTTGGTTTTCTTAAACCAGGGGAAAACTGCACATAAAAGATTGAAATTACAATATTTTTTTTTTTTTTGAGATTTTTTTACCATGCATTTAGTCCCCTGCAATATCATGACACAGAAATATCTCTTTCAACAAAATGGAAAGTACTGTAGTGCGGTTTTCTAATGTTACAAATTTATATTTGAAGACTGAGCCCTGTCCCCCCCCCCCCCTCCTTTTTCCTTTTTTCACTTTTTCAGGCAATGTTGGGAAAAGTAAATAAGGAATCTTCCCAAAAAAAAGTTGTAGAGGACGTCCAGAGCAGGCAAAGGCTAATACCCTTTGGAAGAAAAATCTATGAGTTTTACAACGCGCCCATTGTCAAGTTTTGTTTTCATACTGTGAGTATTTCAAGGTTCCATTACAAAACAGGCACCAGTCTGAAGGCACTGATATATCATATTATACCAGTATAAACTAATGTGCTCTGCTTTGCTATCCTGCATCATTAGTTGTTAAATAATACGTTTGGTAAAGCTTGGTAAAAAAAAAAAAAATTGCATTCATTTTTGTATTCTTTGGATGAACATTGATTTTACTTCAGATGCAGGATAACTTATTTTTTCATCTTGTCTAGATGGCATACGTTGGCTACTTGATGCTGTACAACTACATTGTTCTTGTGAAGATGGACTTTTGGCCTTCTTCTCAGGAGTGGATTGTTATCGCCTACATTGTTACACTGGGAATAGAGAAGATGAGAGAGGTATAAAAGAAAACAAAGTGCTTGCTGGTGGAAAAGGTATTTGGCATATATATATATATATATATATATATATATATATATATATATATATATATATATATACACACACACACACACACACACACACACACACACACACACACACACACACACACACACTTCATTGTTAAAAGCGGACCGATATGATTACTGTGGTGCAGAATCAGTATGTTAGTATGAGAATGATAAGAGCTTGTTCCCTGCAGTATAACAGGTTGACTACTAGATGTCACGAGCTCCCGCATGTATGCACGCCCACGAAAAATCCACAGCTGCTTTTCCTTAACGAATTAAGGATAATGGTCAATTTGTTAACTGTCTGCTTGTTAAAGTTAATGGCACCTCAATAAAAAGGACTTAGCCAACAGCTTTGTGATGGGGGTATAGAGGAGTAAGGAAGCAGAAGAAAGAAAAAGAAACCAAAATGTGAGAAAGAGATCTAGCGTTTGTTCCACACAAAGTATTGTGCTCCAACTGAGAGCTAGGTTTATTTTGTTTGTTTTATTAGCGGTTGTTTCACCACCGCAGTGTAAGAAAAAGAAAATCAGGATCAGTTTAAAACTGTAAATCAAGACTCCAGCCTGATAATTTATATTGTCCTTGGCCACTCTGTCGCATTACAATTAGCAGAAGCGTGCCATCAGCAGTTTAAATACAGTATACAGATGTCAATGCAGGGGCGGCGCCACGCTTGGGCCTGAGGGACCTGGGCCCACCCATTTTGCTCATGGGCCCACCCAGTTAGCGATTGACAATTAAAAACATTTCATGCCAAACCATATCAGACTGTAATCCGCTGCGGCGAGTCTAGCTCATCCTTGTGGATCAAAAAATACATCCGTCCCAACCACCTCAGCACCGTTGTCATGGTTATGAAAAAAAAAAAAGATTGGTGATTGGATGGCTGAGATATGAGATCTTACACCTTCGATACAATAGTATCGAAATTACAGCAGGTCGGCAGCATACATACAGGAACTTTTCTTTCATTGCAAGGCATGCAAGCAACCAGCTTGTGCAACTGCTGTTTAGTTATTTTTTACATTTGTAATTAGCTATCTAAGTACCTACACAGGGCAACAGTGTGGAGTAGTGGTTAGGGCTCTGGACTCCTGACTGGAAGGTCGTGGGTTCAATCCCAGGTGGGGGGCACTGCTGTTGTAGATTTGAGCAAGTAAAAACCCAACTCTAAAAATCGGTAATTGTATGTACAAAATGTGACAATCTTGTAACAATTGGGAGTCGCCCTGGATAAGGGTGTCTGCTAAGAAATATAATACAGAATGTTCAGCCAACTTTGCAGTAAACGATAGCTATATGTGTGTCTTACGCATGAGCAATGTCCCGACAAATTTTGTAAAAAGAAAACAAACCGACGAATCAACAAATGCACCAGTAATGTAAGTACCTACACATCATTTTATTTCGATTTTACAATTGTGTATGTAGGCCTACTTATAACCAGTTTACAGCTGGTTACACAATATTTTGTTTTGAAGTTTTTATTTTATTATAGTTTTTCATTTTTGAAGTCATGCTATGCAGTAGGGTAATGTGAAAAAAAGCCTTTATGTTATTTTTGTAAATAATGACTTTGTTTTCACAGTTTTGTTAGTTTCTGTTTGCACTTTGTCATATGAAACGGTTTTTGCAGTTATTGTGCACAGTGTGTTTATTTCTGTAGGTTGTATGCGTATGTGCTTTGTATTTGTAGTGTATACGTGCAACTACTGTTACAAACTGCAAAAGATATTCACCTTGCTTCACTCGGCACCATACATTTTCAGTCTTGGCTACGTTGCGCTGCTCAAACCCCGGAGAGATATCTGATGTATTCAGAGTTTTAATTGATTTAAATCATGTTTGTAACGTAAACGCTTTCCTGTGACGTCAGACCTTTGGTACTTGCCCGTCCACCCGAAGTTGGGGCCCACCCAAATTTCCATTCCTAGCTACGCCCCTGTGTCAATGGTGCTCAATCACTGAGGACAATACATCAAAACAAGTCCTCGTGGGTAAGCAGCTTGTTATATGATCACGATTATGTTTACTCAAGGCTACAGAATCCTATTTTACCACAGTATACTTGAGAAGTGATCATCTTGTGAGGGTGCCTAGTTTAACTGCTGTGCAGTCTTACGTGTAATGGCCTTGGAATTAAATACAGTATTTTACTGTCAGGACTACCACTGCATTTAAGCATCTGTGGCTTGCTTATTTTCTGTTACGATGCAAATCTCACAGTTTTTCATTAAGAGGAGATGCAAAGCTCTGCAATCCTCCTCACCGCGCAACAATCCCACTCCCTCTACATGCATATCACACAATAGCACTGCTGTACTCCGTATGTATTCAATGGATGTGTATTCACTTTATTGAAACACATTTTCACAAACAGAGAACACAAAAAACATACCTGCACAATGCAGTGGTGCAGTCACGTTTGATTAGAAACAATGCAGTGTTTCCTGCATCATTGCCTAATCACGCAAGATGTGATCAGATTCAAATTCAAAAAATGCTTTATTGGCTATACACGTCATTGCACTTGATGAAGTACCATGTTACATGTAGTCAGTTGGCATTGGTTAGTATAGGAATGATATGCGGTTGATTCTTATATCAGTGCCCTGTATATATATATATATATATATATATATATATATATATATATATATATATATATATATATATATATATATACTGTATATATATATGGAATTTTATTTTTGTATATAAAATAAAATAATAAAATCAACCAATAGAAGATCTGCACTTTCTCTGTGGCAGTCCAGTCATAAGTGAGCAGAGGCGAGACAAACAGTTGAAGTTATTCTACGTTTGAGTTGAAGCTCTTGTGAGTTTAACCAATAGGAAAGTCAAAGATCAGTCCTGGTTTTGTAGCTGTCCAATCATTAGTGAGCAGAGGCGGGACATAAATATGCTAGGGTGTGCGGTGTAAGAATAGCTGAATTTCACACAATATTGCTAATATAATAGAGACCGTTATTGTAATATATAAACAGAGACATGGTAGTCGATTTGGTTACGAATCCATTTTCAAAAAGAACTTTCTCAGAAAAAATTGGAGATTATTAAAAAAGAGAGGTATACACCACAAAAACCCAAACTGACACAGGAAGGGAAGGGATATACTTGCCACTTCCAACATTCAAATAATGAAAAGGTGATATGGAACAGCACTGGTTACAGCAATCTAGGATATCTATCAAAGTCAGCACAAAAACATGAGCATTCCCAAAGTCACTTGCAGGCCACTGTAACACTCAAAACTTTTGGACAAACCCGGATTGATGTTCAACTCTATGAGCAGAAGCATAGGGATACAATACATCACAATGAGCAAGTAAGTAAACATCGTGAGGTTCTTAAACACTTGATTCTTGATTCTGTTGTTTACTTTGGCAAGCAAGAACTGGCATTCAGAGGGCACAATGAAGGCACCAATTCCTCAAATAGAGGTAATTATGTGGAATTACTTTCTCTAATTTCTAACTACGACAGCATGTTAAACAATCACTTGTCAATAGCCACAGTATTCTCGGGTACCTCTAACAAAATTCAGAACGAATAAAAGCAGAAGAATAGGAAGCCAAGTACAAAGCTGTAATGGTAGATTAAACAACCGACGATGGAAACGCAGCTCAGCTGTCTTGTGTTTTCAGGTATGTGACTGACAGTGGCCGAAAGAACAGTTCTGTGAAAATGTGTTACATTTACTAAAATAAAAATAATAATAAAAATGCTTTTAAAAATGCCAAATACCGTTTTAATCTACCAATGAATCAATTTATGCCCATAAATGAACTGATCAACATTTTTAAATCGAGTGACAGCCCATATATACAGTGCTGTGAAAAAGTATTTGCCCCCTGTCTGATCTTCAACCGAAACCTAATATTAGATAAAAGGGACCCTGAGTGAACAAATAACACAAAAAATTGATACATATTTCATTTATTTATTAAAGAAAGTTATGCAACACCCAATGCCCCCGTGTGAAAAAGTAATCGCCCCCTTAGGCTCAATAACTGGTTACGCCACCTTTAGCAGCAATAACTGCAACCAAACACTTCCTGTAGTTATTGATTAGTCTCTCTCAGCGCCGTGGAGGAATTTTGGCCCACTCCTCCATGCAGAACTGCTTCAACTCAGTGACATTTGTGGGTTTTCGAGCATGAACTGCTCGTTTCAGGTCCTGCCACAACATCTCAATGGGGTTTAGGTCTAGACTTTGACTAGGCCATTCCAAAACTTTACATTTCTTGTTCAACCATTCTGATGTAGACTTGCTTGTGTGTTTCGGATCATTGTCTTGCTGCATGACCCAGCTGCACTTCAGCTTCAGCTCACGGATGGATGGCCTGACATTCTCCTGTAGAATTCTCTAGTACAGAGCAGAATTCATGGTTCTTCAATGATGGCAAGGCGTCCAGGTCCCCAAACCATGACACTACCACCACCATGCTTGACCGTTGGTATGAGGTTCTTACTGTGGAATGCATTGTTTGGTTTTTGCCAGCCATAACAGCGCCCATGTCGGCCAAAAAGTTCCACTTTTGACTCATCTGTCCATAGAACATTGTTCCAGAACTCTTGAGGATCATCCAGGTGCTTTTTGGCAAACTTGAGACGAGCATTCATGTTCTTCTTAGTGAGCAATGGTTTCCGCCTTGCTACTCTGCCATGAATCCCATTTTTGCCCAGTGTCTTTCTGATGGTGGATTCATGAACACTGACGTTAGCCGAGGCGAGAGAGGCCTGCAGATCCCTGGATGTTGTTCTAGGGTTCTTTGTGACTTTCTGGTCGATTTTACGTCTTGATCTTGGAGAGATTTTGGCAGGACGGCCACTCCTGAGAAGGTTCACTACTGTCCCAAACTTTCTTCATTTGGACAATATGGCTCTGACTGTGGTTCGGTGGAGTCCCAGAGCTTTAGAAATGGTTTTGTAACCATTTCCAGACTGATAGGCATCAACAACTTTTTTCCGGAGGTCTTCAGGAATTTCTTTTGTTCGTGGCATGATGTGCCTCTAGAACCTGTGTGCTGACAACTTCACTCTGATGGTAAGGGCCAAAGTTAGTCAGATTTATATTGGGCAGGGCTGGCCCAAATCAGGCCTGGTTGTTAACCAAAGTACTCAAACAGCTGACCCTAATTATCCCTTTAATTGGGTTGAGTTAACTAGGGGGGACAATAACTTTTTCATACCTGAAGATTGCATGTTTGATTACCTTGCACACCAAACAAATGAAAGAAGCACCAAACTTTGGTGTCATTTTTTTCTCTCCGACTCCCTCTATGTACTACTACAAGCCACAAAAAAATCTGACCAAATACAATGTGAAAAATGTGCAAAAATGCAGAAAATCAGACAGGGGGCAAATACTTTGTTTATATATATATATATATATATATATATATATATATATATACACTACCGTTCAAAAGTTTGGGGTCACTTAGAAATTTCCTTGTTTTCGAAAGAAAAGCAAATTTTTGTCCATTAAAATAACATCAAATTGATCAGAAATACAGTGTAGACATTGTTAATGTTGTAAATGACTATTGTAGCTGGAAACGGCTGATTTGTAATGGAATATCTACATAGGCGTACAGAGGCCCATTATCAGCAACCATCAGTCCTGTGTCCCAATGGCACGTTGTGTTTGCTAATCCAAGTTTATCATTTTAAAAGGCTAATTGATCATTAGAAAACCCTTTTGCAATTATGTTAGCACAGCTGAAAACTGTTGTGCTCATTAAAGAAGCAATAAAACTGGCCTTCTTTAGACTAGTTGAGTATCTGGAGCATCAGCAATTGTGGGTTCGATTACAGGCTCAAAATGGCCAGAAACAAAGAACTTTCTTCTGAAACTCGTCAGTCTATTCTTGTTCTGAGAAATGAAGGCTATTCCATGCGAGAAATTGCCAAGAAACTGAAGATCTCGTACAACGCTGTGTACTACTCCCTTCACAGAACAGCAAACTGGCTCTAACCACAATAGAAAGAGGAGTGGGAGGCCCGGTGCACAACTGAGCAAGAGGACAAATACAGTAGAGTGTCTAGTTTGAGAAACAGACGCCTCACAGGTCCTCAACTGGCAGCTTCATTAAATAGTACCCGAAAACACCAGTCTCAACGTCAACAGTGAAGAGGCGACTCGGGATGCTGGCCTTCTAGGCAGAGTTGCAAAGAAAAAGCCATATCTCAGACTGGCCAATAAAAAGAAAAGATTAAGATGGGCAAAAAGAACACAGACACTGGACAGAGGAAGATTGGAAAAAATTGTTATGGACAGAGGAATCTAAGTTTGAGGTGTTCGGATCACAAAGAAGAACATTCGTGAGACGCAGACCAAATGAAAAGATGCTGGAGGAGTGCTTGACGCCATCTGTCAAGCATGGTGGAGGCAATGTGATGGTCTGGGGGTGCTTTGGTGGTGGTAAAGTGGGAGATTTGTAAAGGGTAAAAGGGATCTTGAAGAAGGAAGGCTATCACTCCATTTTGCAACGCCATGCCATATCCTGTGGACGGCGCTTGATTGGAGCCAATTTCCTCCTATAACAGGACAATGACCCAAAGCACAGTTCCAAACTATGCAAGAACTATTTAGGGAAGAAGCAGTCAGCTGGTATTCTGTCTATAATGGAGTGGCCAGCACAGTCACCGGATCTCAACCCTATTGAGCTGTTGTGGGAGCAGCTTGACCGTATGGTACGTAAGAAGTGCCCATCAAGCCAATCCAACTTGTGGGAGGTGCTTCAGGAAACATGGGGTGAAATCTTTTCAGATTACCTCAACAAATTGACAACTAGAATGCCAAAGGTCTGCAAGGCTGTAATTGCTGCAAATGGAGGATTCTTTGACGAAAGCAAAGTTTGAAGGACACAATTATTATTTCAATTAAAAATCATTATTTCTAACCTTGTCAATGACTATATTTCCTATTCATTTTGCTATATTTCCTATTCAAACTCATTTCATGTATGTTTTCATGGAAAACAAGGAAATTTCTAAGTGACCCCAAACTTTTGAACGGTAGTGTATATATATATATTGTGAACTATTTGTGTTCAATTGTTTGGAGTGGCAGCTTGAGAGAGCACAGCAGTACAATAAGCTGGTAAGTTTTATTGAGCGTAACAAGAATTAATTTGCAAAAATTAAAAGAATAAACGAAAACCTGCCCCACTGGGCTCTGTCCATCAGGCTGGCGTAACACTTCTCTGGGTTTCCTGTGAGACCTGCCTCTCTGAGTGCCTGTAATACCTGACTAACTCTGGGTAAATGCTCCTCCCACCCCTCAGAGAAAATCACAATGTTATCTAAATAAGCTGACGCATAATCACTATGGGGTCTTAACCCTTTGCAGTCCATTTATTAATTGTGCGTCAGGTGCGTCAGGTCCAATTTATTTTCACACGCGCAGTTAATTTTAGACGCGCTGTTTAAAAGTATTTTTTTCCACAGTCAAACGGGTTTAAATGGCTCTGCATATCAACAAAGCACTCACTAGGCATCTCCAGCCCCGCCCCACCCTTTCGTTTGCTATCGCTTTCACATATGCTAAGAAATAAATAATAATAATAATAGTCGTACATACCGATCAATCATCTCCTGATGACTCGTTTTATCACCAAACTCCTCAATAATGCAATCCAAGTCATTATTTTATTACTATAACATCTCGAAAAAGCTCTGCAAATGTCCGTGATAGTCTCTGTGCACTGATACAGTAACAACCAGCTTGTTTCCTTATGACCGCCCCTATGTGATGCCAGGGGCAAGTATGACTATTCATGAGATACGCCCTTTTTTATCGGCTTGTCTCGGCTCCTGTCGCTCCCACTCGGCCATTGAATGGTTTTCTCGGCTTTTTCTGGAGAAAAAACGACTAGAAACCCGTTTTTTGTGTTTTTTTGATGATGTCGGATAGGGTCCGACAATGGACCTGATAGGAATAATTGCAATGTCGGACCAGGTCCGACAATGGACCGCAAAGGGTTGTTTTTTCTTTCGAGCTTGGACTAAGGGGAATTTGCCAATACCCTTTCGTGAGGTCTAGGGTGGTTAAGAACTTCACCTTCCCTAGCCGTTCGATCAACTCGTCTACCCTAGGCAACGGGTTTCAATATGTTAACGTGGTATATTTGGATTTCCTTACGCCGGCCCGGAGTTGGAATTAAAACCATGACCCGGTCTCCTGGGTTAAACAAACAGGTTCTAGCTATTTTGTTATAATGATAAGCCTGTCGGATTTCCTCCCTCACTATGGGAGTAACCCACTCAATCCTGTCCTGTCTGTACTATATATTCAACTACATTCCTACCTTGGGAAGGCTGGCTCTCCCAAGTCTCCTTGGCGATATCCAGAATTCCTCGGGGCTGGCGTCCATATAAGAGTTCAAAGGGGGAGAACCCTGTGGGACCTCACGCACTGCAAACATTAAATAGGGTAAAAGTAGATCCCAATCCTTTCCATCCTTCCCTATTACCTTCCTGAGCATGGCCTTGAGCGTCTTATTAAACCATTCCACTAAACATCGGTCTGTGGATGGTAAACTGATGTTCTAATAGGTTTAATGTGAAGAGTTGTGCACAGGTCCTGCATTAACCTATTGACAAACGGTGTTCCCTGGTCAGTAAGTATTTCTTTTGGAAAACCTGAACTAATTCCTTAACTATAGTTTTTGAAGCTATATTTCAAAGGGGATAACGAGTAGCATAATCTAAAATAACTAACACATATTCATGTCCACATGCTGATCTGGAAAGGGGGCCTACTAGATCTATGGCAATACGTTCAAATGGAACATCAATAATGGGCATTGGTTTTAGTGGTGCTCATAAAGGGGGTCGAGGGCTGGCTCACTGACATGTGGGACAGGATTTGCAAAAGTGTTCCACTGCTTTTCAAATCCCTATCCAATAGAACCGTTGTAGTATGCTGTCCAACGTTTTGTCTGTGGCCAGATGGGCCCCAAATAAGTGACTGTGAGCTAGTTTTAAAACCTGATTTCTAAATAGGGGTGGAACTAGTAACTGTTCTATGGGGTTCCCATTTATCATGGTTTCCCCGATACAACAAATCATTTTTTTAATAAAAAATGTTAACCACTACCCCTTCTACAGGTACACCGTCAATTGATACCACTCTGGATCGCACATGTGCTAAAGAAAAATCCTGCTCTTGTTCCCTAGCAACATTTTCGCTCATAGGAGAAAAGCTATCATGCCATGCCTCATTTATCCCTTCAGGATCTAGGTCCGTGGAACTCCCTTCAATCTCATTTAATATATCTTTTTATGTACACGTATACTAATCCCCTTCTGGGCCCGTTTGCCTGAATCCACCACTAAAACTGTTTGTACTTGTGCCCCCCTTTCTCTGTCGAGGCGTCTCTGTCTACGCGTCTTCTTGGGTTTGTGTGGTACAAGTAAGGTAACTGTTGATTAGCGAAGGGGAATAATGTGACCAAGCTCTCTGGTAGCTCCAACTGAGCTGTTTCTTTGGAAAGGAGTTTATGTAATTCCCATATAAGGTTCGAGAACCCAGGAAAATCTTGGCCAAGAATGACCTGGTGGGGCAACCTGGAGACTACTCCCATCCTCATCTCGTGATCGATTCCCTGGTAGGACAAGGTCACAAGAGTGGTAGGATAGTATTTTATGTCTCCATGTATGCATGTAATCCCTGTCCTTAGACTGCAATCCAATTGGTTGATATCGCTATATTCTGGCGTTATCAAAGTGATTGTGCTCCCTGAATCAATGACAGCCTCGGTCTGTACCCCGTTCACCTGTACCCCAGTCATATAGGGATATTGGCCCTCCGATACCCTGGCTACCACTATACTGCCACAAAAAAATTAATTCCCATGTCACACTGCATGGGCTCAGAGCGATCAGGGCAATTTTTTGCAATATGTCCCAATTCTAAACAGTTATAACACTTATACTAGTAATGGTCTATAGGGCTTCCCCAGTTTCTTGAATTACTCTGCCCCCCCTTTACGGCTCTAAACCGGTCTTCGACCCCCCTTTCTTGTGCAAGTACCCTCCGTGTTCCTGGTGAGGTCCTGGGTTTCCAAGGGTGAGGGTTGTCCTTACTGGCCCCGCTCTGTGGGCCCCGAGCCAACTCCTCAGCTGCAAGTTGACGCTCAACTAACGACACAAAGTCGTCTATGGTAGAGGGGTCATTCTGGTCTACCCACTTCTGTAAAGGCCCTGGCATGGACCTCATATAGCGATCCATGACTATGTTCCCATCTGGGCCCAACCAGTGTTGGGCAAGGTGTATGAGGTAGAACATTTGGGAGCACGGTGCTAGTGATGGGTTGAAAGTCCAGGTATGGTATTTACGGGCGCACAGCCATTGTTACTTCAGCTCGGGCCAGTTTCTCGGTCTTCAACTTGTCACAATTCTCTGCGTCCCCTAGCGATAGGTCATAGTAAGCCTTTTGTGCATTACCTATCAGGAAGAGGGCCAGTATCCCTTCCCACTTATTCTTACTCCACCCTTCCCGGGTTGCCGTCCTCTCAAAGGTTGGCAGAAAAGCTTCAATGTCATCTGCCATCTCCATTTTATTTACTGGAAACTCAGTTGGTTGGTAAATATATTTTCCTACAGGGTAGACGACAGGTTCCTGTAGAATCTGGTAAGTATGCTGGCATGCTTGGGTTCCACGTTTTCCAAGCTTACAGTATTTCGTTCAGTACTGATCTCCTCATTCTCTCTTCCAGGGTACAAGCTGCCTCTGTTGGTAGCCTGAACTGAAGTGCAGCAAGACCCACCGTGCAGCTCACTGGCCCAATATCCACGTTCAACTAAATCAACACAACTCATAAAAATAAACGTAAAGCCACCTGTGTTGTGTAATTATTATTATTGGCTGCAGTCCGTGGGGTACTTTAAAACTGAGCTCCACAGTGCCCAGTTTTTCGGTCAGCCTGTGTTTTTACAATACGCTTTCCTCTAGTTTACACAGTCCTTGCTTCCAATAAGCACTTGGTTGTAACTCACACAATAGCCCAAACAAATACAACAGGATGGTATTACTTCTGATACCGTGTGCTGTTCTTTAACGTGGATGCAAAATAATGTTGATTTAAAACAACATGAGTTTGTTGCTGCTTGTTAACACTAGCTCCGCCACATCCGTTTTTTGAACGTTTTTTGCAATTCAAATTTAAATATCTCTCCATGTGTGAATCTCGGCATGTCCATTCTTAAGTGTTACTAAATATTTGAATTAAATACCCATATGGTGTTTCAGCTGCAGAATCGTAAAAATGAATAATTTATAAGCACTTGCTTCTTCAACCGCCAGACCCGCAGTTTATGCGGCATATTGAATTCAATACAATATAGCTGACAATTTAGTCTGGGCTTTGTAATGAAATTAAAGTCATTGTGAAGAACGTATTAAAATTCTGTTGAGTGCTTGAAACACTGATGAAAGTCATTCTACACATCATATATTATTATCATTTACACTACATTTCTCAGGCAGAAAGACTGTGCCACCCTGAGTGTGACGGTGCAAAAACATTTTTAAAAATGGGTGTATTCTTAGCTCTCTGCACAGATCAGTGACCATCGGGACTGATGATAAACAAATGCCAGAGACTGCTGCATTTTACAACGCAACGAAGTACAGTGTGGATATACTGGATCAAATGGCACGGCTGTATTCTGTCAAAGGTGGTATTCGCAGGTGGCCTGTGTCTGTTTTTTATAATGTTTTGGACCTGGCAGCGATCAACGCTTTGGTTTTGTACAAGGAGTGCACCAGCAATACAATCACTCGGAGGGACTTCATTTTGCATCTTGCCCTGGTGCTACGGCAGAAACATTTTGAAGAGACACGAAAGACGGCTGGCAAATGCCCCTCAACCTTCAGCCACCACTGCGCCCACTGGCACACGGAATAAAAGACAATGCTAGGTTGCTAAATGCAATAAAAACAGAACTTTTGATGCGCCCGTTGTGAAAAGGCTGTGGCAAATGCACTGGTACAGTTGAAAAGCATGTTTTTTGCGTAGATTGTACTTAGAAAGCTGTAATAGAACTCTGAACTCTGAAGTTATGTTATATTTTTGTTTTATGCTATTTTTATAACTAGTTATTTATGTTTTAGAATTTTATATGGGCATACAGCTTTCTACACCTGTTTACACAGAAGTTTATTGCGTAAAGTTGATTTTATTACAGTTTGTCATGTTTATGTATATGTGCTCTTTTTGAAAAAAATAAGAAAAAAAGTTTAATTTTCAATGTAAATACAGTGTTTCTGCTCTGAAAATGTTACGTATGACGTTCATGAATAAAAATATTAAGTTGTATCCGATTGTTTGTTTTTCATATCGAAACCGTTTTAAAATGGTGCCGCACGTTTTGTGGGTGCGGCGGTTGAATGTAGTCCGAAATCTCGGCAGTTCTAGTGTTAACTCAGTGCGCGTTGGTTATTTACACTGGTAAGCATTTTCTAAAACAGTGCATTCTCACATACAGCTCTGCACGTCCCACATTCAGTTGTGCTACAGCACTTCTCTTTTAGTTTCGTTTACACACTATAAAACACTTTTCCCAGGAGATATGTTAGAAAAGGTTTTACTCACAGTTCCGTAGTTTGAACCTTAGTGTCTTCATGAGCTGTTCTGTATTTTGAATCCAGTGTACTTTCGCTGTCTTCACCGAAGCAAATCCACGCCGTTCCTTTGTTTGTTATATTTTGAATCTAGGCTTTTTATACTTGCAATTTTACTCCGCGTATTTCTTTGTCTTCAGAACTTAACAATATAGAGCACACGTTTGCTCACTTTGCCCATACACCCACCCTGTACACTGCGGGGATCCTTCTTATCCTCTATCTCCCCCACTCCTAGTTAAGCTGACTTCCTACTACCCCCTGAAGTCTGTCTGTCACTATAACCACTGTTTTGTCTGTTTGTTTTCCTTTATGAGGGGAAACTACCAGTATACCCATGTTCCAGATACCTCTTTACCATCCTTTAATATATTTATATATATATATATATAATAGTGGCACAGTAGCATTTTTTTTTCTTATAAATGACACACTCTGCTGGTACCAGTGTTGCTCATGCAAAAAATAATTATATTCCTTAACACTTTTCTTAATATGAGAGCACTTTCAAGCATAAACACAGGCTTACAAGTAAAGGTAGTTAACCAACACAGTGTTTTAATCAGGAATTTTAATTCATGAAACGCGAGACAGTAATAAAGCTCTTAATCAAAAGAAGTCTTTTTTTATTATCAATCCTCATAGAACAGAACTGGAAGCGTTAAGCAGATTGTTTTAAATTTGCTGGCTATATCAGAGTGCTAGCATTCAAGCAGGCTATAATTTCAGTTAAAAACTGTCACATCACATCGAAGAAATGTTATCCATGTAACATAATAAAATTGGAAATACTGACCCCATATTTTCAGTAAGAGCTTCTCGATGAGTGATCTCAAGCAAAATAACGAAAAATCCAGCATTCATTTAATATATTGTAACAAATACACTCAGCTGTAGTATATTTTTACTCTGTTCCCACTCCTCTTCCAGATCAACAGTAACCCCTGACGTATTTACCACCTATAACCACACCCTTTGCTTTATCACACATCCTCCCCCCCAGCTCTGACTCCAGGGAAGGAGCGAGGGAAGCAAAGAACGCATGAACCCGAGAAAGTCCATCTGCGTTCCCCATATCCTTACCGGCTCTGTGTGTTAAAGTAAAGTGAAAAGCCTGGAAGCTGAGGAACCATCGCATCACCCGGGCATTTTTCTCTTTTGCACGATGCATCCAGGTGAGTGGGGCATGATCACTCACCAGGGTGAAAGATCTACCCAACAAATAATATTTCAAAGATTCGAGTGCCCACTTTATCGCAAGGCACTCTTTCTCAACAATTGCATAATTCTTTTCTCTGTCTTCCAGCTTCCTGCTCAAAAACAAAACCGGGTGTTCAACACCATCCACTTGTTGTGACAAAATGGCCTCTAGCCCAACCTCGGAAGCATCCGTTCGCACTATAAATTCCTTACCGAAATCTGGGACCACTAGAACAGGGTCACTACACAGCATCCCTTGTAAGGTCGTGAAAGCGGCCTCAGCACTTTCAGTCCACCTCACCATATTCGGCCCTCTACCCTTGGTCATGTCTGTCAGAGGAGCAGCTATCGTGGCAAAACCAGGGATAAATCTGCGATAGTACCCCGTAATACCCAGAAATGCCCTGATTTGTTTTTTATTAACTGGTTTTGGCCAGTTTCTGATAGCTTCCACCTTTGAGATCTGAGGTTTTACCAATCCTCTCCCTATATTGTACCCCAAGTATTTTGCCTCTTCCAAACCAATACTACATTTGGCTGGATTGGCCATTAACCCTGCTTCCCTGATACTATTGAGGACTGCCTGAACTCTCGGTAGATGCGTTTCCCAATCAGAGCTATGGATCACCACATCATCCAGATATGCTGCTGCATACCTTTGGTGGGGTCTCAGGATCTTGTCCATTAACATTTGGAATGTGGCTGGGGCACCATGGAGACCGAAAGGTAGCACTGTATAGTGGAACAAACCATTGGGAGTTGAGAAGGTAGTTCTCTCCCGGGCTCTAGGGGTAAAGGGTATCTGCCAGTAACCCTTTGTTAGGTCTAGGGTGGTAATATACCTGGCCTTCCCTATTTTATCTAAAAGTTCATCTACCTTGGGCATAGGGTAGGCATCAAATTTTGACACTTCATTTAACTTTCGAAAGTCGTTGCAAAATCTCCACGACCCATCAGGTTTCGGTACTAAAACTATGGGGCTGGACCACTCACTTGAGGACTCTTCTATGACCCCTAGTCTCAACATCTTCTCAACCCTTTCTATTACCTCATACAGGCCTTTCCACATAGCTAGTAGTTTACATTCCACCGTGGGTACTAACACCAACACCCTATCGCCTGGCTGGAAGACTCGTAGAGTGGCTGACCTGTTATAAGTGAACCATTGGTGTTCTTGTGCCTTTCTTAGGTGCTCCGTCACTATGGGAATTACTGCCGCTATCCTATCGTGCATCTGTGTGATATGTTCAATTACGCTTTTGAAGGGGGTGGCTTCATGTTCCCAGGATTCCCGTGCAATGTCAAGGATTCCCCGAGGGTGCCTACCATACAGTAATTCAAAAGGTGGAAAACCAAGTGATGTCTGTGGTACCTCACGTATGGCAAACATTAAATAAGGTAGCATAAAGTCCCAGTTTTTCCCATCTTTGTCGATGGCTTTCCTGAGCATAGATTTGAGCGTCTTGTTGAACCTCTCAACAAGACCGTCCATCTGAGGGTGGTATACAGAGGTTCGTAAATGTTTAATTTTCAAAAAGCGACTTAAATCTGCCGTTACCCTGGACATAAAAGTGGTTCCCTGGTCAGTGAGTATTTCCTTTGGGAAGCCAACCCGGCTAAACATAAGCATAAGTTCCTTTGCAATCCCCTTAAATGCCATGGTCCGTAGCGGAACAGCTTCAGGATATCTCGTGGCATAATCAAGCACTACTAAAATGTATTGATGCCCCCTCGCAGACTTAGGTAGGGGTCCCACTAAGTCCATCGCAATCCTTTCAAAAGGAATTTCTATTATAGGTAGGGGCACTAGGGGATTTCGAAAGGCTGGTTTGGGGGCAGTGTGTTGGCATTCAGGACATGAATTACAATGGTTAGTAATATCAGCATATATGCATGGCCAGTAAAACCTCCGTAACACCCTCTCTCGAGTCTTTTCCATGCCTAGATGGCCCCCTAAAATATGACCGTTTAAAACTGGTGGGCACCAACAACTGCTCTATCACATCTACCCCCAACTTATCAACCTGATACAGTAAATCATTTTTCATCATGAAGTAGGGAAAACCTACTGGCATGTTATCACTCTGAACAGGGTTCCCGTTAATCATTTTTACATTTTCTAGTGCATGATACAATATGGGGTCTTGGACTTGTGCCTTTCCGAAATTGGTGGGAAAAACCTCTAAATCAGGCAAGTCTAACTCTGGGTTTACAGACTCAGCTGGTTCAACCCATTCGGTATTAGTACTAGGTCTGGGTTCCTCATTGGTTATACCATTTTCTAACTCTGGCTCTTGACTGACACTGGGTTGCGGATACTCCCTCACCACTTCCAATTGTAGTTCATTATCCTCACCCAGTAAAACCTTCTGAAGTGATTCACCAATAACCCCACCCTCTTTTACACCTGATGATGAGACTGAGGCAGCACACTCTTCACTTTGAGGGACGACTCCTCCCTCTATCGTTTGAATGGGTGGTTCCAAACTACCCAATTTTGCACCTAACTTCGAGAAATTAGGGAAGTACCGGCCCAATATTACATCATATGGTAATGTTGACACAACAGCAACTTGGTAATTAAGTGTTCCCGCTTCTGTATGTATGTTTACCATAGCAGTTGGGTACTGGCGTGTGTCCCCATGGATGCACGTAATATTGATTCCCGGAGACTCATCCAACATGGAGGTCGGCACTAATTTCGCAGCAACCAGAGTGATCATGCTACCCGAATCAAGTAGAGCCATTACCTCAGTCCCATCAATCTTTACTTTACACATATGTTTGTCTACAAGAGTCTCCCCCACTGAAAAAGCAGTTATTACAGGACAGGAATACAGAACAGCATCGTCAGTATCAACCTTCCCCACATTGCACTGCATAGGCTCTTCTTTGAGCGGACAGTGGGCAGCAATATGTCCTGGTTTATCACAGTTATAGCAAATGACTGGTCGGGGGGAGAGTTATATCTCTGCCATTGTCCCGGACTTTCTGCTGCTGTCCTTTTGTCAAATCCCCAGTCTCTTGATGTTTTTACAGCCCTAGGCTGCTCAACTACCCCAATATGCTTAGGAACAGTCTTACCCTGTCCGCTGGTTCGCCAGGCCCTGGTGAACTGGGGTCTTTCGCCTTGTAGTCGATCGCCTGATTCCGCTGTGAAGTATCGCTCCACAAGGCCGACCAAGCGGTGCGGTGGTCTGTGGTGAGTGCTTCATTCTGGCCTACCCAGCGTCGGACTTCTCGGGGTAGACTGCGTTGGAAGTGGTCCAGTACTACTGTCTCCACAATACCTGCAGCGGTGTTGGTCTCTGGTTGTAGCCACTTCCGGGCGAGGTGGATCAGATTGAAAATCTGGGTCCGGGGTGGTAATCCAGGTTGGTACATCCAGTTGTGGAAGCGATGAGCCCTCACGGCTGGAGTAACACCGAGTCTGGTCAGAATCTCATTTTTCAATTTATCATAGTCATTGGATTCGATCAACTCTAGATCAAAATAGGCTTTCTGCAAAGAAGAGACACAACATTCTGTTTGTGTGTGCCTGTAAATAAGATGGTGGCCATTGCCTTATGGAAGCTGGCAACAAATTCAGAATACAGAAGTGTGGGACAACTGTTTGGTGATGTGTGCATGAATTTTGTACAGCAGTCACCCAAACACTGCTACCAGAACATTTGCCAATTCCCAACCCAGAGCAACTTGCAGAAATGGCTGATTATTTTGGCCAGTGATGAGGAGCGCCACAGTGTGTTGGTGCTATAGATGGCTCCCACATCCCCATAATAGCTGCTGAAGAGTACCATCATGACTATTTTAACCGCAAAGGCTGGCATTCAATTGTCTTACAAGCGGTGCTGGGTGGCAAAGGATTGTCTTGGGATTCGTGTGTTGGATACCCAGACAGTGTACATGATGCTAGAATGCTGAGATATTGTGCACTATGGACATTAGCATCCAGCGGGCATTTGTTTTCAAACACAACAAGGAACATTTCTGGACACGACATTGGCTACTATATTATTGGTGATCCTGTATATTCTTTGCAGAAGTGGCTAATGAAACCATTCTCTTACACTGGCAGACTGAGCGGACAACAGCGGCAGTACAAATACAAAATAACACGTTCAAGATCGGTGGTGGAAAATGCATTTGGAAGGTTAAAGGGAGGGTTCTAATGAAAAGGAATGATTGAAATGTTATGTGCTCCATAACCTTTGTAAAAAAAAACAACTTGTACATGTGTATATGTAGGGTAGCAGTGTGGAGTAGTGGTTAGGGCTCTGGACTCTTGACTGGAGGGTTGTGGGTTCAATCCCCAGTGGGGGATACTACTGCTGCTGTACCCTTGAGCAAGGTACTTTACCTAGATTACTCCAGTAAAAACCCAACTGTATAAATGGGTAACTGTATGTAAATGTGATATCTTGTAACAATTGTAAGTCGCCCTGGATAAGGGCGACAGATAAGAAATAATAATAATAAATAATAATAATGTGTTGCCGGAAAGGGGTGGGAATGAAGGGGCTGACGTCCATCAAGCTCATGTTGAATACTTTTGTACATAATTTATTGTCAGATGAATAGCACACCAGGGATATGGCTCATTATTATTTTTCTTATACATTACCTGTCAGTATGTACCAGCAAATGTTTCACCACAGTCATTAAATGTTTTCTGGATGTTACTTTGTGCATTTTTTTAAAAGAGAAAAAAATCACACCAAAAGGTTGGACATGAAAAATTAAACCTTTAACTTATTAAAAAATAATGTAACTATATACATAAATAATTTAACTGTAAACGTAACAAGCAATTTAACTATATACATAATAGAACTTCAATATACACAAGGAAAAAAATATATAACACTACACATCTGTCTTTAATCCAGAGTAGGATCTCTTGATCTCTCTGCCAATAGTGCTTGCCCAAGAACAGAAATCAGTTCTCTGCTTAACCCTTTACGGTCCATTTATTCAGCGTGTCTCAGGCATGTCAGGTCCAATTTATTTTCACACATGCAGTTTATTTTAGACGTGCTGTTTAAAAGTATTTTTTTCACAGTAAAACTGGTTTAAAATGCACTGCATATCAACAGGACACTCAGTACTGCATCTCCAGCACCCCTTGTTCGCTGTATTTTACACATACCTCTTCATAGTAGTGCATACCGATCTCCTGATCACCCGTTTTATCACCAAACTCCTCAATAATGCGATCCAAGTCGTTATTTTATTACTATAACAGCTGAAAAAAGCTCTGCAAATGTCTGTGATATTCTTTGAGCACTGGAAGAGAAGCAGCTATCTTGTTTGTTTTGTTTATCTGTATTTCTCAGATACGCCCCTTTTTTTTGGCTTCTCTCAGCTCCTATCAGTCTCATTTGGCCATTCAATGGTTTTCTCGGCTTTTTCCGGAGAAAAAATTAATAGAGACCTGTTTTTTACGCCTTTTGGATGATGTCAGACCAGGTCCGATATAGGACCACAAAGGGTTAATGAGGCTGCTACTGCTGCCCGTTCCCTCTGCTCTCGCTCCAAATTCATCTGCCTCTCTTTCAGCAGTCGGCCTGCATTTCTTGGTGCAGAAATTCCATGTACCTCTCATTTGATTCTCTAATGCACTTAGTAAATTCTGAAACAGAATTGGGCACATTGGTCCTTGTTCGCTTTTCCCTGAAAGAAAAAATAAATATGTAAGCACAATGTAGCATGAACCCATGTGTAGCAGACATGATAACACATGTTATTTAAGTGTTCATTTTATAAGTAAGGATAACTGGCAAACATGTAGTACAGAGTTGTTGAGCCACTGAGTTTGTATACCATAGCTTTGCCCCCTTTCTAGATGGCCGACTTCCAGCTAACCCTGGAAATAAACTGTCGTGCCATTTAGTCCAGGGTATTCTGTTCCCTTTATGCAGCTGCCTCGCAGGTCGTGAGGGAGATCTAACACCAAGAATCATTCGATCTCTGTCACAATGGACAATACCAACAGTGTCTGAGAAGCCAGTGAAAAGTCTTGGGAGATGGTACGATGGGGATCTAAAGGACATAGTTTGTGTGGGAGAAGTTAGACAACAAGCAGTGGAAGGGTTGAAAAGCATAGACAGCAGCGCTTTACCAGGCAAACTAAAACTCTGTTGCTTTCAGTTTGGTCTACTGCCAAGGCTGCTGTGGCCACTGACTGTTTATGAGGTTTCTTTGACAACAGTAGAGAAGCTGGAAAGCTTTAATCAGTTCATACATCAGGAAATGGTTGGGAGTTCCAACGGAGGAAGCTGGTAGTCAACGAGGTGCAAAAGCAGGAGGAGAGGATGAGGTGCGTAAAGGCCGTTTCCCAGGCCAAGCAGGTAGAATGGATGAAATGGGACAGTGTGGAACAACACAAGATTGGCTGGCAAGACCTATGGTCAATGGAACAGAGCAGGATCAGTTTCCTCATCAGGTCAACATATGATGTTCTCCCATCACCACAGAACCTAAACCTCTGGGTAGGAGAGGATCCCTCATGTCCTTTGTGTTCATCACCTGCAACATTAAGGCACATTTTGACAGGATGTAAGGTGGCTCTTAGCCAAGGACGGTTTACTTGATGCCATGACCAGGTGCTGCGATGTTTGGCCTTAGCATTGGAGTGTAACATGACCAATAAGTTGCCACCAGTTCCATCAAAACATTACACACAAAAGACAACATTCCTCCACCCAGGAGAGCAACCACCAAGAAAAGGTGTTAAAACCAATCCTCGCCCAGGGCAACTGGAAGCTGCTAGAGACTGGAAAATGCTGGCAGATGTTGGTCAATGGCTTATTTTTCCACCTGAGATTGCCACCACTAACCTTCGACCAGAAATTGTCTTGTGGTCTGGATCAGCACGCCTTGTTCACCTGGTAGAAATAACAGTGCCATGGGAAGATGCTGTAGATGAGGCTATGAGAGGAAGAAACTGCGGTATGCTCAACTAGCCGCTGAAGCAGAACATCGAGGATTGAGAGTCCGGGTTTACCCAGTGGAGGTGGGTTGTCGAGGATTTGTGGCACACTCTACAACCTGGTTTCTCAGAGACGTCGGATTCAGTGGCCAAGAGTTGTGTCACACAGTGAAGAACTTATCTGAAGCAGCAGAGAGGAGCAGCAACTGGCTGTGGTTGAGACGGAAAGATTCTGGCTGGGGATCTCAAGCACAATAGAAAGAAAGAAATGCTGATGTATGGGTAATCAAGCTGGGCTGGGTTGAGTGGGGGATGGAGGGGGGTGATGCTGGGATGCCAGAATCACTGTCGAGTCCTCTTGAGGTATCGTGGGCTAGTCGACGAAACACTGAGGATGGAAGGTGCCCACTTGAAGACCAGAGATGTACCCTACTTAGCTCAATCCAAACAGTTGTCATGCTGATGCGCTGGGGAGACTGCACTGTGGTTGATCCCCGGAGCCAGCATCACAGCCATTGTGTGTGCTGATGCGCTAGGGAGGCAAAATAAGCTGATCCCTTGGGCCAGCATTACACTTCAGCCATCAACACCAGGCAGAAGGATACATCATCATATGGAAGGAAACGCAAATGGATGGAGACACAGATGGATCACATTAGTTTACTGTAAAGCGACGTCTTAGTTGGTGCGTATCTTGGCGAGAGTCGAGTTCAAATCAGCATGAAGTTTTAACATCTACTCTTGTGTAATGGAAATCCACTTTCAGCTGTCTGATATACCCCAGGATGTGAAACTCATTGAAAACGTAACCTACATCTCACTCCTCTTCTCCATCCAAGGGGGAAATCAACAGAGTCAAGCCGGATCTGGCCACTATTGTTACACAAAAGGGACACGCCAAGGCCACCTGTGACATTTTCCCCTAATGGTTCTTTGAAGGAGTCAGAAACATCATAGGAAAGGACTCAGACAGAGGAGAGTCTAGGTTCAGTGTAACAGTATTGTTTACAAAGGTTAGAAAAATTCTCAGATATCACAGTTAAACAAGCACCCATGCTTTTCATCCACTCTATGGGACATTCAAATTGCCCAAATTCATCTTTTACTGGATCCCCAGTATGATGGTTGACAATAGCTCTCATACTCTGTACTGACATTCCATCATTGTCATACACATAGTTACCCTCTGCATCTCTGTCAGGGGTCAGGGTTTTCAGGACGTCTCCTACTATCAGGGGAGCAATTTTTATTCAAAAATTCTGTCCATTGGCTCATCATCCTTCCTGGGGAAGTGATCATAAGCTTCATCATGACATCTTTTGCATAATTTCATTATTTTACTTACATTCTTCAAATATTAACACATTTCGAAAATCCCTGCTGCCTTATGAAATGGATGTTTGTCATTCCCCACACCCACAGAGTTGCATAAATATATTTCTTTCTGTACAGTAAGGTCTGCTGGAAAGGTATTTAAAGATCATCCTATATAAATGAATCCCCATAAATCACTGGGGCATAAGGAACCTGTTCAGCAAATTCCAAAGCTCATGTTATGGGTCCTTGTTTATTTATTTTATTTTATAATTTTTAAATGTATTTTTATTACTATTACTATTATTATCTGGGAAAGCATACGTGCAGCAGTTTGTAACAGAGAAATAAGTGCTTGCTTCTCGATCCAACGTCCTATTTCACCTTTTACGGCTATTAATTCTCAAGGTCTCTATTGAAATATGAGTTTTTCTTTGTCTTATTAGAAGCAACTACCTCTGTTATAATTAATACATTTCACAAACTTGAAAAATAAACTTCCAAGTTGCTAAAAATTGTATTTATTTCTCAAAATGATGTTACAAAAACCCATAGGTCTTAACCAACTGTATATAATCACTAATACCAAGACAGGCTCAACTGTCCTTAAAGTTAATTTTTTCTTCAAACTTATAACATTTAATTGCTTACAATAGCATATCCCATTAGCTGCTTCCACTGTACCTGTACCTAAGGAGTTAAAGTGGCTTCCCCATCAGTGTAGCTATGGTTTCCAAGCAAGTTTCACTCCCTCTTCCAGTCCTGGTTACAGACTTGCAAAAGTTAGTACAAACACATTTAAAACACAAAAACTAAACTCCTTAGCTCTTCCATTTGGCAAAACACCCAGAACACATTAAAATTAAATTTTAAGAAAGTGTTAAAAGAAAAACTATTCATTGTACGCTTTCCTTTGTTTTTATAGTTTTGCAATACACAAGCTGCCTACTGTATTTCAAGAAGAAGGTGTATATTAACACACTTTCTCAATAAACAGTCATAAGAATTTTGTACCTTCCAAACTGCTCTCTTAAATCCCTATTATTTTCTTTGCATGGTTTAGCTTTACTTGTCAAGACAATAATTCTGTTACATTCTTTTTACAAAAGCAAACCATAAACGTTTTTACTCACATTACTGTTCACATTTATTATTACTAATTTGTATTTTAATGTTTTATTTATTTTTTCCAATTCATGTAATAAAATAAATAAAACCACGTCAGGCTTTACTTGTAACCATTATATAATTACCAGTAACCTGCAATAACATTATTTTTTAAATGGTTATATTTATTTAAATTATACTCTAGAGTTAAATAGTATAATGTATACTTTCTTTTCCTAAATCGTTTTAGCCAAATTAATAGTCTTAGATTTTTCATGCGCTTTATAAACCAAATATGTATTTCTTATTCTTAAAAACATTCAACTCGCACACAAACATACACTTCATTCATGAAAATATTTTTAATAAAATATTTCCAGGTACATATCTTAACACTAGAAGGACTGGAAATATACTCATACCTAGAAGCCCCGCAACAGTCTTTCTGACAGCTGTATTCAAAACACTGTAAATACTGTAATGGAAGGAGAAACAGTAGGATGTAATTTGTTTTTTTTATTGCATATGTCACATAACCATCTGAACAATCGAAGTATATATATATATATATATATATATATATATATATATATATATATATATATATATGAACATTTATTTTACAAATCAAAACAAGAAAATGTAAATAAATAAACATCTGAACAGACATCGGTTTACAACATACATATTTATAAAACTGAAACGATAGCAATACATTTTTAACTTTTCAACAGCAATCGGTTTATTATCAGATGAGCAAAAGCAACTGAACAATGTAGATAAATAAACATACAAAAAAACATTTTACAGAAGTGCACAGCACAAGAAGTTTAAAAAAAGCACAAAAAAAGTAATTTATTTTTCTTTTTTCGACAAAAGGGTATTCCTTTACCTTGAGTCTAAGGCTGTTCACAATCAACACAGATAATGCGCTTCTCCATGCCACCTTTCTGCATAGGGCACAGCTGTCTAAAGTTTTATTTTTATTGCACTTGCCAACCTGGCATTGGTGTCTCTTGTGGCTCTCGACAGGGTTGCCAGCTTCAGCTGTGGGTACATACTTGGCAGTCTCCCTCTGTTCCAAATGCTTCTTGCAAAGTTGCTGTGCTAACTCCTTGGTAAATTCTTCCCTGTGCATTCTTTGTAAAGTACCCAGGAGTTGATGGCTGCTAGGTCCAATACATTGTAAAACACCTGAACAGACCACCGTCGGGTGCCAGCTTTCATGGAATACTTCCGTGCCATCTGATCCAAAACATCAACTCTATATTTTGTTGCGTTGTAAATCTCCACGGTCTCTGGTATTTATTTTCACTAGTCCCGATGCTAATTGACTGACCAAAGCAGCGCAGCTGGCAAGCAGACGCCAGCCTTCAAAAGTCTCACTGAAAACAATAGACTGTCAGTCATTCACTCAGGCAGAGAGTAGAGACTAATCTGATTACAGCTAAACACATTGCGTGGTAAATAAAACTAATAAAGTAGAATACCGTTCTGTATAATCAAAATACAATTGTTTTCTGTGTGGCCGTCAATGTGACTGTTCCCGGGGCTTTTAGGTATAATGTAATATATCTCTTTTATTTCTGCACTCCCGCGTTTTATGCTTTGTGAAAATATTTAATACATACGGACAGAAAGGTACACGAACGCACAGCCCCATATGTGTTACACGACTGGCGAAAATTACATTTTAAAACCAAAACCGTGGGGCTTCTAGTTTTAATCTGTTCCATTTGCACAGTCACTGTATCAAACAGGTCTCTCTTAGTTACCTCTGCTTGCCTGCATGTAACGGTTTAGTAAAGTGCTACAGAGTAAACATGCCCTGCAGATCTCTATGGTTTCAGCATGCAGTTCTGGGCACCAGTATTTTCTTTATAGGCTGATATAGGGTCCCTTTAAGTACACAATGTAGTGCCCCTATTTCTTAGTGCCACCAGTATGGCCTGTCTACTTGCTTTATGAAGTATTACTTTTTTACTGGTTTTAAACAGTTTGCATAATAATACTCCCTGCTCGAACTGGTATTTGTTTCCATCTGACAGAAATTCAAACAGCAATTGACTGTCAGTAAGCAAATTAAACACTCAGCTCCTTGTGCACGATCAGCACAATTGTTACCTATAATCGTAACCTCCTTCCTCCTCTTTGGGGCCAGCTGCATGCTGAACACTGATTATGTTGCCCCTACATTTTTCAATGTCTCCATATATTGGCATGTGCTATAGGTTTGCCCATATGGTCAGAGTAACCATTCTCTTTCCAGGCTAGAAAGTGAATATTGAATGCCTAGGCACAATAGCTGGAGTCTGTTACTATTAACATGGTCTCACTGAGCGTCCCCAGTATTTGAGCCATTTGAAGTCCCTTCGAGAGGGCTTTTGCTTCTGCTATTTGAGCAGATCGACCTGACTCCACTTCAAAGTGATGTTGAGTTTCTTCATAAATTCCATTATTATTTTTCCCAACTGAGATTCCTATACCACATTCTGGGTTGCCTTTTCTGGCAGGATCTGTCAGAAAATATCAGCCAGTCAGGTACAAATGTCGGTTGTCCTGCTGTTGTGTATCGTTCCTCCCATTCTTCAGATGGGGAAGATTTTATAATTTATTTCTAAGATTAGAGGCTAGGCCAGTGACGGTGGTAAAGAACTTTTTTGGATCAGCTAGAAAAGTAATCCATCTATCCCACCTTAGTTGCAGCTCTTTCATGTTTACCAGTGATCCCTTTGTAAGGGTAGTGAGCCCTGGGATGTCACTGAAAACCTCAAAAGAGTTGTCCTGAGCTAGGTTGAACAGAGCCGGAACTACTTTAGTTAGGGCAGTAAGCATTTTTTCTCCTCATAACAAAACTGCTTCTCTGTACTTGTGAAATGAAAACCTATGTTTTTATAGGCATTTCATTTCCTGTATTCTTCACTACCACAACTGCAGCTTGTTCTCCTATATGGAAGTACGCTTCTAAAGGTTTACTGCTCCCTCAAGTGGTAATATCTTGCGCTTCCTGTATTAGTATCTTAAGCTGTTTTAAGCCTAAGTTTATCTTCCTCTGTCTTATTTTTCCTGGGAAGTCTTTTGATACAATAGGGCTGCTGGACTGAGTATCCTGGTACTGTATTCCTTGCATAATTAAATAACCCCATTACTGCTTGGAGCTGTTTCACAGTTTTAGGTGATGAGATACTGATAACCTTTTCTTTATAATGTTGTACTTAAATTCATACCCTGGTCTTTAACTTATTTATGTATGTATGTATGTATGTATGTATGTATGTATGTATTATTATTATTATTATTATTATTATTATTATTTAATTTGAATATTTTAAATAATCTTCTACCTCCTCTGTCATAATCTCGACTGCTGCTGCTGCTAATGGGTTAAAAATTGGAGGTCTGATGTATCTTCTGTTCTGTGTTATCTTAGGTCTGGTCCCTATGCGTGCCTGCTCTCTGGGCTCTCTAGGACCCTGTCTCAGATTATACTTGTGAGTTGGTGGAGCCCGTGAGCTCCTTCTCTCCTTGCTGGTTGCCGCCCCTCTGGGTGGACTGAACATTCCCTACTTGCAGCTGCTTCAGCTGACTTACTTATTTGCTCACTTAACTTTTTTTATCTTCCTCTCTTTGGATCTATTGCTCCCAGTTAAAACATTAACAGCTCGTTTAAGGGGCCACTCCCTTTTTTGTGATCAGTTTCTCTTTTCTCACCTTACTAACATTTTTCAGGCTTCTGCCAGCCTGTGTTTCTAATTCCTCTCTCTCTCTCTCTTAGGGCGGTTTCTGAAAAAAAAAACCCTCATGCAATGAGTCTTCACTATCACTCACTGCAGTTTCTATTTGATTACCCTGTCTAAAACTCAGGGATAATCTTTCCAAGAGATGAGTATCCGATTCTGCTATCTCTTTGTTTCGCTTAAGAAAGCTCATCTACTGTAAGCTTTTATTTCTATAGCACAAGATAATCTGTCTACAACTTTATTAGCCCTTTTTTCTACGACGTCTTTTATCTCAACAAGCTCATCCATTGTAAGTCGGTTTACTGCCATAAAGTAGCCCATTTTGACTATCTGCAGTAGCCTGTTCAATGTCCTCTTTTATATTTTGTGCTAGACTTTATTTTACTGGAAGGTTTGTGCACAAGTTAAGATTACAGCATCTGCTGGCGTAGTATAACCTTGGTTTTCCGGATTTAAATGCCCATACCCAATTTACCTTTACCAACTAAAATTGCGTATGGAATTAAAATGTTTAGGGAATTTTAATATTTGTTTTAAAATGTTAAACGATTTTAATTAAAAAAATATTTGTCGATTTTATTTAATAGTGATTTTATTGATTAGTTGGATTAATATGGATTATTAATTAGCTCGCCCCACGTTGGGTGCCAACTGTCAGATTTTTATTTATATAAATATATATGCTCTGAGCATACTCTTAAATTCAGGGGGGGATGTTTAAGGAGGACAGTGATGTTTTAAACTCCCGTAAGTGGTTTTGTTTGTGCACTGGGCATGCTATATGTATATAGGCGATCCAGTGCCTTTACAGGTTTAACAGCATACTTCAATATGGTTATTATATGCTTAGCCTTTAGGCTAGCCATGCAAAAAGCCAGAGCATCCACAGCTATGTTCTAAAACATTCAATATAACACTCTCTTAAAACTAAAACATGATTTCTATACCTTATAGCAATGCATCAGGCTATAATTAACATGTTAAATATAATAGTCTCATATTAACTGTACCATGTTTGGACTAAGCCTGACCTCTCTCTGTTTCTAAAAATTCCCCAGCACAAGCAGGTATCACACACCCTGTTTACTTGCCAAGGCTAGTGGTTTAATTAATATGAAACTCTACTGTAAGTGCTTTTCCAAATTCACCGCATGAAGTCATTTTTGGCTCACAATCATCATCCCAATTAAAGTCGCTACCTTTCTGATAAGAACTGATACTGTAGACAACTTTTCTAATTTAAATGAAATGCTCACTTCTGCTGCCAAGTTTTCATTAATTAAGGACCTTGGCTTTTAAATCGCTGATCACCAAAAATTCCTGCTTCGTCGACCAAAAAGAACTTTCCATGCCCAGCACCGCTCTGCTACAAACAGGTAAAGGTGAGGTCACCAAATTAATTATTTTTCTTTAGTAAGTCTACTGGGTACTAAAATTATTAAATACAGTTTACACTGTATTGTCTTATGTTCAAACTTAACAGTTTCTTGTTTTTTTATTGCAGTAAAACCTTTATATGAACTAAACATATTCTTTAGTTTAATTGATATTGCAGTGTTTGCTCCAGGACTTACAGACTGAGGGTCAATGTGGCCCTGTGGCAATGTGCTCCGTCCGTGTGTGCATTTCTGTGTTGTATGTTACGTGTGGTGTGTTTAATGTTGGTGTACATATATATGACTGCACAGGATATAAATGGGTGTGTGCAGCACGAGTTATTTAAAATGTATAATTGTATTTAGGCACGGGATTGCACATCACTTCACGTGCATTTAAAGTATATAATGTGTGAGCACGAGGTTGCACAATTAATTCACGTGCTGGGATTCAAGTGAATAATTCATTAGTAATTGAATCCCAGCACAACAGTATATATACTGTAGATGCACGTTTCAGTCACTCGGGGTTGTGTGTTCGGTGAGTGGAGAACGGGAGAGAGAGGAGGAGAACTAAAGATAAATAAAGTAATAACAATTGCTATCGCGTGCTGGTAGGACCAGCACGATACTTGTTTGTTTATATTTACTCACCGTGTTTGTGTGTCTGTCCGTCCACCGTTTGTTTAATTGTTAGTCCGTTTTGTTCGTCTATTTATTTTGGCCTCAAGTGCCGTGTCCTGTCTTCTGTTTGTTTAAACCTTTTATTTTTAATAAACCGCGCAACAGCGCTTTCATCATTTCACCTCATCTGTCCTGTCTCTGTGTATTCATTTCCTGGATCTGACGTCACCACTCAGCCAGCCGTGTGACAGGCCCCCACTCTAAATTTTAGGGGGACATTTTCTTCGGTGAGGGGGTCAATGTGTTTGATAATTCAGAACCAACCACCATTTCTTATTTTTGTTTGTTTTTAAATATGCCAGCAGAGTTTAGTAACCTTTTGTTTCTGAAGAACAAAAAATAAAACTGTAAAGCTGTAGATACAACCAAGGTGTCTCTACAATACTCACTGTCACTTTTGGGGAAAATATTGGGAAATGTGTCACAGTGACGCTGGTGTATCACTGATTAGAGGATATCCATTGTACCAGATCACATTAGAACAGGGGTTTTCAATCTTTTTAAGCTGCATACCCCTTTCCAAAAAAGTAGTCCACCGCATACCACCATCTGAGATACAGTCATAATGAAATTAAAACAGAAAAAAAGGTTTGTTCAATAACATGATACAACAAAACACACAAGCCTTGGAGTGTGTGATGGATAAAATTATAAAAGTTACAGTATTATAATGGAATATATATATTATATTTACTTTTGGATAAAAATAGTCCCTCAAACAGGTTTCTAGTTGTTGGAAACATCAACATAATTTTATTGTAACTGCTAATTAATTAAAATCAACAAAGCCTCCGTGCTAAACTCAATCACTCAGAAATGAGATAGGACTATTCCATGATAGCAAATGGCAATCATGTATTTTTATTGATAATCAAATTACAGAAAAGACGGCAAAGAAAAGTTCACTATCCATGGCTCTCTACAGCTGACCTCATTACGAAAACATTTTGGCATTTTTTTTAATTCTTGGTGACTAAAACGTACAGTGATGATGCTAATTAAAAAAAAATAATAATAAAACGCTTACCTACTATCAGTGTGATGGATGTCCCTGCTTGTTACCACACAAATCACTGATGATGGCAGGGAAATTGGAGAGAGCTTCAGTCGCAAGACATTTTTGGCGTTTTTAATCTCTGACGGTATTTTGTCTTGATCGTCCTTTGCTAGTAATATACTAGTATTGAGCCAACAATCCATATTTGTTTGTGGATTGAAAACTAAAAACTCTCACACCAGACGTAACGGCTTGTCAAATTAGGCCGCATGGCAATACTTTGGTTTCTGATTGGCCATACATTCTATATTTTGAAATGAACCAATAGTACTTAAGTTACAATAAACTTTAATCGGGTCATTGAAAATTATATATATATATATATATATATATATATATATATATATATATATATATATATATATATATTCCAAAGACAGACTGCAGTAACCGCCCAACTGTTTATATGACATTTAAACAACAGGGTTTATTTATAACGCACATATTTAATATGTAAATTAGCCATGTGTGTACTGAACGCTGTTGCAGCACAGCAGTCTGGTGTTAGAGATTAAACGTTGATTAGATGATAAAAGTTTGCAATAGATTGGGAAGTGGTACTAAGTAAAATGCGTTGTCTGCCATTTCTGAATTTTTTTTTTGCTATATTTTAATACTGCACATAATGATATGGTTTTGAAAATGCTACTTACCAAAACCGTGAATGCTCATGAACTGTATTACATAATTTTTCTTTTTTATCATGCCGTTATAGGCCTACTGGCGAAATGGCCAAGAGACAGTTGGTGCTTAACACATACTGAATTATTTTAGCATTTTTTGTCATAGAAAAGACACATTTCACATATTTTATAACGTTACCGTAGTCTACTTTTTTATTTTAATCGATGCGGTTTTGTTTCACAAATCTACTGCACTTCTATAAACTGTATTGCAGTACACACAAGTTAAAATTTCTCCCATTCACTTGCAAATAGATAAGTTAACAGCGGATGAATTCCACAGTATTTTTAAGCACAAATATAATAGCATACATTTCAACAGTCACTGCCGAAGCTGATTACTTATTCTTCTAGAAGTAATGGTCGGGTGTAACAGGGATACGAGGTTATATTTGCGCCGGGCCACGTTGTTAACAAGCCTGATGTTGTCATCCAGGCTTTACTGTGAAACTGACTGTAACCAGGGAGGGTGTGAGCGCATTCTACTGGACTGGAGAATAAAACACGGGAGTTTAATTATGAAAACTCAAGTGTAAACAAACAAGTAAAAAATATTAGCATGTCATCAGACATGTCATGTTAATACAAAATGCATTAATTTACTGCGTATTGGTATTGCGTCTCGTCTGGGAAAGGGGACATACGGGCGCGAGAAATTCAGTGGGACATTTTTTTATTTCAGGGGGGCAATGGCGCGGCCTAGCGTGAACACTGTATTGTAATGTCTAAAAGACTTTTTGTTTAGTTGAAGACAGAAACTGAACTAATTCTTAAATTGATTAAATTAAATGCTCACTCCTGCTTTTACAGTCTATTTGTATTACAGTAGAGCCTTAAACAAGCAAAAACACTTCTTAGTTTAAATAGTCTGTTTCCATTTACTTAAAACATATTTCTCGTCAGAGAGTTTTGTCACTCTATTATTAGATCAGAATACTTTTTTTATTTAAAACCTCTATGCTTAGTAACAACACAACCAAATAAAATCAAATAGGTATAACATAGCTTTTTTAGTTTTAAACATTTGTTCTGTCTAGAAAGGGTTACTTTTTTCTTTTTGTTAAGTTTCAGTACCTAGCCTCAGTGTTTAGTTCCCCCCAGATGCCTGCTCCTGCCAAGGTTACAGGCTTCTGCACCAGCAGCTCTTAAATAAGGGAAAGCTCAGCTCATTTCACAGGTGTTTTTGGTCCGCGTGACCTCAAGCCAGTGCGCTCTCTTTTCACAGAATTACACAGACTCTATAATACTTATTTGTTACTGTTATACTGGACTTTTCAAAATAATATATATACATAAAATCCTACAATATTCCCTTAAACCAATACAAAGTATACTTAACATTATCTCAAATGTGTCATCAATTTGTTTACAACATTGTCAATGTCAAGCAGATCAACTCTTCTTTTATAATAAACTTTTAATATGTTCTTTTAACAGTTTAATTTCTAATTCAGATATTTCAATACAGGAGTCTCTTCTAGAAATTGTAATTTTATTTTACTCCATTCGTATACACAGAAGAGGTTCATTTTAATTAAGCACCTTCAGCAGCAAATGCAAATGCTGGACAGCTGAGCTAGCAGCTGCGTTCATATTTCTGTGAAAAAAACAGAAAAGAAAAATACAGCAGCCTGAGAGAGAACAGAAGTAGCCGACTTTATTCAATCCCGGGGAAGAGGCGACGGAGCTGCCACCTTCACGCAGGGCACAAGGCCGCTGTGGGACTAACGAAAACCATGGCTGAGTGCACAATAGGTGTAAGCAGCAATTAGGACAATAAATCGCAATAAATCGCATGTGCAATTACACAAGCGAATAAGCAGAAATAAGTAACTTGATACTTATCTGTTCGTAGGCTCTCTCATCTCAGGTCGGATGAAAGGAAAAATGATGATGAGATCTGTGTGTACAGTGTATATATGACCTCGGGTGGACATGACTGTCTCACAGGCTCTGACAAGCAGTCTTTGTTATATCTATTCAGGTTACAGGGTCTTTAGGGATAAATACCCATTAGGTAATGGTTACATTTTGTAGATGATATGGAACTACATTCCTGGCCCTTTCCTCCCTTGGTGTAATTTAAATATGTGTTCCACAGATCCTGATGTCTGAGCCTGAGAAGCTGTTGCAGAAAGTGAAGGTGTGGCTGCAGGAGTACTGGAACATCACTGACCTCATGGCTATTCTTCTGTTCTCTGTGGGGATGGTGCTGCGACTGCAAGAACCCCCTTTCATGAGCTATGGCAGAGTCATCTACTGTGTCAACATCATTTACTGGTACATTCGACTGCTGGACATTTTTGGAGTTAATAAGTATTTGGGCCCCTATGTCATGATGATAGGAAAGATGGTAAGTGGATCACAGTCTAAAATTCAATTTTTCTAGTCACACAAAAAAAAAAAAAACAGTAGTTGCAGTACCAGTTTCACCACTTTCACAATCATTACATAGTTTTAAGAACATCTGCATGATTTATAATAGATATTAAAGTAATATTACTGAATTGATCTATCAGATTAAAATAACTTTTCTAAACAATATTTTCAGTTTTATAGTCTTATTAAAAAAAATTCCATTGGGATGGGGGTTGGGTAAAAAAAAAAGACTAAGAAAAAAAAGAAAAAAAACCTTAAGATTAAACCCTCCACATGCTATTTATCATTAGAATCTGCACAAATTGGATTTTGCACCACTAGAGGGAGCATATGTCTACAAAAAGCCCTTTTTATACAAAACCAGTGTTTTGTCATCAGACTGTATAGTGTTGGCTACTTACTGCAAATATAGTATGTAAATCGTATGTACAGTTTAATTAAGAGCTTCAATTTGTATTTAATATGAAGCTTTGTAAATCTGTCACCAATTTCAATTTCCATTTTGGCAGATGATCGATATGATGTATTTTGTCATCATTATGCTGGTGGTCTTGATGAGTTTTGGAGTTGCACGGCAAGCAATTCTCAATCCCAACGAGGACCCCTCCTGGATGCTGGCAAGGAATATATTCTACATGCCCTACTGGATGATCTATGGAGAAGTGTTTGCAGACCAGATAGACCGTAAGCCATACATTGCATTCATCACCATGTCACACATCAAATGTTTTTGAACAGTAATATACAGGGTGATTCATAAGCAGTGCACCATAGGGAAAACACAATACAACAGAACATGTCTTTTTCAAATCTCACAGAAAACATCATCACAATGACATTCTGTACAATGTCTGAGCAAAATGAAATCAAAGAATTACCAGGCCAATTGCAATGCTAAATTCAAACGTGCTGTAATAAGGTTTTTTTTCTTCATTTGATGCCATGAATAAATATACAGATTATACAGTAAGTCAGGCCTCATAGGCAATATCATATATTATGCTGATTGGAATGTTCTCTGTTAAAACAGGCTACTGCAGTAGTGTAACAAGACCATGTAATTAATTTTGTTGTTAGATTTTATTTTTTTTAAGTCATTTTTATTATGTATTCTGCTTAGAGATACATGCAACATGTTATTCTATGACCCGAGGGACCTTACAATACTTCCTGAAAGTTTTGTTGAAAATTATTGATGTTTGGGCAGATTACAAGACCTGTTTCACCTGAGTGATTGCAACTGAGTGATTGGGTCTTTATAAGCAATAATGGACACTACTCTTGATTTATTTTCTCAAAATAAATATTTATAAAATAAATATTTAGGAAATAGGAAAAAAAACAAACATACCTGATACATTTAGTTCATGAAATAGTATATGCTTTTTTTTATCGTGTTTACATGATCGTGGTCCTAGAAACCCACTTCAGTATAATTTTGTTAACACGGTCCCGGTCCTTAAAGGGTTAAGGGAGTTAAACTAAACATTATGTTTATTTCTTAGCTATATACTTGTATCATTAAAGTGTTATTGTAATGCACTGTGGCAATGTGCCCCGCCCCTGTGTGTTATATGTTGCATGTTAATGTTGGTGTATAGGTATTGGTGCACAGGATATAAATGAGTCTGTGTAACATGAGCGACTTAAAATATATAGTTATATTTAGGCACAGGGATTGCACAATCACTTCACGTGCAGATAAAGTAATAGTATGTGAGCACGGGATTGCACAAATTATTTCACATGCCGAGATTCAAGTGAATGATTAATTAGTAATTGAATCTCGACCAAGCTGTATCTATAGAGGCACGAAGCACTCACCCGGGGTTGCGTGTTCGGTGAGTGGAGAATGGGTGTGAAGAGGAGAATTCATTAAAAAAAAAAGAAAAGAAATATCACAATTGCTATTTCATGCTGGATGGACCAGCACGATTCTTGTTTGTTTGTTTTGACTTACCGTGTCTGTTTGTCTGTTCGTCTGTTCGTCCACTGTTTGTTTAGTATTAGTCCGTTTTCTTTATTTATTTTGGCCTCAAGTGCTGTGTGCTGTTTTTGTTTAAATCTTTTATTTATTTCATTCATTAAAACACTGAGCACAGCCATTGCGTCTCAGTTTCAAACCCAGTACTGCCTGTCTGTGTGTTCGTTCCGGGTATGTGACGTCATCCACCAGCCAGCCTGTCACATGCACATATACCTTGTTAATAATCACTGGATGCTTTCTGTTTTTCTTCTTTGCAGCTCCATGTGGACAGAACATAACTAGTGAGGATGGTAGTATAGTAGAGCTGCCTCCTTGTAAAATAGGAGCATGGATCGTTCCGGCCATCATGGCGTGTTACCTCTTAGTGGCAAACATCCTTTTGGTTAACCTTCTAATAGCTGTGTTCAAGTAAGTCAAAATGAATTACATTGGATGTGGTCTTTAAAATGAACAACAGTTATGTTCTATACAGTAAACAATACATTGTATATTATAAACTATAGTTAATAATCCTACTGTTTTACAGAAGATTGAATCATGTAAATACATTACTTTAAATATACTGTATTTAGATCTGAGTTAAAGCCCAGATAAGAAACTTTAATCCCTGAACATCCCTAAACAATGAATGTTGTTGTTAAGTTTTAATAGTACAACTACAACTAGTACATACTACATTAATAATTTGTATGTTTGTAAAAATTGGTGCTCCTTGAGACTTTCTCATGTCTCCATGTCTTGCTTATGCAAGTGTTGTTGTTTTTTGCAGTAATACCTTTTTTGAAGTCAAATCCATATCCAATCAGGTGTGGAAGTTTCAGAGGTATCAGCTCATCATGACGTTCCACGAAAGGCCTGTTTTGCCACCCCCGCTGATCATCTTCAGTCACATGACAATGCTATGCCAACATCTGTGCTGCCGCTGGAGGAAGCATGAGGATCAAGACGAGAGGGATTATGGACTGAGTGAGTGAACACATTATTTTGGCTAATCAGAACACTGAGGTTGTTTACAATGAAGACCCCCTTTTCACTCTTTTTCAAGTTAACACAGCAGCTTAAGAAGTATCAGCTAAGAATGGCTAAGTAGTGAGGTGGATTAATGAACTTGCATTTTCAACGCAGGTAAAAATGAAAAGTATCCAATGCCAATATATAAGCCCAAACACTGTTTGATCAATAAAGGTATTGAAAGGTTGTTTGGGAAGGTTTTTTTAGTAGAATTGTTATATTCACTTAGCTTTATTAAGTGCATCATTTTCATCCCAAATGGAACTTCACATCCGAGTGTTCAGGGTGGTTTTATGAATAAAGGTAGGGATTGATCGTAAGGTATGTGAAATAAAGGTCGGTTCAGGTGGGTTTTTCATCGCCACTATGGTGCTCTCGCCTATTTATAATTTTTAAAAAAGTATTTATTTGGCTGATGCTTTTTTCCAAAGCGAGTTACAATTATTTATTTTACATACAAATTATGGTACCCATTTATACAGTTGGGTTTTTACTGGAGCAATACATTGCTCAAGTGTAAAGCAGCAGTGTCCCAGTATTGAACCCAGGACACTCAGTTAAAAGTGCAGAGACTTAACCACTATCCACACTACGCACATGTGTAATGCGTAGCTCTCAGGACTACAACTCCAGATCCATTTGTAGATCGGACCTTGTTTTGTTTTTTTGCTCGAGGTTAAGAATATATTTAAATGTTTCCACTGCCAGGACCGCCTATGCTGGAGAAGCCAACCTTACCTCTGTTAGCATTGCCGTTGCCACTGGCAGCATTGCCACTGTCAGGAGTGCCCACGCTGGAGGAACCAGCCTTACCTCTGTTAGCATTGCCGTTGCCTCTGGTAGCATTGCCACTGTCAGCAGTGCCCTGGCTGAAGGAACCAGCCTTACCGCTGTGTGGTCCATTGGTTAAAGAAAAGGGCTTGTAACCAGGAGGTCCCCGGTTCAAATCCCACCTCAGCCACTGACTCATTGTGTGACCCTGAGCAAGTCACTTAACCTCCTTGTGCTCCGTCTTTCGGGTGAGACATAATTGTAAGTGACTCTTCAGCTGATGCATAGTTCACACAAACTAGTCGCTGTAAGTCGCCTTGGATAAAGGCGTCTGCTAAATAAACAAATAATAATAATACTGCTGTTAGCATTGCCGCTGCCAGTCTGTGCACTGTCAACATTTCCGCTGACAGCATTGACACACAACTTTTCCACCCTTGGACCAAGTGATGCCTCCGTTCCTGGCCCAGGACTCTGACCAAGACTTTTGGGCTTTTAAGGTGGGAGGTGGCCTTTTAAGGCCATGTGTGCTGCTCACAAGGGGGGAGATATGTGGCAGGGTGCCCCGCCCCTATGCGTATTTTGTGTTTTATGTTGTATGTGGGACAGAGATACAACTGACAACATTGTGAGCAGTGTTTTAATGTAGGCAGCTCTCCTGCCTTCAACACAGTGATATGTAACTGAAATAAGAGAGTTTGGTATGCTTAAGTAAGAACATTAACCTATAGTTACACCATAGCTGTTACATTTAATTACTGCATGACCTAATGAGGTCCATACATGTGGGCTTCACTTCAACCTTTTTAAAATGATGTCCAACATAAATAGTAAATCGCTGCACTCATACTTACAATGTCATGTTCCAATTAAAAATGTAAACACTGTGCATAATATATCAGCATTTTAACCATACAACAAATATATTTTAATACTACTTGTGTGCATAAAGCTTAATTAAACTAAACTACATTTTTTAAAAGTGATGCTTTGTATTTTAATCCAAGTTACCCAGTACACTTCACAGGTAGCAACGTGATTAACAGTAAATGTATGTATAATGTATATATATTTATAAGTCTGTTAATGAATAATGTAACTAAAAAAGCGTCGGAAATAAACTACCGTTTTGGTAGCTAAATACATGTATGATTTTAAGCAAAACAATAGCTATGGTCAAAAATAGATTTCTTCTTTCTTTCTTTCTTTCTTTCTTTCTTTCTTTCTGTTATTTAAACATTTATCACTTACCGATGTCTCTTGAACAACCTACTTGTTCACTCCACCAACTCAATATGAGACTTTGTTAAACAATAACATTACACATGCTCTCAACACAAAGCAAGCGATCACCCTTATCATGTGATTGGGCTGTAGCGTAGAATAATGACGTAACTTAGGAGCTGCGTACGCACGACCTCAGGGCTGGAGCCTCCGGTCTGCTGAGACACCCTTCTCGAACAGACAGGAGGAATAAAAATACATTCAACAACGTCTCGGATTTCAGTAATTTTCAGTAAAAGTCTGTGTTAGAGAAGGGTGGATAATGTGCAGAACTGTCTTTCTGTAGCATTTACAAACCGCTAAAAATACATTATTTGAAGTGACAAAGTGAGGGTAAGTGAGCTTTTTTTTTTTTTTTTGGTATTTATTTTTTTGCTAACGTCCAGTTCATTAACTTGAATGTGTTCGTTGAATGTTGAATGTGTTCGTTTCTTATTGGGTCTGGACTCCTCACATGACCCACCCACACTCATCCACATACACAGGAGAGAAGGTTCGTGTCATGTGGGAAAGTGATAGCAAACATGTCGCAGCGCATTTTACCAGTTATCACAGTGGGCAATTAGTAGACTTTACAGGAAACAAACAATATATTGTAAAATAATGTTTGGTGTTTGTAAGCCTCTTCATTTTACCATGAAAGTTAAGCTTTGCTAGTTTATAAACACATTTTGTTGATTTAAAAAATAGTCATGCTTTGGTTAGATGCATATAATCACAGATTTATGATAAAACCAAATCAGTTGTTGCAGCTAATGTAAGTCTAATCCATTAATACAAAGCTGAATTCATTCTTGGCTAAGACCCACCTTGCATCCTGTCAAAATGTGTCTTAATATAGATATGAACCCAAGACACCATGGATCCTCTCTTACCCATAGATTAAGATTCTGTGGTGATGGAAGAACATCATATGTTGACCTGATGAGGAAACTGATCCTGTTCCATTGTCCATAGATCTTGTGTTGTTCCACACTCTCCCATCTCGTCCATTCTCCCTGCTTGGCCTGGGAAACTGCCTTTACGCACCTCATCCTCTCCTCCTGCTTTTGCACCTCGTTGACTACCAGCTTACTCCGTTGAGCTGGGGCTGCTTTGTGTCATGTAGGAGGAGCTGAACTGAGACCAAGGCCTCCTCTTTCATGCTGTACTTACCCCATGATGTCAATGATACGAAAGGCAGCCTTTGCGTCTTCCACAGCTTCCTTTGCTGCCCACTTTCTTCCAGTTTTCAAACACAGGTGCTGCCTCCCTCACACATTCGTCGTGTGACTCTACCAATGTAATTTCCAATCGAACCTTAGCGCACTTAAACTCCTCGGTTAGAGCTGAGACTGGCAGCTGCAGTATCCGGTTACCATACAGTCCCACTCTGCTGAGACAGCGTGGAACTCCTAACCATTTCCTGACGTATGAACTTCCAGCTTCTCTACTGTTGTCAAGGAAACCTCATAGACAGTGAGTGGCCACAGAAGTCTTGGCAGTATACCAAACTGAAAGCACCAGAGTTTAAGTTTGCTCGTTAAAACGCTGCTGTCTATGCTCTTTAATCCTTGCACTGCTTGTTGTCTCTCTTCTTCCACACAGACTGTGTCCTTTAGGTCCCCATGATACCATTTCCCAAGACTTTTCACAGGCTTCTAAGACACTGTTGGTATTGCCTCGCGGTTAATGTAGAACCTCTTATCCACTACTTTGCCTTTAATTATAGAGATGCTCTTTGACTTAGTGGGCTTGAATTGCATTAGTGCCCATTCAATGTTGTTGATTAGTTTGCCCAATAACCGATTAGTGCAGGCTACTGTTGTAGTCATGATTGTCATGTCATCCATGTATGCTCTAATTGGTGGCAGTTGCATTCCAGAAGTCAAGCGTTCTCTTCCCAATACCCATTTTGACACCCTAATAATTACTTCCATTGTCATGGTAAAAGCCAGTGGAGAAATGGTCCATCCTGCCATTATTCCAGTTTCTAGACATTGCCATGTAGTGGTGAATTCTGAAGTTTAAAAACAAAATTGAAAATCTCCAAACTAGGCTTTCACTAAGTTTGTTATTGTACTCGGTACACTGAAAAAATCAAATGCTTCCCAAAGAAGTTCATGTGGTACTGAATCGTATGCATTAGTTAAATCCAGGAATGTCAAATTGAGCTCCTTCCTCTCCTTTTTAGCTGTTCGAATTTGCTGCCAGATCATACTGATGTGCTCTAAGCATCCTGGGAAACCTGGAATACCATCTTTCTGTACTGAAGTGTCAATGAAGCAGTTCTTCAATAGGTAAGCTGACAATCTGAAGAAAATCTTGCCTTCCTCGTTTAACAGGAAAATAGAGCAAAATTGACCAATACTCGTAGAATCTTTTTCTTTTGGTATAAAGACCCCACTGCTTGGTGCCACGCTCTTGGTACAACCTGTTTTTCCCATGCTACTTTCATCAATTTCCACAGGATTCGTAGAACACCAGGGGCAGTCTTGTATACTCTGTACGGAACTACATTAGGCCCAAGAGATGATGACGCCCTTGCTCTACTTCTTTCCACTTAGGTGCACAGTCCTCCATTTGGTATTCTGGTGGATTGATAGGTGGGATTTCTGAAGGAATTGACATAGGCTCCTGCCTTTTTGAATCTGTATGGGTTTCCTCCAAATATCTCTCCAGCTCAGACTTAGTTGTTTTTCATATGCCATTTTTCTCCCTGGTGAATAACTTCTTTGAAAATTTGAATGGGTCTTTAAAAAATTAGTTCTTGCACTGTCTTTTTTGCAGTGTTTCCATAGGCACTCAGCTCTGCGCAATGTTGCAAGCTTATCTTTTATGACTATTTGTAACAGATTGACTCTCTTCTTCTGAATTTGTTCTGCTTTTCTCCATTGCTTCCTCAGCTGCCTTTTTTTTCTAACTAAGCGCTCAATCGCCTGCTGCCATCTAGACTTTACAGGAATAGTTTGTACTTTCTCCTTACTTTTTCCAACTCCAAACCTCTCGCTTCCATATGCGTGGTTGGTATCCCCAAATTTATCCAGCTTCTTTTCGACTGTTCCACCTAACCTTTCCAACGCAAAACAGAGATCCATGTTTACTGTGCCCCACGCTGTTTTCTCTTGGTCATTTATCTCCAGGCTTCTAATGTACCAGGGCTTAAATTCTCAAGGAATATGTCCCGGAGCCAGTGGCGATGCCAGGGGTGACGGGTGCCACCCCTGAAATTTGTCTTCCTCTCCTCCCGCTTCCCCTAAAATATCCACTAAAAACTACAATCTCCCATAATACCATGTCTTCAATTATTAGGCAACAGTACAAGAGAAAAATCCACCAACAAAACATTATCCAGTCTATGGTTAGCCTTGTTTCCTTTACAGCCAATCACATTAAGAACATTTGAAAGCTACTCAGAGTCATTGTCAGTGCTGACGGCATTTGGTTGAAGCACAAAGACTCACTTGAGAAACAAATGAAACTGGACCCACGACTTGAACCAACTGTAGTAAGAAAGGTGCCTATACTATTAAACTAAACTTTTATAATATATGGATTTTCTAATTGATGTAGTTCCTTATTTTATTTTGCCGTGTTGTGATATTGTAAGCTATTCCATGGTACAGGAATTTCAAATTGCCAGGAGAAGATGGGTTTTCCAGTGAATATTTTAAACTAAATAGAGCTACTTAAGCTCCTGTTTTACTGAAAATGTATAACTACACATTTTAAATCTAAACAGTTACCAAAATCACTATATAATGCACATATTATACTACAGTACACCGTTGCTATAATGAACCTGTTGGGGTCCAAGTCTTTTATTCATTATATTGAGGGGTTTGTTGTAGCGAAAGGACAATCAAAATGAACAATAAACTGTTTGTCTCATGTATGCAGTATTTTGCCTTTGCTTTATCCTGTTCGTTAAAGAATTAAAGCGCAGTACATAAAGCAAAAATCCCAAATTGAAGCTGAACCTTTATTCAAAATCAATCTGACATGAATCGTTTTAAAGTGCAGCAAATCTTAATCCAACATGCAAGAATCCAAAACTGAACTTTTATTCCAAAACAACCCGACATGAAAAGTTTGACATGAAAGGTTTGTTGTTGTTTTTTCTTTAATCAATTTTGCAGAAATAGAATGATCTTTGGTGGTAAATCTCCCTCCCGACCTGTGAGGGCGCTAAGTAACGGGAACAGAGTACCCTGGACTGTTTGGTCTGACAATTAATTCCTCAGGTTAAAAGGAAGTCGGTCATCTAGAAGGGGACGGAGCTTCGGTGCACTAACTCATCAACCCGGAAGGGAAATGATGTAGCAGCCGTGGATTGGAGGAGCAGCTGCAATCGTTTACCAAGGGGTCATGTGTGACGGTACAAAAAGTGGACAAAGCGACGTAATCTGTTCCTTCATTTTGGTTATAGAAAGAACCTGGAAGGACCTGTGTATTGTGAAATCGTGTCGTAAGTGTTTGTTTGTTATTATTATTAGTAGACAGCTAACACATCTGGAGCTATCCAGCACGAACCCGGACAGCACTCCACCTGCGTCACAATAAATAACTGTAATCACACCACGAGCACTACAGCACGAACCCGGACAGCACTCCACCTGCGTCACAATAAATAACTGTAATCACACCACGAGCACTACAGCACGAACCCGGACAGCACTCCACCTGTGTCACAATAAATAACTGTAGTCATGCCACGAGCACTACAGCACAAACCCGGACAGCACTCCACCTGTGTCACAATAAATAACTGTAATCACACCACGAGCACTACAGCACGCACTCAGGACTGGTGATCGTGTTTTGGGTATTGTGTTTGTAATAGGACTGTCTTTTATTATTTGGAACTGCAGTTCCTTTATTTAGACCCGGATGATAAATAAAACCACTTGCACTTGGATTGCTGTTGTCTGCGTTTCATTTAATCACCACATCACTCCTGCACCTGTACACTGCAGGCCACTTTGCCACACTGAGTTACTCATTTTTTCAAATAATCAATATTTCTAGTTTTGTTGCAACATAAAATGATTTTCGTTTGGGAGGCATAGTTGCACAGTGCACGCTTTTAATTGAGACAAAAAAGAGTTGCCGTCACTGCAGAGGCAGCATCCAGTGTGTACAGACCGCGATATTGACAGTGTGTGTTTATATTATCTTTTTTATTTATTTTTATTTGGGGTCCATGGGCCAGGTTTGTTATAGCTGAAGGTTCGTTATAATGAAGGGCGTTATAGCGAGGGTGTACTGTACTCCCAAAGCTTAACAAAGATTCATTAGACTGTGCTATGCAAATTATCGTCCAATTTCTTTACTAAATAGTGACTGCAACATTTTAACCAAAATATTGGCCACTAGATTACATAAAGTTATTCATAAAATTATCCACTCAGATTAGACTGGTTCTCTTAAAGGTAGAAAGGTAGCTCTAGAACCTCTCGTCGCAGCCATTCGACAGGAAGAACACATTCAAGGGATTAAAAGAAAGTTGTTTCATCAAAAAATTAATTTATATAAGGATGATATTTTACTAACGCTTAAAAATCCATCCACATCCATCCACTATCTAATGAATATAATTGACAGATGTAGTACAACGTCAGGTTATAAAATAAACTGGCATGAATCAGAAACTAGAAATATGGAACAAACTCCCTTTATCTTTATGGGATTGAAGCGTTACAATTAAAATGGAAATATTGCCATCTTTAGCATACATATTGGCAATGCTACCATTTAGAATTCCCCCAAAATATGTTAAAAGTGCAAATAAAATGTTTACAGAATTCCTTTGATGTTTCAAAACGCCAAGAATTAAAATAAATACTTGATTCACATAAACATGGAGGGTTGAATGTACCTAATGCTTATTGGTATTTCCTAGCATATCAAAATGAATTCTTTAAAGATTGGTTAGTAGACTATAAAGATCAAACAGCTTCTTGGAAACTATTTGAACAGGTCATTTCTGATCCTGTAAATTTAAAGAATGCCGTGCTACATGGTCCACTCATTGCAAGCATAGAACACTTACTACTTTTATGATACTCATTTAATTTTTAAAAAGATAGCACTTACAAATAATAATGCAAATCTTCAGAAATTTGGAATAACCCAAACATTTATCACGATAAAAAAATATATAAATAATCCCAATTGGAAAATTGCTGGAATTAATACAGTAGGAGACTTATTTAGTGATAGTTCCTTCTCTTCATTGAGGACTCAGAGACAAATATAATATTTCTGTAACTGATTCTAGAACAAAGCTGCATATTAAAAATGCATTACATAAAATACTAGGCCCATCATTGAAATGTCCCAATACAAACAAGTTAGAAGTGTTCTTATACAATGCTTCAAATTCCCATTTCATTTAAGAAATTTATGCTTTCATACGAGATAATAGGAAAACAATAAATAACACAAGATCAAACTGGGAAAAAGAATTGGAAACTAACATTTCTGATGAAGAATGGGGGCATATCAATGGCTACACCAAATGCAAAACTGAGATTGATTCAGTGTAAAATAGTGCATAGGGTCTATTATAGACCAGAAAGAATTTTTAGATATAAAGTTAACTAATAATTCTAATTGTTGGAGATGTGGAAGATCCCATGGAAACGTTATTACATATTGTAGCGTCAGAGGGGGTCATAATATCATTCTGTGTATAAAAGTAACAGAATTGAAATATACAGAGGGGAATCTTAAACCATTCTCTGTGTCTTCTTAGTTTCTGGTCACAAACTCCCCCACTGACAAAGAATGCTTTTAAAAAGATCGCGGAATGACTCTTGCGCGCCGCAAGCCAGACAGTTCTGGGTTCTTTGACACCTAATACAGGAACCAGTCCATCTCATAAATCCAGCCGACAGGGGGCGGAATAGAGGACCAATGGAGAACAAGGGGTTGCATCTGAATGAGAACAACCAATGAATAACACTCCATGTGGACTCAGGCACTGCCCAAAATAACCAAACTATCCAATCACAGGGGTACAGAGAACATTACAAAAGTATGAGCGTGACACTCAAACAGGGCTCCCGACACAAAATCCAAGGTTCTGATAGACAAACCAGTCTTTGAACTGTGACAATCTGGAGATCCAGCCTGCAACCAACTGGAACAGAGATACCGTTTTCAGACACTCTAATACGAGATAACTATTCTAGTGTTTGCCTTGGTGTGGGAGTCTGCTGCGCAAGACGTCTAAAATCCTAAAAGTACTTGTAATCAAATCTCTAACTTAGCCCCGATTGATCACTGGAAAAGGGTTGGATGAACATTTAAAGTCAACATAAATTGAAATATATTCAATTTATTGAGCTAGCAGTGCCAGAGTTTGCGGTGGAATATCCCAGACACAAGCGGACGAAGAGTGCACATATTGGTGGAGGAATTGCTGTTTCAGTGGAATACCTAAATAGTTAATGACTCTAGTTCTTTGCAAAGACATTTCTTTCGTACCCTGAAGTGGAGACGAAACGCAAGGAAGGCAGACCCCCGGAACCTGGACCTGTCCTTGCCAGCAGGAGAGCCTTCGAACGCCTGTATTGTTGAAGACACGGATCAGCTGGATGAGGCAGAGCACGTCCATTAAGTATTCAATGAGTAGTGTTTTAATCTTCTTATGAACTCGAGAATTAATGTTTTGTTTTAAGTGGAATGTAATAAAAGTAGTATTGCTTTCAATTCACGCTTTGAGTTAATGAACACTATAATATTTGTTTGTAAATTGATGTGAGTTTCATAAGGCAATTATCATTTTGCGTTTAAGGCTAGAATCCAAATTTAGCTGTCTTGATAATAGATCATTCTTAATAGGTTGTCTGGACGCAAAGAGCGTCTTTATCTCGCAAGAGTGAGAATTGCCTTCTGAACCAAAACTATATATATGAGACTGATTTAACGATGCTTTGATTATCAAATATTAATGAAAGTAAATGTTTGTGTTACTAACGATACCCCTGTTAAGACAAACCTTCATCTTAAATAGCTGCCAGGAGTGCAGTTGTAAACTTAAGGGAATCTCCCATAGATTGCGTTGGATAGCTAATCAGCCAGCGGGAGTGGGGTGTCGTTGATTAAACTTTCTTTTCTGTACTGTTTAGTTTAGTTAATTCTTCCTTTCTTTATTAGTTTAGTTGTTGCAGCTTTAATTTTTCCTTTATTTTGTTTTATTTTTAATAAAACTGTTCCTTTATATTCACTAGAAACGTTGTTTAGTCTGATTATTTCGATAAAGGTCGGCTTCTACATGACTTGAATTCAAAACAAGGTATTTTATTATTACAATTTAAACTAGTCCAAAAACAAATATACCCTGCACACTACAATATGCTTGGGATTGCCTTAAATTACATACATTTTGGCATGGAATCGAATCTTACATTTCAGGCATTTTATCATTTGATGCGGTTTTAACAAAGAAAATAGTTTTAATAGGTACAACAAGGGATATAAATGTAAATATTCTTCAGGAAAGAGTTCTGTTAACAGCAATATTAATAGCAAAAAACAGATTCTACAAAAATGGAAATATGAAGAACCCCCAGATATTCTCCATTGGAAACATGCTTTGTTAGATGTTATTATTCTTGAAAAAATGATTTATTCTTTTAGGGGAAAAGACAAATCTTACAATTTGGTTTGGAATTCAGCCACAACATACCTTATGAATTGAAACACTATATAAATGAGGAAGAGGTTAAATGTCAGCAAAATTTGCAAAGAAAATGTACAAAATGAAATTTACTGGTTGCATAAGTATTCAGCCCCTTAAGTCAGTACTTGGTATAAGCACCTTTTGCAGCAATTACTGCTATGAGTCTTTTTGGATAGGTCTCTACTAGCTTTGCACAGTAGGATGGTGAGATTGTTGCCCAATTCTTCACAGGAAAATTGCTCCAGTTCTGATAAGTTTGTTGGGGATTGTCGATGGACTGCAATCTTAATCACCATAAATTTTCTATTAGATTCAAGTCAGGACTTTGACTGGGCCACTCAAGAACATTAATTCTCTTCTTGTTCAACCACTCCAGTGTGGCTTTGGCTGTGTGCTTCGGGTCATTGTCCTGCTGAAGTGTGAATTTCCTCCCCAGTTTGAGTCTTGGCTGACTCAAACAGGTTTTCCTCAAGGATTCGCCTGGACTTTGCACCATCCATTCTCCCAACTATCCTGACAAGCTTCCCAGTCCCTGCTGAAGAGAAGCTCCCCATAACATGATGCTGCCACCACCATGCTTGACAGTTGGGATGGTGTTGACTGGGTGATGTGCAGTGTTGGGCTTGCCCCAGACGTAACTTAGACCGAAATTTAGACCGAAAAGTTCAATTTTTGTCTTGTTTGACCACAAAACCTTTTTCCACATGTCTGCATTATCATCTACATGCTTTTTCGCAAACCCCATACGTGCTTTAAGATGAGGCTTTTTGAGAAATTGATTCTTTCTTGCCATCCGTCCATACAGGCCAGCTTTGTGTAGGGATTGGCTTATTGTTGATGTGTGAACACTGACTCCCATCTCAGACATAGAACTTTGCAGATCTCTCAAGGTCATTGTTGGCTTCAGAACCAGTTTCCTGCTTGCCTGGCTGCTCAGTTTGGGAGTGCGACCTGATCTGGGTAGTGTCGGGTGGTATGATGCATCTTCCACTTCTTAATGATGGACTTCACTGTGCTGAGGGATAATCAGCGCCTTTGAAATTTTCTTCTACCCTTCTCCTGCTCTGTGCCTCTACCACTTTATCCCTGACTTGCTTCAAAAGCTCCTTGATCATCATGGTTGCTTTGTTGGGTCACTGTGAGTTGCAGCTTGAAAGTCTTTATATACCTGAGGGAAATTATCTACAAGTTAAACCACTTTGAGTGACACAGGCTGAAACCATTTCAGTAGTTTTGTGACCTTTCAAACAAATCATTTGCACCTGAGCTGATTTAGGGTTGCAGTAGCAAAGGGGTTGAATACTTATGCAACTGAGATTAGTCTGTTTTTCTCTGTAAATCTTACTTATTTATATTCTATATGCATTTTTTAACTTTATCAATGTGGAGTAGTCTGTAGATTCTACATGTAAAGTCTAATTTGAAAGCGTCGTGGAGTACGATCAGGTGCCAACAAAATGTGAAAACTTTGCAGGGGGTTGAATACTTCTGCAAACCACTGTTTTGCATTAAAAAAATAATGAAAATGTAAATGACAAAAAAGTTGCATGTCATTTGCATTTATATTATGTTTTGTTACTGGTGAAAATATGTAACAATTTCACATCATTTACATGTCCTTATTAATGTTAATTGAAAGTAATAATGAATAATTACACGTGAATTTAATATATAAGTGATCAGGAGGGATCCTAGGAATCCATTTGCTGTGGAATAACGCAGAAAAACACAGATTTTCTATGCTCTCTGAGAATTTTTAGTTTTACATTTGCAAAAAACATGCAAGGCTTTTTTTGGTTGTTTATAACCAAATCAATACACTTCTTATATATAATCATCAACACAAGCAATTTTGCTTTAAGTTTTAGCCTTTTATTTTAATTGCAGAATAACACAGAATAACAAGGTGAGCGCAGTAAAGAAAAGGAAAGTAGACTTCTTTAAACTCTCGCATAACACCCCAAAATACTCAAGTATTATGGGGTGTTATGAAGCTGATCAATTTTCTCCGTGTCTCTTCTGCACTTCAGCATCGTCTGCTGAAAGAGTTTCTTACTGAACTTGATGCTGCTTTTGATGATCTACTTCTCCATGACAGTGTAAGATGGCTTAGTAAGGGCAGAGTTCTGGAGTTGGAGATCTTAGCAGAGCAGAAGACAGAAAAAGCTAAAATGTTTTTAGAGTTTTTGCGTGACCAAGACAAACTGGAGACTGTTGCTTTCCTGGCAGATATTACAAATCATTTAAATGATTTAAATGTAAATCTGCAGGGAAGAAATCAAACTATTTCTGACCTCATGGAAGCAGTGAAGGCTTTTAAGATGAAACTGGAGGTTTTCCATTTTGATCTCCAAGAGGCATTGCTTCAATTCCCAAAGCTTCAGGAGCATACCGAAGAAGCCAAACGAAGTGTTATACACGACCATGGTGGCTTCATGGAAAAGTTAATTGACCATTTTAAAGCTTGTTTCCGAGATTTCCGAGTTGCTCAAGAGGTCCTGCTGTGCTTGAAAAATCCATTTGTGGGCAGTTTGCTGAGGCCCATCATGCTTTTACTTGGGTAAATGTTGCTGCTCTACAGATGGAGTTAATGGAGCTTCAGAAAGACATAACTTTAAAAGCAAAAATTAATGACTGTGACCCTATTCAGTTCTGGACAAAGATTATTACTCCAGCTAAATATCCCTTTCTGCAAAAACTAGCAGTCCACGTTCTAACAATGTTTGACTACATATACTTGTGAATCAGAGAGTAAAACAGATTGGGCCAGGGAGGGAGTGTGGTCCAGTGGTTAAAGTCCAGGGCTTGTAACCAGAAAGTCATTGGTTCAAATCCCATCTCTGCTACTGACTGTCACCGGTTCAAATCCCACCCCTGCCACTGACTGACTCACTGTGTGACCCTGAACAAGTCACTTAACCTCCTTGTGCTCCATCCTGTGGATGAAATGTTAAATCAATGTCCTATTGTAAGTGACTCTGCATATAATGCACAGCTTACCTCTGTAAAGCGCTTTGTGATGGTGGATCACTATGAATTATTATTATTATTATTATTATTATTATTATTATTATTATTATTATTATTATTATTATTATTATTATTATTATTATTATTAGGTCAGAACCCTGAGGTACTCTCATACTCTCATGGAGTAGTGGTTAGGTCTCTGGACTCTTGACCGGAGAGTCGTGGGTTCAATCCCAGGTTGGGGACACTGCTGCTGTACCCTTGAGCAAGGTACTTTACCTAGATTGCTCCAGTAAAAAAACCCAACTGTATAAATGGGTAATTGTATGTAACATTGTATGTAAAAAGAATGTGATATCTGTATAATGTGAAATAATGTATAATGTGTATAATGTGATGTGTTCGATCTATTAAATAGTTCTTAAATCAATCTACTGCTCTATTACTTAATCCCAGTTGGAGTAGTTTTTTACTCAATATTAAATGGTCTACAGAATCAAATGCTTTGGACAAATCCAAGAGCAAAGCACCAACAAATTTACCAGCATCCAAGGCTATTGATATATCATTAATCACTCTAAACAGCAGTTTGTGTATGTTTTGGCCGAAATCCAGATTGGATTTCTGTTAAAATATTATTCTGCTCTAAAAAATTCTTTAACTGCTCATTTACAAGGCACTCCAATATTTTAGCAGTAGATGAAGGTGCAGATATTGGTCTATAGTTGTTAAGGTTTGTGTATTCTCCTCCCTTAAACAGGGACAACATATGCTGACTTCCAATCTGATGGAATTAAATTAGAAATAAGAGAAAGATTAAACAGATCAGTTAATGGTTGAGCGATAATCCCAGCTGCTAATTTCAAAAAGTATGCCTCAAGTCTGTCCGGCCATCTGATTTTTTTTTTAATCAAGGTTCAGTAGTAATTTTTATACTTCTGATACTTTTTTAATGCGAAAGTAGAATTTAGCAGTTAGATTCTTTTTTTTGTGTGTTGCTGTTTTGAGTCAGAAGCAGGTTTAGTGATAGTTCTAGCAGTCTCTAGTAGCATCTGTGTTGAAATGTTATTAAATGCTTGACTGACCTGAATAAAATGTGTATTAAAACAATCAACAGTATACTTACTCTCAATCTAATTACAGTATTAATGCTTATGAATCAATGTATGCACGGAAAAGGGGCTAATAATAAAAACACTGATGACACAGGAAGAGTTTGGGGCCTAATGTGGATTGGATATAATTTAGGTATAATTTTCCGTTCATATTTGTACACAGTACTTCACATATTCCATTCAAAATGATATGCTTCATTAAGCCAGTATAAATATACATATTTATGAATTTGTCTAGTTTCCTTTCCAATGCAGAGGCCAAACTTTCTGCTTAAGGAAACATAGAACAGCATGTTACTGTGTGACTATTTACGAAGAACACATTTTCTGTATTGCTTGTAAATAAGTAAACGCGTTAAAAAAAAAAGTTGAGTTATGAAAAAATATTTGAAAAATAATAATAATAAAAAACAACAGATGAATGTGTTGTGCTTTCTTGGAACTCTCCCCCTATGGTTCCCGACCTTGTCTGGTAAGACCATTGAGATTATCGTCTTGCACTGACCAGTCTAAATCAAGGGACAGGCCCCACACTCTTATTTTTAAACTGTTGAGGTACATCAGGCAGTGTTGCAGGCAGCCAGGAAGAATGCCTCTCAGTCTATAACTGGCAATATCAGGGTTTACCCATACAGCAACATCACAGCTCAGCACCACAGATCCTTTTCCCTTCGCTCGTGCCAGAGGCATGCAGGCGTTCCTCCTTTATCCAGCGACTCTTAAGATTCATTACGCTCCACAGATCATCTCTTCCATTCTCCTGATGATGTCCAGGCCTTTCTGGCCCATCCCAGGACCGGTCCTTCTCCCATGTCCCTGATGATGAGACTCATACAGGAAGATGGGTGTCTCTACTGCGTGCAGTCTAGATCTCGCCACACTGGTGTGGGGGTTTCTCTCTTCGGCCGCCGTCTGCTTGTGACAGCGTGGATCACCTGCTGTTACTGTGTGGGCTTTTATTTTTATTATTTTTTCTGATATTTCTGTTGCATTTTCTCCTGAATGCTATTTCATCACAACTGAGATAATACTTTGTTTTCTTGTGAAGTCTGTTATATTCATGATGATTATTTATAATTTGGAGATTTGTATAATGTCTTTAATGGTGGTGGGGCATGGGAGGGGTGCTCTGTTTGCTTGTATCTTGCATTACATTGTTTTTTTTCTTTGACCCATATATTTATTTTTTACTGTCTTGCATAACGATCTCTGATTCCTGAATTTAAAAAGGTGTTGTCTTGGAATGTGCTAGGGCTTAATTCTCCCAACAAACGGGTTTGTTGCCTTGATTTCTTGCGTAGAAAGAAAAGAGATGTTGCCATGGTGCAGGAGTCTCACCTTAAACAACAAGATGTTCTTAGCTTTGCTAACAGACACTTTTACGTGGCTGCTTCCTCTTCTGCAGACAATAAAACAAGGGGCTCGCTGATTTTATGGTGTGGGTACAAGGGGAGATGGGGAGGGGCGAGTAACTTATCTAAAAGCCTGCATCTTGGTAAAAAACAACAACTTTGGTCTCAGTTTACGCTCCAACGACGTTTTATCCAGACTTCTTTAATTCATTGACCAAATTATTATTAGAGCTGTCTGACTTGAGTTTAATTATTGGTGCTGATATGAATGCAGTGATGAACTCGGCTCTTGATTGATCAAGTATGCAACAGGGAAGTACACAGACTTTGGCATCCTCCACACTGCAGATATCTGTTTTTAGTGTAGTTGATGTTTGGCAGGTTTTCAGTCCATCAGCTAAGGAATTCACTTTTCTCTATCCTTCTCTTGGATCGATTTCATTTTTGTATTGAAATCTCTTTTTTCCCCAAAGTGCATAACGTTGATATTCTACCCATGACTTTGTCAGATCACAGCGCTATGTACTGCAGGTTAGAACTCGATGACATTCCGAATCGAGCCACACAATGGCGCTTCAATACTGCTTTATTACAGAATGAATCATTTCGTATCTCATGCCAATCTAAACTGGATGAGTTTCTTGATTTGAAATATGATTCAGTAAGTGATCCTCGTATTTTATGGGACGCAATAAAGGGCTTTATTAGCGAGCTTCACTGTTTGCCTGTAATCTCAATAAATCGTGTTTGAGCAAAATGAAAGAGCTGGAAACCAAATTAGCTCTTTTAGAACATGCTCTATAGAGGTATTTTTCTGAAAGCATTGCACTCGAATTGGATATTACTAGGAAAGATATCAATCTGTTACTCAGACAGCGTGCTGGGCTAGGCAGAATTATTATCTTCATGGTAGCAGAGCGAGGCATCTCCTAGCTTTAAGGCTTCGCAATAACAAACAGACATTTAATTTATCAAGGCAACGCAAGATAATATAGTGCCTGATCCACTCTTGATAAATACTGAATTCTGCTCTTATTCTAAATTATATTTTTCTGATATTCCATATGATAGTGACAATTGTGAGCAGTTTCTTAAGAGCCTTCAATTGCCACGCCACTCGGATGACGAATCAGCTGCGTTGGCAGCTCCAGTCTCTTTGGAGATGAGAGAGGTGGTGCAAGATATGAGGAAGGGCAAATCTCCTGGTTTTGATGGCATACCCCCTGAGTTTTTTCTCACTTTCTGGGACCCTTGCTGCTGGAGATGGTGCAGGCGGCTATAGAACGGGGTTCTTTTCGCAGAAAGTTTAATACTGCTATTATATCTTTATTGCTGAAGAAAGAAAAGGACCCCTCCCTCTGTGCTAGTTATCGCCCCCTATCGTTAATAAATGTGGACGATAAATTGTTTGCCAAGGTGCTTTCTCGTATACTTGAAATTTTTGTGACTAAATTAATCCACCATGATCAAACAGGATTTATTAAGACCCGATTGGTGACAGATAACGTTCGCCATCTCCTTCACGTTATCCATATGGTCATGGACATTGAAGCCCTGTGTGCGGTCCTTTCACTAGACTCTGAAAAAGCTTTTGGCTGTCTGGAATGAAACTCTCTCGAGTGGATTTTAGAATACATGGGATTGGGGGCAGAGTTTATCAAAATGATAAAAAGTTTTAACTAGACAAATTCAAATCCCTCAGCGATGGTGCTCACAGGTACCAGATGCTCTCCACAGTTTGCCATTTCCAGAGGCACTCGTCAGGGCTGCCCTCTCTCCCTGTTGTTGTTCGCTCTTTCACTTGAGCCGCTCACACAAGCAGTTCACCAATCTGCGTAGCATCGCATCTCGCTTTATGCTGATGATGTGTTATTATTTATTAAAAACGTCTACCAATCGCTCCCTCACTTACTTTTTAATGATTAATGATTTTTTTTAATGATTTTAATGATAAATGTTGTACTCCATTGTATCTGCAAAACATTTTTTTTTTAATTCCTATATTTGTTTATTATTAATTTATGAATAATATTGTTAGTTTCTTACGTTTTGTTGTTTTTTCGTCTTGGGTTCTTCTTTTCTTTTACTTTTCTTTCTTTTTCTTTTCCTCTTTCTATGTCAGTCCAAACGCTCGCACTTGCTACTTAAGACTACATTGCTTTTTATAGTGTTTTCAATTGTTATTTGGGACCCCACTGCACTGTCATCAGAATCGCTTTGGTGAATATGTTAATGATACCACACCCTGAAATATATGCCGACCCGTGGCATTGGGTCAGGCGCTCTAAAACAGCTCAAAACATGTCTTCAGAATACCATTTCAGTGCAGTTTTTTTTTTTTGTCTTCGCTCCATTTATGCGCCACAGAATCGGGGACAAGCATCGTTCACACTTCCACTTGTATGGGCTCTGTGATCAGAATACAGCCCAGAGTGTCAAAGAGGGATTTTTTTGTTGTTATTATTATTATTTATTTGTTTATGTATTTATTTCTGCCTGGTTATTCTCACCGCCGACGTGTCAGAACCAATATAGTCCGGCATTACAGTATTTTTCAATAGGCCTACTGGGGCATGGACATTTTAGAACAAGTTAATACATGATATGTTTGAAGTAGACTGGAATTCTGAGTGCTCTGAAGTTGTGAATTACATATCTAACAAACTGAAACAAGTATTCATTATTTTAATATCATTAATATTATTTACCGTATCTTAACGTTAGTATATGTAGGTGCATATGATTATATGATGCACCTCTATACTAACTTTAAAATGTGGTTGTTACTGTAGCATTCATTTGATGTTCAGGACCCTGCACTTAATCACAGCCTAGGACCCCGCACAGCCTAAGGTCGGCCCTGGACAGCTGGAACCTTGCTCGACCAATCGCATTGCTTGTTTCACGTTCCATTGCCAGCCCTGGATTATAAGTAAAAATACAGAGATGTACAATAGGCTTACACAGTACAGTAGTAAAATCAAATGAATATCTAGCAGGCTTTTTTTTTTTGTCTATCCTTCATGTAATACAGTGCAAAACAAACCATGCTGATGCGTTGTAGGCTTCACATTGTTGTAAGATGTGTAAGTAATAAAATAGTATTTTAAATTGAAACTAAATTATTTCAGCATATTTTCTTTTATCTGTATATTTTTATCCCTGCCGCCACCAGTAAGTTGTCAATAGAATAAATACTGTGCGAAATGTCACACCTGTTGCCACCCACAATTTGTATGCTAATTCGAATTTTTCTGACCAGAATTTTTGCTTCCAATGTTAGTAAATAGGGCATGACACTTTGGGAAATACCATGCGCAGTTATCTCAGTTTTTCTCCCGCATTTCTGGTCAAATTACAGCCGCTTAGTTAATGAGGCCCATATTATTTAAACGTCGCATATCCGACCCCCTGTGGACTGGGGTATGGGCGGACATGTGAAAAAGTCGGCTTTGCGAACATCTATAGAAAAAGAATTTACACATCCATAAACAGGTTAGTGAACAAAAACAACACGCAAACTGCTTTAAACATGGGGAAATTATGTGCTTTAAAAGTAAGCAAACGTAAACGAGATTAATTAGGCTACAAATACACAGTGTTGCTATGTGGTTTACTATAAGCCATCTCCATCAAAGCTTTAAAAAAAATACAAAACAAACGGTAAATGTACAGTAACCAGTAACTGATGGCTTCTTTCTTCACTCGAAGTCCCTGCCTTCCGGGTTCTGCTTTCTTAATATCTCTGTTACGGTACTTTGCGCTCTTTCTTGATATTGCCAACAGCCAATAAGCAGCTTGGTTGAATATCGGCTATTTTAAACAAACGGCCGGTAAGGATTGCGTTTATGAAGCTTGCTTTGTTTAATTCAAATGCATTTAAAAGCTCCATCATATAAACACATTGCACAAAAAAAAAGCTTTCTCAACTGGTGTATTGAAACGTCACTGCTACACGCAGCTGACTGACACATGCAAACAGCAGGCTGATTGCTATAACGCTTTCTTTCTGTTTCCATCGTGGAAGCTGCATTGCAATGCCAATACCATTACTCTCGTAGCCTACTTTTTAATATTTATTTATTTATTTAGCGAGGCGGTTAATTGATCAGGGTGGTTATGTGGTCGGATATGCAACGTTCCTTTGTATTTGTTTTCACTTTGATCACTGTTGTGCCTAAGTAGCTGTGACAGGGATGGCTGAAGTGGTGACATCAGGACAGATGCAGGAGGAAAACAAAGATACAGGCACTGCAGGGATTTGGTGCAAAGGCGCTGCGCCATTTTATTTAAACAAAATAAATATTCAAACAAACAGAAAACACTTGCGCACAGAGCCAAATAAAAAAGGGTGAACAAAACAATCACGAACACTAACACAACACACAGGTCAGACTGGGCAAATTGCTTTCACTGAGCATATGCAGGCTCAGCACCAGACTTTTGTAAGCCCTGGGCAATGGACCTCTAGTGGTCCCCCCACCAATCCCTAATCTCTGCCCTCAATCCAAAAATGTATTTTTTAGAACAGTGTTTTTAAATGAAAATCTAACATTATCAATAACAACATATATGCATTTGGTTAAGCAAATATAAATTTAAAAAAAAAGTTTTTAATTACCAGTCAGAAAGCTTTCTGACTTGATTTCTCAATTGCAAATTTGTGGATCACATTGTCAAAGTTAACAGTTTCGGCTTCCTGTGACTCAATTGAAAGAACAGCCAAGGCATTCAATCGTTCCTGTGACATCTGTGACCGTAGGTAGTTCTTGATGAGTTTTAATTTGCTGAAACTTCTTTCTCCTGAGGCATTTGATACTGGAAGAGTCAACAACAGTTGCAATGCAATGACAGCATTTGGAAACACAGGGCACAGTGCTCAGGACACAATGACCTGCAGAGTATCCAAAGGTGAAAGGTGATCAGGTAGCATCCTTGCCAGTGTTTTAAGTTCCTGAAATACTCCCAGACAGGTCCTGAGCTACACAGTCTGAGAAGTCCCTGCACTGCTTCTCAAACTCTTCAGTGTCAGCAGCATTTTCTTTTATATCAAATAGGAATCCATAGTTAATATGAATTTTTTGCAGAAAATGGAATCTTGTTTCAATTTCAGCCAGCACTGTTTCAAGCAGGGGTTTGAAAAAAGTCTGCTCAAACTCACTCCTGGGGTCAGGGTACAGTGCTGCAGTAGCAGCTTTGCAGCAAAACGCTTCTTGACAGTTTTGGTCTGAGCACTTTGTTGCTCTTTTGCAGGCTCTGTGAATGGGATATTCAGTTGGAATATCTAGCTCTCTACAAACTTCTGCAGCTTGGGCTTCAGACTTTACAAGACCAGAGATAAAGTAAGCTTGGAAATCTGAAATGACAGTTTCAACCAAAGGAATCACACTGGCGATGTCAGCTTTTTTTGATTGCAAAGCAATGCTAACTGTCAATTTGTAACAAGATTTCATGCCAGATTGTTAATGAAACAAGAAATTTGTACTTGCAAATTTGAGCATTCAGAGACTGTCCCTCTGAAAAAGCTTCAGCATCAAGAATCTCGCTGTGCAGAAGCTGCTCCAAAGCATCATTAAGCTGTGGAAACTGTAACACAATTGCTCTAACTGAATCAAGACGCACGCTCCAGCGTGTCTCACAGAGCCCCTTCAGTGTAAGTTTTGTCAAATGCTGCTTCACAACTTCCCAGCGTTTTGTAGATGCAGCAAAGAATGTATAAATTCTCTGCAAAAGTCCAAAAAATGACTTTGCCTCAGTGGAGCTTTCAGCGGCATGCACAATTACAAGATTCCATGTGTGTGTAGAGCAAGGAACAAAAAAAGCCAATGGGTTTTTTCCGCAACGATAGCTTGGACTCCGTTGTACTTGCCCTTCATATTAGCACCGTTGTCATAACATTGCCCACGGATATTACAGATCGACAACCCAAAACTACTCAGGCATTCTAACACAGCACTGGCAAGCGCTTTCCCAGTTGTGTCTGTGACATGCAAAAATGGTAGAAAACTTTCATTAATTTTGACTTCTTTGTTAGTTTCGTCAATGTCAATGTAACAAAACACATGCAAAAGCTGTTCCTGTTTAGAAATGCCCAGTGTACAGTCCACAATCAAGCTGAAGTACTTTGCTTTCTTCACTTTTTCAGTTATAGTATTCAGAACCTCATCTGCCAACAGACAGAGAAATTTGTTTTGCATGTCTTTGCTCAGATAATGTACATTAGTTTTCTCGCTAGCCCGTCGTAAGTGCTCACTTAAAACTGGGTCACTTGAAAATTAGTTAAAGCACATGCATGAAAAATGAAGTTGTGCTCTGTAAAAACACTGTCTGAGGATCCGCGAAAGGGCAGATTGTTTTTCGCAAGCCACCTTATTACTTCTAACAATCGATTCAGAACCTGACGCCACCTTTCCTTATCTGACTCTAAGTTTTTGATCATTTCTTTATCAATCGTCACGTTTGTTTTCAGTGCTAACGTCAACGGAAATTTCATGTGAATGTAAAGACCCATCAGTGCCAGTCATATGCTTCCAGTCTCTAAATCCCTTCTGACTACAGAAATTTTACTTCGCGTCACATTCAAATAACAAGCAACAAAAGCAGAACAATGAATCCGATGATTTTGAATAGACTAGCCAGTCTCTTTTGACTGTCATCACAAAGCTATCGGCTAGCCATTTCTATCGAGGTGTCATTAACTTTAACAAGCAGTTAACCAATTGACAACTATCCAAAATTCGTTAAGGAAAAGCAGCTGTGGATTTTTCGTGGGCGTGCATACATGCAGGAACTCGTGACATCTAGTGGTCAACCCATTACACTGCAGCCAGGGAACAGGCTCTTATTTTCATACTGTTTGACTCTGCACCACATCAATCATATCGGTCTGCTTTTAAGAATCAACCAAATCAAAACACCCAGGACGGATGTGATTCTTATAAACGGAGTGCACTGTATTAATAAATCAGATAGCTAGCCTAATATGTTCTGTCCACATGGGGCTTCAAAGAAAAACAAAAAGCATCCAGTGATTATTAACAAGGTATACTGTACAGTGCCTATAGAAAGTCTACACCCCCTTGAACTTTTTTCACATTTTGTTAGTGCCACAGAGTTTCATGCATTTAAATTAGGATTTTTTCCCACTTATCTACACACCATACACTGCTAAGGGGGAAAAAGTTTTTATTGAGAAAAAAATTATATATTAAAAATACAAAACTAAAAGATCATAATTGGATAAGTCTCCACCCCCCTGAGTTAATACTTGGTGGAAGCACCTTTGGTAGCAATTACAGCTGTGAGTCTGTTGGGATAGGTCTCTACCAACTTAGCACACCTAGATTTGGCAATATTTGACTATTCTTCTTTACAAAACTGTTCAAGCTCTGTCAAGTTCCTTGGGGAGCGTTGATGGACAGCAATCTTCCAGTCATGCCACAAATTTTCGGTTGGATTTAGGTCGGGGCTCTGACTGGGCCACTCAAGGACATTTACCTTTTTGTTCCTTACCCAATCCAGTGTAGCTTTGGCTGTGTGCTTTGGGTTGTTGTCATGGTGAAAGGTGAACTTACGTCTCAGTTTCAGCTTTCTTGCAGAGGGCAGCAGGTTTTCCTCAAGGACTTCTCTGTACTTTGCTCCATTCATTTTCCCTTCTATCTTGACCCAGTGCCCCAGTCCCTGCTGATGAGAAACATACCCATAACATGATGCTGCCACCACCATGCTTCACAGTAGGGATGGTGTTCTTTGGGTGATGCACTGTGTTGGGTTTGCGCCAAACATAACGCTTTGCATTTAGGCCAAAAAGTTCAATTTTAGTTTCGTCAGACCACAAAACTTTTTACCACATGGCTACAGAATCTCCTGAGTGTTTTTTTGCATACTTCAAACGGGATTCAAGGTGGGCTTTCTTGAGTAATGGCTTCCTTCTTGCCACCCTACCATACAGGCCAGATTTGTGGAGTGCTTGGGATAGTGTTGTCACATGCACACTTTGAACAGTCTTGGCCATAAAAGCCTGTAGCTCTTGCAAAGTTGCCATTGGCCTCTTGGTAGCCTCTCTGATCAGTCTCCTCCTTGCTCTGTCATCCAGTTTGGAGGGATGGCCTGATCTAGGCAGGGTCTTGGTGCCATACACCTTCCACTTCTTAATAATCGTCTTGACCGTGCTCCAGGGATATTCAAGGCCTTTGATATTTTTTTTATACCCATCCCCTGAACTATGCCTTTCAACAACTTTGTCCCGGAGTTCTTTTGAAAGTGCCTTGGTGCTCATGGTTGAGTCTTTGCTTTGAAATGCACTATCCAGCAGAGGGACCCTACAGGAACTGCTGAATTTATCCTGAAATCATGTGAATCACTACAGTTTAACACAGGTGGAGGCCACTTAACTTGGTGTGTGATTTTGAAGGCGATTGATTACACCTGAGCTAATTTAGGATTGCTATTACAAGGGGGGTGGACACTTATCCAACCAAGCTATTTCAGTTTTTATTTTTAATTAATTTTCTACAAATTTCTAGAATATTTTTTTCACTTGGAAGTTGTGGGGTAGGATGGGTAGATAAATGGAAAAAAAACTATTTTAATGCATTTTAATTCCAGGCTATAAGGCAACAAAAGGTGAAAATTTTGAAAGGGGGTGTAGACTTTCTATAGGCACTGATGTGCATTACAATAACACTTTACATAAAAATTGTTTAAAATGTAATAGCCTAATAATAGCTTGTTTTATGTGTTGTATACAAATATCATGTTTTAAAATCAGCCTTCCAGTGAAAAAAGAATGGATATTAAACACAAAAAACTATGTTTTACTTAATGGTAAGAGCTGACATTTCTGAAAAGACTTCTGAAATTGTCAGGTAAGGCCACCACTGCGCCCTTACCTGACCCATGTTCTGACAAGGTTTTCCGGCACACACTGCTTAACTGGTACAGTAGGTGGGTTCACTTCAGACAACATGTGTAGTCACCAGTTGGTTGCTGAGGATTCAAAAGTTCTCTGAAACAGCCTAATACATATCCTTTGAAGTTTAGAAGAGTCACTGTCATGAATGGATAAGAAAGATCTATAAAGTTCATGGATTGATTGGTTGGAAAATGCTTGTGTAACATACTATTTGTCGCCTTTCAAGCTCATGACTACGGAACCCCTAAAGGGACATGGTGTAAATTCAAAGGGGAGGCTACTATCTCGTGCACAAGACTTACTATCTCGTCAGCATGAGATATTATAGTAAGTCGTGTGCACGAGATAGTAGCCTCCCATTTGAATTTTTACACCGTGTAACTTTAGGGTTCCATCTACTATGCCACACATACATAACATTTCTTTTCCAGCATATCAAATACATGTTTTTGTGTCGTTAATAAACAAAACTAAAATATATATTTGTAAATATAAATATTGTATACTTGAAAAAGTACACAATAAATAACTCGTCTCACTCCAGATGTGTTAATATTCAAACTAGTCTAATTAGCTTTTCCATTTCACATATAATTCTATGACAACAGGAAAACAACCATGGATGTTCTGGTTTTAGACCTCACCTCACTTGCCCAGTGGTGACTACACATGCTGTCTGAAGTGAACCCACCTATGCTACGTTTCCACCTGCACGCCCGAGCCGAGCTGGTGTCGAGTCGAGCCAGCCTGGTGTGGTTCCGCTCGTTCGGCTCGCATTTACACTAGAGAGGCGAACCGAGCGAATGACATCACCAATAATGAACGTGCTGAGTAGCAAGTTGTGAAAGACGGCGAACAACAGTGAGAATGGCGGTTGCTGTGCTGTGTTTTCGTTGTGTTTTTTTGCATCTTTGTGTTTTACCTGTTGAATAACACGGTTGAAATGCATCAAAGGATTGAATATAAAAAGAAAAGAAGAATGCTTCTGGAAGACAGTCACAGTCTGAGTCTTTTGAAGATGAATATGGCAATCAGACGTAAGGCAAAAAAGGTACGGTTTATTTTCTTTTTTTATTAAAAAAATAAACTTGAAAATACAGTCGGTTGTATCATCAGCTTTTTTGGAAACTAGCGTAATTTCTTTGTTAGCACCTGATGTCTGCATTTGACTAAAAAAACGTTTAAGCTATTTTTTTTTTTTTAGTTTTATTGCAGCACTCGCTTCAAACCTTTTAAAAGATTAGCATAACAACAAGAAATGTTTAGAAATGTAAAAAGAAGCAAAAAAAAAAGTTACAGAAGGAACAATTTATGACATAAACAATAATAGTTGTGCTACACTCCTATCAATTAAGCATAGAAAACAATCATAGTCATAGGTAAACATAATAGGGGTTAATAACATTATATTTTCTATTTATATTGTGAGATTTCTATGTGTATATTAGAATATTTGTGTAGGTAGGGATTATGCTTAAAATTAATTACTGATTAATAGTGCAAATATTACTCATTTTTTGTGTTTTCAGAATTTAATATAATTATTAACCAATCTATTATTTTTTTTCCTAGAAAATCCTGCAGTATCGGATCCAGTGCAAAAGGCGACGCTCAGTATGGACACACATTCGATCAACAGATTGGTGGGAAAGAATTCTTGGGAACTTCACAGACCAGTGCCTTAACAACTTCAGAATGTCACAGGAAACTTTTGAATACTTATGCCAAAGACTGACACCCACACTCCAAAGATCAGATACAAAATTGTGCTTGTGTGTCCCTGTGCATAAAAGAGTAGCTATTGCTTTGTGGAAGCTTGCAACTAATTCAGAGTACAGAAATGTGGGGCATCTATTTGGGGTCAGCAAAACAACTGTATGCAGCTGTGTGCAAGAATTTTGCATGGCAGTAACCAAAATACTCCTACAAGAACACATGGCAGTCCCCAGTGCAGAGCAATTTGCAGAAATGTCTGACAACTTTGATCGAAGATGGGGAGTGCCTCAAAGTGTTGGTGCAATTGACGGTTCACATATCCCTATTATTGCTCCACAACACTACCATTGCGACTATTTTAAAAGGAAAGGGTGGCATTCCATCATTTTACTAGCAGTGGTAGATGGCAAGGGACACTTTTGGGACTTGAATGTAGGTTTCCCAGGCAGTGTTCATGATGCAAGAGTACTAAAAAATTCTACTCTTTGGACATTAGCATCTAGCAACCACCTGTTCGCAACATCACAAGGAACATATCTGGATGTGATGTGGGCTACTACATTCTTGGTGATCCTGCATACCCTCTCCAGAGGTGGCTGATGAAACCTTTCTCAGACACCGGCAGGCTAAGTGGTAGCAGAGGCAGTATTATTACAGGGTGAGCAGAGCAAGATCTGTTGTTGAGAACGCATTAGGGAGGTTGAAGGGCAGATGGCGGTGTCTACTGAAAAGAAACGACTGTGACGTTAACTTAAAGAGAATGGTTTTGACATGTTGCGTGTTTCACAACATTTGTGAAAAACATGGGGAATACTACAGTGACGATTGGGCAGCCACACTGGAATGTGTTACCAGAGAGAGGGGTGAATGAAGGGGCTGCTGTATGTGAAGCTCTTGTTGAATATTTTAGTGCTGACATGTGAAATACTGATTAAAAAGAAAGATTGGGCTGTCACCCTGGAATTAACACAACCTGTACATGTATTTTATGGATGACATGTGAAATACTGATCTGTATTTTGTTACCTTTCCTGAACTGTTTAATGTTGCAAAAAAGAATAAACATTCACAAATTGGTTTAACAGAAATATCTTTATTTGTTGTGTTTACATAAAATATAATTTATATAAACCATTTCTACTGTATACTTAACTATACATTAATAATGTATTAACACAAAACATATGCAGAATTTAACTTTATATAACATTTACAGAATATTAACATAAAAACATAAATGTTAATATTCTGTAAATGTTATATAAAGTAAAATTCTGCATATGTTTTGTGTTAATACATTATTAATGTGTACAGTTTAAGTTCATACAGTTAACTGTTCGTTATTAATCTACAGGAATATCTTTGGCATTTCTTGTTAGCAAAGCCTCTCCAATTCTTCCCAACACAGTTATTAGTTGTGTGTTCAATGTCGTGGATGCTTCCCTTTCCCGTTCCCTTTGCTCCCGGTCCAACACAATTTGCCTCTCGCGAAAGTCACGTTCAGCCTGCATTTGCACTTGCATGAAGTCCATGTACTTTGTATCAGACTCTCTCATGGCCTTAACCAGTTCAAGTACTGGAGTAGGTGCATCAACCCTTTTACGTTTTTTCCCTGAAAGAAATGAAAGCACAAACGAAACAAATTAGTACCGTTGGTTTACCTGCCACAGACCGTTAAATAGTTTATTTTCTAAAGTTGCTTAAAATTAAACATGAAATAACCCCCTATAAAAATGTACCATGGTACTTGTACCACTGGATTTTGGAACAGGGTATGATGGCATCTGTATGAAAGTACAATGGTATTGTATAATATATGTAGGCCTATATAGCCTATCTATACCATCAATGTACAATGACCTATTATGGTACTATAATGCAGTACAAACATAATAAATCAATGGTATATAGCTACACTATACCATGGTACCTGAAATAGTAGCACAAAGTAACATTGTTCAAAGAGAAAAAAATGTAATCAAAAATGAAATAGAGGTGTTGATTTTACTTTTAAGTGATTTGTTTTTAGTGGAGAGTACTTTATCCTAGAAAGAAATCAAGGCAACACAACAAAATGTAGAAAGGATGTTTTTAAAACAATTAGGCCTACCAGTTGTTGTCCTGTGTAGTGTCCCAGTGGAGGAGGGTGTTTCAGTCCAGTTGGAACTGCTGTCGAGATAATCTTCCTGCACTACATCCTCTATAAAAAAAAATGCATAAAAGTTGAACTAGTATATCAAAATACAAGCAACTCTGCTTTCTGATTAATGTATTGCTTGCAATCGCTAAGGTTTTGTATCCTATACTTTACCCTACTGTTACGTAGATTGCATCTACAACAAAATAGCACTATTACAATAACTACAATAACTCCACTTTTGTTGTTATGCTCTTTTATTTTTTTATACTCTTGTTTTAGTTTATTAATTTTCTCCCGACACTGCTTAAGACTCCGGTTATATCCCAATTCCTTCAGGTCTACCGCAAGATTGGCATAAATTTTTTCGTTTCGTACGCTAGACGCAAGTTCTCCCTGGACACTTCTATCACACCAGAGAGTTACCAGTGCCTGTACTTCATCAGCATCCCAGGCTTGCATTTTCCGTCTGTCAAAATCATTGGAGTCCATCTTGTAACGGTTTTTCTTCGCTTCTTCTTCGAACCCTGGTTGATGATGAAAACAAACGTAATGACATAGGTCGTAATCCCTGCCCACAGCCTGCTTCGGCCCCAAGCCAGACTCAGATATGTTGCAGGGCTGGAGTTTAACGGCTTGGTTCCGGCTCGGCTCGGGTATTTGCTAGTGTAAACACACCCGTACCGTGAGGGCGTGGAACCCTCACGGTACGGGTGTGCTAGTGTGAACGGGGCACTACTGTACCAGTTAAGCAGTGTGCTGGAAAGCTTTGTCAGAACATGGGTCAGGTAAAGGCACATTGGTGGCCTTACCTGACAATTTCCTGTCTTTTTCAGAATTGTCAGCTCAAGTAAAACATAGTTTTTACATACGTTTTAGGATAGAAGTATTAAGATCCACCACTGTTTAGATAAATAAACGCATGGATCTCTTAGAACATTTGGATTTCTTTGTTTTAAACAGAACTGTTCATCACAGGGGATGAACTCAAGAAGGTGCATGACTTTGAAGAGCAGTGTATTGAGGAGTACTTCAGAGAAAAGGACGACCGGTTTAACTCTTCAAATGATGAAAGAATCAGAGTCACGTCTGAGAGGTTTGTGTGCAGAACAGTACTTTCAGTATAATAATATACAGATAGTTATTAAATGACAAGTTTATTAATGTTTTGATGTATTGCTTTCCACTGTATATAAAAAAACGGCCTTCAATAGATTGATATACTATAATATGGCATAGCCAATATACTATAATATGCCATAGCCAATGCGACACTCCCTTCGGAATCCCCAGCGAAGAACAGCGGCTTCGCACAGCCAGGACGCGAACCTACGCTGTATGACTCACCGAGCACACCATGTGACTGTGCCACTCAAGACCCCTATGATCAGACTTTTTGTAGTCTTTTTCATTCATGTAGCAAGTAGGTGCCATGTTCCAAACTGCAAGAAGACAGTGGGGAGACAAGAGCAAAGAAACCCACAATGATTAAATCCTAACTGAAAGTCTTATTTTATGAATTAGCCAACCATTAGTACTGGAGAAAGGCTATGGACAACAAAGGCTTACATTTTGTTTTTGTAATTCACTTTACATTTTTACATTTTTATTTTGGATGTTTGATGTCCTGCAGTTTTTTCCCCCCCAGCTCAGAAAAGAAGCAATGCTGAATATTTTGTCCTTGTTGGGTTTTATTATTTTTGTATTTTGTTTTCAGAGTTGAGAACATGGCCATGCGTTTGGAAGAGGTCAATGAACGTGAACACTTCATGAAGGCCTCCCTTCAGACGGTGGACACACGGCTCGCTCAGATGGAGGAGATAATTGGGCGCATGGCAACAGCCCTGGAAAAAGTGGCTGGTGTCGAAAGAGGTGAAATCAACCAGACAAGGTCTAGAACTTCCTCAGATTGCACTGACACTGCCTACATTATCAGACAGAGCAGCTTCAACAGCCAAGAAGGGAATTCCTACAAAATCCAGGAAACCGTTGAACAAACCGGAGAGGAGTCCATGTCTCCCACCTCACCCACTATCATGCCTCGCTTGAGAAGCCACTCATTCTATGCTGTGGGCAACAAAGACAGGAGCCAGGTGGAGAAAATAGGCTGTTTTAAAGAGAGATCCTTAAGCTTACACAGAGCTAACAGCTCACAGTCGATAGCTGCTCAGAAAGAACCAAGGCAGATACCACTGCCTATAAAAACGCTGTCTGTCACCCATGACTCCAAAAGGCCTTCTTCTTGTATAGACATTTATGTCTCATCTTCAGAGGAGTCCCACCCTGCACAAGAAACTGAGGATGGTGCAATGAAGGTCCCAATTAATAGGGACCCATCTTTGCACTCAGAAATCGTGGCTGCGGTTTTGGGAATCCAGAGCTACAGCATAGTAGCTGACAAATGCTCTGAGGGAACTGGGATCTTTGAAGATAGTGCTGCGTTGGACCTTTCAGTGTGCCTGTCTGGCTCTTCCCATGTCACAGAGTGTCAGCAGCAGTGGGACTTAGATCCGCCCCAACACATAGAGCGTTCGAAAAGTAGCCGGTACCTTTCTGCATTTCCACTCTACCTTGATGACATGTCAATGGTGAAATCCCACAGTTTAATGTTCACTCCTACCAGAGGGTATTACGGTGGCATTAGCATTCAGATCAAAGCAGCAGAGTATACCAGTATTACTGACTGTATAGACACCCGGTGTGTCTCTAAATCTCAGAGCTGTGCAGAGCGCTCTGCCTCCCCTGGCGGGTCTTTCTGCGAGAAACCCGAAGATATGGGTATTTCTCACCCAGAGAGGGATGCAGAGTTAACTCATCCAGGTTCAGACACTGAGGACACTGAAGGTGACCCCAAGAAAAGGATTCTATTGGGCTGCCAGGGAACTTCTGTAACCGGGACCCTGTCCAGGCTGGAGCGAGTAAATAGCTGCTCAATAGAAGATCCACATGGGATGAACACACACGCAAAGAAAAGCTTTTCTATCAGCGATAAACTGGACAGGCAAAGAAACTCCCGAAGTCCCTTCCTGAGAAGCAAATCAACAAAGCCAGAAGGGAAGACAGACAGTTTGTCAATGAAAAAGCTGACAAAGACATCAGCTTTCCATAGTTTCGATAGTAGGCAGAATTTTATATAACAAATTATACTGAGTGCTTCCTTAAATGCTACTAAGCTCTCCAATTCTGCACTATGGGATGAAATATTTAATATCCACCCTTTACGTGTATTAGCTTGATGTGTCATTAAATACTTTTTTTTTTATCAGTGGTACATTAAAGTACGGATGGGCAAATTCCCAATGTATTTATTTATTTATTTATTTATTTTTCAAATGCATTATCTCAAAGGGTATAAAAGTGCTCACAGGGCCAAAAGTATAATACCTTCACTTTGAGCCTGTTTGGAATTGAGAAATCCCTGGATAGCAGTATGATTCCGCTTACTATTGTTTTTCACTAAGGCAGCATTTCAGAAAAAAATATACTTGCCCTTTCTGACATCACCTGATGCCAAGATAATGATTAATATCATAATGTCATCTGGGAATCCTTAGCTTGCAGATACCACAAGTTGATAATTACAGTTCTTGTGAGTGCTTTGCAAAGTTACAAAGTGACCTTACCCAAAGTTGCATACAAGATACACGGTCGACTGTACAGTGCATCCTTAAAGTTATGAAATATCTTAACTAATGTATTGTTCTTTTTGTTTAATGCACTTTGTGTTGTTTTCTGTTTCAATCACCACATCCTGGAATAATTTTAAACTTAGAGTTTTAAGCACCCCTGAGGTCTTAGAGGAGCTCTCAGGATCTCTATTTCAAGTGCATCAGGTATACCAAATTTTAACAAGCAGTCTGCTCTTCTATAACACTTTAAGGACTTTAGAGCAATTTTGTATTGGTATTGCTTGATGTACCTGATGTACTTTGAATATAGACATGATTCTAAGAGCTCTATCAAGGCCACATGAATGCTTTAAACTTCTGAGTTTCAAAAAATATCACCAGCTTGTGATGACTGGAACAGAAAATTACACAAAATGAATCTAAGCAAGAAGACCAATTAGTTATTTAAAGTATTATGAAATTACTGTTAATTAAAAGAAGAGCAAGTAAGAAGAATTAATTGTTTTACTGCTATATATGTACAAATTAATGTAGCTTATCTGGTACAGAAGTGTTTGATTTTAACCATTTGCCCATCTTTACTTTAAAACTACATTGAACATACACATATTCATTTACAACCCCTGTTACATTCAGGAGTCATTAACCTACAGTTTTATAGAGTAACATATCTGCTGAATATTATGCATCTCTGAACCTCTAGAAACATAAATAATAACAGCACTGGTAATTTATTTCAAATATATATATATATATATATATATATATATATATATATATATATATATATATACTCAACGTTGGACAATACGGTTAACAACTTAGGAATGGAAACAGATATGAGAATGGAGAGTACTTTACAAAAGTCTAGTTCAAGATCTGCAGTTAGCAAAGACATGGAACACCAGGTTTGTGTCTGCGGCTGGAGCAAGGCGACAACGGTCAGGGGTTTGAAAATTCATCAAGGGAGAATTAAATGCTTGAGAGAGAAGGGACAAGGGCCTCGCATTGATCAGTACTTCTTACAAAGTCAGTCAAGTCAGTCGAATGAAATCCAGCGACAGGAAGCAAACCACAGTTCACAGGATATCAGCACCCCTGTAATAGATGTGAGGAGGACTTGCATGGACACAGTTAGTGATGAACCTAATGATCCTTGTGAACCCGGTCAGACAAACCAGCATAAGAGAGAAAAGAACCTCAACGGGCACAAGCCTGGAGTTAAATGCCCAAGAGCTTGTGAGAAAACTGCGTGGGACACAGTAAACAGTGATCTCTGTTTTGCATTGTAACGGTTAAGTGGAACAGTTGAAAAGAAGCTGGATAAATTTGGGGACATCATCTACGCATATGGAAGCAAGAGGTTTGGAGTTGAAAAAAGGAAGGAAAAAGTACAAACTGTTCCTGGAAAGTCTAGACGGCAGCAGGAGATTGAACGCTTAGTTAGAGAAAGGAGACAGCTGAGGAAGCAATGGAGAAGAGCAGAACAAAGTCAGAAGGAGGGACTCAATCTGTTACAAACGGTCATAAAAGATAAGCTTGCAACATTGCACAGAGCTGAGCGTCTACGGAAACGCTACAAAAAGAAGGAGCGTGCGAGAACTAACTTTTATAAAGACCCTTTCAAATTTGTAAAGAAGTTATTCACCAGTGAGAAAAATCACACTAAAAGCATCTAAGTTTGAGCTGGAGAGATATTTGGAGGAAACCCATACAGATTCAAAAAGGCAGGAGCCTATGTCAATTCCTTCAGACATCCCACCTATCAATCCACCAGAATACCAAATGGAGGACTGTGCACCTAAGTGGAAAGAAATAGAGCAAGCTGTGAAAAAAGCAAGGACGTCATCATCTCCAGGGCCTAATGGAGTTCCATACAGGGTGCATGGAGTTCTACGTATCCTGTGGAAATTGATGAAAGTGGCATGGGAAAAACAGGTTGAACCAAGAGCATGGCGCCAAGCAGGTGGAGTCTTTATACCAAAAGAAAAATATTCTACAAGCATCAGTCAGTTTCGCCCTATTTTCCTATTAAACGTAGCAAGATTTTCCCAGGATGCTTAGAACACATCAATGTGATCTGGCAACAAATTCAATCAGCTAAAAAGGAGAGGAAGAAGCTCCATGTGACATTCCTGGATTTGGCTAATGCATATGGTTCAGTGCCACATGAACTTCTTTGGGCAGCATTTGATTTTTTCAGTGTACCGATGACAATAACACATTTAGTGAAAGCCTACTTTGCAATTTAGTTTTTCAACTTCAGAATTCAGCACTACATGGCAATGCCTAGAAGTTGGAATAATGGCAGGATGCACCATTTCTCCACTGGCTTTTACCATGGCCATGGAAGTAATTATTAGGGAATCAAAATGGGTAGTTGGAGGAGAGCGCTTGGCTTCTGGAATGCGACTACCATCAACTCGAGCATACATGGATGACATGACAACCATGACTACAACAGTAGCCTGCACTAATCGGTTATTGGGCAAATTAACCAATAACATTGAATGGGCACAAATGCAATTCAAGCACACTAAATCAAGGAGCATCTCTATAATTAAAGGTAAAGTTGTAGATAAAAGGTTCTACATTAATGGTGAGGCAATACCAACAGTACAGTGAAAAGTCTGGGGAGATGGTACGACGGGGATCTAAAGGACACAGTTCGTGTGGGAGAAGTTAGACAACAAGCAGGGGAAGGGTTGAAGAGCATAGGCAGCAGCGATTTACTGGGGAAACTAAAACTCTGGTGCTTTCAGTTTGGTCACTGCCGAGGCTGCTGCGGCCACTGACTGTGTACGAGGTTTCTTTGACAACAGTAGAGGAGCTGGAAGCTTTAATCAGTTCATACGTCAGGAAATGGTTGGGAGTTCCACGCTGCCTCAGCAGAGTGGGACTTTACGGTAAAGGAATACTGCAGCTACCAGTCTGCGCTCTAACCGAGGAGTTTAAGTGTGCCAGGGTCTGACTGGAAATGACATTAGTAGAGTCACGCGAGAAATGCGTAAGGGAGGCAGCACCTGTGTTAAAAACTGGAAGAAAGTGGGCGGCAAAGAAAGCCGTGGAAGATGCAAAGGCTGCCCTTCGAATCTGTGATATCATGGGGCAAGTTCAGCATGGAAAAGAGGGTCTTGGTCTCAGTTCAGCTCCTCCTACATGGCACAAGGCAACCCCAGCTAAACGGAGGAAGCTGGTAGTCAACAAGGTGCAGAAGCAGGAGAAGAGAATGAGGTGCGTAAAGGCCATTTCCCAGGCCAAGCAGGGAGAATGGATCAGATGGTAGAGTGTGGAACAACGCAAGATCGGCTGGCAAGACCTATGGACAGTGGAACAGAGCAGGATCCAGGATGGAGAAGCAGATGGATCACATTTGTTTACTGTAAAGCTACGTCTTAGTTGGTGCTTTATCTTGGCGAGAGCTGAGTTCATATCAGCATGAAGTTTTAACATTTTCATGTAATAGAAATCATAATTTTTTTTAAATATATTAAATAAAACATGGAAAAAAGGGAACTAGCTGCCCCACACATGCAATAGTGAGCATGCTGACAAAATGATTAAATATACCGCAAAAAGTGACAGTGACAACAAACCTATTCACTCTTTTTCAAACCCAATAAACATTACATTGACGATTGAAGTCTTTTTTGGAACAATAAAAGTGACCAAATATATAATATAGCATTTACAATAAAATGCTTAGGATTATTATGTTGCAGCAATGACGGACCAAATTTAGGACTGAAAAGCAATATTTTCTTTCTAAAGCATTTTAATATTTGTCAAAAGCAAAGAGTGCTTAAAAGAGTACATTTAAGAGTCACCAAGGAAAGTTGTCCTGACTTAGCCAGGGGGACGTTTTTTTTATTTTTTATTTGGCAAAACAAATTTAAAGCATGACCTAATATATCAGGGGTGCAAATTTGGCACTATGGTGCAAGATTCAAGTGTCAGGGTTCCCATAGCGACAGCAACATTAAATTCTGGCGCCAGTAGACATTGGGTCTGGACTACTCACTTGACATGGGAGAGAAGATTTGTGTCATGTGTGAAGTTTACCTGCGATAACCGGTCACAAACATGTCTCAACAGTGCACTTTTACCCCATATTACTCATTAAAGAGTGGTCGGGAGGGGGGCTTGATTAGGGCAAGGTTAGATAATTTAGCACCAGCTCTTTGGTCCAAAACTTTCGAAACAGTTTAGCACCAATTTTCAAAACAATATTCTAAGGTAAAGATTTAACATGGGATTAGTAAGCAATTTCAATATCACCCTGTCATTAATCAAAATACATGTATTTATTATTTCTTTGTGAGTTAGCGTAATATTCCACATTATAGCTGCACACAACTAAGTTACAGTACTTGTATTTTTAAAAAGAGCAAAAAATAAAAATGAATCTGGGTCTTGCAATTTTTAGCAGTTTTAAGCCCTGAGTAGAACACATCTTGCAACAGCAAAGTTCCAACATTCCTGTAACTGGCAGGTATTTTTTTAAAGAAAAATTGACAAGTACAATTTGTGTTTTTTCTGCATGGTCTTCCAAACTTACTGTTGGGGTAGAGTGGTTCTCTGTTACTTCTTCCTGCCCATATCAATTGTTTCCCCAAAACTTTGGACCTGGTATTAGTGTAGGCAAAACACTCTTCCCCACAAACCTAAATTAAACACCTAGCAATCATCTCCTCTCCTTTATGCAGAGCCCAGCTGTCCTCTGTGTGGGCATGCAATACAGAACCATTGTAAATGTAACTCTGGGTTGCTTATGATAGCATGATTTTGAATAAAACAAATTTGACTTTGGGGGAACAATATATCTACCCTTTGTAAGAGCCTTGTCTGATTTATGTATTGTGCCCTTTGTACCTCCTTTGTCTACTGCATATGCAAACTGTCTCCTAGGGCTGCAACAACTAATAGATTGTTTAGTTGACTATGACCTCGTTCGCACTATTGAGCTGGCCCAGGGCAGCTGCATATTTAGGTCTGCAACCCCGTTCACATTTGCGGTTAAAGTACTTTGCGCATTCACATATGTGACTGAAAAACATTCCTAAAATATGGCAAATTACTTTTTTTTTTCTTTTTAATGCAGAACAATAGCAATTTTATGGTATGTATTAAAAAAAAAAAAAACATTATTGACTGGTGCGAATAGTCAAACAGTATCCAATGAGTTAATAGATAATTGACTATTTTACAAAAACAGGATCTGATCATTTAAAGATGATAAGGGTACAAACGTCTTAAAGGTCCAGTATCATAGTTTAACCTTCATAGAGAAACCTGCCGCTGGGTTAATTGAGCAATCCTTTGTGTATTTTTCTATTTAGGTCCCGAAAAAATAAAATTCCTGCTTCTTGAAAAAACAAAATTCCTGCTTCTTGAAAAAACACTGACTTGTTTTCAAAAGACTGCAGTAATCAAGATATACCTGCTCACCACAATAGAAGTACCTTACATTCAAATGCCAATTTTGTCAGCGGAGAATGACACTTTTTTCTAAAATGGCCACTAACACTATACCTTCTTAGAATCATGTTAGTTATAAAAATCTGAAATTTCTTTTTTAACAGGTCCGTTTTCAAGACCCGTAGTTCTGACCACAGATGAGAATAAAAGGATAGATCTAAGCAAAATAAAAAAAGATAATGTCTAGTCTACACATACGCTAGTCATGTGCTCAAATACGTTCTGCTTTATTTCTTGCTTCCACAGAAAAATACTTTTACAGATGTTTTTCAGAGTTAGTTATGATGATATTTTAATTCAAACGTGTGTTTGTTAGTCTTTTTTATGTTATTGCAGTAATGTTACCATAACATACAGAATTAATGGATGAATTGATAATTTGCTGTAATGACAGTTTGGGATAACTAGACTTCTAGTTAGGAATAGGGCATGAGATGACAACAGCACACTGGACCTCAGCTCACAACCAGGGCAGTCTTGGTATTTAATTTAATGTGTTACATTACAATTGCAGTAGGCATTTTATGAAAATTAAAAAATGAAATTTTAATGGTGTCTAAAACTACAAAATAAAACGTGTCTGAAACGAATAGGCCACTGAGTTCATTCATCCCAGATGACACAGCTGCACGTGTTGTCAGGCATCTCGGGGGAACGCTCAAGTGAGAATAACGAACAGATGCATCTACACCGCTTTATTGGGACACCTCGGGAGAAGGAACGATATCCCAAATCAGCGGCTGTCCCAATTAAACGAGAGGCAGTTCACACAACCTTAGTCAAGAATGGCATGACATCTCATCACATTATGATTAAATGTTAAATACATTATTTAAAATACGAGTCAATGGTTTTTTTTTTTTTAATTATTATTTCTAAACAAAATTAATCGCACCTGCAATGTTGACAACTTTCTTTTCAACAGCAGCCTGAGAAACCACAGGAGACGACACCTTCTTCAAGAGTTCAACATAATTTACACAATTAAGTAATCACGTACCGCTGCACTGTGCTACGCGACTTGTCTTGCTCTGAAAAGCGATCTCCGTTCAGTATTTGAAAATATTGTATCCCAATTAAACAAAGTGACGTCCCAATCAAACAACATAAATAGCATTGGGAAGAACCGTCTCATGGAGTTGTATCCTATTTAAGCAGCAATCCCGATTATCAGTATCCCGATTAGTCTTTTATCGGTGTGCACCTGCTACTACTACCCGACCAGAAAGAATGAAGCTGCTAAATCCAAGACTGCAGCAAAAACATGAACATACCACAAAACATTTCAAGCAGCACAACAAGGTCCAATACAACTTACAGGTATTGTGATTACTTATATGGATAGGATACTGGCTTTTGGTTTATGTGTAGTAGATTTCTAAGCTGTAACACAGCGAATGTTTTAAAAAAAAAGATGTGGCAGGTCGCACAGTTTTAAAAGAAGGGTAAAAAAAAAATGAAGCTCAAATGATGTCAAAGTCAACTAGTGACTACTCCAGTCAATTACTTGTCGACCAGTTGTTGTAGCCCAACTTTGTTTTTATTACCACCAGGATCTTTGACTTTGACCTTACAAGCATTGAATAAATCTGTGCGGCTGAACATTCCTAAATCACTGTAAATGGTGTCTAAAAAACGGGTGTGTCAGTTATATTTGCTGTTGAAAGTAATGTGTGAAAATATGTAAGAAGCATGAAAGGTGAGCAACATTATTACAGAACTACCAAGTATGGTGTAATTTTCATACCAAACATTGGTAACTCTTGGGTGGTTAGATGCTTAAACTTTAAACAGTGTACAGTATTTTATAAATATTTTCATATACCATACTTTTGTGATATATATATATATATATATATATATATATATATATATATATATATATATATATATATATATATATATGGTCAAGTTTAATATGGCTGGTGAGCACTTGTATGCTAGTATCGAGTCTAAGCACACATGCTTTTGCAATAATAGTGTCATTTTATTTGAAGACAATTATCTTCCAGAAGTCACACATTAGTTTGGGTCTGATAATGTATGCAGTTCTTTAATGAGTTTATAATGCATTCTTTAGACCAAAAGCTCGTTATTGTGGTCCCTTTTAAAATAAGTCAATCAAACCCCCGTAATAATGTAATAATGTTACAATGACTAATACATGGATTTTTCAATTAGGGAAAATGAAAGGAAACTTATATAAAGGTTTGACTGGTTCATATTCTGAGCTGTAATTGAAGTAACTAAAAAAACATGCAGCTCTGCTGCAGCACAACCTAAAGAAAACCTTTTGAAATAAATCCATCAGTCATTATTTTTCAACAAAACATATTCTAACATTATTTTAAGATGACTGCGAACAAGACAGTAATCAATCAAGTAAGAGTATATCCAAACATTTTAATAAATCAATTGTGTAACAAGATTAATCAATTTGATTAATAACTCAATTTAGTTAATATTTTGGATTGGATTTTTATCTGAATGTGATCAAATACAAAAGGTGTATGAAACACAAATGCATTTGTTACAACTCATAATTCAGTTGCATACCTTGCTCCCCCTCTGACACTGACCCTGAATGCATCAGTAACACAAACTGTGAACCTGATAACCACAAACTTCTTGTAGTTATGTTAGCGAAGTATAAGTTACAGTATAATATTCCATGGCTGGCTGTACATCATGCTGGTACTTTGTACAATTGTCCAAATTCATACCTCTACAATCATATTTGTATAAATGTTGGTCAGTCTCACACACAATTGTGCCCAGGTACACTCTAAAAACTGTTATTATAAAGTGTAGTTACAGTGGCTTGTAGATGTGGTCCAATTTTGCCATGCTGTCCCCTGATAACTACTTACTCTTTAGCTTGCTGTTGACTTACATGTGTACTGTAATAGATATCTCTGTTGAATATAAGTTTAGCACCACTTCAATTATTGACGTCAGGCAATTAGCATTATGGCTCTTATTTTCTTGCATAGCTTTTTTAAACTAATCTGTGTTCAATTTACAAAATCTCCCACTCGCTCTATTATAAGTGTGTCACATTGCATGACATTCTGTTCATAATGTTATTAATAATGATGTTGAAGTAAATGCATTTCACTCAGAGAACGAAGATATTTTTAAATCCTTCTTCACTGTAATTGAAATAAAAATACAAAAAAAATTGTTCATATTATTATTATTATTATTATTATTATTATTATTATTATTATTTAGTATTTAGTAATCTAAATAAAGCATTTGTTAACAAAAATTAGATTACGATGTTGTACCAAATTGACAGTTTACTCAGCTGTGGCCCCCACTGTCAACTTTTGTTAACTTGTGGTATATTATCTGTATCTGGAGAATTGCCAAGCATGCATCTGTACATATTTGTTGATTTCTGCTGAGCTATGGTTTACTGTTACATTTGATTGAGAAACTCAAGAATAAAGTTAATAATATTTTGCTTTTGTAAAATCTGTGTTTTATTCACTTTAAAGTCAGCCTTATTCTAAAATGTAAATTACACAATACTGTAATACACTTTATTTAATTAAATACAGAATGTATATGTGTTAGTTGGTCCACAAAATGATACTGCTGCATTGGCTGCCAAGGCAGAGATGTGTATAAGGGTAATGGTGTGCTAAACAAACAACATAATGCAAATGGTAAGTTCTGTACATCATTCTTTGTGTCATGCACTGTCTTTACAGATTCTTTTTTTTTCAATACCAATCAAACAATATATCACATCACATGAACCATTGAAATCAAACTTAAGATTATCTAGCAAGAAAGAGTGACATGTTTAGTAATTCATTAATGAGGTTATTGTAGCTTATGAGGTTTATGGAAGTGATGGAAGATTAAGTTGATCGACATTTGCTAGGAAGGTTTACCAGGCCTTACAAACTCCTCAGTGGATCCCATAAGTGTAAATGTAATCTTCTCCAATTTAAGGAAATACGTACGATCCCTAACCCAATGAACTTATGAGGGTGGGGCAGCCTGCATCCAGCCAAGTAAAATAAGCCATATGGCCAATAGGGCTGTGTGTGAGTGTCCCGCCCTATATATATTTGTGCACTGTTTTGTATTTTTGTTTTGCGGCTCGGATAAAAGCGCCCGTCTTTATTATTGTTTTTATATTTAAAACCCTGTGAGGATGCGTGGCTGATCAGCTACTGATTATTTAACTAGCTGACAGTCACACATCCTTACTAAACTCGTGCAGACTGTGGCCGAGGGGTAATAAGATAATTGACAGGTAGTTAACCCCTCGGCCAGAGTATAAGAACCTGCAGCTGTCCGTGCTGCGGGAAGAGTGTACAGAGGAGAGTACGGCGAGCGGAGAGAGCGAGGAAAACACATAAAACAACTGCTAAGTATCGTGCTGGGTTACAAACAGCACGCTTATTTGTTTCTATTTGTTTGGCCAACGTGCCGTTTTGTTTTGTGTTTTGTTATTTGTTTAAATATTTTATTTTGTTTTGTTTATTAATAAAATGAGCTGAACGACGTTGCGTTCAGTTTTCACCCGCCCATCCATTGTTTTGGTTCAGTTACTTCCTGGTCCGTGACGTCACCACACCTCACCACTGCAAGCCATCCTGTCACAGGCTGCGAAGGCCACGGAGTCGGACTGTAATTTAGACAGAGATATAGCACTAGGTGCCAGAGCCTTCCTATATTTAACCAGGTGGCCCTTCCATGCGGTGTAATGAACATACAATTTAGATTCCCGCCATCTCCATTCTATTTTATGACCCTCATATTTCATCTTAAGAGTTGTATCATTAAACCACAGTGAGCTTTTTTTTAAAGACACTTCCCGAGTTTTGATTGGCGCTACAGTATCTAAGATACCAGTTAAGGTGGTGTTGTAACATCACCTTGTTACACTTGGATTCAGAAGAGGGAAGTCACTGGTCTTCCTGCCATTATTCCCCAAAAGTGCCCTTTTTCTGTCATGCGATGCTTGAAAAGTGCCCTTTTTCTCAGTGAGCCCCTGCTCTTTTAATGTCCTCTGCACGTTATTGCTGTACAGTATCTATACTATCCAACACGCAGCTTATTAAAGGGAAGCGCTAAACAAACCCAAACAATATTTTTTTTAAATTTACAGAATGTTATAATATGGCTTGTTTATTGGTAGATATATTGTCATATGTATTTAAACAGTTAAATAATCCTTGCTCGGCTTTGTTTTAAATGTAGTGCTGGATGCTAGAGAATGTTTTTCATGTTTTATCATCAGCCATTGCTGAGCTCAGTTATCACAGTGAAACCAGCGAAACCAGTAAAACTATGAGACTTTCGGAAAGGGTGTCTTCCTAAACGATGAGTAGCAACACTTAGGAAATCGTTCCTAATTTCAATGATGAGGGCTAGTGACATGTTAGAGAAAACATCCACAGAAAAAGGATGGCTGTTTTTTAAAAATGTAGTACTAGAGGTGCAAAACAATTCCATCCCAAAAGTAGACAAATCTAAATCTAAAACAAAATGGCCAAAATGGTTTAATAGATCAATTAAAAAAAATATTCAGTGAAAAAAGGCACTTTACAGAGCATTTAAAAGGGACCAAAAACAAAGTACACAGAGAGAGTACTTGGAACTGCAAACACAAGTCAAAAAGGAAGTTAGAAAGGCCAAGACAGAGATATAAATGAACATTGTTAAGTGGGCTAAAACCAATTCCAAAATGTTTTTCCAATATTATAACAGCAAGAGAACATTCAAAGAGGAGGTTAAATGTCTAAGAGATACAAATGGGAAAATCATAGACGAAGAAAAAAAAAATAGCAAATATATTAAATGATTACTTTTCACAAAGGAGGATACAGACAACATGCCCCACATATCACATTATTTTTACATACAATTATCCATTTGTACAGTTGGGTTTTTACTGGCGCAATCTAGGTAAAGTACCTTGCTCAAGGGTACAGCAGCAGTGTCCCCCACCCAGGATTGAACCCACAACCCTCCGGTCAAGAGTCCAGAGTCCAGAGCCCTAACCACTACTCCACACTGCTGCCACAATGTTTGTTTATATATATATATATATATATATATATATATATATATATATATATATATATATATATATATATATATATATATATATATATATATATATATATATATATATATATATATAAATAAAAATAAAAATAAAACATCTCAACAGACCGATTTACAACATACCTATTTATAAAACTGAAACGATAGCAATACATTTTTAACTTTCCAACAGCAATTGGTTTATTATGAGATAAGCAAACGCAACTGAACAACATAGATAAATAAACTTAGAAAAAAACATTTTACTGAAGCGCACAGCACAAGAAGTTATAAAAAGGTCTAATTTATTTATTTTTTGACAAAAAGGTATTCCTTTACCTTGAGTCTAAGGTAATACACTTCTCCACGTCACCTTTCTGCACAGGGAACAGCTGTCCAAAGTTTTATTTTTATTGCATTTGCCAACCTGGCATTGGTGTCTTTTGCGGCTCTCAGCGGGGTTGCCAGCTTCAGCCGTGGGTACATGCTTGACAGTCTCCCTCTGTTCCAAATGCTTCTTGCGAAGTTCCTGTGCTAACTGTAAAATATATTCTCTCCTCGGTAAATTATTCTCCGTGCATTCTTTGTAAAGTACCGAGGAGTTGATGGCTGCTAGGTAGAATACATTGTAAAACACCTGAACAGACCACCGTCGGGAGCCAGCTTTCACGGAATACTTCCATGTCATCTGATCCAAAACATCAACTCCATATTTTGTTGTCTTTTGAGTCTCTGGTATTTATTTTCACTAATCCCGATGCTAATTGACTGACCAAAGCAGCGCAGCTGGCAAGCAGGCGCCAGCCTTCAAAAGACTGATTGAAAACAATAGACTGTCAGTCATTCACTCAGGCAAGAGTAGAGAATAATCTGATTACAGCTAAACACATTGCGGACTGGTAAATAAAAATAATAAAGTAGAATATCGTTCTGTATAATCAAAATACAATTGTCTTCTGTATGGCCGTCAATGTGACTGCTCCCGGGGCTTTTAGGTATAATGTAATATATCTCCTTTATTTCTGCACTCCCGCGTGTCATGCTTTTGGAGAATATGTAATACATATGGACAGAAAGGTACATGAGCGCACAGCTCCATATGTGTTACTCAACTGGAGAAAATTACATTTTAAAACCAAAAACCGCCAAAATGACTGCCGCGGGGCTTCTAGTGTTAATTGATGCAAAAAGGTATTCTCTTGACTCCAGGAGATCTTAGATTCATATATATTTTGGTAGAAAGTCATATAGAAATTAGCTATTTCTTTAGGATTATCTGTAAGTGTGTTATTAATGTTAAGCTTATGTATGCAAGTATTCTTATAGTGATGTTTCTCCAATTTAAAAAATTATGTTGAATTTTGTTCATCCTCCTCCAACCATTTTTTTCTTGAGCAGATAAAGGCTCCTTTTGCTTTATAAATTTACATTTGATCTAATTTACCCTGTAATTCAGTGAGCTGGACCCTATTTTCACTTGAGATGTTTTCAGGAGGTAAATTGGATAAAGATATTAGTTTAACTAATAGTTTAACGCAAGCTCTGTACAGGGCTTTGCCCTCCATGCTTGAGACAAGCCTCCCACTCAATCTCTCTGCTTCCAGTAATGGCCCGCTTCTTCCCTGAAAGCAAGAGACACTCGCAGGCCTGGGAACGGGGGTGGGATGTTAGGGAGGGGGGTGTCCCTGGAACAACTCTTCCAGGAGCAGCCGTCCCTCCAGGGACAAAGCGGATCTGAGCTGGCTCAAAAACCTCTCCACTCTTCGTACTGAGTGCACTCCCAGCTCAGCACTCAGCTGGTGGCGCAGCTTCGTGAGGCGAGCTCTGATTAGCTGGTGGTTCAATGCAGGGGTGTCGGTGCTTGGAGGAGCAAGGAGCGGGTTGTTTACAATTGGCTCTTCCAGAAGCCAATGCAAGGTGAGGGCCTCCTCCCCTCTCTCAACCCTCAAAAGGTGCCAGGCCCTCAGCATGCTCCTGTAGTGGGGAGCGATGACAGGTCCACCCGGCTGGAATCCACTAGGAACAGGTGCTTATACAGCTGTAGCGTTCCTGCTCTCCTCAGCAGGGCGCAGGCCAGCAGTCTCCAAGACAGTGAGTCAGATCCATATAGCAGCCGCTGGACTGACTGCAGTTGGCAAGCCGAGACCCGGCTGCTCACATCTATCACACCCTGACCTCCTTTCTCCCTTGGCAGGTACAGCACTCCTTTCCTTAGCCAGTGCAACCCGTCCCAAAAGAAATCCAGCATCACCTTCTATACCTCTTCCAGCAGCCCCTGCGGTGGTTCCAAACACACCAGCCGGTGCCACAGTGTGGATGCCACCAGGTTGTTAATAATCAGAGGTCTGCCTCTGTAGGAGAGCTGCGGGAACAGCCAGCTCCACCTGCCCAGTCGCGCCTTCACTCCCTCCAGCACCCCCTCCCAGTTCTTTATCTTGCTGATGTCGTCCCCAGGTGCACCCCAATTACTTGAATCCTCCCTGCTCCATTGAAGCCCTCCTGGCAGCTGGGGTCCGCAGACCCCCACTGCCCCAGCAGCAGTGCACAGCTTTTATTCCAGTTCACCTTGGCTGAGGACAATGTCTCAAAGTCTACAAGGGTGCTGTGCAATGTACTGATGTCCTGCTCCCCCTTGACCATCACCACAAGGTCGTCAGCGTATGCTGACACTGTGATAGGGGGGCCGGGGCCGGGGCAGTGGGGTATAGACAGTCCACTGATCCCTTGACGCAGTTCTTGGAGCAGGGGTTCGATGGCCAGGGAGTACAACATGCCTGACAGTGCGCAGCCCTGTCTAACCCCCCTCTGTACTCTGAAAGGAGCACTCAGCCCACCGTTTATCTTCAGTACACTGTGAATGTCACGATAGAGCACCTGAGTCATGGCCATGAAAACAGGGCCGAACCCAAAGGCCTGCATGGTCCTCCACAAATCCTGGTGCTCAACCCGGTCAAAAGCCTTTTCCTGATCCAGTGAAATCAGACCAGTGTTCAAGCCAAATATCTTAGAGACTTCCAAAATGTCCCGAATCAAAAACATTTTGTCAAAGATTGACCTGCCGGGCACACAGTAGGTCTGATCCGAGTGTATCACTGAGCCCAGGACATCTCTCAGCCGACTGGCCAGGGTCTTCGACAGCAACTTGTAATCCACACATAACAGCGAGACAGGTCTCCAGTTCTTTATCTCACACAGGTCCACCTTTTCTGGTAGCAGCGTTACCACCGCCCTTCTGCAGCTAAGTGGCAGCTCTCCTTTGGCCAGGCTTTCGTTGTAAACCGCCTGGAGGTCCTCCCCGAGTTCACTCCAGAACGTTGGGGGCAGGCCATCCATGCCAGGGGCTTTCCCGTTGCTCAATCCACTGAGGGCAGTGGAGAGCTCCTGCAGAGACAGTGATCTCTCCAGCCCCTTCCTCTCCTCTTCAGGGACCTGACCTTGGTGAAAACTGTGTGTGTGGGCTGTGTCTTCTCCTCCTACCTGACTCGAGAACAGCTCTGTGTAAAACTGCACAACTCTCCTGCGGATCTCTCCTGGCTCCTGCAGTTCCCTCCCATCCTCCGCACACAGGCAGTGGATCAGCTTGCTCTGGCCCTGTTTTTTCTCCAGGCTGAAGAAATAGTTGTTTGGGGCGTCCTCCTGTGATACAATCTGGAACCTTGATCTTGTTAGCACTCCCTGTGCTTTTGTGTCCAGCAGGTCAATGAGTAACGCTTTTTTTTCCTTTGAGATCCTCAACAAGCCTACTGTTTGATGTGGACTCTAGAGCCTGCTGAAGCTCCAGAATGTCCTTCTCCAAAGATCTCATTGACTCATTGATGCCCCTTGTAACGCTCACAGTGTACTGCTGACAGAGCTGGCGAATCTGCACCTTCCCCACATCCCACCACTGTGTCAGGGAACTAAAACTTGCCTTCTTCACTGCTGCCAGAAAAAATTAAAACAGGTTTTAAAATGTGCATCATTGGTTAATAGGGTGTTAAAATGCCAGTACGCACTGCGCGTTCTAACTGCCGGAATTAAAACAGTTACTATTAAAACACAGTGATCGGACAAACCAGTGGGAGTGATAAAATAAGACTTTACAGTGCTAAAATGGTGTTTAAAACAGTAAAAATGGTCTAATCTGGCCAGAGAGAGCTTATCTCCCTTCGCATTTACCCATGTGTACTGTCTTTTGTTAATATTAAAAGTTTTCCACAGATCTTTTAACTTGCACTTTCCTGTTATATGGCGCATCTCTCTGGCTGATAGTGTGTGGGGTTCTACGTGATTCTTGTCCTCTTTGTCATTTTCTGTACAATTAAAATCTCTGCCCAGAAAAAGATACTCCTCCGCTTCACATTTAAGAAGGGTATCCTCTAAAACCTTTAAAAATAAAACTGTTTCTTTTCTGTCGGTTGGCGCATAAATGTTAATAAAAACGAGCACGGTCTTCTCCATTACTGCACACTACAAGGAGACGCCCTTTAATAACCTCTTCAACATTCACAGAAATAGGTTTTACATTTTCAGCAAATAAAACAGCAACCCGGCGCTCAGAGAGGACCCGTGACTTAAAACGATATCACCCTTCCATTGTTTCATCCATTCAGTACAATTCCTATCATCACTGTGCGTTTCCTGTAAAAACATGACATTTATATTCTTCTGTTTAATCAGCTCAAACACAGCGACTCTCTTCAGAGCATCTCGACACCCATTAATATTTAAGCTCCTGATTTTAATTTCACCCATTAGATAAAATAAGAAAGAAAACAAGCAGAAAGAAGCAGCAGAGAGACAGATAAAAGCGAGAGATAAACTACCCTTCATTATATTTTAATTTTGTTAAAACATTTTTTAACCTCCACTTTTCCTCATCGCTCAGACCTTCGCTTGATGTATTATTTTTCAAAAAAACCCTTACAGTTGCCTTGAACAGACTTATGTTCGGAAAATATGCCTCAACCACTACATTTTTTTCCTTTTGTTTTTGTAAAACTCCTAACTTTCTCCAGCTCATACCCCTCGGCTGGCCCGATCCGCTCTGACTAGCCGAAGAGTCCGCTGCCAGAGATGAGTCAGTGAGGCCGCCCTCACGCTCACTCTCCGACTCCGAAGACTCCTCGGTGATGCTACTAGCAGCTAAAACACTCCATCTAGTTGTGGGTCTCCTTTCTTCTACATCTTTCCCTTCAGCCTTTTTCTCCTTTACCCCCGTTCCAGTACCTCCTTCCTCTGCCTCTGTATTACGTTTTTTAGCCACCAATCCTCCGCTTCTTTTCCTTGTCCTCTTTTTTTCCTGGGATTTTAAAATCTCCATCTTTTTCTTTTTCAGTCTCCATCTGTACTAACTCCTCCCTGATTTCTCCAATTTCCTTCAAACCCGTCTCTATTCCCTCGGCTGCAGCCTGCGCTGCAACCCCTTCAGTGCTGCTTCGAGCCTCCTCCCCTCCCTCTGCCTCAACGCTATCACCTACCTGCTGTCCTTGGACGTCTTTTCCCCGGATCAGTTCTGTTTCCCCATCGGCGATGCTAGCAACCCTTTCCGATCTGTTACTGCCACTGCCTCCCGCTACCTCAGTGTCCGCCTGGGCTATTCCCCTCCTCAGCTAAGGCTGCGGCCGAGTTCGTGCTCTCGGTCTCGGTCCTGACCCTGTCTCACCACCTTCCCCGGCTACACCCCGCTCCTCGGCTGCAACCGCTCCTCCTCCCGCTCTGGACAGTTTTTAACAATGTGCCCCTCGCTCCCACACCTGAAGCACTTCATCGACTCTGAAGTTACAAAAAACACGTAATCATGATTCTCAATTTTAAACTATGAGAATGAGACGATGTGCTTCAGTTGTGGGGCTTTGCACCCCAGAGGAATTCTCTTAATCCCAGACATTACCTGCCCGTATCTCGCCAGTTCCCTCTCCAGAATCTCATTTCGGATAAACGGCGGCACATTCGAAATGGTGATCTTCCGAGACGGGGCTGCTAGCGGCAGCACTGGCGTAAACGTGTCGTTTAACACAACCCCATTCTCAACTACTTTCTGTACAAGCTCTGTTGTTTTGAGAAAAATGACAATAGCTCCTTCATTCATGCGTGAAGCAGATTTGATATTCTCACATCCAACTATCTCCCCGACTGCCAACACACACCTCTCCAAGGGGCAGAACTGCTCCGGGGAATTCAAGACTTGCATCCTTTCAGATTTCCAGTTTCCCTTTTTTTGTTGCTGGGCTTTTTGATGGAGTATCTGGAAGTTCAGTAAGTTCAAAGGGCTCTTCCACAATGTTGTTTGCAGAGCTGTATTCTGTCATGTTTTCAACCATACCGTTAGCCCCTACCTCCATCTCTGGGGTAACTGTGGACATTTTTTTATTTGACACTGCCCTTTCTCTTTCCACTGCAAATAACAGCTTGGTATGTTTTATTCTTTTAATGTTTTATATCTTCGTTCTTGTTCTTTATTATTTTGGGCATCTGTTCAAGAAAATATTTATTCAGTACTATTCAGCACATTTCACATTGCTTCATGTCCTTTGTGTTCATCACCTGCAACATTAAGGCACATTTTGACAGGATGTAAGGTGGCTCTTAGCCAAAGACGGTTTACTTGGCGCCATGACCAGGTGCTGGGATGTTTGGCTTTAGCTTTGAAAGACAAGCGTAACATGACCAATAAGTTGCCACCTGTTCTTTCAAAACATTACACACAAAAGACAACATTCCTCCGCCCAGGAGAGCAACCACCAAGAAAAGGTGTTAAAACCAATCCTCGCCCAGGGCAACTGGAAGCTGCTAGACTGGAAAATGCTGGCAGATGTTGGTCAACAGCTTATTTTTCCACTTGAGATTGCCACAACTAACCTTCGACCAGATATTGTCTTGTGGTCTGGATCAGCATGCCTTGTTCACCTTGTAGAGTTAATGTGCCATGGGAGGATGCTGTAGATGAGCCGTATGAGAGGAAGAAACTGCGGTATGCTCAACTAGCCAATGAAGCAGAACAGCGAGGATGGAGAGTCCGGGCTTACCCAGTGGAGGTGGGTTGTCGAGGATTTGTGGCACACTCTACAACCCGGTTTCTCAGAGACGTCGGATTCAGTGGCCAAGAGTTGCATCGCACAGTGAAGAACTTATCTGAAGCAGCAGAGGAGCAGCAACTGGCTGTCGTTGAGACGGAAAGATTCTGGTTGGGGATCTCAAGCACAATAGAAAGAAAGAAACGCTGATGTACGGGTAAGTAAGCTGGGCTGAGTTGAGTGGAGGACAGAGGGGGGTGATGTTGGGATGCCAGAATCACCGTCGAGCCCTCTTGAGGTGTCGTGGGCTAGTCGACGAAACACTGAGAATGGAAGTTGCCCACTTGAAGACCCCAGAGATGTACCCTACTTAGCTCAATCCAGTCGGTTGTCATGCTGATGCGCTGGGGAGACCGCACTGTGGTTGATCCCCGGAGCCAGCATCGCAGCCGTTGTGTGTGCTGATGCGCTAGGGAGGCAATAAGCTGATCACTGGAGTCAGCATTACACTTCAGCCATCAACACCAGACAGAAGGATATCTACATCATCATATGGAAGGAAGCGCAAATGGATGGAGACACAGATGGATCACATTAGTTTACTGTAAAGCTACCTCTTAGTTGGTGCTTATCTTGGCGAGAGCCGAGTTCAAATCAGCATGAAGTTTTAACACCTACCCTCATGGAATGGAAATCACATTTCACATTGCAACAAGGTTTCCTTTGCCAATTTAGCACATATGAGCGGTAGGCCTACTTTTTTAAATTATTAAAATTGATATTCAGCTTTTTTCTTATTTTCGATGTCAAAAATATTAGCCATATAACTTCATTGTTTCCTCTTCTTTCCTCTCCTCCCTTCTCTGCGTATTACATATTTTCAAAATTGCTAGACATCATATATTATTAACTTTAAGGCACAAGCTGTTTACACGATGCACTTACATCGCCATCTTGGCTCCCCTCTCGTAGACCTTGCTTGTGGTGGCTTAGCTGTGGCGGTCTATGCGCACGCAGCTTCAAAATACGTCATCGTTGAATATGTCACACAATCACATTGAACAAAAAAATGTTGATAGTCACCCATTATATCAACCACCCATCACCGACTGACCCACCCACCAGAATGCTATTAAATCAGGCAAAAATAAATGTCAAAGAAAATAGAGAGATATGTTATTTTATAATACAAATAATAAATACAATTAACTAATTGAAAAAAATAAAATATAGAAAAGAGAGAAAAGAAAAATGAAAATAAATATAAAAGATATTACAACAATGCTAAGGCATGGGGTTGCAATTGCAGACTATTGAAGTAGGAAAGAAAAGGTGCAGCAAGAAAAAAACAAACAAACAAAAACAATACCAGCTTTAATCGTATTTTAAAACAAGCTTCATTTAGGAGATACAATTAACACTAGAACCGTCATGCGGGTGAATTTGACCCATTTTGGATTTAAAATGTTAAATACTCTTCCGTTGTAAATCATATGTGTATGTCCGTTTTTCACTTTTCTTAAATATATGAATTAAATATCTTGACGACTTTCGATAGCCAGAATCGCAAAAATGATAAAGTTATAAACAGCTCTACCTAGAATGTGACCCTGCATTACAATACATGACTTTTTTAATATAGCGTAAGATATTCTATTTTTTTTTGTAAATGCAGCAAACAAGACACGCCTCCTCCTCTTAGCACCTGTGTTTTTATTTTATTTCAAGCCTTTCTTTGTTTGTAGACTGACTATGAGACAGAGATTGCTGTGATTGTGGATTTGGCAAGATGCAAACTCAGTGAAAGCCTAGCTGCTTATTTTTCAATGTACCTGGAGACAACAATCCTTCGTTTTGTTCCACAAATGCAACTGGGAATATATCAGAAGGAAATATTGAATCTTGAAAGTAGTCATTTTGATTGGAATACGGCAAGCTGCACTCAGATGCATACAGCAAACTGAAATGGCAGGTAGGATAACAACTTACAGTATGTGCCTAATATGAAACGTATGTTATATATTCTTTTTTATATTACTTTTAGAAAAAAAAAACATTTCAGTTTTACAGGTTTGTACCAGTTTACACGTGTTTACACAGTAGTGTTCAATGGAACTGCGTCTGTGTTTACAACACAGCTCCTGGGTACAGGCAGTCAGCTGGCAGACGCGTACGTTCCTCCATAGAGTACAATGCATACGTCATACCGGAAGTAGTGTTATATTTTCTTATTATGTAGTATTAGAAACAATGACTTTGGTTTTATATTTTTGTGTGTACATGTACCCATTTACACCTGTACACGGGTATATGTACATACAGGTTTCTTTTGAAATGTATATTTTATTATATTTTTTCACTGTTTGTAGTCGTGCTGTATATGCGCTTATTTTAAAAATAAAGTGTTTTATGTTTAATTTTCCATTTAAATACGGTGTTTCTTTCATTTTCATAACAAAGTTTAAAAATGTATGGGTCAAAGTGACCCACAGTTCTAGGTAGTTTGAACATCCTGTGGTTCTAGTGTTAAAAAGCAGTTTCCCGAACTTACTTTAGCATGTTCACACTAACCAATTGAAACAAGAGAAATAGCACTATTCAGGGAGTTTTCGGGTTTAACCCTAATGCAGAAAAAAACATTTGGGGGGAGAAATTGGGTTAAATCGGGAAACCCGAAAATCAGAACCCCTACTTATAACTCCTTTCAGAGTGCTAATAAGGTCAGGGGTACTACGGAACACATATAGGAAGTCATATATGCTCTATCAAAAAATGTCCTTGCCTGTGACCTCTGACCTCAGCTAAAGGTCAAATACAGGTAAAGGCCAAATACAAAAATGTCTTATATAAGTCCTTATAGAGTGCAGTTTTGAAAGGGTTGGTGTGACAGAGACAGAATGATTCTTGGTGATAAATCTCACTCCCGACCTGTGAGGGCACTGTGTAAAGGGAACAGCGTGCCCTGGACTGGATGGCTAGACAATTCATTCTCAGGGTTAGACGGACGTTGGTCATCTAGAAAGGGGGCAGAGCTGTGGTACACTAAATCATTGACCCGGAAGGGAAATGATGTGGCAGCTGCGGATTGGAGGAGCGGTTGCACTCGTTAACCAAGGGGTCATGATTGATGGTACAAAAGGGGACGTAGCAAAGTGATCTGTTCCTTTGTATGGTTATGCTGAACTGGAAGGAAAACCTGTGTTGTTATCGTGAGTGTTTTGTTTATTTTTGTCGTTTCTAAATATACTGTTTGTTGTTATTAGACCGCTAAACGTGATCTGGAGCTGTCGCTAAAGGCCAGCACTTATCCAGACTACACTGCACCATTGTGTGTGTGTTAACTCTTTGCGGTACATTTATTCAGCGTGTCTCAGACGCATCAGGTCCAATTTATTTTCACATGTGCAGTTTATTTTAGACACACTGTTTAAAAGTATTTTTTTCAAAGTAAAACAGGTTTAAAAGGCACTGCGTATCAACAGGACACTCAGTACTGTATCTCCAGCCCCGCCCCACCCCTTGTTTGCTGTATTTTTCATATACCTCTTCATAGTTGCGCATACTGATAAATCATCTCCTGATCACTCGTTTTATCACCAAACTCCTCAATAATGCGATCCAAGAATATCACAGACATTTGCAGAGCTTTTTTTAGATGTTATAGTAATAAAATAATGACTTGGATCGCATTATTGAGGAGTAAATTTAAATTGAAATTTAAATTATTAATTTAAAAAGGAACAATACATTTTTTTTTCAACATACTTGAAATGTTACATTTTAAAAGCATAGTACTTGGGATTTGGTAAGGTCGGAGATACACAAGCAATTTCTTTCTTGGCAACTCAAATTGACCGTGTCACTAATTCACAACATATTTTCGATTGGCAATCGATTTGCAAGAATAGATCATTACTCCAGACCCTACTCAAGGGTCACAAACCCACCACGTGTTCCCTGGACCCCCTCCCCACTCACCTCTTTCAAGCTGCTGCTCCTGCTCTACTTCCCTTCATCTCCTACCTTCTCAACACCTCTCTCCTTTCCTGGTCTCTTTCATTCTCCCTTCAAACAAGCCTCTATCACTCCCCTCCTCAAAAAACCTACCCTCGACCCCACCTCCCTCCAGAGCTACCGTCCTGTCTCCTCCACCCTTCCTCTTCAAAACCATCAAGCGGGCTGTACACCGCCAGTTCTCTGCTCGACCCTCTCCAATCTGGCTTCCGCTCTGCTCACTCCACTGAAACCGCCCTCCTGTCTGTCACTAACTCACTAAACTCTGCCCGAGCGGCCTCTCTCTCCTCTGTCCTAATTCTTCTCGACCTCTCTGCTGCCTTTGACACTGTCGATCACTCTATTCTACTATCCTCTCTCGGTGACCTGGGAATCTCTGGCACTGCTCTGCCCTGGTTCTCCTCCTACCTCTCCAACCGCACTTACCAGGTAACCTGGCGTGGAGCAACCTCCACACCTCGCCCTCTCTCAACAGGAGTCTTGGGTCCTGTAAGGAAAAATTGATGAAACCTGAAAAACAATATTAGTGAAGCCAAAAATATGTTACAAGAATAGAACTATTTGAAGAAAGCAGAGACAAATGCTCTGGGTCACAGCAGATGGAATCTGTGCAACAGACAATGGCTACAATCACCTTTTCATAACACAGAACACTCCCCTATAATGACATCATTTGAGACCCTGCCCACCTAAACCTGTGTACGTGGCCAGTCGCCAAGCCTCACAAACATTCCTTTGCATCTGTAGATTCTTTGAGATTCTCCCATTCCCCCATGCAACCAAAACAGAGCAGAACAGACCCTTTTCACAAATGCCCATATATGGTCATATCTAGTCAAACTGCAATGTATTGAGACAGACTCTGCATTCCAAAATACCCCACCTAAACTCTGTGCTCAATATCTCTCCATTGAAAGTACCATACAAACAATGTATTAATATGGACTATCAAATTTTCTTACAGTCCTCTCCTGTTCTCTCTCTACACCTGCTCCCTCTCATCGCATCCTATGGTTTCTCATACGATTTCTATGGTGATGATGCTCAGATTTTCCTCTCCTTCCCCACCTCTGACTCCACCATCCCCTCCCGTATCTCTACCTATCTGTCTCCTATCTCCTCCTGGATGCACTCGCATCACCTCAAACTCAACCTCTCTAAATCTGACCTCCTTTTCTTTCCCTCCCCCTCCTCTGATCTCTCTATCTCCATTCCTCTAGAATCTACCACACTCTCTCCCTCCTCCTCAGCTAAGAACCTCGGAGTCACCCTGGACCCACGCCTCTCTTATTCCCAGCACATCTCCACTCTGGCAAGCACTTGCCGATTCTTCCTGAGCAACATAAGAAGAATCCGACCCTTCCTCACCAACTATGTCACCCAGCTCCTGGTTCAGGCCCTGGTACTCTCCCGCCTAGACTACTGCAACTCCCTCCTGGCTGGCCTCCCTGCGTCCGCCACCCATCTGCTCCAGCTCATCCAGAACTCCGCTGCTCGCCTGGTGTTCTCTCTGCCTCGCATCTTCACTGCTCCGCTCACTCCACTGGCTCCCGATCACCGCTCGCATCCAGTTCAAGACTCTTGTACTCGCCTACAGCTACCTCCAGACCCTCATCACTCGACCTCTCAGCTCCTCCTGCACTAGAAGACTGGCTCTACCTCCTCTACGCTCCCCTGCCTCCAGAGCCCGCTCCTTCTCCACCCTCGCCCCGCAGTGGTGAAATGACCTTCCTACAGATGTCAGGACTGCCCAGTCCCTGACCACCTTCTGACGCCTCCTCAAGACTCATCTCTTCAGACAGCACCTGTAGAACTCCTCTTTTCCCTCTGGACACTTTATCACTCTTCCTTAATGTGCTTTACTTGCTCTTATCTGCTCCCTATTTTACTGCATTTAATCCTGTTCTTTAGAGTACTGTAATCTGTCACAAGTGTTATTTAATCTGTAGTATTTTGTATTTAATTATATCCTGATGTAACTGTCATTGACACCGTTATCTGCTCCATTACTGAATCATATTCTGTCATATACTTGTACTTGCTAGAACTGAAGTCATTGTATTTTATCTTGCTCTTAATTGTAATGTATTTTTGTTTACGACTGGATAAAGGCGAATTTTTGAATCACTTGCTTTCACTCTCAATTTTGCCAAATAGTCAGTATGGCTACAGACAAGTGGACTCATGAGGAAACTTTACAATTGATTGTTTTTTTTCATTTTAGAAAATGTTCATGGGATGTTATATGTGCACAATATAGACAACAATAAAAAAAGAAGACAAATATAAGGAATTAGCAAACATTATCAGGAAATCAACAGCGGAGGTAAAAGACAAGCTGTTGCCAAAAAAAGTTATGCTCAGCAGTAGAAATCGAGTCCCTGATATTTGCATTTTTTTCTTGCAATGGTTGGACTCACTCAGGTCAATAAGTCTTAACATGTTAACAGGGACATCTGTAAAAAATTCTCGAATCCTGCATGATCCTCCAAACATAATTCCTGCCTGTTTCTACGGCACAACCACTCTTTGGTCCACACTCAAGTTTTTCTATGTCAACGTCTTTTCAAAATTATTCCAATTACTATAGCAGCTGCTGAATCATGTTTACTGCAAACAGACCCCATCTTAAAATAATACGTCAATATTCCAGTGTGTGTGTGTGTGTGTGTGTGTGGCACATTTAACAACAGCAATTCAGTTGTCAACTTTTTGTTGTCAGCTAAAATTGACAATAAAAATTGTTTGTGTATCTCCAGGAATCACTTTTTGAATTGTAAATTGTACCAAACCCGAACCCTAAATGTGGTTAGTTAGGAATGTTATTGTAATCTAAACATGCAGGCATCAGGCGTGAGAGATTTTCAGTTGATTGTTCATGTGCCATCTGCATTTTAAAAGGTTTTTCACTATGTGTTTGAACAGAACATGTAAACCAAGAAGAGCTACAGACTGGTGCATCCCAGCATGTAATGTATATAAAAATGTGTGTCTGACTTTATTATGAAACAATAAATGACACTGTCAACAGATCTTCATAACTTTTTCTGCTGAAACAGATGTGATAAACTATTAAAGCCATAGGCAGTTTTGAGGCTGGAGATACAGAAGATGAACATTAACCATGTCACTAACTGACAACTCGAGTTGGTAACAAATTTAATTGGCCATTGAGTTGCTAGAATAGACCATTTTCTATTTTCAGCAATTCAATTGACAATTTGTGAGGTGTGCACTGATAGTCTGTAGCCTATCGGCATGGCATCAGTATAAGGAAAAATAAACACAATCAGCGATCGGCAGTTTTTGTTATTTTAGCCGATAATACACATGGATATTCATGCTTGAATTTCTTCCAGCACAGAATTACATTTCTGGTCAGGCGCACTTACTATACTACTAATGAGACAGTCATTTCCCAGTGCTGTGTAAGGTGCGATCAACCTGCAGTAAATATGTCTCAAAAGAGCAGTGTTGGGATTTATTTTTTAAATATCTGAAGACAATGCTAGGATAGCCAAGTTCTGTGAAGCAAAACAGACTTGATGCTACATTAAATCCAACAATAAATTGCGACTAGAATATTATTCTGATGCTTTTTAAAAAAAGCACTCTGAATATTTAAGGCTGGAGTGTTCGCATGCCCGTGCTGCTCAACACTCTCTTTCTGCATTGGTTGCGGGTGTATTCTGAGGCATTTTGAAGCAGATATTGATTACTGTACTCTTTTGTTAAGTAACAAATTCAAGTTTAACTGAATTTTGTAACAGTAAATGTAATATTTGACATCTTTTTTTTTTTTTGATTAAGTGAACAATTTAAGTTGTGCTGCATTTTTAAGCAGTGTATGCTTAAATAAGAATTTAACGAATGTTGTTGTAGTTGACATTGCGTAGGCAACATTTTCTTTTCTACTGTACAGTATAGAAGTTATAATACACCATTTTGACAGCAAGTTAACGTCACATTATATATTTATATCTACAGAAGTGTTTTTACTAGTTAAAATACAAAATGTTATTTGTGTGACTGTTGTAAAACAAATGTATAAATTGCTGTCAAGCACAATATAATACATTATTCTTTGTATTCATTTTCTGAAATAAATGCAACAAGTAAACAATACTGTTCATTTTTGTCAAATACAAATAAACGATATCTGTTCATTTTTTATCATTTATAATTATAAAACAGTTTAAATATAGGCTATATGCCTTGTTCTAGTAGTTTACAATTGCTTACCTGCACTATCTGTTAGTCTCACTATCTGTTGGGTAGATAACCATTGACTATCGGTATCGGCCAAGAAAATCTATTGGTGCACCCCTACAATTTGTTTGTGTGTTTTCAGCCAATGATATTGCATTTTCTAATTACCAAATTTCCACTCTCAATTTTGCCAAATAGAAAAGTATGGCTACAGCCAAGTGGATGCATGAGGAAAGTTTGCAATTGATTGATTTTTTTCCATGATAGAAAATGTTCATGGGATGTTAGATCAGAAAATGCAACATGATTTTCCAAGTTTTTCTACATCAACATCTTTTCTAAATTATACCCAATTACTATAGCAGCTGAATTTTTTTTTTTTTTTCGGGCTGGTAAGCATTCTTGGTTAGGTAAATCAATTTAGTATGCCCTCAAGTATTAAACCCTTGGTATACAGTAATCAAAACTGAAACCTAAGATACTAAAATGCTACACCTCATAATAAAAGGTATTTATATTGGCTTGGGGCTTTAGTGAAATGCATTTTGATTAGAGAGTTATCCCTGAAGTTTATCCTATGAATATTCACTACAGTTAATATTTTGTTAATTTCTGTTTGGGTTTATGAACATTTTGGACGATTTAGTATGATTTCTGGTAACCTTGTACTGGTGATCGCCGAATCTCCCGACAGAAAACTCACTCGTCTACCTTTCTGTCTAACTTTACTTTCGTAAAACTATCCCCAATTGGATGTTGAAGATTTGGTAAGCAACCAATGGTTGTTTAAAAAGGCTTAAAATGGGCATCTAATGTCACTATTACATCATCGTTCATATATGAACGATTTCTAGCAATTCTAGTAATTCATTTAATTAATCAGTTTTCCAGTGTGCGTGGCACATTTAGAAACAGCAATTCAGTTGTCAACTAGAATTGACAATGAAAATTGCTTGTATCTTCGGCCTGAGAATTTTTATTTATTTATTTTTGCATGAATACTTCAGACATATTCTAGAATGATACACAATTTTAACATATTTGTCTAGGCAACCCCTCACAAATAAATTTCTTCATTTTGCAAATGTCTCACTATGTGGGGCAGTTCCACAACTTCTTTGGCATGCAGACCCCTACCCTGGAACTCCTCTCCAGCGCATGTGCTTTATGTATCCAACAACAAATGCAAGAAACACATCCCCAGAATGTGGTCCATTTGCACTGGAAAGAAGAAAAAAGCTGCAGAAATATTCATTAAATCTTTTTTATTCTAAAACTATAAAGATTGCGAAAACAACAAAAAACAAAACACTTGCATACAAAATGCACAGAATTGAGCTCCAATAACAAACATGCAAATTACCCAAGGGCCGGTCCATGTTAATTCAACCAATAGCTCTCACACAACCATCTGATTTGACAGATTTATCATTATTTTAAAGTTTTAGATTATTTAAAGGGTGGTGGTAGTGGCTGGGTCATGTCCCATTACCTCCTATTTTGCAAAGGCATAGTATAACAAATATTGCTATGCTATGCCATACCATTTCCAATACATTATACAAAGCATGTCAAACAAATGAAGGTTATGGAACGATGCCCTTTTTAGAAACTTACAAAATTGATAAATTTTTGGAGCTCAGGTGATGAAAATATTACAACTTGGGCATCAATTTCCTCTAGCAGAGAACCTGCATACAAATCTTTATTGAAATATTTACCTAAAATATTGTACAAGTTTTTATTCATAGCACATGAACCAAGAGCAGAAACAGTTACTTAATCATTTTCTTGGACAAATATTTGTTATACAAGTCACAAATATTGATATACAGTAGTTCTATTTTAATATGGACACCAAGATAAATCAGTTTGATCTACAAACAAAATCAATAAAACACAGGATTGTTGTCTTTTTAATGGCTCTCTGTGACATTGTTTTGTAGGCACATGCAAAGCCATTTTTATTATCCAATTTTCAGGCCTCCAGTTCCAAATATCTAACTCATGACACATGGAAAATGTTTGTCCCAAACGATAATAGCAATTTTGGAAGCGCCTATCTAACTTTGGATTTCATATGAGAACTAACTTTGGAGTTCATAATGTTATCTATAACGTTAACCTACTGTACTAACTGGAAACACAGTACATGTCAATATTTAAATGCTATATATTTTGAATCTAAATTTGGAAAAGCCTTTGGAATATTCTATATTGCTGGCATGGACACAAAATAGTCCTTAAACCATATTTCTCAATATAAAAATAAATAAAAAACTATCAAACAAGTTTTACAGTGCTTGTTAACAGAATACAGCAATGTTTCAATTCCTTACATTTTTAGAACACAAAAAAATGTAACCTTTCAAATAAGGTTGTAACATTGCATAAAAATGAACTAAACCAACAGCTTTTGATAATCAAAGATTGTACTGTATTTACTGTCAGCACCATCTTTGCAGTCCTGTTGCTATCATTTGTTTTTTACTTTAACTACTTTTTTTTTTGTTAAGTAAAAGAACTATAGGGGAACTGATTAAATATATACAGAACACACATTAGAACTTAGTGGAATTCCATAAGCATACATTTTCCAGATACTGCTGTTAACTGACTCCTCAACAGCTATAACCATTCTGAGAACAAGAGCTGTGCACTGAAGAGCGAGTTGAAGCTCTCTTCACTGGGCCAGCATCCGCTGAACTCGTTGTCGTCTTCTGTAGAAAGCTTTCAAGTTCCACTTGGTAGGAGGCAGCATGTGGGACCCATTGTGTATGCACAGGACAGTCATCTCATCAGCATATGTCAGATTCTGTAGCAGCTACATGTGTACAGAAAATAATCAATCAGTTAGAATTAAAGAAAAGAGAATCTGTAGTGACATAATAAAATTATCATATTTTTTAAAATTTAGTGTGCCTAGTTATTTTACCCATCGCCAATGCAACACTCCCTTTGGAATCTCCAGTGAAGAGCGGCAACTTCACACAGCCAGGCACTCCCGACTGTACGTCCTGCACACCAAGCGGCTGTGCTTTTATCATGGACCCCCCATAATACAACTCTTAACCCTTTGTGGGTTAAAAAATAAAAAGGCGTATCTCATGAATAGTCATACTTGACCTGGCTTCACATAGGGGCGGTCATAAGGAAACAAGCAGGTTGCTACGGTATCAGCGCACAGAGACTATCACGGACATCTGCAGAGCTTTTTTGAGATGTTATAGTAATAAAATAATGACTTGGATTGCATTATTGAGGAGTCTGGTGATAAAACGAGTCATCAGGAGATGATTGATCGGTATGTACGACTATTATTATTATTATTATTTATTTATTTATTTCTTAGCATATGTGAAAGCGATAGCGAACGAAAGGGTGGGGCGGGGCTGGAGATGCCTAGTGAGTGCTTTGTTGATATGCAGGGCCTTTTAAACCCGTTTGACTGTGGAAAAAATACTTTTCAACAGCACGTCTAAAATTAACTGCGCGTGTGAAAATAAATTGGACCTGACGCGCAATTAATAAATGGACTGCAAAGGGTTAAGCCTTGCATATAGATCTGTTTTCAGCCTTAAGTGTTGAGTTCTGGTGTTTTTTTTTAGTTTTTTTTTTTTTTTAACAGGACCTCATTTTGGAATCTTTCATGCAGACTTCCTTTTCCATACATTGTATTTGTTATAGCGTATAATCAGAATACTCCGTGAGCACTCATGGAGCACTGTCTATTTCACTCATTAGGACGTCGTAGATACCCTACTTGCCCCCTTCAGGGGCTTGCTGGTTCTTTGGCCACCTCCATTTGCAGAATAGCAACAGCAGTCCATGAATGTTCATAAAGTATCCTCTAGATATATTTATAGATGACATGGTTCTTTAGAGTAGCTCATATGAAATTGAGAATCTTCAAAACCTGATAAAAACAAACAGATTTGTCTTAAAATGACAAGAAGAACAATGTTGTTGTTTAGTTTCAATTTAACTCACTTTGGGTGTAATAAAGAAGTACTGAGAAGTGGTTCCCTTGCAAGCTGTGCGCACCACCATTTCAAAAACTCGCCGTTCATTGACTGGGTCCATACCCTGTGAAAGAAGGAAACATTTTTAAATTATTATTTTTTATTAAATCAACCTTAACCTACTGTATTATCTTTAAATAGCCAAATGATGAAAACATTATGAAACCAGTACCATCCTCACACAACTTCTGTCATTTTTAGCATGGCAGGAAAAGACTGCCTCCCCTCCACTTGCCTGATTAATTTCATCCACTACTCGGAAAGGGCAGCGGTTAAGCTCCTGCAGCGACATCAGGTACAGCATGGTGGAAACACTGCGCTCGCCGCCGCTTTGATGATGAGGAGTGAGCTCATGGAGCTGGGTGCTGCTGCGAAACTTAACTCGAATACGAATTCCATACTTGTCATATTCCTCCTAAAAATAAAGAATTATTCTTGTTTTATTTTTTTAAACTGACCTTAAAAGAAAATAATAAAATTAGTCAAGCCTAAAATATTAAATTATGCATTCAGTTCTGGAATAGAACTACCCTCCCATTTCATGTCTAAATCTTAAGTTCCACAGGTATTGTATAGAACATCTTGTTTACTGTTAAGTGAGTAATACAACACCCTATTGTACAGAGAGAAGCGATGTTAAATACAGGTTTCCAGTGCACACTAGTGTATGCTAGAGAACACTGTACCTCAAGGAAGCCCATCTTTAAAGTCAATGTACATTTTTAATGGATTTTAGCTGCACCATTTTTATCTTGGCCCTTAGGGGAAAGAACACTTTCTTGCCTCATTTTCAGAATGTAGGTCCACCTCCCCAGCACACTGCATGGAACTGAAGAAATCACCAAACTTCTCATTGATTTGCTCTACAAGCTGTTTCAGTGGATTTAACCACCTTTCTTTTACCTGCAATCGACACAAAATAACACCTGCATCACATTATGAAAAGAAAAACACTTCTTACACACTATGAAATTATCGATACGCCTCAAATGACCAAGCTTTCTATGGTTTATTTATTTATTTTAATGGAGATGAGTGATATTTTCTAGAAACCTGCATTTAAATAGCTTGTTCCTACAAGCCAATAAATTAAGATGGTTTCATATTTTTATATAATCTGAATATCAATTATTCCTTTTTTTCTGATGGATTTACTCTTTCCCTACATTGGGACGACTTCAAACAAATACAAATGTGAAGTTAAGGGGTCAGATATGCCTAGATTAATGAAGTCCTAAGCCCCTTTCACACTGGCATGATCTACCCGGGTCAGGAACCAGTGTCATGCAGGTCAGGTACGTGATTTCACACCGCTTTTGATAAAGCAGGGTTGACTTGGGTGACTGACACAAGTGCACATTGCGCGTATCAATACCCCGGAAACACCTTGTTACTGATGCTTCCATCCAAGCTTCTCTGGATTGAACCATCGGCCCAAATGTTGATTAGAGCAAATGTTTCTACATCCCTGCTGCAATCTGGCTCATGGTGTGTGTCTCAAGCAACAAAAATATGGTTAAACGTAACAAACAGAAACATTCCTTGCAGAAGTGAAACTTTCACGCAGGCGTGGCTGTTTATTATTACCTCAGCTCACAAATGTCCATCAAGCATTTTGTCTCGCTCAACCCGGGTCAAAGCGTGTCAACCCACATCCTGAGGTGGTTCACTGGGACCTGGGTCCGACCCAGGTACGTGGCTTCACACTATGCGGGATTGTGACCAGGGTAGTCAGGACCCGGGTAGGGGTGCCAGTGTGAAAGGGGCTCTAGAAGTATGTACACTGATAAAAGGTAAATTTAAATTAAGCTTATTTTTAATTTTAAAACCTAGTGGGCCTGCAGAAAAAAATAAACATAAATAAACCTGGGAAATTATATAATTGAGTGACCAATTATTATTTTTAGACCCCCCCCCCCAAATTTGGAATGTCCAATTATGTTTTTTTCTCTTCACCGCAGCGAGTCCCCACACAGCACAGATGTTCTGAGGGCGTGTGAGTATCCTCTAAATCTCACAAGCCTGAAGACAGAATTGCTTTTACGCAGAGCAATCCAGAGCAGAGGTGGTCGGGCTACCAATCCCGGAGAATAGAGATCAGCCCAGCCTCTTATCCACTCTGAATGTGCTCGGTGTCTGGGTAGTAGGGTTCGCTGTTGCACAATGAGGAGAAGGAATCCCTGCCGGTTTCCCAGCCCCCATCCCGGGAGCATCAGAGCCAATGTGACGGAGTCCCCAGCAAAGTTCGGCCTCTTTGCACAGCCCAGACGCGAACTGGCACCGTCCAAGCTGTATGACAAACCTGGGAAATATTCTGCCTGTAATTATCCAATTCAGTTTTCTTTTCTTCTAGTTCTTTTGTTAAATTCTCAATTTCCTGGGTCCTCTTTGTGTACTCATCAACAACCTGGTGAAAAATGAAATAAAATAAAATCATTAACTACTATCCTAAAAAGATTGTATTGCTTCTATTGTTCACTAGGTGTGGAATATTTCAATGTCATTTCGCACAGAAACTCATCACGTACTGAAGCATTTAAGCCAGTGAAGCAGGAGGCTCTTGATCTCTCCTCGTGAAGTAAAGCATCTATTTCATCCAGAGTATTTGGAAGCTTACGGAATCCCTGAAAAAAACAAGAAAAAAACCAAAATAAAACACAAACAAACAGGGTAGAACAAGTATTTTAGTGAGGACTGTAATTACAGGGCTGCTGGCAATTACATGGTCTTCGTCGTCGTCCGTCCCGCCCCCCACCACAAACAGTACAATTTTTGCCAGGATTTTATCAGATTTAGTCAACTGGTGTCAAATGCTGCTACTACTGTATGTTGTGATGTCATGTATTTCAATATGTCCTTATACCTTATGGGGTTGGCAGCTGCCCCATCCATAGTTGTTTGTCATTCTTAGAAAACTATTACCATATTTGGTTGCTCCACAAGGGGAGCAGTACTCCAGGTACTCTTTTGCTGGACCTGGATGTCCAGGAAAAGGAACATTTTATATATTTATCACAACAATGAGATATATTATACTAAGACTGTTACCATTATCATTTTGCCATAAGGTCATATGCAAGACATTGTAACAGTGAATGATGCAGTTATATGCGAAGAATAAGCCAATGAGGAACTTCAGCAACAGTGGTGTGGGGAAATAGACCTGCACATTGTTCCAATTCACAGAATTACATAGGTAGCCACAAGGAACAAAATACACTGGATAAAGCCTTATTGAGGTTTAATTAACCTTGTCTTGGGATCCACAAGTGGCTCACCAGATAAAGGCCCGACCACGTGGTGTGCAGGCTAGTCATGCAGTGAGGGGAGCACAGTGTTGCGCCCTGGTTATGCCAAGTTGACAATCTTGGTTGACATTTCAAGCCACATTGATCATGGCATTCCTCTGGGTTGGGGAGGTAAAAGCTACAGGCACAGCTTCCTAACCACGCATTGGCCCCTTCTGGCTGGCAGTGTTATTGGAAAGGATGCCCACTCACTTTCTACACTCATGAGTATTTGTATGTAGTTTCCCAGCTGATACATACACCCTTAACTAATTAAATTAGTGATAACCTTTCTTTCCAAATTGCATTGGTGTGCACTTTAAAAAGTCAATATTTATTGTATGTGTATTACATTCATAACTGAGGTACATAATTGGACAGCTAAAATCTGGGTAGAAAAAGGTGAGTAAATTAATTGAGAAAAAATAACCCCTCTTGAATATGATATAAAATTCCAAATGATATTTCATTTTTAAAAATGAAATATCAAGGCGTGTGTTCAGCAATTTGAACTTTAAACTGTTGCTGGGTTTTTTTAACCCTTTAAGGAAACAAGCATTTTTCAGTGGGATGGTCTCATAGGACCAGGGCTTTTTTAGCTGTAGTTGACTCTCTTCCTATAAAAATTCACAAAAAATCTACTTTGTACAGTAGCATCTTGGAATTGGTGTCCTTTATTTTTATCAGAACACTCGGGAAACATTATAAAAGTACTTCTGAAACCATACAAACATTTCTCTCTTTTTCCTACATGATATTTCTGGTGTTTTTTAATTTATTTATTTTTAATGTTAAGTATTGTTTTATTATTATGTATTCTGCTTGGAGATACATGTATACAAACATGTTATTCTGTGACCCGAGGGACCTTACAATACTTCCTGAAAGTTTTTGTTGAAAAATATTGATGTTTGGGCAAATTACAAGACATTGTTTCACCTGAGTGATTGCAAATGCATTACATGTTTATTCTCAGGGTACCTGATACATTTAGTTCATGAAATAGCATCTGCTCATATCCACTCGTTTCTTGATATTTATAAATGTTGTAAAGGCATATAAATTAAAACACACGAGACAGAATAAATGTTCTAATAATAAGTATAAGTCAAATGCATCAGATTTATAATGTTTCCCCATTTTTTTCTTAGCTGTAAGCAAGTTCTTGTGTCATGTTTTGTTTCTGCGTGCTTGCTGAAAATATCTCCGCCCTTTAAAAATTAATTGTCTCAGTGACATCACCAGTGAGTCAAAGAAACAAAGTGTGTTTATCCTGTTTACCCGATCACGGGCCGAGAATGACACTTCAGTATGATCGTGTTTACATGATCACAGTCCTTAAAAGTTAATGGTATTCTTGGCTTTGTCAAATATGCATACCCCCCTCTCTAAAGCAGAAAGATTCCAAATGAAAGGTTACTAAGAGACCCTGCAATACAGAAAGCGTTGTGGACTTACAGAATGGAGCTCCTCTGGAACAGCATTCTGCCCTGGATCCAGATTACACATGTCCTTTGCTTTCTTCAACAATGCCTTGCAGTTCTCCATCAGTGAAAGCTTTCTGTTCTCCAACTCTGTGTATTGTTTCTATTAAGATTCCAGAATAAAATATATTTTACAGAATAGTTACAGAAAAAAAAAAAAAATCATTCCAATTGGGGTTATAGTTTGACTGTGTGCTCTTCTTACCTCCATGTTTTTCAGCTGTGAAGACCCTTCTCTGCAATCTGTTTCTAGCTTGCTCTTCTGGGCATTCAGCTCAGTACTTTCAAGAGACAGGTTCACCTTCTCCATGTTCAGTTTTGTACAGTCCTTTAAAAACAATTGTTAAAAACTGTTTAGTACAGTAAAAACTGGTGTATAAATCTTAGAGATTCTGTGCTCTGGTTTCTCGTGGCAATGGTTGGATGTAATTCTTCCGATTTATTTTTTGCAGTCTTGGAGAGGTTTATCTATGTGCCACACTGATCCCTATGGTTCTACCCACAGACCATGTTCGACATCTGTTGTGAGAAAGATGGATGTCGCAATTCATGCATCCACCACTGTGTCTCCTAGAAATGACATCAGAAAAATGACATCCTTCCTACATCCACGATAAATCTGAGGCATGCTCGAACTGCAATGCACCACACTATTACACAAAAGATGATATGTGCCATTTTGGTAAACTTCCACACCTATAAGCAATCGCTTTAACAGAACCATGCAGAGATAGAAAGTTTAATATGGTAGAAGTAAGTACAAAGTTTAACATACTATAAACATGGTAGTTTATATTTAGTATGCAAGATGAGGAAGAATTTCAAACTTACTTTTATAAGCAGCATGAGTTCGGATACAAGCTTGACTTTCTGGACATTGACTGCCTTTATCTTCGCTTTCGTCCGTTCTTCTTCTTGTTGTAGATTGATGGCATACTGTTCCATCTGCTTCAAACTGGAGAGAAATGGAAAGTGAGAGTATATTCAAAAGACGTCACTGCCCTCCTCTCAATCTAGCCTAATACGGAGGCTGTGTGGTCCAGTGGTTAAAGAAAAGGGCTTGTAACCAGGAGGTCCCCGGTTCAGATCCCACTCAGCCACTGACTCATTGTGTGACCCTGAGCAAGTCACTTAACCTCCTTGTGCTCCGTCTTTCAGGTGAGATGTAATTGTAAGTGATTCTGCAGCTGATGCATAGTTCACACACCCTAGTTTCTGTAAGTCACCTTGGATAAAGGCGTCTGCTAAATAATAATAATAATAATAATAATAATAATAATAATAAATAAATTGAGTGAAGGCTGTGTTTCCATTTCAAAGACATCACCTACCCTCCACTCTTGATTGAGTGAAATTGTTCACAAATAAGAAAAGTAACACAGCATGGGTTCAATAGAGGAGTACTGTGAAATGCAAACAAAACCTCACAAGTTTATATTCAGAGACATCACTCACACATATAGCCAACAAGACAGACAGTCTGAACAAACCACATGCATAGAAGCAAGTTCCATTTCCCAGGCGTTTCGGAGCAGTAGGCCTCTTACCACGTAGTCACAATACTGCACAGGTACATAAGAAAGTTTACAAACGAGAGGAGGCCATTCAGCCCACGTAAAGCTATCGTATCGTTTGACAAGTATTGATAGTCAAGCCCGTTTTTGTGTAAAGGGTTTAAGCAAAGGAAAACTTTAATTTTTTATTAAATTTGGATTCAGCAATTATTTTTGTATTAAGCGCAGTGTTTCTCTGTTCCCCTCAGGTCTGACTCACTGAATCTGCATGTGACTGAGCTCACCTTTTCCCCCCTGCCCCGCCCCGTGTGAGTGTTTACTGATGGGATTGGATCTGTGCAGGAGTCTTCAAAGTAACAGAGCAAGTTAAGAGCGTTGTGCTAGAATTACAATACTGTTATCGACCGAGTTACAATGCCTTCCGATGTTTGGCAATTATTTTCTAAATTATGACAGCAAGAAAAGTAAATAAGTGTTTGGGATACTCTGGTAACACAAGTAATTTGTGTCGCCATTTAATGAGATGCAGAGGTCACGCTAGCCTTTAATAGTGTGCATTTTTGAAAAGCACACCATCTCAAAATCTGCGTTTTCAGCCATAACATCTCCGTTTTTACATATTGCATCAACATAGTTATATTATTTTCCAGAAGTTAACACGCAAAACCGTATACAGTATAAATAATGGTATTTGAAAGACAAAGACAAGCTTACCATGAAATGTTTTCTATTGAAAATCCCCCATTCCCCCAACGTAAAAATCAGTGTTGTAGAACATGTACCAATGTCTCTGCGGGTAGCTGTCAACATCATAACTATTTACTCATGACTCATGCTCTTTCCAAATCAAAGTCTTAATAATTCTCAGGAGCTTCCATTAAAATTGTCATGTTTTAGAGGATCCTCATGTAAACGAGTGTTTGCTGGTCTGCCCTCTGTTCTGACAGCTAAAACCCCGTTCTGCTGGTACACAAGATACAGGTATCATAATTACAATCGCTGCAAGTTTTGCAAAAGCAGGAAAGGATGTCAGAATAGTTCTCAGTAAAAACCCTGCAGGCCCCATCCATGGTCTAAAACCATCATTTTTGACCATGTATTTTACTTGTCCAAATTCTTGCCTGAGGGCGTCAACAGGTAAGATGCTCTGATACAGATTACTGGTCGCTCTAATACCAGGGACATGCGCAATGCTACATGGGATACGGAGACCTCCGCTGCAGGGAGGATGCAGGGAGCAGTGGAACCATTTTTACACGTTGCATTGCAAAAAACTACTTCATAATATAAACTAAATTATTGGATAGGGATGAAAAAGGGGATCTGTTGTCTTTTACATCTGCGTTTTAGAAAGGCACTGCTGTTATTGTTTTGCATTTTATTAAAGTGTCCTGAATATATAACACAAAATTCTGTGTAAATGCAACCTCAGGAGATGGCACCCTACAAAACAAACAAAATCTGCATTCATTCATTTGAACTACCCGAGTAAAAATTAAGAAAAACAACCAAGATTGTTCCAAAAGTTGTATCTTTGGTCAGAAGTATTAAGCATCCCGGCAATATCAGTCCCTAGTGAGCAGGTATTCAGTAATGCTGGGCAGACTGTAAGCAAGTGCCAGTCATTGCTTCAATTAACCCTTAGCAGTCCTATGTTGGACCAGGTCCGACATTACAATTTTCCCTTTCCGGTCCGTCAATCCAGCGCTCAAAGAATATCATGGACATTTGCAGAGCTTTTTGAGATGTTATAGTAATAAAATAAGGACTTGGATTGCATTATTGAGGAGTTTGGTGGTAAAACGAGTGATCAGTAGATGATTTATCAGTATGCACGACTATGAAGAGGTATGTGAAAAATACAGCAAACAAGGGGTGGGGCGGGGCTGCAGATGCAGTACGGAGTGTCCTGTTGATATGCAGTGCCTTTTAAACCTGTTTTACTGTGAAAAAAAGAGACTTTTAAAACAGTGCATGTAAAATAAACTGCGCATGTGAAAATAAATTGGACCTGATGTGCTGAATAAATGGACCGCTAAGGGTTAAAACAAAATGTGGACACGATCATGTTCCTTAACACAATTCAGATATAAGCCATAGACAACACTCTTGTTACTAAACTGCTGTGGACAGTAATAACTTTTTTTTTTAAATTAGTTTTTTCTCTTGATTGGTTGTTACTTGTTATGGATTTAAACAACTTCCCTCCAACTGGTACAAATCAACACGATAAAAAAGGATTATACGGAGAACAAAGTATCAATAGTGAAAAATTAGGCATCGCCCCAGCCTTGCTGGTATGCCCTTGAAACCTACTTTTTTTTTTTTTTTTTTTTTTTTTTAAAATAACTACAAAGTTATTCAAAAAAGATATTAGCCACAGAGCACTGAACTTTGTTAGGAAGGGATGCCACATGATATACCTTTTCCACATTGATCTGTAGCCCTAATATTGAATAATGTGCTGAGCACATTGTTGCCCAACCATTGATGTATGGACTCCAAAGTGACTTCGATAAAATAAGTTACTTTTACAATGTTTAATTAAATACTGTTTAAACGTTTTCATTTTTTAACTAAGCTGTAAAAGTTTAAAACGCAATCATTCAACCACATACCTGTCTTGTTTGGTGCTAATTTTCTGTTCCAGTTGCCTTTTTTTCCCCTTCAGCTCAGACAAGTCTTTCTTTTGCATTCTGAGCTCATTGTCCCTACGATCCAGCACATTCTGACGTTCCGACAGGGCCTTCATTTGTGAATCCAATGTCTGCATCTTTTGTTGAATCGTCTGTGTAAATTAAATGTGTTAAACATTCCCTTTGTTCAATAATTCAGTTTTCTGTTTATTAATGAATCAGTTTTTGGATTACTGAATACATTTCATTTTGAATAGGTCTCACCTTTAGCTGTTCTTCAAGCTGCCTTCTTTCATCAGCATCCACAGTCAATGTGAGGAACTGAGGGTGGCGCAGAGCAGAGTTACTGGAAATTGTCTTGTTGGTGTAGTTGGACTTTTTCACAATATATTTCTCTTCTGCTGTGTAAAACTGTCTCAGCTGGGACTCTCTTATAACCTGAATAAGTGGGGGACACAATGATAGGACTTTGTCTCTTGAATCCAAATAATGGGGGAGGGGGGTAATAAATAAATAAATAAATAAATAAACACACACACATTCACCTGCTGCATGAAATGATAAAAAGAAATATGCTGCACAAGCTGGCTTCATTACAACCTTCCTAGCCATTCAAAATATTTCATGTTGCTAATTCTCTTACAGACTACCCTGTTTAAGTGGAATATTGTATGTGCATATTACCGGTTTACTGTTTAGCAGTGATACTTTTTATACAGTTAACTGAGCACGTCCATTGTGAACTAATGTAAACAGGCACAAGCCCGGGCTGTAAAGGTCCAGTGGTTAAAGAAAGGGGCTTGTAACGAGAAGGTCCTCGGTTCAAATCCCACCTCAGCCACTGACTCACTGTGTGACCCTGAGCAAGTCACTTCACCTCCTTGTGCTCCGTCTTTCAGGTGAGACGTAGTTGTAAGTGACTCTGCAGCTGATGCATAGTTCACACACCCTAGTCTCTGTAAGTCGCCTTGGAGAAAGGCGTCTGCTAAATAAACAAATAATAATAAAGGACTACGATGTGCTAAAATAATCGCTGCATTTGTTAAAAGTATGTCGATTTCAGTTACATTTTCAGGTAGGCTAAAATTACATGTAAATGTGCGAATACAGTTTTCAGAATGAATATGGTAAATTGTCTGTGTACATACAGCATTTAACAATTATTTCCATTTAATTTTTTAAAGAATTGGGTATGTTGTGAATTTGCATCACTGTACATTTAAATAAAATTAATTATAAACTGATGGTTCTATGTTTCTTTTTTTTTTTTTATTCAAGTAAATTGTCGGTATGAATTAAGTGAAGCCTTAAAAAAAACAGTTAATACTTACGACTACAGAGTACTGCATTTTATTACTGGTATAGTAACATTTTATAATAATTAGGATCGCAGATCACCAACCCGCTTTAGTGTATACTCCATTTAAGTGTATAAATATTTGTGAAAAAATAGGTTACATTCTTAAGCGACTTAGATTGTATTGTCTTATATAGTCCTGTTGAGTACTCACTGTTTCAATCATTGCTTTGGTCTTCTCAGTCCCAACAGGAACCTCGTTCAATCTATACTGGTGGCAGAGATAGCTCATAACCTCTTCCGGGGCATCAATCAGCTCTCGCAAAAATGAGTAAAATCCGTAACGCCTACAGAATACACAGGAAAATAGGAGTATGGGAATTATTGGGATAAAAAACACTGAACACTTTGGTCCCCATTTTCCACAAATGAAGCTGCACTTCTGTGCGGTAAACAAAATATGTTATTGTACCTTCAGGTACATTCTTTTTAAAAAGTAGGTTTTCACTGGAGTTCAGGAGGTGCTCTTCTAGTTGCCTACCATAACTACATAAGTTAACTACGCTAGGTCAGACATCCATCTTGGGTCACTGGTTGTCCAAAGGTTTCCAAAACACAGAAGATATGAAGTTGTCATTCATTACAGGGATGCTTAATGAGTGGACTCTGGTACTCTCAAACTTGGGCCAAGAATAACTCATACTGAGTAAAACTAATTTCCCCCCAGATTCTTTTACTCTCAATAATTTTTATTAACAATTTGATCAAAAATGTATTCTATCCCCATGACTTACTGCAAGTACTCGATTGGTCTTGGTGGCGGCCTGTTTGCACATGACTGGGCAGGTGCAAGGACAGCATTTACCCTTAATTTCTGGGTGTCACGTACCTATAGAAGAGAGTAAACATATGTTCTTTTAGAACTACCCAAGTTTATATATCTTGAAATGAGTTGTATTAATATCCGGTTTACCTTTTAGACTGTCAAAGGCAGTGATAGGACTATACAGAACCACGTATGGTTCTTTTTCAATTACATTTCATTTATATACACCTGTACAGTTAGGTGAAGAAAGCTACATGAGTATTGGGCATTGTTTAAATACAGGATATTAGTATGTAGAAGGCTTCAGTCTTTGAATATCCAGCATGTGCAAATACGACTATCTATACTGGTATAGCAATATGATTTTCAGTACACATCATAGACTTTTTTCTGTTTATTACCATCAAGCTGCCTTCCTGTTAAACTATATGAATGACAGTTAGAAGGTAATAAAATAAATGGTTGTTTACAAGACAGTTTTAATTAATTTATTTTAAAAAATATGATATTTCAGAAAAGTAAGGAGAATGCATTAATAAATGAAGGGCCATATTTTCAAAGCATTTACTGCAGTCTTTAACTTCTAAACTTAGAAAAGAGGGTAGAAAAAGTTAAAACCTTAGAAGCCACCTCTAAGACATGAAGCTGTAAAGCATTGTGCAACCAACCCCAGTGAAATAGTTACTAATATGGGGCCCCAGTGGCTTGACTAGTAAAAGCTCTGCTGCACGGAGTACAGGGATAGTCATGAAAGTATGGTTTCAAATCCTGCTTAAATTTTCTTTTAAAAAGACAAATCTTCTGTTCTCCCACACTACAATGAATCTATTATAAAACATTAGGCCATAAGATTTAATATTGGCATTCTTTTGAAATGATTATGCATAACATAAAAGGTATATACTGTGTTCTTGTCACTTTTTAGTGCAAAAAAAATACATAGACTCACCAGTGAAGCAATTCAACTCATTTTACATGGGGGTATATCCAACGCAAATGTAGAGGCCTTATGTATGCCTTATTATATACCGTAATAGCACTAAAAGCAGCGCACTCAAGGTTTTAACCCTTTGCGGACCACTTATTCAGCACCTGTCAGGCGCATCAGGTCCAATTTATTTTCACACACGCTATTTATTTTACATGTGCTGTTTAAAAGTAATTTTATTCATAGTAAAACAGGTTTAAAAGGCACTGCATATCAACAGGATACTCAGTACTGCATCTCCAACCCTGCCCCACTCCTTGTTACACGGAAACATCTAAGTGTGTACAATTGGACTGCTGCTGACAACAAGGAAACTACTTCTTGAAGAAAAGATTAATTCAAAACAAATAAAAAAGACTTAATACAAATCTGAAAATATGCTAAAATACACAAAGTAGTAAACAGAAGAATACTAAAGTTACTTAATTCCAAAGAACTGTTTAAATCTGATCAAGCTGGCGCTACATCACTGGGAACAAACTACATTGAAGCACACAGGAAGAGGAAAACATTTGTTGTGTGGCTGTTGGATCATGGGATATGGAGTCCTGAAGAAAAAGCCATCTTGTTTTTTCTTCAAAAATCCTTTAACTGAAGAGGACTAGAAACTGAAGACAGGTTTCTAAATGGAAATGTTTTAACCACGAGGAGAAAGCTATACACAGTAATTCTTCATTGCAAGACTGTTTCTACTTTCTTCACTTTTCAGGACTGGTAACCAATTTGTGAATTTCCATGGTGCATACATCTATTGTATGATTAATTCTGTTTAAATGGAGTATGAGATAATATTAACCTATGTTGAATTAATTAATGACAAAATATAATAATGCATTATTAAATGTTGAATATATTTAGAATCTTAAATTACAACTGAATATATGGTTACGTTTTCTTAAACATGCTTAGTATAATACATTGGAAACATTATTACAATCCAATTCAATCTAGTTCTTATTTTTGTAACTTTGAAATAAAAGTATTAATTTCAACAAGATTTATTTGTTTTGATTTTGACTGTTGAACTGCACTGATATAATAACACTGAATTGAATCAGGACTGAATATTGTCTAAACCTTAAATCATATGCCGAAAGAATAATATTTATAGCCAGAATTTGAGGATTACTGTAAAATACAGTACTGTGCAAAAGTTTTAGGCAGGTGTGAAAAAATGCTGTAAAGTAAGAATGCTTTCAAAAATAGACATGTTAATAGTTTATATTTATCAATTAACAAAATGCAAAGTGAGTGAACAGAAGAAAAATCTACATCAAATCAATATTTGGTATGACCACCCTTTGCCTTCAAAACAGCATCAATTCTTCTAGGTACACTTGCACACAGTTTTTGAAGGAACTCGGCAGGTAGGTTGGCCCAAACATCTTGGAGAACTAACCACAGTTCTTCTGTGGATTTAGGCAGCCTCAGTTGCTTCTCTCTCTTCATGTAATCCCAGACAGACTCGATGATGTTGAGATCAGGGCTCTGTGGGGGCCATACCATCACTTCCAGGACTCCTTGTTCACTCATTTGTGTACCGCTCTGCAGCCTTCGGCGTACAAACTGCCTTCTGCTACAGCCAAATATTTCAAATTTTGACTCATCAGTCCAGAGCACCTGCTGCCATTTTTCTGCACCCCAGTTCCTGTGTTTTCGTGCATAGTTGAGTCGCTTGGCCTTGTTTCCACGTCGGAGGTATGGCTTTTTGGCCGCAAGTCTTCCATGAAGGCCACTTCTGACCAGACTTCTCCGGACAGTAGATGGGTGTACCAGGGTCCCACTGTTTTCTGCCAGTTCCGATTGCAAAGGGAAGTAAGCATGATGTGTCTTTCATCTGCTGCAGTAAGTTTCCTTGGCCGACCACTGCGTCTACGGTCCTCAACGTTGCCCATTTCTTTGTGCTTCTTCAAAAGAGCTTGGACAGCACATCTGGAAACCCTGTCTGCCTTGAAATTTCTGCCTGGGAGAGACCTTGCTGATGCAGTATAACTACCTTGTGTCTTGTTGCTGTGCTCAGTCTTGCCATGGTGTATGACTTTTGACAGTAAACTGTCTTCAGCAACCTCACCTTGTTAGCTGAGTTTGGCTGTTCCTCACCCAGTTTTATTCCTCCTACACAGCTGTTCTGTTTCAGTTAATGATTGTGTTTCAACCTACATATTGAATTGATGATCATTAGCACCTGTTTGGTATAATTGTTTAATCATACACCTGACTATATGCCTACAAAATCCCTGACTTTGTGCAAGTGTACCTAGAAGAATTGATGCTGTTTTGAAGGCAAAGGGTTGTCACACCAAATATGGATTTGATTTAGATTTTTCTTCTGTTCACTCACTTTGCATTTAGTTAATTGATAAATATAATCTATTAACATGTCTATTTTTGAAAGCATTCTTACTTTACAGCATTTTTTCACACCTGCCTAAAACTTTTGCACAGTACTGTATATATATTCATATGCTCAGTGTAACTTTTGATTATACTTGGAGATGAATGTAGTTTGAATGGCAAGATAGAAGGTATAGTGGTAAAACCCAAGATAATTATAGTAAGGTATTGTTTTTGCATAATTGGGGGCTTGTGTCTTGAGATAGTACCAAATACATGTTTACTTGTCTCGAGATAGCTTAAGGATTAATGTTACAATTACTTTCAGAACTATTATCACCACAGTACTTTCAAAACACTCAATCTCAAAACACTCTACAGTACATTAAGTTGTATGTATTATTATTATTATTACTTTCAAAACACCCTTACGCTCACAACACTCTACAGTACATTAAGTTGCACTTACATTGCTTTTTACAGTTATGGTATTACGGTATTTGTTATATATATAACAAAGCACATCGATGAAATAAAACTAATAGGCTAAATGTATTAAATGTAGCCGTCTATTTATTTAAGCAGTTATTAGAAAATACGGTATATGTACGTATTAGTGTTAAACTGTATTGATATGATTGTGTTTGAGGGGAGTGTTTTTGGTGTACGTCGCTATAGTGTTTTGGTCTTGAAAGGGAGTGTTTTGAACGTGAATTCAAAGCACAGCAGAATGCGTGCTTGAATGAAAATCCACGTGACTTGTGTTACAGTAAGTGTCTGTTTATTGTTTAATTGTTCACGTGCGGTTGGGAGCTTCGGGGTAACTGTGTAATTATAGTTCACGGTGTATTTAAGGGGAACGGATGCACTGTATGCGAGTTGAGAGTTGGGAGTCGTGTGTTGTGAGCGAGAGCGAGAGCGTGAGCATGTTAAAAATAAATAAAATTGCTATTAGTGTGTTTTGTTTAGTGTTTTGTTTGATTTGGCCATTGCGCCGTTTCTTTTGTGTTTTGTTTAAATAAAACGTGAGCACAGCAGCTCACCATTACACCCTGCAATCACTGCATCCTGAGTGTTTACTGACCACACCCACATCAGCCGTCTGTGACAAGTGTTATCAACTTACATTGACAACAGCAGACCTGCCAACCTTGACATGTTTTTTTGAGGAGCACTCTTTCACGCGGACATCTCAGGGGGGTCCGGGGGGCTTACCCCCATAATTGTTTTATGGTATAAAACAGCTAAATGCTACACTCTGGTGAGTTTTGAGAATGAATTTCAGTACAAAAAAATAATGAGATTAGCTATGATTGTTTCAGTTTAAATTTAATTGTGTTTACCTTAGTATAGATGAAACCGTTTTAATTTATACCAACTGAAAATTATTTCAAGTACAAAAAATAGCCATTTTTGTAGTATGTTTGTATTTTATTTACTGTCAAAACATAACAAATTGAAAATGTATAAGCTTCTAAAACAGAGAAACAAAGCACTTTCAAAAAAGGAAAAAAAAAACTTGTAGTCATTGAGTTAGCACCAAATGTAATAGCTATCCACAAAGTGAGTTGTTTGGAACAGAAAGGAATCCAACAGGTCAAACTGCACTTTCAGATCTTGAATGTTTAGCTTCATACGTGGTTGACTTGGCTTTCCTGAGCAAGGTGTCACTAAGGGTTTGTGTGTGACACACTTGCTGCTTCGCCGACATCATGACTTTGTGCGTTACCAGTGAACTTAGCATGTCTGTGCTCAGGCTGGCTCTGTGTTGGGTTTTGTTTTTGGTCACCAAGCTGAACACTCTTTCACAGTCAGCATTACTGTGGAAGATGACCAAAATGCCTAGGGCAGTAACATTACAGTAATGCCCGATTCTTTTGTTCTGGACAGCAGGACTCCTGCTGATCCAGACAGGAGGGTAAAATGGATTTCAGCAATTAAAAGATAATAAAAAAAGTGAAAAAAAGACTGGACTCGTTTGTAGTGAGCACTTCATAAAACGTTAATATCAGTAAGCATATATTAGTAGTTCTGATATTACGTTATTATTATTATTAGTTGTAGTTTTAAGTCTAAAGTCCCACTTTAACTCGCTTACTTATATGGCCGTTTTTTTCATAAATATTTAGCGATACAGTTAAACAGGATTACACGGGTCGGTGATTCCCAGTCCTTACATAAAAAAAATATTTTACCGTTAACAAAATCCATAATGCTAAATTAATGATCTTACTGAACTTCAATATAAAATCACAAACCAGCCGTTTCTGACTTGTTTAAAGCACAATGAAACGGCATTTATCTACAATGTAATTGTACACTACTTGCAAAGTAAACAGAAGCCTTAAGTACCTTAACCACATTAACAATGTTAATGCTGTGCTCATTTTTATAAAATCGAATTTTACTGACATCCCTGTATGGTAACAGGCGTTTGTGAAAAACAGGACAACGAGCCAAAAACAGAATATTAAACTTAAATATTGTACTATATTATTATTATAATAAACGTTTGTACTTACTCCCTCGCTATGCTTGTAAAATCCTCATTCAGCTGTATTTTCTTTTCATCGATGCAGTTATCTAAACCGAGCACATTTTGTTTTTTGTTTTTTTTAATCGCAAGTGGGTTCTCTCCCCGAGACAAAAATTAATGCATAACTAATGCATTAATTAAAAAACAAAGGTACCGTAGCCAGTTTGAAATTCGCATAACAGCTACATTTATGTAAATCAAGCCTGTTTTGCATTGGGCTAAATCACACATTTTTTGTTTAAAAAAGTTTCCTTTTAGCAAATTAACAGCTCCAATGGAAACATAGCCTGTTACTGCATTAAAAATGGGAGACACAAAAACGGTTTTATAAAAAAGAAAGACAAACTGAAACCGAGTTTATATCACCCTTTTCTTTTTTAAGTGTCAAACACTCACCTCCTTAAGGAATATTTCCATATCTTCTTGTTTTTGGAATACAAAGGCTCGGAGATCATTAAGTGGAATGTGGTTCTCAATAAACTTCGCACTTCTAGGATCTTTCACACTTATCTGCAAAAGAAAAAACAAATATTTGCACTTAGCGCATCTGTTATGAAGTGGAGGCGGTCATGTGTGTCACACTATCATTTTCCACATATCTGGAGAAACAGTTTTCAAATTGTGATGGAACTTGGTATCAACATTATTTAGCCAACAATATTCTAATAGTATTAGACTTTGAAGATCTATGGGGGTGGTCTGCCTGTACAGCACATTCTAGATTTTAAATAACTTATTTTGTGAATGTGTTTCTCTGTACATTGTCTGCCTGTTACACTTACATTTTTACATGCATCTTATGAACCGGTTATCTAATTTTGATAAAACCTGGTTTACACATTCTTTAACAAAGAACACAACCCGGGAACATACAAAGGTGCAAGTACATCCGTTCATAGATATGTCACACTATGTCAGTAATCACTTTTCAGAAAACTTTGCATTGCCATTTCATAATGTATACTACTTTAACATGATATTGATACATAATATTGTGATCTATTTAATTCTAGAATTGCTTACAAAATTTCAAATGAAATTTGGTATGGTCATTATTTAGGACAAGGTAGCATGTTGGGAATTGCCTGCTTCTATGGTGAGCACATATTGTTGATTTGAAGGCTGTGCACATATTGTTGATTCAGGTCATGGGTCATCAACTTTGTCTGATTGTTCCAATTTTTAATTTATAGTCGTAATAAGGGGATGCATGTTACTGACATACTGTACTTGTTTGGCATTTGTATTGCTACCAACATCTAATTTTATGTTATAAGCAGAACGCTACCGTCTTTTGAAAATTCAGGGAAACATTAAAATAAATCTCTGCACAGAATTAGACTCACCACAAGCATCATGGGCTCGTAGACTCTGCCCTTGAACCGCTCTTTGTTTTCTCTCAGCCATGTGAATGCCTTATAGGTGTCTAGATACCTCTCCCGAAGTTTCTCCTGTTTCATGTTCATCATATCTTCCAATTTCTTGGAGTGATTAGCTAGTCCTAAAACAAGGTAAAAATAAAAATCACCATTTGGGCCAAAACACGATCTTACTTTGTTTACATTAAATTAAAATAAAACAAAACACCTTAAATTACAAAACTAAGTACAAATTTAACATCAATTTAAGAATTATGCACTGCATAATCCGAATTGCATTTTGCAGTATCTGGCCATGGTTTGATGGTTGTATCCATGTTTTACTCAAAATCAAAAAACAGAAATTTGAAGTTGCAAACGGAAATGTTCATTAAATATTTGCAGTTGTAGGGACGGCAGCAGAATTGCAAATTCATACATGCTCCCCTCACATAGATGCTTAAATTATACAGACCAAGTGTCCCGCTTAAATAAAACTCAGTGATTTGAATACATGACAATAAATAATAAAATATGAATAAAATGTATATTTCAGGCAACTGGTTAACATACAGCATCATTTATATTAAAATAAATAAATTAATTTTAAGTTCCATACTTCTCCTCTCACTCTCCTGGTTGTCCCTCTCTCTCTTCAGGTCTGTGCGCTCCCCGTCAGCACTGGCCTTCTCCTCTTGAATCTGCCGCAGCTGGCAGTTGATGTCATCTATCTGAGGCTGCACGTGGTCCAGGTCTCCGATGCTGCTCAGTTCGCTCTGCCAGTCCTTGATCATGCGTCGCGTGTTATTAATCCTCTTCTGCCGGTCCGTCTCTTCGTCCCGCTTAAGATTCAGGGCCTGCTGTATATCTTCAATCTGGTTAGGGAAAAAAGAAGAAACAAAACAAAAACTAAACTCTTAAGCCATTTTAAATACTCCATTATAATTAGGGGTCTAATTAAATCGCGGTAAATTTACATATTTTTCACGGGTATGTTGCAGAATAAAATTAGGATTTCGCAGACATTTCGCAGACCTGTTTAAACATTAAATAAACCTAAGTAGACAGTATTTCAGAACACTATAAAGCCTAAAAATAGTGGTACTTGCTTCCTTTCTAAAACAGAGTGCTGGCATTTGTTAAAGGCGAGTATGCAGCATCCCCCTGCAGTTGACTTGCCCATACATTGAGACTGCACGCGTGCATCCACTGAATTGGTTGGAAGTTAAGGCAAAGCTTTACAGTTATACAGATGTGGAAATCGATTAGAAACAGCCCAAAAACTCGGTTACACAAGGGCATTTGGCATAGTTTAATAAAGTCAATGTATGCAGTACGTTCGTTGTCATGTTATTTGTCCCATCCAATAATTTATTTTATTAGTACCGAGTCAAAACAAAGACGACGTGGCTATTCGGGTTTAAAATTCCAACTGTAAGCAGCAGGTTGAAGCGAGGTGGCTGTGCTGGATCGTTTTAGTACTGATTTAACTTGCAGACAGGAATACTTTTTGTCTGGGCTGACTTTCCAGTTTGGTTTCTGAAAGCTGTTTATTTTACGTTCTGTTCAGCAGCCTCTGAAGTAGCCTTTTGTTTAATGTGTGATTCTGAAGCTAAATAGCGATCGATCGTATTTTCTCCAAATACACATTAAGTTATGGAAAACAATTACCTCAGTCTGCATGTACAGTTTCTTTGGGAAATACCTTGAAACGATCATCAGCCGAAATATACTTTGCTTTTTGTGTCGTCCATTTCTACTATTTTACCTCCAATGCTGAAAACTAGATTTTAGCAACCTAAATCAAAACAATGCAGCACCAACTTTGTCCCACCCCCTACTGCACAGTACTACAGATCACATAAAAGCAGTAAAGACGCACTGATAGGCTGATTAAAACTTTGTCATTTGAATAGTAAACAAGAACGTTAACCGCTTTGGAGAATTTTTGTGTAAATGTTATTTGTGGACGTTTTTTGTTTGTTTGTTTTTTTGCTTAAGTGCAATGCACACAGGACAGCGAAGGAATAAAAAAGGGCAATCTGCAGAAGGAAGATACGTAGTTTCGCGTCAATTGCGTTGTGCAGTAGTTCATTTAAACAAGTTTTCTTTTTTTTTCTTCCTCTCCGTACTTGTTTGTATGCATTGGCCCCTAAGAGGTGAATTTCGCGGTGATCCCTCAATTTCACGGTTTCTGCGAAATCCGCGAAATCGCGATTTAGGTAGGTCCTTAATTATAAGGCAACCAAAAGACATTTAAAATGTACATAAAACTAGTAATGGGGGAGTTTGGAAACATATGCCCTAGTCACTTGATGGTGCTTTTCTGAAAGGAGCTGCACAGGTTTTCTGATACAAATTTCAAGTACTTTCAGGGACCATTTTGACAATTTTCAAGGACCTAATTTAAGGAGTTTGACCATTTTGAATGTTGAGAACTAATAACCAACTGTAAAAATAAAACTTTTGCATTAACAGTTTATTTAACTGTGGAATAACAACAGCAACAATCAATTACTCACTTTTCATGTACAGATAAGCGCTGGACTAGTACACTTATTCTTTAACAGTCAGTTTTGGTACCTATGTACCTAATTCTAAAAACAGTACAACAATTCAGTGTTTTAATTAATGTCAAAAGCAATATCCAAGAATTTAGTGTCTCAATCAAGTTACCAAGTTGTCAATTTTATGATATGTTATACTGTCTACAAACAAGCTATTTCAACTATACTAAAGGCTAGGGATGTGCTTTTGGTACATTTTTATGAACATTTAAATGCTATGCAGGTGTCAGCGTTTAAACCATATCTTCACACACACACTCTTTATATTATATTCTGATGTATACCGACACCCCTGGTTAGTATTTTCTAAGCAACGAAACCCTAAATAAGCAAATAACGTTTTAACATAGTAAAGACTAAAAAAATAAAAATAAAAAAAAATAAACACACACCACACATGTACACACCATAGTATATATTGAAATTAGGACGGTCACTCGATTCACATTTTTGATCGGTTAATTTATGGGCATTAGAGATTAACTGGTACATTAACCTGATCATCTGTGCACATTTTTAATAAAAGGTAACAATCTTTTTTGCGGCTGTCCTACAAAAAAAAAAAAAAAAAAAATCAATAGAATCAAAGAATAAATAAATAAATAAATAATAAATAAATAAATTACAAACACAAATTAAATAATAAGCCCAAAGGCAATTTGGTCTTTTTAAAAGCATTTGTTTTATTATTATCATCATCTTAGTAAATGCCTCTCTTTGTATTTGTACTGTGCTATACTTACATTATATTATATTCAAAGACAAAACAAAACCAATAATAATAATAATAATAATAATAATAATAATAATAATAATAATAATAAACACATAGCTTACATGTTACAGAATCAGAATGCACAGATTCCAGTACATTGTTATATTTATTCTACTGTTCAGGGATCGGTGCTACAAACAGGAAATATCTATATATATATATATATATATATATATATATATATATATATATATATATATATATATATATATATATATATATATATATATATATATATATATATATATATATATATATATATATATATATATATATATATATATATATATATATATATATATATATATATATATATATATAAAAAATTTATTTACACTTATGCGTTCTCTGAATTAACATTGAAAAAATGTCCTTTTAAAATCATGTTACACTTATTCACAGGGATGTATGGGCTAAATAAATGTCAGTCGCCATATAGAGCATTCTGTTTATTATGGAGGTTTGCTTTTTACTGCATTCAGTAACTCCATCCACAGTAATCATCGCAACCCCCTGCAAGCGAGGCAGGACAAGTCATGCACATGCTTCCGCTTTGTGGAAGTAGTTGTCAGCATATATAATATGCTATATCTATGGTTGTCAGTAGGTAGATGCAGAGGCTGTGTCATAGGATGACGTACTCCCTAGCAACGCATGGACGCCATTCCACAGAGGGGAAGCTAGATTAATTACATAGTGTTATTGTTTCTGTCGGAGAAACCTGTTTTTATCTTTCAAAATATTAAGAATGGCCTACGATTATGTGTATACATTTAGTGCTGTTTTTATTCTTCTTTCAAAAAATAGCATAAATATTAGGTTTTCTAAAGATTTTTTTATTTAATTCACGACTGTTTTTTCAATCGTAGCCTACTGCATAGTAGTAGTTTCTGCATCCGAGTTATATTGTATTATTTGTAGTTAAAATATAGGCTACTTATTGACTACTAGAAAAAGCTATACTAATAATGTGCATCATCTCACATTTTAAATATTCTAATAAACTTTACTGTGATCATGCAGTTGTGTTTGGTGAAATTTGTCATCACGTGACCAGTTGTCTAGCATATTATTAAACATTTAACCACTTTAGAGTTTATATGTTTAAAACGTTAAATTTCCCAGTATCTCCTCTAGCTTTGTCTCAACAGATTTAAGTTTTTCTTGCTTTTCCTTGGCAGCTTTTCACATACTACTTGATTTGGAAAGTAAAACTAGTTGCTTCAACTTTTTCTGCATATCGGTCAGCTGATTGAGAAGACTTGCACATCTTCCTCCATTTGCTGCTTTTTGCCTTGATGTTTGAAACCTCCTCCATCAAGTCGTTTGTGCTTTCCGTTTATGGTTACAAACTAAAAGGGCTTGATTAACAAGGTAAAGACTTTGAAATGTCTATTGATTTTGTTTTCTTATTACGCTGTACAAATGTTTACAGAACAAGAGATAACTCTGCTAGGTACCAGTATATTGCCTGTGTGCATTTCATAGTACACCGATAGTAACAAAACAAAAAGCTCTTTGTCAGCATTTCTCTGCAAATAGCAGATAATAGCAATTACAATTTTAAGTGACGTATCAAAAGCAGTCAGAAATAAACTCTGAGGACGGTTATACACAATAGCGGAAAGGTATTTTAGTGAACGGGTTGAAACCATCTATTATACAAACATGGGACATTGAAAAATACACCTCTTTAGAGTAGACAACACACATGCCACAACCATATTTAACAAAAACAGGAGATCATTAGAAGCTCGCTGATGTACAACGGCGGTCAATCTAAAGCTCAAAAGAAAAATAAATAACTTAATTCTCGTCAGATTACACAGAGATATATCCATATGTAAAACAAGTTAAAAACAATCCCTTTCATGCAGTTGTACAATTGTAATTGTGACTTTTCCATTGCAGATGTTAATATAAATGATTGTTAAAAGGTGTGTGGAGGGAAAGCTATGTAGGAACAATTCATTAATTAAGAACAAAAGAAAGTTTACAAATGAGAGGCCATGGCCATTCAGCCCATCTTGCTCGTTTGGTTGCTAGTAGCTTATTGATCCCAAAATCTCATCAAGCATCTTCTTGAAGGATCCCAGGGTGTCGGCTTCAACAACATTACTGGGGAGTTGGTTCCAGACCCTCAAATTCTCTGTGTAAAAAAGCCACTCCTATTTTCTGTTCTGAATGCCCCTTTATCTAATCTCCATTTGTGACCCCTGGTCCTTGTTTCTTTTTTCAGGTCAAAAAAGTCCCCTGGGTCGACATTGTCTATACCTTTTAGGATTTTGAATGTTTGAATCAGATCGCCGTGTAGTCTTCTTTGTTCAAGACTGAATAGATTCAATTATTTTAGCCTGTCTGCATAAAACATGCCTTTTAAACCCGGGATAATTCTGGTTGCTCTACTTTGCACTCTTTCTAGAGCAGCAATATCCTTTTTGTAACGAGGTGACCAGAACTGAACACAATATTCTAGGTGAGGTCTTACTAATGCATTGTAAAGTTTTAACATTACTTCCCTTGATTTAAATTCAACACTACTCACAATATATCCGAGCATCTTGTTGGCCTTTTTTATAGCTTCCCCACATTGTCTAGATGAAGACATTTCTGAGTCAACATAAACCCCTAGGTCTTTTTCATAGTTCCCTTCTTCAATTTCAGTATCTCCCATATGATATTTATAATGCACATTTTTATTGCCTGCATGCAATACTTTACACTTTTCTCTATTAAATTTCATTTGCCATGTGTCTGCCCAGTTCTGAATGCTGTCTAGGTCATTTTGAATGACCTTTGCTGCTGCAACAGTGTTTGCCGCCACTCCTATTTTTGTGTCGTCTGCAAATTTAACAAGATTGCTTACTATACCAGAATCTAAATCATTAATGTAGATTAGGAACTGCAGAGGACCTAATACTGATCACTGTGGTACACCACTGGTTACCTTGCTCCATTTTGAGGTTTCTCCTCTAAGCAGTACTTTCTGTTTTCTACATGTTAACCACTCCCTAATCCATGTGCATGCATTTCCTTGAATCCCTACTGCGTTCAGTTTGAGAATTAATCTTTTATGTGGGACTTTGTCAAAAGCTTTCTGGAAGTCTAAATAAACCATGTAATATGCTTTGCAATTATCCATTTTCAATGTTGCATCCTCAAAAAAAGTCAAGCAGGTTAGTTTCCTAAACCTCCTTTCCTTTCCTAAAACCATGCTGACTGTCTCCAAGGATATTGTTACCATATAGGTAATTTTCCATTTTGAATCTTATTATAGTTTCCATAAGTTTACATATAATAGAAGTCAGGCTTATTGGTCTGTAGTTACCTGGTTCGGTTTTGTCTCCGTTTTTGTGGATCAGTATTACGTTTGCTATTTTCCAGTCTGTCGGTACAACCCCTGTGTCAAGAGACTGTTGCATGATCTTGGTTAGCGGTTTGTAAATAACTTCTTTCATTTCTTTGAGTACTATTGGGAGGATCTCATCCGGCCCAGGGGATTTGTTTATTTTAAGAGCTCCTAGTCCCTTTAACACTTCTGCCTCTGTTATGCTAAAGTTATTTAAAATTTGATAGGAACAGGTCGACATGTGGGGCATGTTGTTCGTGCCCTCCTTTGTAAAAACCTGTGAAAAGTAATCATTTAATATAATTTGCTATTTTTTTTTTCTTCATCTATGATTTTGCCATTTGTGTCTCTTAGACATTTAACCTCCTCTTTGAATGTTCTCTTGCTGTTATAATATTGGAAAAACATTTTGGAATTGTTTTTGGCCCCCTTAGCAATACTGATTTCTATCTCTCTTGGCCTTTCTAAGTTCCTTTTTGACTTGTGTTTGCAGTTCCAAGTACTCTTTCAGTGCTGACACCAGTGTCACTTGGGGGCTGCTTAGTAGTCAGCTGCTTCAAAGTTTCCTGTATCTGCTTAAGAGATTCCCCAAGTTCTTTAATCTCTGCTTTAGCCTGGGGGTTCTCTTCCTGATACAAAGAATTTTTAAACTTACCCCCGTTATTTCTATTCTTACGGCGTTCTCTGTTTTTACCCCAGTGCTGGCTAGCTTGGTTCCTGCTGGCTGAATTGTTACTGTAATTATTTTCGGACTGCTGAGGTCTCGCCTCCCTTACCGGGTCGTTTATTTGTTTTATTTGTTTATTTGTTTTAGCGGCTGGCAGTTCTGATCCCTCGATCTGCAGGGATGGCTCCTTGCTTGCTGCTACTGCATAAATCATATCTGCAGCTGCTGTGTCTTTCCTACACCTAGGTTGGCAAAAGGGGAGTATTTCTTTTAACTCCTGACATAATTTCTCAAAGTTATCTAAATTATTTACCCAAGCATGCAGTAACCTTTGTTTAAGAAAAAATAACTTTTGCTCCTCTTCTACAATTCCAGCCAATTTAATAAAACCTCTTGTTGTAGCGATGAAGTCTTCTATATGATTACCCTTTTTTGTCGGGTCGAACTGTGGAACTTTTACAGTCATGCTTAACAGTTCACTGAATGTCAGACCCTAACTGTGTTCTGTATGTGTCTCTGTGTGTGTTTGGAAAGCCAGGTGTATTCGGGTGCTGGTCTCGTGGAGACAGCACTGACAACTCAGGCTCCTCTGCGCATGTATTGCAGATATCTCTGGGACATTGAAAACCCAGGGTGCTAGCCTGTGGGTTTCAGGGAGACAGTGCTGCAAACTCAGCCTCCTCGGCATCAGCCTTAGTTCTATCCCAAGTTACCATTGCTTTCTCATGCTCCAACTCTTCAATTCTATATTTTACTACTGCCTTCTCACCGATCAAAACACCATTCACCGAATTATTCCTACGCATTGCTTTGTTAAGCTCTGTGTTACGCAGTTGACACCTATCCAGGCTAATCCTCAGATCTTGAATTTCGGCTGCTGTTTCATCTCTAAGCTTAGCATGCTCTCGCCTCAAAGCCTGATTTTCTCCAGTTACAGCCTGAAGCTCGCCAATCAAATCCTGATTTTTTCTCCTCAAAACCTGACATCTCTCCTGCACTACCTGACATTTGTCCTGTGCCAAGCCCAACCTCTTAATCAACAGGCGCACTATAGTAGCAACTGCGCTGATAAGTCTCACTGCCTTAACTTTAAGTTGCTGAAACACATTTTCCTGAGCCCTCCTGAGATTCAACTCTGTGGGAGAAACAACAAGGTCCCCTGGATTGGAAGCCCCTGGTGTATCCTTTTTAATCACATCACCAAATATTCATATAGCCCCTGCTCGGAAGCAACTTCCAATCTAGGCATCTCCACCATGGCATCAGTGTCTGAATCTGAAACTACAGACATGGCTATACTTTTTAACTTGGTTTTAAGTCAAAATTATACAGCCCGCAGTTATACACCGTTAAAACACACAAACCAAACACTGCGGCAATAATATTTGATAAATGTGGTTTTTCGGAAAGATTACTGCTCTGTGATTTTTTGTTCTAACAACGCTGTTATACACTGTTAGAAGGGAAAAGCAACTGCTTTACAGCACTCTGGTTTTCGATTTATACGCAGTTGGAAGGGAAAAACCACTACTACAAATTAAATTCCAAGTGGCATAATAATTTGGGGGGGGGGAGAGTACGTCCAAAATACTGGCAGACAATATTTCTTCTTCTTCTTCTTCTTCTTCCTCCGTTTAAGCTAGAAATGCCGCTCAAACTTTAAAACGTGTAGACCGGTCTGGAATAGTGTGCGTGTATACAACTTTTTGATATCTTTTATACTTTTTAAACTACTAAGCTTTTTGTCCTTTTTTTGGTCCATCTTCATTCACTTTAATTGGACTTTTTTCAACATTCTAAAGCTCCCCATTGTTTAAAAACTCCCAGACTTCCAACATTCTATTTAAAGTAGCTGATTTGTGTCAAAAGTTACTTCCGAGCAGGGGTTATATAAATATTTGATAACTTTTGACACAAACCAGCTACTTTGACCACTTTCCCAACAAGTAAGACAAAAAGTTGGAGAATGTGGAATCTTCCTCTACTTTTCTGCTATTCAAATCTGAAATCAAAACGGAAATAACTTTTACCAATCAAGAGGTACAGCGGTTTTAGTAACCGCATCAACTAAATTCTCTAACTTTTTATAAACTGAAATTTTGACCACTTTCCCCAACAAGCTAGACAAAAAGTTAGAGGGTATGACATCTTCCTCTACTTCTCTGCTATTCAAATATGAAACCAAAACAGATATAACTTTTACCAATCAAGAGGTACAGCTGTTTTAGTAACTGCATCAACTAAATTCTCTAACTTTTTATAAACTGAAATTTTGACCACTTTCCCCAACAAGCTAGACAAAAAGTTAGAGGGTATGACATCTTCCTCTACTTCTCTGCTATTCAAATATGAAACCAAAACAGAAATAACTTTTACCAATCAAGAGGTACACCTGTTTTAGTAACCGCACCAACTACGTTTTCTGTGAACTTTTAGAAATAACTGCCGTTTTGACCACTTTCCCAACAAGTTAGACAAATACTTAGAGTAAATTAAATATTCCTCTACACATCAGCTATTCAAATATGAAATCAAAACAGGAATGGTCTCTACCAATCAAGAGGTACAGCTGTTTTAGTAACCGCATCAACTTCTTTCAGTAGGCTACTTCCCACTGTTGAATTAACTGTCATAGAACTGAGAAATTTGAAATTATAGCACATTCTAAGCATGAGACAATTAGTAAACAATGTGACTTTTGACACAAATCAGCTACTTTGACCACTTTCCCAATAAAGCAAGCCCCACAACTTTACTTGTAAAGTTACCATCTAGTTCAACATCCAATTGTTCAGAAACTGATAGGGAGATGGAATTTGTGGCCAAATTCAACTTTCCCACTCAACGATGTGTAGATGATTGTGCATGTGTTGTGTCAAGAAATGCAAATGAAATCCAAATACGAATGATGAAAAAAAATGCAATAATTTATTTTTTTTAGGTCGGATCATCCTCAAAGACCTCATTCCAAAAGGAAATACCTTGTTTCTGAATCTCATTTGCTAGTTTATTTGATACGTGTCAATTCTGCAAACATTCCGAATCAGCTGGAGCTATATCTGAGACTTTGTCATGTTTTTTGGCTCAGCAGAGGTGCTCCAGAACAGTGATTTTGGACATAGCAGTGTGGCATTATGCAGATGTTTGGCCGCATACGGATTATTATACAATGACCAAATACATTCGGAACAGCAAGGTGGGACAGTTTATGTTGTATCTTTCATGTAGTGCAGATGTACCCTTTAACATGTCCTGTTTTTGTTAAAATATATGGTATGTGTATTGCTAACTTGCTCTGGACACACCATGCCGATTATGTTTGTGGCAAAGCGATAAGAATTTTGGGGTTTATTTTTCGTTCCTTTCGAGAGGCCCCTCCAAATGCAGTTTAACAAGACTTTGGCAAGACCTATTTTAGAGTACCAGTGTTTTTTCTGGGTCCCATTTCAAAAATACAATACTAAGAAGCTTGCAAACATTTGCTTATCGGATTGTACTGAACCACTGGAATTGGGATTCTACTTATGACAACCTTCTAAGTCGCTCTTCTCTTAAACCATTAAGTGGCAGAAAGTCCTATTTTATTCTTTCATTTCTATAAGGTTCTGCATTCACTGTGTTCTACCTCTATGTCAGTCTGTGCTCGTAGATCTCCACAGAGCTGCTCTGATAAGCATTCCTTAAATCGCCTTATACTGGTTGTGTCGGTAGTCTTTCTTTGGCACAGCCTTGGGGTTATAGAATGCCCTTCCGGATTTCATTCTGTCATCGTCAAGCCTCTCCAGGTTTAGTTCAGCGTCATCGGCACCTTAGGTGAACTTGTTTTGTGATGAAATTGGTTATTAAAATATAAATATCTTAATATATTTATGTGTATTTGTGACAGAGAGCGAATTAATCCTAGTCAGCAATCTCCCTCCCAACCTGTGAGGGCGCAGTATAACAGGAACAGTGTGCCCCGGACTGGATGGTTTGACAGTTCATTCCAGGGTCAGTCAGAAGTCGGCCATCCAGAAAGGGGGTGGAGTCACAATACCAGAAGTCATCGCCTTGAAGGATAGATTGAAGGATATGTGATTACACTCGCTACAGAAGGGGGTGTGACTGAGGGTAAAGCAGGGGATGTGGCAAAGCAATCTGTTCCTTTGTTATGGTTACGAAAGGACCAGTGAAGGAATACGGTGTTATAAAAAAAACGTGAGTTTTTGTGCGTTGTTTTGTTTCTCTATTAACCCGTAGCTGCCGACGCGCTGTAATTTCGTAACTTTTGCTACGATGACAAAACAACCAGCAATTTTGTTTTTTTAAAGTGTGGGTCATAGCCATGACTACGGGGAATTGGCAGTTCTTAAATATTTATTACTTTTCATATTTCGATAATTTTTCGGGAGGTGTAGCTTATAAATAAATAAATACAGCACAATATGGAAGGTTTTTTTTTGGTCTCCCTCCCTCCCAAATAAAATTCTTAAATTTCAAAGTTTTATTTGTAATATTTTCAAAAAAAAAAAAAAAAAAAGAAACATTTTACTTGATAACTTGTGTGTTGTTTCTTTATTTTTATACTGAAATATAATTGTATCTCAAACAGGGCAATAATGTTTCCAGTCTCACTTTTTGCCATGTTTTAACCCTAGTCTGCCATTTCGGAGGTTGATTTTTGTAAAATACTATGCATTGCAAAACCTTGTCTAGCTCTGCAACTGTACAAGATATTTCAATTCTGATTTCAGATTTGAAATCCTTGACAAATTGTGAAGGTACAATATGAAACTTGGAAAGAGGTTGAAATTGGCAATTTTTAAAAATGTTATTATTTTACATTTGCCATTTGGAGGTTGTTTTTTTGTAAAAAAAAAAAACTATGCATTGTAAAAGCTTATCTAGCTCTGCAACTGTTCAAGATATTTCAATTCTGATTTCAGATTTGAAATCCTTGGAGAATTGTGCAGCTACAATATACTCCAAGTTTGTTTTATATAACACTTGGAAAGAGGTTGAAATTGGCAATTCTTAAATATTTATTACTTTTCATATTTCGATAATTTTTGGGAGGTGTAGCTTATATGAAAAAAAATAAATCACCCCACAACAAAATAAATTACATCACTGGAAAGATCTACTTAATGCCTTTCTGTAGGTGTATTGGGTTTTAATGTCTGATTTAAGGTTCCAAAACTACAAGCATTTAAACAGAAAGTGTTCATATTTATGACCGAATATGGTCATTCCCCGTAGGCAGCATAGGGTTAAACTGTTACGCTTATCGTTTATAGAAGGCTAATATGCGGGAGCTGTAGCTAAATAGCCAGCAATTAAACCAGACTACACTTCACCATTGTGCATGTATAAACCTGTAAATCACCACTTTCACTAAGAGCACTCACTCTGGACCGTGTTGTGTTTGTGTGTGTCTTGTTTATTATTGCGGCTGAACCCCGTGGTTTACCTGCGCGATACACTTTGTTGTGTAGAGCCAGGTATGATTATTTCTGGTTACAAAACAAGCAACCCAGCCAAATAAAGGGCTGCTTAACTGTGAACTGTGTTGTTTCAAATCATTTCTGAGCACTGCATCACCTCTATACCTGCGCACTGCAAACCACTTTGCCACAGTATTGTATGTATAAATGTGTGTATATGTGCATTTATTGACATCACTTTGGATGTATAATAATTGTTGTACTGTTTTTTTTTTATTGAGTATGGTCTACTTAGAACTGTCTTAGCCCTTTGCGGTCCATTTATTAATTGTGCGTCAGGCACGTCAGGTCTAATTAATTTTCACACGCGCAGTTAATTTTAGACGCGCTGTTTAAAAGTATTTTTTTCCACAGTCAAACGGGTTTAAAAGGCCCTGCATATCAACAAAGCACTCACTAGGCACCTCCAGCCCCGCCCCACCCTTTCGTTCGCTATAGCTTTCACCTATGTAAGAAATAAATAATAATAATAATAATAATAATAGTCGTACATACCGATCGATCATCTCCTGATCACTCGTTTTATCACCAAACACCTCCTCAATAATCGATCCAAGTCATTATTTTATTACTGTAACATCTCAAAAAAGCTCTGCAAATGTCCGTGTTTTCTGTGCGCTGATTCACAGTCAGCCAGCTTCTTTACTTACGACCGCCCCGTTATCTGATACCAGATACCATGTATGACTATTCATAAGATACGCTTTTTTTTCCCCGACTTGTCTCGCTCTTGTCGCCCCATTCGGCAATTGAATGGTTTTCTCGCTTTTTCCGGAGAAAACGACTAGAACCCAGTTTTTTGTGTTGCTAGAATGGACCTGTGAGGAATAATTGCAATGTCGGACCCAGTCCGACAATGGACCGCAAAGGGTTAGTGCTGCACTATTGAGATGTACCTGTGCTGGCCCTGTGGGCACAAAGTGAATAAACCAAGCTAAAATAATAATAAAATTATTATTATTATTTTAAATGACATATTGGTGTATGTTATTTTTCACAGTAGTAGTACACAATAATAATAAATTATAATTAAATAATAATAAAATTATTTATTATTATTATTATTATTATTATTATTATTATTATTATTATTATTATTCACACAAATGTATAAATAATTAAAAAAACAAATACTGTACCTTGGCTAGTAGTCATTGTTTCTTTTTATTTCGTTTGTGTTTGGGTAGCTACTGAAGCAACATTTGTTTTTTCAGTTTTTAGGCTTTGCAACTTTTCCTTAGGGGATGTTTGTATCAACTGGTTAATTCTAAATGACATATTGGTGTACGTTATTTTTCACAGTAGTAGTACACAATTGCAAGCGCATCATCTTGTATATTTATAAATAACCAGTTCGCACAAACAACAAATTTTTCCCTATCAGGGTCAAATTTAAAAGGTCACAAAAATCAAGTGCAGTGCTCCCCCTTTATAACATTGTAGTCGGGAGCCATAGTTAAAGAGACAGTGCTGTTCGCGTTCCGCCTTATAATGAGAATACTTGTGTTAGTGTAATGGCATTATGTGTCAAAAGGGAGCCATGACCGCCTTATAACCTGTTCCGCAGTATAAAGGGCCGCCTTATAAAGGGGGAGCACCATATGTACGAAAACAGTTTACAGATATTTTCCCACAATAAATATGTGCGACATCAAAATTCAAGCACCTTCTGAAAAACTACTAATTTCAAGTACTTTCAAGCCTTAAATTTGCCACTTTCAAATTCAAGCACTTAAGGTTTAAGTACCTGTACAAACCCTATCTTATTAATATCAGTCTGACATACCCCTTGCAAAAAATATTCTACTGAACAAATCTTACCTCTCTGTCCTTACGATCCAGCATGTCTTGTTTCTGCTTACACTTTTGTGATGTTTCTTTGATCTCCAAAGACTATAAAACAGGAACAATAGGTTCTTTAGAAGCACTGTATTTATTGCATGTTTTTATCAATGCAGTTCTACTCACAGGAAATTACTACTATACTGGACAAACCAGCTAAATATTTTAGAATGATTGGTCGGTCCTCATAACAGAATGGCGAACAATGCTTCCTTGTTTTAAAGCTTTGAGGTATCTTGATCAGCAAACAACGGCTCAAGTAAACCATTAATTTCTTATGGGCTGCCCAACTGAAATCTAACAGTACAGTTTTCCAGACTGAAAACACATAAGTACATTTCTGCTAATACAGTATTTACCTTGTCCTTCATCTTTTTCTCAATGACTTCAATTTGCCTGTCAAAAGCCTGGATTTTGCGTAGCATCGGTGCCTGGTCATCTTTTAACTTCTTCAAATCTTTTTTCACCTGGTCGCGCTCATTCTTCGTACCTTCATACTGCTTCCTAACAGTTTCGTATTCCTGAGTGTAGTGGAAAAGTAGTTTAAAGTGTAAGTGAAATACAGCATTACATTAATGTCTCTTTTTTATAAAGAATACTCACAAACACACAATCTTAAAATCAGGGTTCATACACTTATGCAAGTGTAAATTTCCAGGCTTTTTCCAGGCCACATAGACATTTTTCCAGGCCCACCATGCAAATTGAAACGCACATTAAAAAAATAGTGTACAGCACAAAATACTGTACTTACCAAAATTAGAAGTATTTAAATTCCGGTAAAGCCAATTAAAACACCCCATTCAAATCAATGCAATCCAAAAAGTTAAGAACTGTATCTCAAAAAGGTTAATTAAAGTACATTGTATCAACAGTAAAACTGAACTTGTACACACTTCTGTTTGTTGCCTTCAGTGCATTTTTTAGCAGTGCTGAACTGAGCCATTTATTTGCTCTCCAACACTATTTGCAATTTCTTTTTGCATTAAAATCACTTTAAGATTTACTGTTTAGATCTCCACTTTCTCCCGCCACAGGTAACCGACTCCCCTGAACACAACAAAGCAGTTGCGTCCTGGCCGTTGACAAGAAAGCAGTACGGTGGCTTAAAAACACCAAAAAGAAACATTCCACTGCAGTACAAAATGTACATTAAGTCGGGATGATTTTAACAATAAGCTTCCATACGTATATTTTACACAGAAGTTTAACCGGACATTGCCATTTTATGTGTTTAACACTTAAATATGGCTGGTAGTCCAGAGGGATTTATATATTCAACCGGGCACCATGGTAAAGAGGCTTGCGTTTCTACACAGGTAAGCTTGAGAAAGACACAAATGGAGTATTCCAATAACAATACCGCACATTTCTGTGCATCTGACGCATCATGTAAAAAACCCAAAAATGCAGAGACCGTGGAAAAGGTAGAGTGCTGATCGAAAGACATTGTAAATACTTTCTGAATATTTCTTATTTACGGTATGTGCTCATGTCAACATATATACTAGAAGCTAACTCAGCCAAACTTAGCTAGCTATAGTATTACTTACGGACGGTACAAAAGCATAAAGGTTAAAATGGGTTATTAAAATAATGCATTCAGAAACAAAAAATCTATTACTTATGCAGTTAGAATACAAGTGCCGTCTAACTTACCACCCAAGGCTTTTTCCTCTCCAGCATGTTGATCATATCCAAGTGACGTTTCCTCTCGTAATAACGTTCTACATCCTGTTTGTACCGTTCATTTCTCTGCTTCATTTTCTCTAGGAAACTGGATTTCTCTTTGCACAAATTCTGTAAAATAAATAAATAGAAATTAAATTTCCACATTAAATTACTGAGTTCGGATTTCAAACCTTAAAACCAGTTCTCCATGTTCTAAATACATGCTAATCGATCCCATAAAATACTTCCTCATGAATTGGCTGCATGGAAAGTTGCTTGTCAGATCTGGTCCTACAACCCATGGTTTACTGTACCACTTAACATAGTACCTAGAGATTAGGGATGGGCATTTGGAATTATTTCACTATTCGAGTACTCTCATGATATTATTATCGAGTACTCAAGTACTCGAGAATATTTAATGCGTGCACATTTATGTAAATGATCCTAACGCCAGCCATGATGTAAGTCTAATTAACCATGACAAATTGTAATGGCTAAGGTTTGCCATTTCATACATGAGTCAACAACGAAAATCATTTATTAAACATGAGAACGGAGGATCACTTTGTGTCCTTCTAAGAAACCAGGCTACATTAGCCTATTGCACAATTAAACCATTTTTAATGAAACCGTCAAAAGTTAACAAATACAGTAAGTTATTTCAATAACTGAAATCTGAGCGAAATAAATACTTAGCGTAGGCCTGACGCATTCTTGTGCAAAAGTTTTTAAAAAGTTCAAATAGCCTAAATATTTTGCTAGCAAATCAATCATTTTTGTTAAAAAAAAACGAGCACGTCTACATGTTCAGGGGAGAGGCGAGTGCGGAGCCGATTTACAATTAGTCTCGCTGTGGAAAAGACCTTCTCCACTGGAACTGAGGTTGCAGGGATTGATAGGTATTACTTAGCCAGGACACCGAGTTTGGTGTACTTTTTTTCGTTGATTTTCCACCATTGCAATGGGTATTGCTCAATCTCGTTCCGATCGGCACCGGAGTCGGCAATGCAATACTCCTCCCCAGAGAGTGTGGTGAGCGCTGTGGTGCTTGTGATGTGGGAGCTTGCTGTGGGTGTGTCATTGCGGCGTGTCGCTTCTGTCTGGGCATCAGCTCTGAATAACATGCTGTTGCAAAAACTGCATTTAAAATGTATTGTTAATGTAAGCATTTCAAATTTCATGGTCTATTTTTGCATTTCACAATACCACATTGACATCATGTTTTTTATGTTTTATTTTATGAAGTTTATGAAATTAATCCAGCATATTGTTGTAAATCTAAAAAAAAAACGATTACTCCATATGTTAACGAATACTAACGTCCTTGGCGAGTACTCAGTATTCGAGTACTCGTGCCCATCTCTACTAGAGCTATAGATACAATTGTCTGAAATTTGTTGTGCACCCCCACCCATTATTATGGTGGGTGAAGCAGACGTCTGGTGATTCTGCCTATGGAGAGCGCTCAGTGCTGCTCATAAACTTTGCCGTTTTCAACTCGTTGTATAATTAAATACTAATCAGTGAAGCACAATCTCTAGGTATTTTTTAGAAGTATAAATGCTCCGGTAAACATACCTAATAATTACAATACTCATACTTTAACAGTTTTTGTTGTATTTATTAGGCACGGCTGCATTTTACTAACAGCAATAGCGGCTGTTTGAATTTGTTTTTGGTGTTTGAAATGGATATATTTCTTATTTGCAAAAGAAATGAAGGAAGAAACCTCTACAGAAAGTGCAGAGACAAAGCTATACTGAATCCCTTTGGATATTTTATGTTGGCTTTAATAAACAAAAAAGGTGTATCATTGTTAGTTATTATAGTTTTATCTTGAGGTTAATGTTTTTGATGTTGTGAACATTTTAAATGGCACAGAATTATGTTGAGATGGGAAGTAAATGGTAACGTGATGAACATTTACAGACTATTTTGTATTATTTATAATAACTTTGCCGAATAGAAAGTGAATACAAGTGTTTCCAAAGATTCACAAATACTGTCTTTTAAATACTGTGCATCCAAAGAAATGCAATTGACAGTTTTAAGAATTAAGCCTACTGTTTGGTATTCTGTCCTAAACCAGCAGTTTGTCAGTCCCAAACTGCTGACATACATTATATATTAAATAAACAGAAAAAAAGAAATGTGTTAAATCAGATTATTCTGCCTTTTATTCCAACTGTGGTACCATTCAGTGAGCGAAAATTGCGAAAATTGGGTACTTGAGCTGAAACATCCAGACAGAAGGGGTACAGTTTCAAAAAAAGGTTGAAACATACTGTACATATCAAACACCACAGCTTCAAATACAAAACCATGCCCTCCAACCACAGTAGGTAAACATGTCAGTGATACACATACTGTAGGAACGTACCAACATACTTTATACCCACTCCGATATACTCAATTACTGGTGCTAAAAATGTCCTTCCCAAGTTTTATCCCATTTGGATGGCGGTTCTGCTTTAGAGAATCAACAACAAAGCACACTTTAACTTTACCTCAAGCTCCCTCTCCTTTGAACGGAAGTTTTTTAAATCACAGTGAAACTTGTACATCTCTTGAGGCCCAATTGACTTCTCAGTTGCTTCAAGCAGTTCAATTTTTGACATTTTTGCAAACTCCCCAACTTTCTCCTGAAAACAAAAAGTAAACACTAGATCAGCAACATAAATCTCACAAGAACACATTACAGAGGTGAAAATCATGAAAAATGAGTAATCACGAATCCAAAGTATGCATGTCATAACTTCTGAATGCCTGTGCATTCAGAAAAGCAGTTCCTAAGACAGGTCCCACAAGAAAACTCTGAGGGTACAGCACCTTATATGTTTCCTGGACTATACTTTGGATTCCGTTTAATCTGCAACAGCAGTAGTGAAAGCTAAAATGTCAACATACCTGAGGCAAGAATTGACAAAGATTGCCCACTTGAATATTAAGGGCTGCAACCTTTTCTTCCACATTTTTCTGAGTTGCATGCTTCCCATTGATCGCCCATATTGATTGATTGTTTTCAACTTGAATTTCTCGAGTAATCACAAGGTTCCCATCAGGCTTGTAACTATAAAAGACACACAATTTTCTCAATAGTAACAATTTCATCTACGTTCTATTACAGCTGGATTAAGCCACTTATCTTAGTTTGTGTACTCCTGAATTTTATCAACACTTTCGGCATAACAGTTTGATCAACTGCAGGTTTAACTAAGTTTTATTAAATACAGCTGAGCTTGTTATCAATATAGAGGTTAATTAACAGCTATGCTGAAGGAGTAGAGTCTGTTTAACATGGTAGTTTAAGATGAAATACCAGTTGATGAAACTGTCAGCATTTGGCTGGAAATTGATGTGTAAATGAATATACGTGAAGTATTTAAATACTTGGCTGTTTACTGGTTAAATGATTCCCAATATGCATATTTAATAAAAGTACCCTTATGACTCAATCAAATGTTATAACTTTAAACTTTTTTTTTTTAAACTTAAGTTTAATATTGACAAATATATTGTCAGTACAGATGCAAACAATCTACTTTAAGACAAGTAGAAAACACAACGCTGACAGGATCCGCATGTCCCCGCTTCTATGCCAGAGCACCTTCGTCCTCAGTGCGAGTTGAAGTTTCTGTGGTTGATGATACAGTTTCAGATGCGTGTGTTATTTCACTGCCAAAGGGATAATTACAGTATGCAGTTCCACCTTTGCTGTGCGATAGATTTGCTCTCTCATGTCTGCAGGTAGTGATTTGTAGCGGGAGTCTAATACCAATGAAAGTACAGCAACTGATCGTACATTTCTAACTTTGAATCTGGTCTCTTCAGTCACCAGTCTCTTGAATATTTTAATTGCAGGCAAGTCATCATTGGAAAGAAAACAATGGTTATCGAGTAAGCCCTGCATAAACAATAGGTCCAAACACTCCAGCAGCATGCGCACATATATATATATATATATATACACACATACACACACACACACATCTATATATATGTGTGTGTATATATATATATATATATATATATATATATATATATATATATATATATATATATATATATATATATATATATACACAGTACTGTGCAAAAGTTTTAGGCAGGTGTGAAAAAATGCTGTAAAGTAAGAATGCTTTCAAAATAGACATGTTAATAGATTATATTTATCAATTAACTAAATGCAAAGTGAGTGAACAGAAGAAAAATCTAAATCAAATCCATATTTGGTGTGACCACCCTTTGCCTTCAAAACAGCATCAAGCATCAATTCTTCTAGGTACACTTGCACACAGTTTTTGAAGGAACTCGGCAGGTAGGTTGGCCCAAACATCTTGGAGAACTAACCACAGTTCTTCTGTGGATTTAGGCAGCCTCAGTTGCTCTCTCTTCATATAATCCCAGACAGACTCGATGATGTTGAGATCAGGGCTCTGTGGGGCCATACCATCACTTCCAGGACTCCTTGTTCTTCTTTACGCTGAAGATAGTTCTTAATGACTTTCGCTGTATGTTTGGGGTCGTTGTCATGCTGCAGAATAAATTTGGGGCCAATCAGATGCCTCCCTGATGGTATTGCATGATGGATAAGTATCTGCCTGTACTTCTCAGCATTGAGGAGACCATTAATTCTGACCAAATCCCCAACTCCATTTGCAGAAATGCAGCCCCAAACTTGCAAGGAACCTCCACCATGCTTCACTGTTGCCTGCAGACACTCATTCGTGTACGCCTCCAGCCCTTCGGGTGAACAAACTGCCTTCTGCTACAACCAAATATTTCAAATTTTGACTCATCAGTCCAGAGCACCTGCTGCCATTTTTCTGCACCCCAGTTCCTGTGTTTTCGTGCATAGTTGAGTCGCTTGGCCTTGTTTCCACGTCGGAGGTATGGCTTTTGGCCGCAAGTCTTCCATGAAGGCCACTTCTGACCAGACTTCTCCGGACAGTAGATGGGTGTACCAGGGTCCCACTGTTTTCTGCCAATTCTGAGCTGAAGGCACTGCTGGACATCTTCGATTGCAAGGGAAGTAAGCATGATGTGTCTTTCATCTGCTGCAGTAAGTTTCCTTGGCCGACCACTGCGCTCACGGTCCTCAACGTTGCCCGTTTCTTTGTGCTTCTTCAAAAGAGCTTGGACAGCACATCTGGAAACCCCTGTCTGCCTTGAAATTTCTGCCTGGGTGAGACCTTGCTGATGCAGTATAACTACCTTGTGTCTTGTTGCTGTGCTCAGTCTTGCCATGGTGTATGACTTTTGACAGTAAACTGTCTTCAGCAACCTCACCTTGTTAGCTGAGTTTGGCTGTTCCTCACCCAGTTTTATTCCTCCTACACAGCTGTTTCTGCTTCAGTTAATGATTGTGTTTCAACCTACATATTGAATTGATGATCATTAGCACCTGTTTGGTATAATTGTTTAATCATACACCTGACTATATGCCTACAAAATCCCTGACTTTGTGCAAGTGTACCTAGAAGAATTGATGCTGTTTTGAAGGCAAAGGGTGGTCACACCAAATATGGATTTGATTTAGATTTTTCTTCTGTTCACTCACTTTGCATTTAGTTAATTGATAAATATAATCTATTAACATGTCTATTTTTGAAAGCATTCTTACCTTACAGCATTTTTTCACACCTGCCTAACACTTTTGCACAGTACTGTATATGTGTGTATAATATATATTATATATATATATGTGTATATATATATATATATATATATATATATATATATATATATATATATATATATATATATATATATATATATATATATATATATATATATATATATAGGTTTTATGATGGGAAATATTTTTAAGAAAAATAAAACACTGAAATATCTTGCTTGCATAAGTATTCAACCCCTGTGCTGTGGAAGCTCCCAGTTTACACCGATGAAAGAAATTGCCCTAACGAGGACACAATTACCTTACCATTGGCCTCCACCTGTGAACCATTAAAGTTGCTGTCACATTTTCTGGATAAAAACCCCATTGTTGAAGGATCATTAGTCAGGCTGTGAATCTGAATGAAAATGAAGACCAAAGAGCATTCTACAGAAGTTAGAGATAAAGTAATACAAATGCATAGATTAGGGAAAGGGTACAAAATAATATCCAAGTGTTTGGATATCCCAGTGAGCACAGTTGGATCAATAATCAGGAAGTGGAAGCTGCATCACACCACCCAGGCACTGCCAAGAAAAGACCGTCCTTCAAAACTCAGCGCTCAAACAAGAAGGAGACTTGAGAGAGAAGCCACAGAGAGGCCAACAATCACTTTGAAGGAGCTACAGAGTTCAGTGGCTGGGAGTGGAGTAATGATGCACCAGTCAACCATATCAAGAGATCTGCATAACACTGGCCTGTATGGGAGGGTGGCAATAAAGAAGCCGTTACTCAAAAAGTACCATCTGAAAGCACGTAAGGAGTTTGCCAGAAAGCATGAGAGTGACCCATCTGCGATGTGGGAAAAGGTTTTGTGGTCAGATGAGACCAAGATAGAGCGTTTTGGCCAAAACTCAAAGCGCTATGTGTGGCGCAAACCTAACACTGCCCATGCATCAAGACACACCATCCCTACAGTGAAGTATGGTGGTGGTGGCAGCATCATGCTGTGGGGATGCTTCTCATCAGCAGGGACTGGGCATCTTGTTAAAATTGAAGGAAGAATGGATGGAGCAAAATACAGGGAAATACTGCAAGAGAACCTGCTTCAGTCCGCTAAAAAACTGAAGCTTGGGAGGAAATTCACCTTTCAGCAGGACAATGATCCCAAGCACAAGGCCAAAGCAACATTGGAGTGGCTCAAGAACAAAAAGATGAATGTCCTGCAGTGGCCCAGTCAATGTCCTGATCTCAATCCCATTGAGAATCTGTGGCACTATTTGAAAATTGAGGTCCACAAACGTCGTCCAACCAACCTGAACAACCTAGAGCAAATCTGCCAAGAAGAATGGGCCAAAATCACTCCGACACTGTGTGCAAAGCTGGTACATACTTACCCCAAAAGACTTAAAGCTGTTATTGCAGCGAAAGGTGGCTCTACCAAATATTAATGTGTGGGGGTTGAATACTTATGCAAGCAAGATATTTCAGTTTTTTTTATTTTTCTTAAATATTTCCCAACATAAAACCAATGTCACCTTACAATAATTGATTTTGAGTTTCAGTGTTTTAAAATAAAATATCAAACAGAACAAAATTTCAATGTACCATTTGTAATTCAGTAATATGAGAGAATTGGTCAGGGGTCTGAATACTTTTGCAAGGCAGTGTATATATAGTAAGCTTGCATGCTGCATTTTACCAGTCTTCTTTGACTCACTCAAGATTAATCACGTGGTAGACTGGAGGAGGAATAGGGCAAACCTAGGCGCAATAACTGAATGGAACTTTTTATTTTTCTTTATTGCAGGAGGGAGGGTATCACGATATTTAAAGAGTTAAACAATTTGTCTAATTGCGTTTACCACTGAAACTGAAACCCTACCCAGCATTATTTATATATATATATATATATATATATATATATATATATATATATATATATATATATATATATACACATATATATATACAGTACTGTGCAAAAGTTTTAGGCAGGTGTGAAAAATGCTGTAAAGTAAGAATGCTTTCAAAATAGACATGTTAATAGATTATATTTATCAATTAACTAAATGCAAAGTGAGTGAACAGAAGAAAAATCTAAATCAAATCCATATTTGGTGTGACCACCCTTTGCCTTCAAAACAGCATCAAGCATCAATTCTTCTAGGTACACTTGCACACAGTTTTTGAAGGAACTCGGCAGGTAGGTTGGCCCAAACATCTTGGAGAACTAACCACAGTTCTTCTGTGGATTTAGGCAGCCTCAGTTGCTTCTCTCTCTTCATGTAATCCCAGACAGACTCGATGATGTTGAGATCAGGGCTCTGTGGGGCCATACCATCACTTCCAGGACTCCTTGTTCTTCTTTACGCTGAAGATAGTTCTTAATGACTTTCGCTGTATGTTTGGGGTCGTTGTCATGCTGCAGAATAAATTTAGGGCCAATCAGATGCCTCCCTGATGGTATTGCATGATGGGTAAGTATCTGCCTGTACTTCTCAGCATTGAGGAGACCATTAATTCTGACCAAATCCCCAACTCCATTTGCAGAAATGCAGACCCAAACTTGCAAGGAACCTCCACCATGCTTCACTGTTGCCTGCAGACACTCATTCGTGTACGCTCTCCAGCCCTTCGCGAACAAACTGCCTTCTGCTACAGCCAAATATTTCAAATTTTGACTCATCAGTCCAGAGCTCCTGCTGCCACTTTTCTGCACCCCAGTTCCTGTGTTTTCGTGCATAGTTGAGTCGCTTGGCCTTGTTTCCACGTCGGAGGTATGGCTTTTGGTCGCAAGTCTTCCATGAAGGCCACTTCTGACCAGACTTCTCCGGACAGTAGATGGGTGTACCAGGGTCCCACTGTTTTCTGCCAGTTCTGAGCTGATGGCACTGCTGGACATCTTCCGATTGCCAAGGGAAGTAAGCATGATGTGTCTTTCATCTGCTGCAGTAAGTTTCCTTGGCCGACCACCGCGTCTCACGGTCCTCAACGTTGCCAGTTTCTTTGTGCTTCTTCAAAAGAGCTTGGACAGCACATCTGGAAACCCCTGTCTGCCTTGAAATTTCTGCCTGGGAGAGACCTTGCTGATGCAGTATAACTACCTTGTGTCTTGTTGCTGTGCTCAGTCTTGCCATGGTGTATGACTTTTGACAGTAAACTGTCTTCAGCATCCTCACCTTGTTAGCTGAGTTTGGCTGTTCCTCACCCAGTTTTATTCCTCCTGCACAGCTGTTTCTGTTTCAGTTAATGATTGTGTTTCAACCTACATATTGAATTGATGATCATTAGCACCTGTTTGGTATAATGGTTTAATCATACGCCTGACTATATGCCTACAAAATCCCTGACTTTGTGCAAGTGTACCTAGAAGAATTGATGCTGTTTTGAAGGCAAAGGGTTGTCACACCAAATATGGATTTGATTTAGATTTTTCTTCTGTTCACTCACTTTGCATTTAGTTAATTGATAAATATAATCTACTAACATGTCTATTTTTGAAAGCATTCTTACTTTACAGCATTTTTTCACATCTGCCTAAAACTTTTGCACAGTACTGTATATATATATATATATACACATATATATATATACACACACATACATAAAGGAAGCAGACAACACAAGCAACCGCAGACTGCCGTCATCAGGTAAGACATAGAACATGCAACTCTTTCCAGATGACACAAGAGACATCCATCATCATGGTCCACTGGTGCTGTAGTAATGGATATACATGTAAACGTCAACACATACACACCCACTTCAGGCTGCAGAACCATATCAACTTCACAAAAATAGAACTATATGCCTGGTACTAAGAGATGGCTGCCAAGTGCACTTTGAGGGTCGTCAACCGTAGGCCTGACTGGGTGGGACCAGAGGTAATCCAGGACGCTTGCCACTGGGCAGGACGGGGGGTCTAGCTCTGTGCTGACACCAAATGGAAAATCTCTTCAATTTGAAGGCGTAGCACTCATGGGCCGACTGCTTCGGAGAGACCTGAATGACATGCAGATAATAATCTTTTTCCCCTTTAATTCTGGCCGGAAGGTTTTTAAGCTTGCTCAGTCTACCCGGGTGGTATCCTCCTCGGCATTGGCCTGTGACATCAGATCTTACACGCTGGAAGCAAGAATCAGTGTGCCATATGCCAGGATAGGTCAGTGGGTTGTTTGATGTGCATCATATACCACTCTTAGAATTACGGTTGCATGTGAGTAACCCTTACTTCTGGGGACGTGGGTAAGGTACATTATCCACACTTATGGCAGTTCTCTGGGAGGAGGGGTAAAGGCGCACACCCCATATTCAGGAAAAAGAGACTGCAGAACCAAGGCTGCAAGACAAGCATCCCAGCGTAACTCAAGGCCGATATGGTAATGGGAGGTACAGGTGTGTGCTGACTTCCAGGTAGCAGCCCTGCAGATTTCTGGATAGGAATGTCCCTGGAAGCAGCCATTGAGGCAGCAGTATATCTGGTGGAATGAGCTTAAGCCCTGTAGCAGGGTCCCTACCAGCCAGCCTATATGGTTATTTGAATGCTTTGAAATGCTAGAAAACAGTTATAGTGCATTGAGACATGTCAATTACTTTCATACTTGCATTGAGATCAAAAGTGCATGCAAATATAGTTATATTTTTGTGAAGTTGATACGGTTCTGCAGCCTGAAGTGGGTGTGTATGTGTTGAAGTGTACATGTATATCCATTGCTACAGCACCGGTGGACCATCATGATGGATGTCTCTTGTGTCATCTGGAAAGAGTTGCATGTTCTTGCCTGATGAATTTCCTTGCTTTTTGAGGAGACATACATGACTGCTATATTTTACCACCTTTTATTAGACACGTTCATGCAAACAGTGCAACTCAGTAAAACAATGTTGACTGTATCTATCTAGTTTTGGAAATTATGATGCATAATTTTAAGATAAGAAGTGTCTCTTAAGGTTGGTTCACACCAGACAACATAAAAAAGTGACTTAATGTAATAGCCCTTTGTCAGTTTAAACAGGTTTTAATGGACAAGACTAGGGCTGCAACAAGGGTACATTTTGACCTTCGAAGGTTCGAAACACATTACCGAAGGAAGGTTCGAACCTTCAAATGGTACTATTTTGCATAATTTATTGGTGATGTCACCATAGCTACTTGTTTATATTTGATTGAAAATCCTATTTTACAGGTAATCCATATAAAAGGAATAAAACATTCACATGTAGTTTAAAAATATGTTATATAGAACAGTAATCATGTTTTTAGAATTTAAATGAAAAAAAAAAAAATGTTTATTTACATGTAATTCAGCCTGCATACAATCTATACAGTGAGGTTACATTGCAGCAGCACCAACTGCAGCAGACAAAGCTTTATTTAACAGTCACCGTTGCAAGCAGGTTATCAGTCACATTTTACTACTATTGAAGAAGAAGAAGAAGAAGAAGAAGAAGAAGAAGAAGAAGAACTTACGCTTGTCAAGTGACCCCAGTGATTGGTTATGCCTCCATGATACGAGTCGCTTGCACAGTTTGCATTCAACTTTTTTTTTGGTCATCTGGGCATTTAACAAAATAATTCCAAAACAGCAGAGGGGTTTCAAAACATTTCTTTCAATACAGCTTATGCCTTACGCTATACAACGCTTTGCTGTTGAGATGGCGAATGAAGAAATTAAAGGTTTTCCTCTGGATAATACGAGCTGGAGCGGGAGAGGGGCGGACGGTGCTCAGTTTTCGAAATTAAAATCATTAGTGTTAGCGTATATTTTATATGTTTCAAACATATTCTACCGTATACTAGGCATTCAGTACATATTTTACTGAAGCAATACAGCCACTAAATGTACGAGCACACTGCTTTGGATACTATACCCTGCTCCATACACGGCAGCTGCGATAGAGTTGCTACATAGAACGATTTGGTAGCGGATTTTAATAAAAACATTTGTTTAAGTAATATGCATTATACAAAATCAAAAGACACCAAATTTTACATGCGAGTGACATTTAATGGGTGACATAGTATTCACATATTGTCAAACAGTTTCTGTTAACAGGAAGAAAAAAAAAAAAAAAACAGTGTGTGAACCCATCTGACGAACCTTTCCAAGGTTTAAAACAATCTTTGAATCCCTGGCTAGTGAACGAACCTTCGGACACAGCACTAGACAAGACATAAGGTTTTGACCATAAAAACCTCTAAATTATTAGATATTAATGAAACATGTATAATACAATCGTCATTAACTTTATATTTAATAAAATCATTAACATGAAACAAATGTCAATAATTGTTTTTACAATTGAGCAAGGATTTAACATATTGCTCATTCTTCACTAAAGTTAGAACTTTAAGTGATTCTATTAAATGTAATGATGAACTGCAGTTACAGTGTGATTTTACTGCAGTGTGGTGTTAGACTGCAGTTCCAATGTGTATTATTGTTCCTGTAGTTTATTGTTAAATTACAGGAACAATTGGACTGTACTGCAGTGGGAGTTAGACTGCAGTTCCAATGGAATTGTACTACACTGTGGTGTTAAACTGCAGTTACAATCATTATTACAGTCTAGTGTAAAACTGCAGTTACAATGTAATTGTATTACAGTCTAGTGTTAATCTGTAGTCACAATGTGATTCAATTACAGGCTACTGTTAATCAATAGTTGCAAAGTGTTTTTTTTACTACTTTTATGGTGTTAGATTCTATTAAATGTAATTTAAACTAAGTACAATGTGATTCTGCATCTCCATTGAAAATGTCACAAAAAAATGGTGTATTAAAGACAGCAACTTGCATTTTTGTGTTATAAAAGACACACTCTACCGAGATTTTGGAAATTGGAAATACAGACCCCATATTATCAATAAGATCTTCTTGATGATCGACCCCAAGAGAAATAACGACAATCCAGCATTCATTTAAAAAATAAAATCAAAAAATAAATGTATATATTAGCTCAAAGAGCCTGCTGCCCAACATTTTATTGTACGTTAGGCAGCGCTGAGCGAGCGTTTGAGAACGTATCATTTAAGTCCAATAACAAGGGGTTAAACATTTCACTACGTTATTTATTGCTGCCCTCACATTAAGTGGTGCTCCGCAGTCTGTCTGTACAGCATATATTTAAATGCTCATTCACCTTGTATTACTGACCGACACCTTTTTTTTAATTATTTTTTCTTTTCTTTTTACTGACTAGTAAAATTGGATGCTCTGCTGCGTTTGTGAAAATACTGTCACTTTGTCTGAACAAAACAACACTCATCAAGCAGTTTGGTATGCATTCTGGGAACTGTCGTTCAAAAAACCGTGTATCCAGATCTCGTTAACCGCAGAAGGTGTAGTCATGAAACTCTCCACGCTTTCATAACATTGCAAATCAATGGAACGTGCAAATTTATACACACAATATATATACAGACACACATACATATACACACATACATATACACACACATTTTTATTTATATATATATATATATATATATATATATATATATATATATATATATATATATATATATATATATATATATATATATATATATATATATATATATATATATATATATATATATATATATATATATATATATATATATATATATATATATATATATATATATATATATATATATATATATATATATATATATATATATATATATATATATATATATATATATATATATATATATATATATATATATATATATATATATATATATATATATATATATATATATATATATATATATATATATATATATATATATATATATATATATATATATATATATATATATATATATATATATATATATATATATATATATATATATATATATATATATATATATATATATATATATATATATATATATATATATATATATATATATATATATATATATATATATATATATATATATACATATATATATATATATATATATATATATATATATATATATATATATATATATACATATATATATATATATATATATATATATGCAATATACAATATATATATATATACACATAATATATACATGCATAAAGTCAGGGATTTTGTAGGCATATAGTCAGGTGTATGATTAAACAATTATACCAAACAGGTGCTGATGATCATCAATTCAATATGTAGGTTGAAACACAATCATTAACTGAAACAGAAACAGCTGTGTAGGAGGAATAAAACTGGGTGAGGAACAGCCAAACTCAGCTAACAAGGTGAGGTTGCTGAAGACAGTTTACTGTCAAAAGTCATACACCATGGCAAGACTGAGCACAGCAACAAGACACAAGGTAGTTATACTGCATCAGCAAGGTCTCTCCCAGGCAGAAATTTCAAGGCAGACAGGGGTTTCCAGATGTGCTGTCCAAGCTCTTTGAAGAAGCACAAAGAAATGGGCAACGTTGAGGACCGTGAGACGCAGTGGTCGGCCAAGGAAACTTACTGCAGCAGATGAAAGACACATCATGCTTACTTCCCTTCGAATCGGAAGATGTCCAGCAGTGCCATCAGCTCAGAACTGGCAGAAAACAGTGGGCACCTGGTACACCCATCTACTGTCCGGAGAAGTCTGGTCAGAAGTGGCCTTCATGGAAGACTTGCGGCCAAAAGCCATACCTCCGACGTGGAAACAAGGCCAAGCGACTCAACTATGCATGAAAACACAGGAACTGGGGTGCAGAAAAATGGCAGCAGGTGCTCTGGACTGATGAGTCAAAATTTGAAATATTTGGCTGTAGCAGAAGGCAGTTTGTTCGCTGAAGGGCTGGAGAGCGTACACGAATGAGTGTCTGCAGGCAACAGTGAAGCATGGTGGAGGTTCCTTGCAAGTTTGGGGCTGCATTTCTGCAAATGGAGTTGGGGATTTGGTCAGAATTAATGGTCTCCTCAATGCTGAGAAGTACAGGCAGATACTTCCATCATGCAATACCATCAGGGAGGCATCTGATTGGCCCCAAATTTATTCTGCAGCATGACAACGACCCCAAACATACAGCGAAAGTCATTAAGAACTATCTTCAGCGTAAAGAAGAACAAGGAGTCCTGGAAGTGATGGTATGGCCCCACAGAGCCCTGATCTCAACATCATCGAGTCTGTCTGGGATTACATGAAGAGAGAGAAGCAACTGAGGCTGCCTAAATCCACAGAAGAACTGTGGTTAGTTCTCCAAGATGTTTGGGCCAACCTACCTGCCGAGTTCCTTCAAAACTGTGTGCAAGTGTACCTAGAAGAATTGATGCTTGATGCTGTTTTGAAGGCAAAGGGTGGTCACACCAAATATGGATTTGATTTAGATTTTTCTTCTGTTCACTCACTTTGCATTTTGTTAATTGATAAATATAATCTATTAACATGTCTATTTTTGAAAGCATTCTTACTTTACAGCATTTTTTCACACCTGCCTAAAACTTTTGCACAGTACTGTGTATATATATATATATATATATATATATATATATATATATATATATATATATATATATACACACACACACACTGACTGTATCTATATATATATATATAGATAGATATATATATAGACACACACACACCCCCCGTATTACTTCAATTTGGCGCTGCTGCGTTTATTTTAAATTGATCAAAATGACTGCAGCCCTTAAACGAGGGCGGCCTTTATTAATAATACTATGCTTTACAAAACGGTGCAATATTTTTTTTAATGATTTAAAGGCATTTTACAAACGGCACCATGAAAGGCTCCGATCTGCAGCACTATACTCCTGTGTGTTTTATGGCTTGAAACAGTTAAAGAGAGCCTATTAGGTGGGAGTTGGGAGGTCAGGGGAGTACTGTACCACCGAATCAGGAATGTGTATCGGTTGCTATGGGGCGGGACAAGAGGAGAGAGAACAGTTGTTGAGTGTGATGCAGTTGTTTTTCTTAACGAAAAATATGACCACTGAATATCGGTTTGATTTCTGTTAAAACTAAAATATATCCTACTAAAGGATCCCAGGGTGTCAGCTTCAACAATATTACTGGGGAGTTGGTTCCAGACCCTCACAATTCTCTGTGTAAAAAAGTGCCTCCTATTTTCTGTTCTGAATGCCCCTTTATCTAATCTCCATTTGTGACCCCTGGTCCTTGTTTCTTTTTTCAGGTCAAAAAAGTCCCCTGGGTCGACATTGTCTATACCTTTTAGGATTTTGAATGCTTGAATCAGATCACCGCGTAGTCTTCTTTGTTCAAGACTGAATAGATTCAATTCTTTTAACCTACGACATGCCTTTTAAACCCGGGATAATTCTGGTTGCTCTTCTTTGCACTCTTTCTAGAGCAGCAATATCCTTTTTGTAACGAGGTGACCAGAACTGAACACAATATTCTAGATGAGGTCTTACTAATGCATTGTAAAGTTTTAACATTACTTCCTTTGATTTAAATTCAACACTTCTCACAATATATCCGAGCATCTTGTTGGCCTTTTTTATAGCTTCCACACGTTGTCTAGATGAAGACATTTGAGTCAACATAAACTCCTAGGTCTTTTTCATAGATTCCTTCTTCAATTTCAGTATCTCCCATATGATATTTATAATGCACATTTTTATTGCCTGCATGCAATACTTTACACTTTTCTCTATTAAATGTAATTTGCCATGTGTCTGCCCATTTCTGAATGCTGTCTAGATCATTTTGAATGACCTTTGCTGCTGTAACAGTGTTTGCCACTCCTCCTATTTTTGTGTCGTCTGCAAATTTAACAAGTTTGCTTACTATACCAGAATCTAAATCATGAATGTAGATTAGGAATAGCAGAGGACCTAATACTGATCCCTGTGGTACACCACTGGTTACCTCACTCCATTTTGAGGTTTCTCCTCTAATCAGTACTTTCTGTTTTCTACATGTTAACCACTCCCTAATCCATGTGCATGCATTTCCTTGAATCCCTACTGCGTTCAGTTTGAGAATTAATCTTTTATGCGGGACTTTGTCAAAAGCTTTCTGGAAATCTAAATAAACCATGTCGTATACTTTGCAATTATCCATTGTTAATGTTGCATCCTCAAAAAAGTCAAGCAGGTTAGGTAGACACGATCTCCCTTTCCTAAAACCATGCTGACTGTCTCCCAGGATATTGTTACCATATAGGTAATTTTCCATTTTAGATCTTATTATAGTTTACATAAGTTTACATATAATAGAAGTCAAGCTTATTGGTCTGTAGTTACCTGGTTCGGTTTTGTCTCCCTTTTTGTGGATCGGTATTACGTTTGCTAATTTCCAGTCTGTTGGTACAACCCCTGTGTCAAGAGACTGTTGCATGATCTTGGTTAGCGGTTTGTAAATAACTTCTTTCATTTCTTTCAGTACTATTGGGAGGATCTCATCCGCCCAGGGATTTGTTTATTTTAAGAGCTCCTAGTCCCTTTAACACTTCTGCCTCTGTTATGCTAAAGTTATTTAAAATTGGATAGGCACAGGTCGACATGTGGGGCATGTTGTCCGTGTCCTCCTTTGTAAAAACCTGTGAAAAGTAATCATTTAATATATTTGCTATTTTTTTTCTTTATCTATGATTGTGCCATTTGTGTCTCTTAGACATTTAACCTCCTCTTTGAATGTTCTCTTGCTGTTATAATATTGGAAAAACATTTTGGAATTGGTTTTAGCCCCCTTAGCAATACTGATTTCTATCTCTCTCTTAGCCTTTCTAACTTCCTTTTTGACTTGCGTTTGCAGTTCGAAGTACTCTTTCTGTGTACTTTGTTTTTGGACCCTTTTAAATGCTCTATAAAGTGCCTTTTTTGCTGAATATTTTTTTTTTTTTAATTGATCTATTAAACCACTTTGGCCATTTTGTTTTAGATTTAGATTTGTCTATATATATATATATATATATATATATATATATATATATATATATATATATATATATATATATATATATATATATATATATATATAACAGTAATATTATTACCTCATTCACGATAGGAAGGAAAATGCTACAGTATAGGGACAAGGCCCTTATCCCACAGCATATTGTGTGTGTGGTTTTGTTAACGCCAGCCGTTTCTGTTAGACTTCTATCTTCAAAATGTTGTTTTTTTAATTACAATGATGTGTATAATTTTGGTCATGAGCAAGAATTGGTGTATTTATTCAGCATGCAAATAAGGTTATTTCATTTAAGGAGACGAGTACAGAACTTGTTAATTCCTGTTGAATTATTATTTATTTCATACCAGAAGCCCTTACCCAATGCGACTTAACTCTTACAGTTGTCACAAAAAATGCACGTTTCAAGAATCACAGAATGTCAGCATTGTGCTCAACTTTAAGTTGGAATTGTAACTGCAGGAAATTGTACACAGGATTTAATTTTGAACAGAACAAGATATGCTTATCTCAGTATTGCAATTTGTGTTTTGAACTATGAAACCTGCCACTGAAAAATTGCTGGATTTCAAAAAAGACAAGCTGTTGATGAATGGTTCTGAAATGAGTGGACTTGCAAGTCTTTTTTTTCACACAACACTGGATTTGTAATTTAACGTACAACCGACGGCGAGTGAGATTTTGTGTAAAATTTATATACGTAGCTTGTGTAACCTTGGGTATTTATTTATTAAGAACTCTGATGCATCGTTAATCAATTAAATGGGTTTTATTTAACCTGAAATAAATTCTACTGTTCAACAACAGTTGAACCTTGTTTACATTGCCATCTTGTGTGTCTGTCTCCAGTCTAGACCTCAACAGCAAAGCAGGAAGTAACATCCTGTCAAATAATGCAGTAAGTAAACAATTTACTTTTTAGACTAAGTCCCCCTAGAAAAAGCAACAAGGCTTATGCAGCATTACAAAAATAAGTTACCGATTCTCTTAAATTATACAAATAAAACATAATAAATGCAGTTCATCTATTACCATAAACACACGTTGCTGCTATACGTTGTTCAGCTTTATATTTCTGCTTGCACTAGCATTTAAAACAATTCATAAGTTATTTTTTATTACAGGTTTGTAGTTTGTTATTTTGTTTTTTTTAATGCAGCCCTAGCTGGTCTCCGGCCTGCAGTTCTACACTCTGCATCATTTCTCAGCTCGGCTCAGACATAAAAGTTAACAAGAGAACCAATGGGCGATCGAACGTTCTCACATTTGACCGAAGTGCACAGGTGTATTTTCATAGTTATGAAAAAACTAACAACGCATGTGTGAAGAAAAGCCCAAATATCTCGGTAATTTGGTTTCACAAAAAGGCACGCCGTTAACGAGTTCTAGCAGCCTTCCAAAGGAGGTACTTAAACTTCCAGCCGTTTTTTAGTTATTTGCGCGCAAAAAAATTGTCTGAATAATTTGTAAAAATAATTTACAGGCATGCCAAATGTCCCGATCGGTTTTGAAACGGCCGAGAAAACATACCGCTCAACAATCGAGTTTAAACAAGAAACTGTCTGTCGTGCCGTTATGTATATATATATGAATAAAAGAGAGAGAGAGGAGAGAGAGAGAGAGACACACATAATTGTACGTAAAAATAATGTGATATCTTGTAACAATTGTAAGTCGCCCTGGATAATGATGTCTGCCAAGAAATAAATAAATAAAATACAGTAGAGTGTAAATTATGCAAACTAATTGGGAACGATATTAGTTTGCCTAATCTTTTTGTATGGATAATCCAACAGGTATTAGCAACAATTACTGTACCTGTATACAGTTTTCTTCCAGGACAACCTTGTACTTGGCTTGATTCATGCGTCCTTCACAAAGACAAATCTGCCCGATTCCAGCCTTGCTGAAGCACCCCCAGATGAGTCCAATTTTCAGCTTTGCCCAACACCTGGTCGTCTAATGGTTAGACGGAGACCTGGAGAGGCCTACAAGCCACAGTGTCTCGCACCCACTGTGAAATGTGGTGGAGGATCGGTGATGATCTGGGGGTGCTTCAGCAAGGATGGAATCGGGCAGCTTTGGCATGAATCAAGCCAAGTACAAGATTGTCCTATAAGAAAACTTGCTTCCTTCTGCTCTGACAATGTTCCCCAACTCTGAGGATTGCTTTTTCCAGCAGGACAATGCTCCATGCCACACAGCCAGGTCAATCAAGGTGTGGATGGAGGACCACCAGATCAAGACCCTGTCATGGCCATCTCCAGACCTGAACCCCATTGAAAACCTCTGGAATGTGATCAAGAGGAAGATGGATGGTCACAAGCCATCAAACAAAGCCGAGCTGCTTGAATTTTTGCGCCAGGAGTGGCATAAAGTCACCCAACATCAATGTGAAAGACTGGTGGAGAGCATGCCAAGATGCATGAAAGCTGTGCTTGAAAATCAGGGTTATTCCACCAAATATTGATTTCTGAACTCTTCCTAAGTTAAAACATTAGTCTTGTGTTGTTTAAAAATGAATATTAACTTATTTTCTTTGCATTATTCGAGGTCTGACAACACTGCATCTTTTTTGTTATTTTGACCAGTTGTCATTTTCTGCAAATAAATGCTCTAAATGACAATATTTTTATTTGGAATTTGGGAGACATGTTGTCAGTAGTTTATAGAATAAAACAAAAATGTTCATTTTACCCAAACACATACCTATAAATAGTAAAACCAGAGAAACTGATAATTTTGCAGTGGTCTCAATTTTTTCCAGAGCTGTATATTCTTTTTACAAAAACAAAACATAACAAAACATGTTGCAACATCAGAACTAACACCATGTGTACTTACAGCTCAATTTCAATGCTGCCTTTGTTGCATCCTCGCTTCACATAAAGTCCAATCTAAAATAAACACATAAATTAAGGCTTTGTGTGTTTAATGTAACCTCCAAATGTTGTACTGTCTCTTATAATTTGCGAAGTGTTTCATATAACTGCTGCATGTTGAAGATGATAACAAAAGGTGGACAAACTATGCACTGCTTCACTATGACAAAGGACTGACTTTGAAAATGGCTGCTTTTCTGCTTATTTTCTAAGCCTGCAGCTCAACAGCTACTTACATGTTTGTGCTGAATGAGAAAGCTCCGCACTTGCAGGCCATTAAAAAAACACACTGAATGAGATCCAGGCAGTATGGAGGTAGCATTAAAAAGTCTGCATTCATTGGTCAACTTTGGTTTACAAACACAAATCTTCTGTGCAAATGTACTGACCAAGTGCAAATCACTGCATTATTATCTTGACCCAAGAATATTGTTATCACAGTAAAAAGTGTAATATACTTTACTCACTTTATCTCCTCTTCCAATGAAGGAAGTCTTTCCGGCTAGACCCAAACAGATTGCACAAACTATGCTCGATTTCCCTGTACCATTAGCTCCCACAATCATGTTTAAATTTGGTCCTGGATACACCTCACAGAAGTCATAGGTTCTGAAAAACAACAGTTAAATAAACTATTGAGCTGTACTTGAGAAATTGTTAAAAACATGCCTATGCAATAATATGGTTTCCCATACAGGTGTATTACAACTTTTCTCCCTTTCTTTCTCTCTCGCTAAGGCAACCAACAGGGCCAATGAATTATCAAAACATTTTAAAAGGATAATTTCTCATTTCCATGCTGTTTATAAAGTATGCATCTATTGCATTTCGCAATGTACTAGCAATTTCTTTTGGAAACACATTTAGTGTATTCACCCATTTATGACAAATACTGTACAGCTTACGTGTATAACGTGACAGAAGGATTGTGTCAGGGAAGGAGAAAAGAAAACCCATGAACAACATCGATAGACCCAATCCTCGTGTAACAAACACCACTACAATTCTGACTGCACGTTGATTTTCAGAGTATGCACACCATCACATTACACTCCCAGCGTGCAAATGATATGCTGTGCTTTGTTATTAGACCCTTGTGTTACCACCACTTCAACGTATGGTATCAGTACATGGGCAATAAAAACAGAATCTTTATTTATGTTTAAAGTGTTCGTAAATTGTCAGGGTTTTTTTTTTTGTTTTGTTTTGTTTTGTTTTTTTTAATCAAATGTTCTATCGGCCTGGCAGGATGTAAAACAAAACAATGAAGGCAATCTTAACACAACATATTCAAAACTCGTGGTACGTCAATGAATGCTTTCTGACTATGCATAAATTCATAAGACAATCACAAACTATTCTTTGTTTTAACGTTAGGGCAATATAAATATAGTACAGCATCCTACTACCCCACTGCTTCAGAACTTCGGGTAGGTGATGAAGTTGTCTGTCGTAGTTATATCGGTACTTACAGGAAGTTGTACATTTTAATCCGAACTATGGATCCTTCCACAAACTGCAGATTGTGTGTGCTATCTTCGGGTCCAGCCTCATTAGCATGTGGTCTCATTAAAGCATTTTCATTGTTATTGTTTATATTAGTGAGTTCGGAGCTGATGATTCGCTTCCTTTTTGCTATAGCCGCCATATTGAACAAGTGGGTCGAACAAGGGGGAAGGGGGCGTGTGTTATTGCTCTGTTTAACGCGTCGGTAGGAGAGTCGGGTCTGTTTTGCATTTCTACGGAAGGCCATCCGGGTCAAAAATGCTTTATGTAGAAAGCGTTTCAAATATTTAGTACAAGTTATAATTTAATTTTAGTACGTGTTGTAATTCTAACTATTACACCTACTAATTTGTCCAATCGGATTGCTGAAAATGAAATAAGAATAAATCAATTAAAAAAAAAAAACAGTACGCGTAATAAATTATCCAATTAAAAGTCACCTTACATCTGCCATTTCCGCCAAATTCAAACCTGGTGGCGTTTTCATGGCAAATTTCGCCCACCACCCCGCCCCCCGCCGAGTCATGTGACATGTCAGCGTTCTGTTGCTATGCGCGTCACTGCTTTTGCTCCACTGGTCTTGAGACTGACAGTTGGAGTTCATTGACGCCGTTATACAATTGTGATCAGATAATTTATCTTTTTACAATACAAATTTTTAATACGGTGTTTTTGCCCCCTCAGAAAACTACATTTATCAATTGATATGGATCACTTGAGTAGTATATCGCTACCTCAGCACTGGTGAGTATCCTGAAAAAGCTACCAAAGTTATTGAAGCCGTCCTGTATTTTTGAAGACGTACATAGACATTTAAATAAATGATAAACGTGTGCGTGTGCAATATATATATATATATATATATATATATATATATATATATATATATATATATATATATATATATATATATATATATATGTGTGTGTATTCTTTAGATGTTTAGGTGTGGTTTAATACGGTTCACAATATGACCATCGAACTAGACATAATGTAGTAGAACTAATGGACAGCAATATAAAACAATATGAAATGTACATCGACTCAGTGACCCATATTGAAAAAATGAAATTAAGTGACGGGAGTACAGATTCTTGGGCTACAGAGGCATAAGTTCTGGCAGCTGTAGACCTCCTAAATAGGCCCATACACGTATACATAGACTTAAAGAATAAGGACTGTTTTAAATACGAAGGCACAATAGAAGCTATTAAAAATAAGAACGATCCAATTAATCTTTTGTACAACAATAACCATTTCTCAGTTACTGTATTTAAAGACAATGAAACCGGAAGAAAATCTGAATACTATGGCATAATTAAGAAAGATAATCAAAATAAATCTAAAACAGTAAAAAATAACCCAGAACAAAATAAATAATAAAATGCAAACTAGAGAATTAAACATGACTAAGACAGAGAATTCAAAACAGAAAGATAGGCGACCCAAAAATAGAAATGGTACCAAATACACAAAAGATAAGACAGAAGACATAGTATTTAATTTATCAAGTAAAACTTTAACCACATCCCAAAAGGCAGTACTGAGTAAAGGACTTAAGTTTATACCGACTAAAAGATACATTGATAAAGATAAACTCGTCACTGAATTAAAGGAGTAGGAGAGACACATGAAATTAGCGAAATATTTTTTCAATGAAAATATCTCAGATTCAGAGGGTAATTATGAGCATGGGATTAAAGTTAATAGTACAAGCACATGGACTCCTCCGGATGGAAGATATAAATGGTTAGATATGTATATTGAAGTAGTTAAACAAGAAATAATAGTAGGACTAAAGAAAAGATGTAAACTTAATTTAACCAATATTGAAGAACAAGCTATGACTGAGTTGTTAAATGATGATGATAAAGTGATAAGACCAGCAGATAAAGGCTCAGGAATAGTGATCGTGAACACAGATGACTATATGAAATCTGTAGAATGTGAATTAAATAATAGATACATATGAATGCTTTTATAAGCAGCATGAGTTCGGATACAAGCTTGACTTTCTTTACAGCATTTTTTCACACCTGCCTAAATCATTTGCACAGTACTGTATATATATACATTACTGTGCAAAAGTTTTAGGCAGGTGTGAAAAAATGCTGTAAAGTAAGAATGCTTTCAAAAATAGACATGTTAATAGGTTATATTTATCAATTAACTAAATGCAAAGTGAGTGAACAGAAGAAAAATCTAAATCAAATCCATATTTGGTGTGACCACCCTTTGCCTTCAAAACAGCATCAAGCATCAATTCTTCTAGGTACACTTGCACACAGTTTTTGAAGGAACTCGGCAGGTAGGTTGGCCCAAACATCTTGGAGAACTAACCACAGTTCTTCTGTGGATTTAGGCAGCCTCAGTTGCTTCTCTCTCTTCATGTAATCCCAGACAGACTTCGATGATGTTGAGATCAGGGCTCTGTGGGGCCATACCATCACTTCAGGACTCCTTGTTCTTCTTTACGCTGAAGATAGTTCTTAATGACTTTCGCTGTATGTTTGGGGTCGTTGTCATGCTGCAGAATAAATTTGGGGCCAATCAGATGCCTCCCTGATGGTATTGCATGATGGATAAGTATCTGCCTGTACTTCTCAGCATTGAGGAGACCATTAATTCTGACCAAATCCCCAACTCCATTTGCAGAAATGCAGCCCCAAACTTGCAAGGAACCTCCACCATGCTTCACTGTTGCCAGCAGACACTTATTCATTATACGCTCTCCAGCCCTTGGCGAACAAACTGCCTTCTGCTACAGCCAAATATTTCAAATTTTGACTCATCAGTCCAGAGCACCTGCTGCCATTTTTCTGCACCCCAGTTCCTGTGTTTTCGTGCATAGTTGAGTCGCTGGCCTTGTTTCCACGCCGAGGTATGGCTTTTGGCATAAGTCTTCCATGAAGGCCACTTCTGACCAGACTTCTCCGGACAGTAGATGTGTGTACCAGGGTCCCACTGTTTTCTGCCAGTTCCGATTGCGAAGGGAAGTAAGCATGATGTGTCTTTCATCTGCTGCAGTAAGTTTCCTTGGCCGACCACTGCGTCTACGGTCCTCAACGTTGCCCGTTTCTTTGTGCTTCTTCAAAAGAGCTTGGACAGCACATCTGGAAACCCCTGTCTGCCTTGAAATTTCTGCCTGGGAGAGACCTTGCTGATGCAGTATAACTACCTTGTGTCTTGTTGCTGTGCTCAGTCTTGCCATGGTGTATGACTTTTGACAGTAAACTGTCTTCAGCAACCTCACCTTGTTAGCTGAGTTTGGCTGTTCCTCACCCAGTTTTATTCCTCCTACACAGCTGTTTCTGTTTCAGTTAATGATTGTGTTTCAACCTACATATTGAATTGATGATCATTAGCACCTGTTTGGTATAATTGTTTAATCATACACCTGACTATATGCCTACAAAATCCCTGACTTTGTGCAAGTGTACCTAGAAGAATTGATGCTGTTTTGAAGGCAAAGGGTGGTCACACCAAATATGGATTTGATTTAGATTTTTCTTCTGTTCACTCACTTTGCATTTAGTTAATTGATAAATATAATCTATTAACATATCTATTTTTGAAAGCATTCTTACTTTACAGCATTTTTTCACACCTGCCTAAAACTTTTGCACAGTATATATATATATATATATAAAGTTTGAGAAAAAGGAAAACTGTTGTGTACCAAAATGATCAAAAAGAGAAAAGGATATTTCAGGTACTTAAAAAGGTAGAATAATTGATTACAAATCAATTATCAGGACGTTTCGGACTACAAGTTCTTCATCGGCTGAATACAAAAAAAACAGTGCTTTAAGAAGTTGATAAAAAAACAAACAAGTAGTCTTTTAAACAAAATTCCAGAATGTTGATGATGATGATGATCTCAGAATACAATGTTCATTCCAAATGGCTCCAAAGTGACTAGTTTGAAAATAAGTTCACATTCTTTTTTTTTTCCTGACAGCATTAGTTCCATAGCATTGAACCATCCCACAAATTGTGATGTCTTATTTGTTTATTTAGCAGACGCCTTTATCCAAGGCGACTTAGAGACTAGGGTGTGTGAACTATGCATCAGCTGCAGAGTCACTTACAACTACGTCTCACCAAAAAGACGGAGCACAAGGAGGTTAAGTGACTTGCTCAGGGTCACACAATGAGTCTGTGGCTGAGGTGGGATTTGAACTGGGGACCTCCTGGTTATAAGCCTGATGTCTTCTATAGTGTGGTCATTTCTGTTAAAATGTCTGGCGACAGGAAAGATAGAGGTGTTAATTCGTATACTTCTCAGATGTTCCACGAAGCGATCAGCCAAGCGTTGTTTTGTTTCACCAATATATAGCTTGTTACATTGATGCAGCCAATGCAATATACTATTCCTTTACTAATGCAAGTAAAAGTATCATGGATAGTAAATGAGGATTTTGCTCCCTTAACTACTGTGTTGCTGTGAATGTATTTACAAGTAGCACAGCGTGACCTATTGCATGGAAACGTACCCTTAAGACCAGATTGGGTCGAATGTTACTGTGGACCAGATGCTCTCTTAGATGTTTGTCTCTTCTGTATGACATTAGAGGACGGTTATTGAAAATAGGAGCTGTAGAAGGATCATCTTGAAGAATGCTAACATTTCTTTGTATGATGTGTTGTACTTTTTTGGTCATAGGATGATAAGTAAGAACAAGGGGAATACAATTGTTGGTATTCTGTGTTTTGGTTTTGTACAAGGTATCCTTTCTGTTTATTGTCGATACACTTAACTCAGCTTCTCTAGTTTCTGGAAAACCACAGTTTCTGAAAAATGCACACATGCCATTTGTTTTATTCAAAAAATCTCTATCATTACTGCAAATGCATCTCAGTCTTAGTAATTGGGAGTATGGAATGGAGTTACGACAAGCTTTGGGATGTGAGGAGTCGTATCTTAGATATGAATGAGAGTCTGTTTCTTTGTAGAAAATTGTAGTATTGATGGTACAGTTAGAAACCATGATGGTAATGTCTAAGAAAGAAATTTGTTTAGAAATGTTCTATGTATACTTTAGAGCTGGAAGAGACTGGTCAATAAAATGTATGAAATCCATTAAATCTTCATTAGTGTTATCTGAGATGCCAAATATGTCGTCAATTTATCTAAGATATAACATTGGTGTATGGCCCTTGTACTGTTGAAAAACTTTATTTTCAATCCATCCCATAAAAAGCCAATAAAGGACGTGTAGTCCGAAACGTCCTGATAATTGATTTGTAATCAATTATTCTACCTTTTTAAGTACCTGAAATATCCTTTTCTCTTTTTTTTCTTTCTATATATATACACACACACACCCCCCCACACACACACGGTATTTGGAATTTTTAAATAACTAATAGCAGAAATGTTTGTACCAGAAAACAGAATTTGTATTAAAGAAGAAAGAAAAAATAATAAATAACTGGCTGGTCAATACGTGGAGACCTGTCATAACCTGAGGGACAAACCATGAACACTTCACACTAGAGACGGAAAAGAGATAGAGGGAGGGAGAGATTCTGTTTAATATAGTGGGAGGGAGGGGAGGGGGGTACTGTTTAATATAGAGGGGAGGGAGGGATTCTGTTTACTATAGAGGGAGGGAGGGGGTACTGTTTAATATACTGTTTAGCATATATATATATATATATATATATATATATATATATATATATATATATATATATATATATATATATATATAATGTAACTTAGGAGTCTAAGAAATGACCATTATAATGGGCAGAGACCGTTTTCCACAACATGTCAGTAGTGTCAGTGGTCTTTAAGGGCTGTATTACAATTAATGCTTTTCTAATTCTTTTGAATAGGTTTTAGCTCATTCTTTTTTAAAACATTAATTTAAAAACCTCCACTCATTGAAGTATTTACTGTAATATTATCTTTCCTTTTGTTTTATCTGTCAGGTAAGTACCTGTATGTCCCTGAGAAGAACGGAGTGTGTCTCCGTAGGGTTGTGACCGATGAAGAGGAGAAGACTGCCAGTCTCAATGAAGTTCACGCAGGACACTTTGGGATCAAGAGAATGATGGGGAAAATCAATCAGCGATTTTACTGGAAAGGGATTGTTAAGGACATGGAGCAATGGGTACTTTTTTTTTTTTTTTAAACCTAAATTTTTTGCTTCTTGTTGCTTTTCCATTCATGATTTAAGTATTACTTGTTTCATCGTTACTGTTTCCCTTAAGATCCACAATTGTGAAGCATGCCAGAGATTTGAGAGGGTGAAGACTGTTGCCCCAGAACTTAATCCAATCAAAGTTGTTTCTCCATGGTACATGATCGGTGAGTATTACATCATTATACTTTTATAGTGAGGTCAGACAAAGAATGGAAGAACATACGTAATTTAAATGCAGTCTGTAATATGTAGAAAACTAAGAACTTAGTCTGGTAACAAACTTTCTTGTTAGCCAGTTAAAACAGATTGTAAGCATGTGCTTCCAAAACAATCATTTGACAACAGGTTACAGTTTACAGACTAATTAGAGCAAGTTCACATTGTCACATGACATCCATCTGTAATGTGATTAAGTTAACATCCCAATCATCCACAGGGGGGGAAATCTGCTGTATGTTTTGTAGAGATAGGTGCATCAGGACAATTTCCAGTACAAAAAGATATTTTGTTTTTTACTGTGTTTTTTTGTACATTTTATACAAAGCATTCTAGCTTAGTAAATTATACTAACACTAAAATTTGGTAATGCCTGTCAAGCAACATTACCATAATTTACAGCTATTTACATATGTACAGTAGGGCATTGTTAACAAGGCTCATTGTCTTCAGTGTTTATTTTTCATCCCCCCTCCCCTCCTTATTGCCTGACTTGAGTAATGCTTCAATTACAATTTCCATTCCTATTAACTGATATTGGACAATTACATACTATACAAGTTAAGAGTATGAAATGTCCATATGATTTACTGATAACATATGTCACTATAAATTAGCAATGTCATTTTTAGACAGGCAGTCTCTTTAAAGTCCTTTTTTTGTTAAAGTTGTTTTTTTGTTATGCGAGAAGGCACCCCACACCATAGGTCAGGACCTTGACGTGGTGAGGGGGCTTTTTACCAAAGCTGACCTACAGTACAGTGTTTTTTTTTGTTTTTTTGTTTTTTTTACTACTGCTTACGCATTAAGTCCTCGATAGCACTTTACAATGGAAATATGCAATTTGATCATGTACTGATCATGTTTTATTGTGGAGAATACAGAAAATAAAGTTTGTTACATTTTTCAACATGTTGTGCCTTTTTTTGTGAATGTCTTTCTGGTTCTGACTACTACACCCGATACACAACTCACTAAAATGATTTGAGTTCATATTTCTGCTCGCCATGCAGTGCTCTGTTGAGGGTTCACCAGCACTAAGACTGGACAGCTCAGATCTAGATTGACTTCTACTATTGCATTTACACAAATCTGATATCCTGTATGCTTAATTAGTTAAGAGCCTGAATTATACACACTAAAGTCAGGGACAATATGTAGTGGTTAACAATCGCATTGCTTCTAGTTACAAATTTGTACTTTTGAGTGTTCAAAGTTATGGAAGAAACATACTTACTGGCTTCATACTTACCAAATGCATATACAGTATTACTGATAACAAAAGGAATTTTATATCCAAATACTAGAAACAACAACCAATCTGCAGACCTGCTTTGAGAAATGACAGGCTCCATTCCAGGATGATGCCAATTATCTGACACTGTAGAAAGTGGCAACATATACAATGAGGGTGTATTACTTCTTTATTATTATTATTATTATTATTATTATTATTATTATTATTATTATTATTATTATTATTATTATTATTATTATTATTAATGACAAAATGGTTAAGACAAATTTGACCAAACATGACTACCCACAAAAATGTGTAGAAATTATTACCAGACTATACTACTAACTTATTGTTTGTTATAAGCATTTTTATTTGAAAAGTTAAAGTTTTAATATAACGTTTGCGTTACAGTTGTGATCATTTAAGCTGTTCTACTTTATTTGTCTTAATTTTCAAAAGGTATTTATGACAGAACTTAAACCAGCCATATAATATGAAATACAATTCCACTGTTAGATTGCTTATATATAAACATTGATAAATATAAAAAATAAATATAATACGAATAAATGCCAATTAAAAAAAAGCAAACGTAACTTTAAGTAAAATGCCGAGATGTTTTACCCTATCCTCTCTCAGCGTCACGAAACCATCACGTGACTCGTACGCTGACATGTCACATGACTCGGGGGGTGAAATTTGTCATGACAAGGGAGAGAAAGGCGAGAGTAGACAGGATTTAACAAGACGGAGAATATCTAATTGTACAAATACTAGTTCATTTTTGCCTCAGAATTTAATACACTGTATTATTTATTTTCTTTTATAATAGTCTAATAGGTCGATTTGATATATGTATTTTATTGTAGTTTTCGATATTAAACAATATTCTTTCTCAAGAGAATTTTTTTGGACGTACAACATACCAATCGGTTTTTTGTATACTTAAGACGTGTATCTTATTTTACATTTTCTATATAGTAGTAATAATCCTCATCATGTTTTACAGACACGTTTACTGTTGACACCTGCACCTATTATGTATAATATTTAAAGAAGAAGAAAAAAGAAACGCTTTACACACACACACACACACACACACATATATATATATATATATATATATATATATATATATATATATATATATATATATATATATATATACTAATAGAAATAAAAAAAAAAAACAAGACCATATTACTAAACAACTCAGCGAAATTGAGGAGTCAATAAACCAAAATCATTTTTGGGAAAAAAACATTTTGAAAAACTTTACAAAGAAAATCAAACAAATAACAAAAAACTAAAAAATGTAGAATCCTGTCTTAAGGACAATCAGAACCCCCAAGACACCCCAATCACGGCAGAGGAGCTGAATGATAAACTCAAGGTCCTCAAATCAAGAAAAGCAAGTGGGTCTGACAGCATCAATGCTGAGATGCTGAAACACAGCAGCCTTGGGAAGAGGTCAGAGGTCAAGTGGGTAAATAAAAGGAAGATGGTCGCTGGACGTAAGGGAGGCGTGGACCTTGAGTCAATATGTACAGTGCCATGAAAAAGTATTTGCCCCCTGTCTGATTTTCTGCGTTTTTGCTTATTTTTGACCCTGAATGTTATCAAATCTTCAACCAAAACCTAATATTAGATAAAAGGGACCCTGAGTGAACAAATAACACAAAAATTGGATACATATTTCATTTATTTATTAAAGAAAGTAATGCAACACCCAATGCCCCCGTATGAAAAAGTAATCGCCCCCTTAGACTCAATAACTGGTTACGCCACCTTTAGCAGCAATAACTGCAACCAAACGCTTCCTGTGGTTATTGATTAGTCTCTCACAGCACCGTGGAGGAATTTGGCCCACTCCTCCATGCAGAACTGCTTTAACTCAGTGACATTTGTGGGTCTTCAAGCATGAACTGCTCGTTTCAGGTCCTGCCACAACATCTCAATGGGGTTTAGGTCTGGACTTTGACTAGGCCATTCCAAAACTTTAAATTTCTTGTTCTTCAACCATTCTGATGTAGACTTGCTTGTGTGTTTCGGATCATTGTCTTGCTGCATGACCCAGCTGCGTTTCAGCTTCAGCTCACACACGGATGGCCTGACATTCTCCTGTAGAATTCTCTGATACAGAGCAGAATTCATGGTTCCTTCAATGATGGCAAGGCGTCCAGGTCCTGATGCATCAAAGCATCCCCAAACCATGACACTACCACCAGCATGCTTGACCGTTGGTATGAGGTTCTTACTGTGGAATGCAGTGTTTGGTTTTCGCCAGACATAGCGTGGCCCATGTCGGCCAAAAAGTTCCACTTTTGACTCATCTGTCCATAGAACATTGTTCCAGAACTCTTGAGGATCATCCAGGTGCTTTTTGGCAAACTTGAGACGAGCATTCATGTTCATGCTACTCTGCCATGAATCCCATTTTTGCCTAGTATCTTTCTGATGGTGGAGTCATGAACACTGACCTTAGCCGAGGCGAGAGAGGCCTGCAGGTCCATGGATGTTGTTCTAGGGTTCTTTGTGACTTCCTGGATGATTTTGTGCCTTGCTCTTGGAGAGATTTTGGCAGGACAGCCACTCCTGGGAAGATTCACTACTGTCCCAAACATTCTCCATTTGGACAATATGGCTCTGACTGTTGTTCGGTGGAGCCCCAGAGCCTTAGAAATGGCTTTGTAACCCTTTCCAGACTGATAGGCATCAACAACTTTTTTCCGGAGGTCTTCAGGAATTTCTTTTGTTCGCAGCATGATCTGCCTCTTGAACCTGTGTGCTGACAACTTTACTCTGATGGTAAGGGCCAAAGTTAGTCAGATTTATATTGGGCAGGGCTGGCCCAAATCAGGCCTGGTTGTTAACCAAAGTAGTCAAACAGGTGACCCTAATTATCCCTTTAATTGGGGTTGAGTTAACTAGGGGGGGCAATAACTTTTTCACAACTGAAGATTGCATGTTTGATTACCTTGCACATCAAACAAATGAAAGAAACACCAAACTTTGGTGTCATTTTTTCTCTCAGACTCCCTGTATATACTACTACAACCCACAAACAAATCTGACCAAATACAATGTGAAAAATGTGCAAAAATGCAGAAAATCAGACAGGGAGGAAATACTTTTTCACGGCACTGTAGAAGCTGTAGCACGTTTGCGTTTTTGTTGTTTTTAAATATTGCAATCTACTATAACCTCGAACTGTGTTAGTTTTTAGCATGCTTGCACACTGTCTGTGTCTGGATACTGCACTACACACTTTGTTTTGGATTTGTTTACAATATCACCGCACTTGAATATCCAGAGGTATGAATTGTTTTTAAAAGAAAGCCTTACTGTCTATGTGCTGCTGTTTTTATGCAACATGAACAGAACTGAATTACTACTGCTCTGCACACAACACTGCCATAGGAAGTGACTGGAACCCTGATTCTGTAAGTATTGTGATAGTCTGCGGGACAACGCCGCTCGGCGCTGAGACAGTAAGAGTCAGATTGGATTTCTTCCAAAACACCGCACTTCTGATCATGTTTACACCCTACACACCCTAATAAATAAACATGTCCATCAAACTAATAAAGGAAAAATATTTGCCTGTTTTATAGACTTTAAAAAGGCATTTGATTCAATTTGGCATAAAGGACTATTTCTTAAACTTCTTCAAAGTGGTGTAGGGGGTAAAGTATACAACATCATAAAATCGATGAATTCAGAAAATAAGTGTGGTGTGAAAATTGGCAACAAAAGAATAGAATTCTTCACACAAGGGCGCGGGGTGAGACAGGTCTGAGTCCAAGACTGTTCAACATCTACATCAACAAGCTGGCCACAGTGCTGAAGCAGTCTGCAGCCCCTCACCTCACTCTACATGACACTGAAATAAAATACCTTCTCCAAGCAGATGACCTGATCCTGCTGTCGCCCACAGAGCAGGGTCTTCAGCACAGCCTGTCACTGCTAGAGCAGTACTGTCAGACCTGGGCCCTGGCAGTAAACATGAACAACACCAGAGTCATTATATTCCAGAAGAAAGCCAGATCTCAGGGAAATAAGTACCACTTCACTCTGGGCAACACCATCCTAGAGCACACCTCCAGCTACACATACCTGGGTCTGACCATCAGTGCATCAGAGAGCTTTAACCTGGCAGTGAATGCACTAAAGGAGAAAGCATGCAGGGCTTTTTATGCCATAAAGAGTAGGCTCTATAATATAAATCCCCCCGTCAAAATTTGGCTCAATTTTTTTTAAAGTGTGATTCAGCCAATTGCCCTCTATGGCAGTGAAGTCTGGGGTCCAATCACCAACCAGGACTACACAAAATGGGACAAACACCCCACAGAAACCCTGCATGCAGAGTTCTGCAAAAACATCATGAAATTACAAAGAAAAACACCAAACAATGCATGCAGGGCTGAATTAGGTCTTTATCCATTGATTATTAATATCCAAAAAAGAGCATTAAAATACAAGATTAATCTAAAAAATAGTGACCCAAACTCACTCCATCATAAAACCCTGCAATACCAAGAGCTCAGCCTAGAAAAGAGTCCCTTCAGCCAGCTGGTCCTGAAGCTCACCGAGCTGAGCAACACTGACATCAGTCAGCTTCAGGACAGCACTGCAAAATCAATTCCAATTAGTGTAAATCAAATTATAAAACATGTGAAACACTCCTATCTCGACCATTTCAATATAAACACTAAAACACAAAACAAACTAGAGTGCTATCGGACCCTAAATAGAAATTACACCCTGGCAGAATACCTGGTAACTGTCAGAAACACAAAGTAGAGGCAGATCCTGACCAAATACCGGCTCGGTGACCACAACCTGGCCATTGAAAAAGGCCGACAGGCAAACCTGGCTGGCCACGGGGAACAGACGCTGTGGTCACTGTGAGACAGGAGAGGTCGAGACAGAGATTCACTTCCTAACACACTGAAAAATATAAAAACATAAGGGACATTTTCTTCCCCTTTCCTAAATGACCGACTTCCACCTACCTTACGGAATAAATTGTTGTGCCATTTAGTTAAGAGTACTTTGTTCCTTTTACACAGTTCCCTCACAGGTCGAGAGGGAGATCTAACACCAAGAATCATTCGATCTCTGTCACACCAGCCCACCAAGTACAATTCGGCGTATGCAACTCAACAGCGGGGAGCAGCAGAGCTGGGTCCCGGTGGAGGAATCGCGCTTGTATTTTTTTTTTTTCAACTGCAAGGTAGAAAAATAAAACCACACATACACACACTGAACTGAATTTTTCCGCACCGAGAGGGCAGGCCGAGACAATCCAGCAGAGTCAACTCCTGGGGTCCGGTGGAGGATCACGCGTCTCTTTTTCTTTTTCTTTTTTTTTAAACTGCAAAAGCAGATGAAAACACAAAACAGCGAGCACTGTAGGGTTAGAAAGCAGACTGCAATCGCAAAGCGATGTAGGCTGTTGAAAAGAATACCGAGTACCATGCAGCAATGTGAGCTCTTGCACTAGCTCTGTAGCAGTGGGCACCAAGCACCATGTGCACCGTGTGCACCATACGCACCGTGTGGTGCAGCACTGTGAGTTCATGCACTAGCGCTGTAGCAGTGGGCCAAGCACCGTGTGCACTCCGCGCACCGAGTATCGTGCAGCGTTGTGTCTGTACACTGACGCTGTAGCGCTGGGCACCGTGTGCCATAAGCAATAAGCACCTTGCGCACCGAGATACCAAAGTACCAAGGGCTATGCATGCACCGTGGTACCAAAGCACTGGGGGGCAGCTATGCAATTGTGCCTACCTTAACTGCACGGTCACACACCTGGTCAACGCGTAGCATGCACCAGGGGGACACAAGGGCCAAAGCCGCGGTGGGCGAGTTGAAGCAGACTGCAAAAAACCACGGTAGAATAGATAGATAGGGGAGAGCACACTGTTTGTTTACAAGGCCCGACTCACCCAGGTGGGCCGGCCTACGCAGCCGGTGAGGTCTACTCGACAGCGCGGTTGCGGCAAGGCCTAGCTCCGTGGAGGAACTGTGTACTCTCAAGAAAGAAATAGACAACCACCTCACAGGCAGTCGCTCACACACGACAGACAGATAACAAAGAGCAGCCTACCACACAAGTGAGGAGGCTGCTGAAAGACAGAAAGGTGAAAGGCTCAGTCTTTTCAAAGTCGTTGATTCCGGGAAAGCGGCAAGGCACGAATGCAAGGGAAATACAATCGACTCGATTTGACTCGAGAAGCTCTTTTCTATCAACAAGCTCAGCTAGTCATAGAGGTCTTACCTTACCATCTTGAAAAGGAAAAAGAGGAATGGTTTACTCAGGATGACGATTTTAATCCCTCGGTGGGCGGGACCGAGTGCGTCATCCCAGGAAGGGGCCTATTGGCAGCTCTGGTATAGAGAGCTCAGAGATACTTACCCAATGGGCAGACATATCCTATACATAATGTTCGTTGGTGGTCGTCTTCGAATTGAAAGGGAACCCATGACTACAGTATTTTGGTTTTAACGCGGGTTATTTATTTTATTAAACTGTGCTCTCCCTTGGCTTATATTACGACTTGTGCCAGGGTGAGCTTGTGTACTTTTTCTAGTTTTGCTGCAGCGTTTTTTTCTTTCACTTTGCACTTCTGTCAGGCGGGTCGGCCTGAGGGGGATGCTACCTGGAAGGAGAGGAAGAGAGGCAGTGATACAGCTATTGTTGGAAGACTGAACGCTTGCGAGTTACTTGCCTGGGCGTGCAGTAAATCCGTTCCTTAAGCAGAGGCTGCTCGGGCCCCGGAGGAGGCCAGTTTGGGAGTGCTGGCCAAAACGTGGGAAGATCACGAAGGGGAGTAGAGTTTCTTTTCATTCTTTTGAAAGTCTGTTTTTGGTTAGTTAGCTACAGAAGAGAAATTTACAAACAAATACTTACCCTCCATTGAGTTGTTCTGTGTGTATTGTTTCAAGGCACTGCTGGGGCAGCCGACGTTGGGAGTACTTACCGGTTACAGTATCCAGGGGGCAGCGGCAACGTGGGCTCGTCTAAGCTACAAGAGAGAGGTGGAGACACGCAGGGGTCAAAGACAGGCCAAAGGGAAGTAAAACAGCTGGACTTTACTAGATGTTGAAAATAAAGCAAACAAAAGTAATAAAGTGTGAAAAGACAACTTAAACCAACTGGATGGTAAACAAAGTGTGGAGATAATGTAAAAGGTGTAAAAGTAAAAACAGAGAGTTAACAAAGGAACGTAACGTGGATATTACAGGTTGATTAAGAAAGGTTAAACCACAAACTTGGGTTTAAAAAGAATCAATGTTATGTTGGGTTGGAAAAGGTATGTTATTATATCGGAAAGGGTATATAGAGGCATTAAGACCCGATACTACTCCAGTGTAGGTTACTTGTTTAATTATGTAATTGTCTGGGAGTTAAAAGAGTGGTAAGGTTGATAAGGTAGGGGGGAGGGGAATGTGAGGAGGAGTTGCTGAGAGCATGAGTGGAGTTGGTTGTACAGAAAGAAACCAAAGTAAGGAAAACTAAATAAGTTACCTGTGTCTGTAAATCGATGTAAACAGTAGTAGCCTGTCCCTGTTTAGAGAGGGACGATTTAAGTGTTTAGTTAGACCCAAAAAAGGGTTTAGGCTTTTCTTTTGTTTTTGTTTTCAAATAAAGCCACACCCCGGCGTGTTTCATTCCAAGTACTGTTTTCCTGGGAATTATTCTTATATACTACACACAACAAGGTCCTGAAAGACAGCAGTAAAATTATTTACTATATACACTACCGTTCAAAAGTTTGGGGTCACTTAGAAATATCCTTCTTTTCCATGAAAACATACATGAAATGAGTTTGAATAGGAAATATAGCAAAATGAATAGGAAATATAGTCATTGACAAGGTTAGAAATAATGATTTTTAATTGAAATAATAATTGTGTCCTTCAAACTTTGCTTTCGTCAAAGAATCCTCCATTTGCAGCAATTACAGCCTTGCAGACCTTTGGCATTCTAGTTGTCAATTTGTTGAGGTAATCTGAAAAGATTTCACCCCATGCTTCCTGAAGCACCTCCCACAAGTTGGATTGGCTTGATGGGCACTTCTTACGTACCATACGGTCAAGCTGCTCCCACAACAGCTCAATAGGGTTGAGATCCGGTGACTGTGCTGGCCACTCCATTATAGACAGAATACCAGCTGACTGCTTCTTCCCTAAATAGTTCTTGCATAGTTTGGAGCTATGCTTTGGGTCATTGTCCTGTTGTAGGAGGAAATTGGCTCCAATCAGGCGCCGTCCACAGGGTATGGCATGGCGTTGCAAAATGGAGTGATAGCCTTCCTTCTTCAAGATCCCTTTTACCCTGTACAAATCTCCCACTTTACCACCACCAAAGCACCCCCAGACCATCACATTGCCTCCACCACGCTTGACAGATGGCTTCAAGCACTCCTCCAGCATCTTTTCATTTGGTCTGCGTCTCACGAATGTTCTTCTTTGTGATCCGAACACCTCAAACTTAGATTCGTCTGTCCATAACACTTTTTCCAATCTTCCTCTGTCCAGTGTCTGTGTTCTTTTGCCCATCTTAATCTTTTCTTTTTATTGGCCAGTCTGAGATATGGCTTTTCTTTGCAACTCTGCCTAGAAGGCCAGCATCCCGAGTCGCCTCTTCACTGTTAACGTTGAGACTGGTGTTTTGCGGGTACTATTTAATGAAGCTGCCAGTTGAGGACCTGTGAGGCGTCTGTTTCTCAAACTAGACACTCTAATGTATTTGTCCTCTTGCTCAGTTGTGCACCGGGGCCTCCCACTCCTCTTTCTATTCGGTTAGAGCCAGTTTGCGCTGTTCTGTGAAGGGAGTAGTACACAGCGTTGTACGAGATCTTCAGTTTCTTGGCAATTTCTCGCATGGAATAGCCTTCATTTCTCAGAACAAGAATAGACTGAATAGTTTCAGAAGAAAGTTCTTTGTTTCTGGCCATTTTGAGCCTGTAATCGAACCCACAATTGCTGATGCTCCAGATACTCAACTAGTCTGAAGAAGGCCAGTTTTATTGCTTCTTTAATCAGCACAACAGTTTTCAGCTGTGCTAACATAATTACAAAAGGGTTTTCTTTTAAAATTATAAACTTGGATTAGCAAACACAACGTGCCATTGGAACACAGGACTGATGGTTGCTGATAATGGGCCTCTGTACGCCTATGTAGATATTCCATTACAAATCAGCCGTTTCCAGCTACAATAGTCATTTACAACATTAACAATGTCTACACTGTATTTCTGATCAATTTGATGTTATTTTAATTGACAAAAAATTTGCTTTTCTTTCGAAAACAAGGAAATTTCTATGTGACCCCTTCTTCTTTTTCTTCGCATTTTCCCACTTATGTGGGGTCTGCTTGTTTGCACCGATTTTTCCACTTCGTACGGTCTGCGGCGTCTCGGCAGGTGACTTTTGCGAGGCGCATGTAGCCTTTCAGCCGATCCAGCCAGCGCGTAAATGGTCATCCACGGGGCCGGCGGCCTTCCACATTCAATTCGAGGGCGGTCTTTGCCATTGATGTGTCATTGCTGCGGAGCACGTGTCCATACCATCGCAGGCGCGATTCCCTCATTTTCTCAGTGATTGGGGCGACTTTGAGTGTTTTTTGCACCTCTTCATTCATGACATGGTCTAGTCTTGTCAAGTCGAGGGTCCATCGCAGCATCTTCATTTCCATCGTATGGAGTGTCTGTTCATGTTTCTTTGTCGTTGGCCAGCATTCAGTTCCGTATAGGGCCACTGGTCTGACCACTGAGCGGTAGGCTTTGGATTTTAGGCGCAAAGGGATCTTCTTGTCACACAGTACTCCAGTGATCTGCCGCCATTTCATCCAAGCGGCGCTGACTCGCGTCTTGGCGTCTTGGAGGGTAGTGCAGTCGGAGTTGACACATGAGCCTAGGTACTTGAACTGGGTCACTTTGTTCAGTTGGACCCCACCAGCTGCGATTGTGCCATCGGTTTGATCACCGCATTCCAGGTACTCCGTCTTCTTGATGTTCAGTTTCATCCCGAATCGTTCAAGGCGCATCTTCCACTCCTGTACTTGCTGTTCGAGGCCGTGTCACGTTTCACTTGCTATCATAACATCGTCGGCATACAATAGCGTCCATGGATGCCTCATTTGGATATCTTTGGTCACCGTATCCATGCAAAGTATGAAGAGCAGAGGAGACAAGGCTGAGCCTTGGTGGACACCAACATTGATCGGGAAGGTGTCTGAGGTTCCAGCTGCGCAACGTACTGAGCTAGTGGCCTTTTGGTTCAGGAGCTTTGTCCAGCTGACATAGGCTTCAGGGACATGGTGCTGTCGCAGCGCCAGCCAGATGAGATCGTGCGGTACCCTGTTGAATGCCTTTTCCAGGTCGAGAAATGCCATGTGGATCGTTTTTCTCTTCTCGTGGTGCCTTTCCATCAGTAGGCGGGCTGCGTGTATGGCGTCTGTTGTTCCGCAGTTTTTCACAAAGCCACATTGGTTTGGCGAGATATCGACGATGGTTCTTAGTCGTGCGTCCAGCACACGCTCGAAAATCTTCATTGTATGGCACAGCAGCCGGATCGGCCTGTAATTGGAGCAGTCGTTAACGTCGCCTTTACCTTTCCAAATTGGCACTATGATGCTGGTTTGCCACGTTTCCGGGGGTGCCTTTTCCTCGATGATCTTGTTGAAGAGGTCCACGAGCCATGCTGCTCCTTGTGCTCCAAGGAGCTTCCATACTTCGGCTGGGATGTCGTCCGGGCCAGTTGCTTTGCCACTTTTCATCTTGTTGATGGCGGTGATTACTTCTGCGATTGTGATTGTGTGTACTGGGCCGGAGATGGTATCGGCTGCTGGTAGTGGAGGATGCGGAAATTCCTTGTTGCATATTTTCTCGAAGTAGTCCTTCCAGCGCGGAGGATGTCTTTTGGCTTCTGCAGCATCTGCCCATTTTCATCTTTGATGTTGATGGCGTGTCCTAGGTCTTGTGTGGCGGGTCGGCGTCTTGGCGAGTTTGTAGATCTTGTTTGCCTCACCAGGCGTGTCCAGTTGTTCATAGAGGTCCTGGTAGTGCGCCGCCTTTGCAGTCGCCACGGTTAAACTGCGGTGGATTTCAGTGGGCGGTATCGTACAAGATCGTCTGGGCATTTTGTCTGCCGCCAGGTCTTGTAGGAGTCCTTTTTTGCCTTGGTTGCCTGCTGCACATCGTCGCTCCACCACCAGGTCTGTTTGTCGATAAAGTGCCGGTTTGGTTTTGTGGATCCCAGGGTGGTTGCGGCGCATGTCTTGACGCGTTCAGCTAGGTCGTTCCAATCTTCGCCGACTGTTGATCTTGGATTGGGCACCAATGGTCCTAGTGCCGTCTTCACGACAGCTCGATGTTCTGGTAATTTCCACCATTTGATGCGTTCAATCTTGGTGGTTGGTCGCGCCGGGGTTCGGACTAGGCGGACTTTAGCATCCAACACCAGTAGCCGATGTTGTGGGGCGATGCTGTCGTACGGGATCACTTTGGTGTCGGTGACCATTTTGAGGTCTCGTCGTCTCACCACCCAGTAGTCGATCTGAGATACTGTGACTATGAGATACTATGGCTACTATGACTATTCATGAGATACGCCTTTTTTTTTTTTTTTTTATCGGCTTGTCTCGGCTCCTTCGTTCCCCACTCGGCCATTTAATGGTTTTCTCGGCTTTTCCGTTGAAAAACCGACTTTTGGCGTTTTTGCGTTTTAAAATGATGTCGGACAGGGTCCGACAAAGGACCTAGTGGGAATAATTGCAATGTCGGACCCAGTCCGACAATGGACCGCAAGGTTAACCAGCTCCGTCCTTGAGCGGTAGCCAGCGCCCATTTCTCAGCGTCCGGCGAAGGCGCTGCGCGTCGCCTCGCGGGGACGCTCTAGCATTTCCGTATGTCGTTGAGTTGTCGTGTGCATTTTGGCGCAACAAGGAATTTTCTTCAGCCGGCTTGTTGCACGGCCTGTCGCTGAAGTCCCTCCTCCTTTCGCAAACGGGCTTGGGACCGTCTATGGCGGAGTTATATATATATACTGTATATATATATATATATATATAGCTCAAAGAGTAAATAATAATAATATGTAGTCATAGAGGTCTATGACTCTATGGGTATACTACTCCTGGGTATATATATATATATATATATATATATATATATATATATATATATATATATATATATATATATATATATATATATATAAATAAAGAAAACTTAAACCCCTTGAATTGTTGAAGATAAATGAGTTTGCTATAGGTTTTACTTCAGTACCACATGTTCCAAAATGTTATTGCAATGTTAAACTGAAAACAGGTGGTTCCTAACTCAATATAATGAATTGAATGGTAAACTAAGGAAGAATATATTAATGTATTAAACACAATAAAATACAACATGGACATGGAGGTCTGCTGCTTTAGGCACATCACTGGCCTACTTTTAATGTAATTGCAAGAATCGATCAGTAGATGGCAGTAGTTTAGAGGAAGTTCTCAGTACAGTATTATAAAGAATTTTAAGAAGTGTAAAGTACTGCATATTATTAGACACATACACAGGATACAAATACACAGTAAGTGGTGTTGATATTGCACTGGAAGACTCCCAAAGGGGACGTTTTCAATAACATTCTTCCAGGGGGTTAGGGTTCATCCCAGGACAGGTTAAAGTTAAATATATTTAGTTTAGAAAAAGAAAAAAAAAACATGTGGGGAATGTTTACCAGGTGATGTAACAGCTAAAACACTGGGATCAAAAAACATATAGACATATTCCTGGAACAAATGCTTTGCTGGCAAAGGGGCAAGCTTTCAAAGGGATATTCTCACTCCCAACATTTCTTACCATCCAGAGCGTAGTGGAGGTGGTTGAATGCACACAATGACTGTTGGGTTCAGTTTATCTGAACAGTAGCAAATATTATATTGCCCTCCATGTAGCAAAGCCATGTAGCAAAGTGGTTAACTGTGTGTAGGTGAAGGTAATGCAGCAGTGATTAATAAACAGACAGACAACAATAATCCAGGTGCAAATCCAATGGCCTGATGGCAAAACAGTAAATAATAACAATGGTAATGAAGCAATACAGCAGCGTGTATTGCTTATTTGTAATCCGTGGGTTTGCCCCGAAATAATAACAGTCCCGTTTTAATTCACCCACACGTAACACATACACAAACACAAACACCAGTCCACAGTGCGTGCTCTAGTGCTCGTGGTGAAAATACAGTTCTTGAGTGCAAACAAAGTGTAGTGTTGTCCAGGCTAGTGCTGGCCTTAAGCGACAGCTCCTGGATCGTTTCAGCCGTCTAAATAATAACCAACAGTATTCTTTTAGACAAGACAATAAACAAACAAAACACTCACAATTTTACAGCACAGTTTCTTTTTGGTTAATCCCGTTCTAACCATTCACAAAGGAACAGATCACGTCACTACGTCCCCTTTTTATAATGTCACCCCTGACCCCTTGGTCAACGAGCGCATCCGCTCCTCCAATCCGCAGATGCCACTCCAATTCCCGTCTGGGTCATTGAGTTTGTGTACTGTAGCTCCGCCTCCTTTCTAGATGGCCGACTTCCACCTAACCCTGGGAATAAACTGTTGTGCCATTTAGTCCAGGGTACTCTGTTCCCTTTACACAGTGCCCTCGCAGTTCGGGAGGGAGATCTAACACCAAGAATCATTCGATCTCTGTCACAAGCCACCATTTAAATATTAAGACATTAATATTATTTCTTAATTCAGCACAATTAAGCGTTTTAAAAGCTATGGGTGAAAATATCTTAAAAAAAGAAACATACTGTAGCATTGAGTGGAAATGAAGGCAGACTCACACCGGGTTTTCAGGTTCTCAAACGCAGCGGTTTATTAAGCCAGCACTCAGCACTTAACTAGTAAAGTGTGCTGCTTTACCACCCAGTAGTACAGCGAAGTGACAAATAAGAAGAGAAAAGAAAAGAAAAGAAAGTCCAAAGCACACAGTTAGCTACAGTCAACTAAGTGCAGTCTCTGGTTTCTTTCTTGGATCTCTTAGCCCTGCTTCTCTCTAGCTCTCTTTTGCTGTTTCTTCTCCAATTCTCTCTGTGATCTTGTGACGGAGCGAGAGGATCGGAGCTGCAAATCTACCTCCCGATCCAAGAGGGCACTAAGCAGAGGTACTCGCACACCTGTACCGAGAGTGCAGGGTGGAATGACCATATTAGGGGACGAGATCATTGTGTTGCATTAGGCAACTGGCAGGTGTGTTTAATCACACTAATCATGGGGTTGAGTCTCCTGGTATATAAGGGCAGTCATTCTGTGGGTGCAGGGCCTTTGTGGAAGACTGTGTGTGTGTGTGTGTGTGTGTTGGTTTTGTGGATGTGTTTTTTTTCTCATTTGCTTAGGACCGGAGGACTGAAAAGCTGCCACAATACTGCCAGCATCAACACTTCCACCACCCTACACCTGCACTCAAAGACCGGACAAGCACCACACCACAATTGGGCTGAGAGGGACTCACCCGATTGAGAACTTTACTTTGCTTTTTGTTTATTGACTTTGTTTCCTGTTGGGGCTGAACACCGGATATTAAAGTCCAACCTTGTCTACCACACCGTCACAGTTCTTCAGCTCTCTTTCGTCTCACACCACACTGTTTGTCTTATCCCTCTGTCCAAGCCACGCCCCCGATGCACCAGCCACCAATCCCAAGCATGCACGACTTCCCGCTCTTGATCTCTTGATTGTTGCAACATCTTATCACCTGATTTGTGACAACAATGTTGCAACCGGGTCCTGCTGAGGCAGCAAGCTGAGCTTCTGATTGCTGGCAATTCTCCCGTCTCTGACGTCCTTGAGCAACTGCTACAGTTGAACCTTTGACTCTGGGTCACAGAACCTTCCCGAACACGGTTACATCAGACCCAGGGTTGTTACAATACTTTTAAAGACAAACTAAAGCCAGATTTGCATGGGACTTAAAATCATCACATAAACAGGTGTTTTCGGATTTTTTACCGACATCGGTGAAATTTAGTCCTGTGTGAACTGTCCGTTTCTTTTTATCCCAGATAATTTTCTCAGAGGTGCTCTAATTTTTTTGAAAGGACATATTTTTTTTAAAGGACATTGTAAAATTTCAGACTCAGGTGTCCTATGTTTTTTTACTTCCCTGCAAATTGACCTTGTCAGAGTTATGTTACAATTGATACACTATTTCTGGGGTATTCACCAGACTTTACAATAATTCATAATATAATATTAAAATTGGTATGATCTGTCCTAAGATTCTACAGTTCAGTAAAATGCACTGATTTTTATTTCTGTGCGAATCATACATAGTCAATACATTTTTATTCAATTGAATAAACCCCCTAATATAATTTCCAACAATTTCTATGAACTTTTTTGTAAACCATGTCCTTTGCTTCTACACTAGGTGGCAGCAGGAGACAGAGTGATCTCTCTAAACAGAAATGCCAGATTGCATGGCTACACCTTGTGATCTGAGGTTTTTTATAAAAAGGTTTGTTTGAGAAAATCATGGAAAAAAACAACAAAAAAACCCCAATAACAACAATGTGGTGTTTACCATATTCCTTTGAATTTAAGACGCCCTTGAATGGCACAGCCCAAATTTCCCACCCTCAATTTGAGGAAAAAAATAAAACATCAAATAAATATGCATTTACAAAGATACAACATCAATTATGCATATGGAGGCAGTTTGCGGCCGTCTGCTATCACACAGCATAACAGTTATGTGCTGCTTCTCATTTCCAGTGGTGATTACTCACACCTGTTTTTCTCCCAATTTGTGAACTGTGGTATTGCTTGGCATGTCGAAAAATACGGGGGTATGATCAGCATTTCCAAGCTGGTACTGCTTGTTAGAAACGCTGAAATTGTAAACGTTTCTCTTTGATTTCCTCAGGAAGCTAATGATGCTTCTTTGAAAATGGCTGACTGTATGTCATGGATGATTCGAGATCAGGCACTGATGTCTTTGTTTGTCTTTTCTCGGCAGTCAGTCTCTTTGCTGTTTGTGTACCCGGGTAGTCATGTCTTTTGTTGGCAATTTTAATACACACATCACTACTGTATTCGAATTTAAGACACAGGCTATTTTTGAGAAGCAAAAAAATGTTCGACCTCACAAACACCATAAATGTATAAACTAATAATATTTCCCGTTCTTTGTGTTATTTTGTGTTCAGTAATCAGTATCTCAAAAACGTTAATTTCTTTACATTGAATCCTTATTTCATGACATGCTAGTGACAACATAAGCTTTCACATGTAACACTAACTGTAGGCATTGATAACATTTACATTAATTATACAAAAAAGGATAGATGCCTACAAACTAAAACATGTTTACTGCAGTATATTAAAAACAAAATTGCAATTAAAAAAAATATCACAGAAAGCTTTTATAAAGCACTGTGAGGCGTGAGTAAAATAATGGAATTTCCAGACAGAAAACACATGAAACAAAAAATTATATTATTCTTGTTACACAAAAAAAAAAATTACTGGCATGAGGGAGCGAGTGCTGCATCAAAAAAAACAATATTCTTTCTTGTTTGACTATACACACCTTCCACCTTCTCAGTCCTCTATGGATCGGCCACCGTACATAAAAAAGAAAAACAAAAGTTAACAGAACAAAAACCGCTATGGCACAGACACTCCTTTCTTACTACTACTCCCTCTAGCCTCATAACCCCGTCTGTATTTCAAAGACTCCTCCAGAACACAGTAGTGCGTACCCTGTTGTATGCAAAGCCCTGCCCCAGTAGCTATAATTCACTTGATTCAAGTGACCGGGATCTACATACTCACACTTCTGCCCCTCATAAAGGTGACTTCTGTCACGGTCACGTGATCTTGGTAACAGAAGTCCCGAGTTGGCTGGTGCCTTCTACTGCCGGGAGACCGAACCCCTTTGACTCATCACAAGCACATAACTTAGCTTTCACATGATTGGCAGTATTCTTTGACCACCTCATATTACCTTAAGTAAGATAGTCCAGGATTAGTGGTAATGCAGACTGTAAAACCAGCTGTAAGCATCCAAAGAATAATACTGCATACCACTAAGACCAAATCATTCAGGGTGAAAATTATGATATACAAATTGGTCCCTGTCTTCTTTCTTGATGCTCCTTCATTACCAGGTATGTTAGGAAAAAATGTTAGAGGGAAGAGAAATAGTAAGAGGGAAAGAACCATTATAAACGCAGGAGTATTATAATACTTGTCGAAGCTTTGACCTCATCATAGGGCAGCAGTGTGCAGTAGTGGTTAGGCCTCTGGACTCTGGATTCTTGACCGGAGGGTCGTGGGTTCAGTCCCAGGGGGACACTGCTGCTGTACCCTTGAGCAAGGTACTTTACCTAGACTGCTCCAGTAAAATCCAACTGTATGAATGGATAATTGTATGTAAAAATAATGTGATATCTTGTAACAATTGTAAGTCCCCCTGGATAAAGGCGTCTGCTAAGAAATAAATAAAAAGCAACCTGAAATGAATCAATGGTACATTGTTTACAAATCCACAATAAACAAAAGAGTAAATAATGAAAAGGAAAACATGCTTTATTTTCCCCTAGGATTTTTAATACATTCATCAGAAAAACAGTACATACATTTCCAATTAAAAACCCTTTAAATGGCTGATTTACTACATTTTGTACTTTTTTTGCTTGTTTAAGACCTTTAACTGTTTCAACATGCTAAAGTGTTCACTCAGCTAATGTATATGAAACATTTTGCCTATTTTTTTTTAATAATCTACATAGAAGGAATTGAATATTCCATTCAAGTGTAGATATTGTCAGTTAATGGCAACTTTTTAGTTGTCATTTTTGGGACAGCAGATAATTGAGATCATTTTTTTTTTTTTGAGAACTTTCATTTGAAAATAATTGTGCTTGTACTATCCTTAGCTAGCACTGCCAAGACTATGACCCCATTTTTTTCAGATTTGCTTAATGGTGCTTCATATATATTCAAGATGCATACATGTCTTAATCCTAGAAAATGTATTTCTTGGGCTTTCTTAAATGTATACAGAACATAAGCTCCATTTTATCAAAGTTTTGACTCAAAATGTAACTTTAACAAGGATTCTGACATCTTCCACGTATAAGTAGTTTCTGATTTTGTAACATTATTGGTGGATTTTCCTTTCACAAATTGCTAACAAGCTTTGATAAAGGGGAGGGGTCATAGTGGTGCCAATTTTATAACAAACTCAATTCCACTAAAGACATGGCACACAAAACAACTTGGAGGCAGCTTTTATTCTAGCAGCTCTTGAAGCCACACAATACATTGTATACAATACAATCCCACCTTGCTTAAAATTCATACAACCAAATCAACAGCTTTGATTTTACAAAACAAATCTTGAAAATGTCCTATAAAGTTAATTTCATTAAGAGAGGCCTTTTTACATTATGGTATTTGAAGTTCAGTTTGAAAATGTAACTGGGCAGAACTGCTAAATATCTTAACAAATTAGTACAAGATACACAAACCTCTTTGACCTTACAGATTACATTTACAGTAGTACACTGTGCACATTTTAAAGCAAAAACAGATGTTTCCTTAACCACTTTGTACTCAAATTCAGTGTCCTTCATTTTCAGTTATGGGCCTCTGATATACAAAAAGAGAGAAAAACAGAAATAAAATAATGAAAAGGATGCTGTGGATTTGCTTTAATATTAAGGATTTGCTTTAATATTATCCCTCAACTAGTGGAAAATGTTATGGAAACCATTACCATAAAAACAAGTGATAAATGTTAATTACACAAAGTTATCATTCTACTAAATCTAGTAATATATGGTAGGTGCCCCACATTGCAACACTCTTTCAATAAAGTCATTATCATTTTATAAGGGTAAACACAATTTCATGTTGTTACCATATCTTGCTGTGCTGCCTTTGTTGAAAAAGCAAAATAAATAAATCTACAATATTGCTCAAAGTGAGCGGGAAGCAAGTGACAAAACTATTTGCAAACTGGGGGAACACCATGAAAGGCAAACTAAACAAGCATGTACACTGGAATCCAGCTCCAGCTTAATTGTCAGAACTCCAGAAACTGCAAGCATAGTCAAAGCGATTAATAGTTTTGCATTATGAATGCATTATTTTCTATATTTTGCTTCTCTGGCATACATTTTTCAAAAGAATGCTTTGCTTTGTTCGGAATCCAGTATGACAAAGTAATCTTTTATGATTTTTAATATATATATATATATATATATATATATATATATATATATATATATATATATATATATATATATATATATATATAGGAAGAGGGCTTTTTTCTAACTTGTTTGCCAACTCGATCCTTTGATTGAAAAAATAAAATAAATAAACTAAAGCAGGTAGTGAAACAGTATGTTAAATGTCAATTAATGTCAACCCATTTTTCCCCTTACACCTCCACTCTGTCATCTTAATAATTGCTCAGGTAACAACAACACCTGTAGCTGCAATAAGCTACTTCCTCGGGTTACCACAGTGATGTTTCTGATATTGATTACGTCCAGTGGTTCAAGAAAGGGACTTGTAACCAGAAGGTCCCTGGTTCAAAATCCCACCTCAACCACTGACTCATTGTGTGACCCTGAGCAAGTCACTTAACCTCCTTGTGCTCCGTCTTTCGCGTGAGATGTAATTGTAAGTGACTCTGCAGCTGATGCATAGTTCACACACCCTAGTCTCTGTAAGTCGCCTTGGATAAAGGCATCTGCTAAATAAACAAATAATAATAAAAATAATATATAAGGTTTGAATAATATAAGCAGTCATAATAAAAGTAAAAATAATTACTGATTGTCAGTGCATGTGTTCATCCTATTAGAGTTGTATTGATGTACGTTATCCATTGTTTTTCTCTGGTCCAAGACACACCAAGGCTATGTTGTTTTCAGTAATCAATATCATTGACATTTTCAGCGAATCCAGAGTAAATAATTGATGTTTCTCCCAATTCTGTGAAAAAAAACACAATAAATGATTAATAAACCTATGCTCTAGGTGTCCCTGTACATAAAAAATGTGCAATATGCATCAACAAAACATATAAGTTATTTAATTAAACTACCCCCAATGCTCTGTGGAAGGTAGTCTGCTTTAACAATTATCTTTTTTTTAAAAATTTGGAATCACCAATTATTTTACCCCCCGATTTTTCTCCCAAATAATTGGGCATTTTTTTTGAATGCCCAATTATTCACCCTGCTCACCACTGCAACCCCTGCACTAACTCGGGAGAGACGAATATGAGCACCTGTGTCCTCCGAAATGTGTGTCAAGGGTCGCTGCTGCCCGGTGAGCCAAGTACTCCTTAGCCAACCTAAACCCTCCCTGCCTGGGCAGCGGTTGGCCAATTGTGCGCCGCCCCCTGGGAAATCTCAGCCACGGTCGGCAGCGGCACCCCCGCTTTTAACGGTCTTAGAATTATTCCCATGAACACTGTTCAACTTTTTTCGGCTGATTGCATTAGCTTACGTCTAGCTTTATTCAAACCATAGTCTCTATCAAATAAAGCTTCCTTAATTAAGGATTTTATTGTAGATCCCAACCTTGATTTTTATTCTTAACCGAATCCTGGCTCAGTGTTGATAATATTTCTTGATTGAGGCCTCTCCTTTCAGAAAGCACTCCCTGTTGGGTGGGGGTGAGGGGATTTGCAAAGTCTTCATTTGAATCCTATTCTATAATGTTTAATAGTCAACTACCTGTTCTTAAGTACTTTTGATATTGTGGACCCAGTTAAAACTCAAACTGCATCATCAGTTAACAGTACCCAACAGGTTTTTCGATAGTTGCAATTTCCTTGAAACGTTTCAGTCTGGGTTTAGATGTGCTCGTAGTACAGGACTGCCCTTATCACATGGGTTAACGATTTACTGATGAGTGCGGACTCTAACCCTATATCCATTTTGGTTCTTTTAGACCTTAGTGCTGCATTTGATACTGTGGATCATGCCATTTTAATTGATCATCTTAAAAGGGGTTGGTCTGACTAGAACTGTTCTAAACTGGTTTCAGCTGTATCTAGTCTGCATCAGGATTATCTACTTGTGGTGTCCCCCAGTGCTGTATTCTTGGTCCCTGTAGCAGGGCTGGGGCCATGCTCATAAGGAGGGGGCTTCTGTAATTGTATATTTTAAATACAAGTGATTGTGTAAATAAGAACAGGATTGGTTTTAATGGGGAACCTGACGCTCTGTGTGAGCTCCTAATCAGCAGGTGTGCATGGTGCAGCAGAGCGCCAAGAATAAAATGATCCCTTTTATACAGATCAGGGCTGCTGTAAGCCATAAGGGTCAGAGCGCTGTTGCTGCCGAAGCATCAGTCCGTCTGTGCTGCTGAACGACTGGGTGGAGGAAACAAAGGTTTGTACAGTGTTGTGACAGAAAGACAATGATTCTTGGTGGTAAATCTCCCTCCCGACCTCTGAGGGCGCTAAGTAATGGGAACAGAGTACCCTGGACTGCTTGGCCTGACACTTAGTTCCTAGGGTTAAAAGGAAGTCAGTCATTTAGAAAAGGGGCGGAGCTTCAGTACATTAACTCATCGACCTGGAAAGGAAATGATGTGGCAGACGCGGATTGGAGGAGCGGCTGCAATCGTTTACCAAGGGGGCATGAGTGACAGTATAAGTAGGGGACAAAGCGACGTAATCTGTTCCTTAGTTTTGGTTAAAGAAAAAAACCTGGAAGGATCTGTATTTTGTGTATCCGTATCGTGAGTGTTTGTTTGTTTGTCTGTAACTGTGTCTTGTTATTAGTAGACAGCTAACACGTTCTGGAGCTGTCACCAAGGGCCAGCACAAACCCGGAACAGCACTGCATTTGTACCACAAATAACTGCATTTGCACCACAAGCACTAATTCACGAACTAACGGATTTGTGTATGTGTTTTGTGTTTTGTGTGGGTGTATAATAAACGGGACTATTATTTCGGGACAAACCCGGGACATACACGCTGCTGTATTACTTAGCATCATTTATTGTTTACTGTTTGTTTTGCCGTCAGGGTCTGGACATACAAACCCATTAAACAACTTTGCACCTGGATTATAATTGTTTGTCTGTTCACTGATCACCTGCACCTGCACACTGTTAACCAATTTGCCACATATGGTGTAAGCCATGGGATCATGGACCGCAAAGCACTGGCAGAGCTGCTGGATGCGTTGGATAGCAGACGGGAGGCAGAGGAGAGACGGGGAGAGGAGCGATTGACCAAGCTCACTGAGAGGGTTGGGCTGGCAATAACGCCACACCCTACAGCAGCAATGATGGCCCCGAAAGCTCGGGCGCTGAAGATGACGGCGGAGGATGACCCAGAGGCGTACCTGGTCGCATTTGAGCTGCTGGCTACCACCGTGTCATGGCTGCGGGAGTTCTGGGCGAGCCAGCTTGGTCCCTGCCTGATCGGGGAGGGTCAGGCAGCATAACGGGCAGGTACATTGGCTGACCCCTGCCAAAAAGACCAATCTGCAAATGGGGGAGGCAGTGGTAGTGGAGCAGTTTTGCCATGTGGTCAGCGCTGACACCCAAGCCTGGATACGGAGCCACAACACCGACACCCTGGAGAAAGCCGTGAAACTGGCCGAGGACTTTGAAGACTCTCTGGTGTCCGCCCGGACAGGGATACTCACGGCTCCCGTCCACTGGATTGTATTGCGTTAAACTGAAAACAGTATCAAAAGGTACAGGATTAAAAATGTTTATTTAAAATGTAGGGCCTATATAAATATGTATTGCACAAGACTTTATTCTCACGGATCTGACTTCTCGAACGTGACGGACATATGTACAGAATTAAGTTTTCAGATGTACTCGTCATTTTAGAGAAAAAATGCAGCTGTCTCTGCAAACAATTTTAATCAGTAAATGCTTAGAACAAGCAAGCATACTAAGTTCTCTTATCCTTCACAGTACTAAGTTAATCCACTTGAACAGGATCATCACAAGTCTGATTTGGTACGCTGCTGCAATCAGGATCTTGTTTAGTCTGATTTAGCAGATGATCTACCTGTGATGATTAACTTCTGGTACAATGCAATCAGGATTAGAAGGTGGACTAACTTCAGTTCAATCAAGTGGACGAAACCTTCTTAATCCACTAGTTAGACACATCAAGTGAACTAAACTTGGTATGCTGCAATTGACCATACACACTTTAAGGTCAATTAATGCTGGCCTTTTGTGCCTCCCAAAGGTAAAATTGAAAATGAGAAAGTGCATTTAGTTGTAATAAAACTATTGTACCAATGTCCTCTAGTACAGAACCATTGCATTATACTGCCCTTTTCTATTAGGAGATGCTGCTTCGGTCAATATTTTTAAATCAAGATTAAAGGCACTTTTATAGTTTAGCCTTTTTAACCTGACTTACAAATCTAATTGTTTTTATCTATATGATTTGCTTTTTTAAAATGTTGTGTTTATCTATCATTCTTAGTAATTTTCTGTTTTCTTGTATTGTTAAATTTAGATTTTTTTTATTGCTATTAGTTATTATTATTATTATTATTATTATTATTATTATTATTATTATTATTATATATTGTTATTTTGTAATTTCTACTAGTTTCTGATATGGCAGTGTGGCAAAGTGGTTGATTGTGTACAGGTGCAGGAGTGATGCAGTGCGTAATTAACAGAGTTGTAATCCAGTTGGAAAGGGTTTAATCCTGGTCTGGTGACCAAACAATAACTCCAGGCAATACACAACGTGTAATGCACTGGAATAAATAAATGGGTTGCAGTCTCAAATAATAAACACACGTATCTTCCCCACAATATACAAACACGGTCACCAGTCCTGCACTGTAAAAAAAAAACTTAAAAATATATGTAATTTACCGTCATTTTTCAATGTTAAAAACCATACTTTACTGTATGGTTAAAATTAAATAACGTGAAAAATACCATAAAAATAAAGAAACACTTTAATTTTACTGACATTATCCGTAACTTTTTTTAATGTACAGAACCATTTTTAAATACACTGCCATATACCCCTGAAGTTAATGTGAAACGTTTAAAAAAAGAAATATGACTGCAAAAAGACGGTCTTTTTTACATTAACGGTAAAGTACAGATAAAATAAACACTTAAACCTTTATTTTTATTTTCCTTTGAAGGGATATACAGTATGACCAAGCCCTGACCAGCTGACCTGGTCGTCGTTTATTATTATTTTAAAAAATAATAAAAAGCAGTGTTTTAAACACAAACTGTCTTTTTAAAGTGAATAGTTGTATAAGTTTTTTTTTTTTTTGTATGATTAAGAACTTCAATTTGATGTATTAAAAACGTGCAACACATCACTGGTTCTGTTCTGGTGAAGGCCCTAAACGCACCCAAAATCAATTTGACCTGCACTGAATATTATTATTATTAGAAGAAGAATAATTAATATTCTTAATATCTTAAAATGTAAAAAAATACATTTGGTCTCACATTTTTTATATAATAATAAAATCACTTGTACGTGTTACATAATGCACATAACGGGTGGTTCTTAATCATAAACTTTTTTTTTTTTTAAACTACTCAGTTTAAAAATACAGTGTTTGTGTTAATTTATTTTTTTATTATATTATTTATTTTAAAAAATAAAAAGAAAACAAAACACCCTCAGGTCAGAGCTGGTCAGGGCGCCAAAACGTCCCTTTTGTTAACAATAGCTCAGGAGAATACTTTCAGCTGTCATATCCATACGCCACGAGCTAGAGGATTGCTAAGGTATTATCAGAGCACATTTATTAAAATATTTGTGTACCCTATTATGTAAGCTAAGATTTAACAAAACAAAAACAAAAAAAAAAATTACGTTGAAATAAAGAAGGAACTACTTTTGACTTCTGATGCACTACAGTCACAATCTGCCTACGCCTAATCATGCTGCCTGAAACGTGCCTGGAGGCCATTTTGTAATGCGGAGACGTTGGAAAAACCACACATTGCTGCACAGAAAACGTGAAAGACAGAAACAGCTTCCCGAGTAAGTCAGGTTTGGCAAAACTGCTCAGGACACAATATTCTTTTCAAATATTTATTTAGCTTTAGGTAACTGAATGTTTTATTATTATTATTATTATTATTATTATTATTATTATTATTAGTGTTATCATTTTTAGCGGGCCGAAATAGATGTCATAGATTATAACAAGTGTAACCCTAGGCCAGAGCAGGTGTGCTTTTTGTTATTTAAAAATATAATTTTAATGGGTCTTTACAGTAACGTTACTTGAGGAGATACCTTTGTGGTTTTTCGAGCAGGTGTGTGCGTTGAAATATATGTGTTTAATACTGTAGTTTTCTTTCTACATGCATATTGTCTGCCATGTGTTTTTTGGAGGTTTTCGTTTGGATTTTCTTCATTGGGTCTTTACTGTATTTAATTAAGTACTGGTTTTTCGAGTAGGTGTGTTGAAATTCTTTAAACACATTGTGACAGGGTGATGTAAGGGATGAGGCCCAGAGACACCCTGCAGTTCAAACAAAATACTTTTATTAAATAAAAGACACAAAATAAACAGGCACGAGAGCCAAACAAAAGGTTTTTTAAAACAAACAATAAACACAAAGTAAAACCTACAGAAAACAAATCTTCCAGGCTGAGCTTTGCCTTCACTGGACTGCAAAAATTAAAAACCCAGTAAGCAACAAAAAACACACTTGCTTCCTCAGCTTCCTCTCCCTAATGGGGAGCTGAGGCCTCCTTTTATGTCAGGTGGCTGGGTGCTGATTGATTGTTAATTACTCCAATCAACCCCCAGTCACCTGACACAATAAACCTGGGCAGGGAGGGGAATTTAACGCCATCCCTGCCAATATTTACAAGGTCAGAGCCCTGTTCTGCCACACACGTTTAAAAAAATATTTTTCTTGCCACATATTGATTTTGCGCCATGTGCCAGAGAGATGTGTTAATAGTTAGTATAGCAAGAGTCTAAATTTTTTTGTTTGGATTTTCTTTATTTATTTGTTTTTAGCTACAGTAAGTCTGCAATATTTTTCCTAGTTATACCTTTTATAAGAATCCAAATTAATGCAAAGCTTTTTTTTTTTTTTGCTAATGCAAAAATCTGAGGAAACTTTCACCCATATGTTGTATTTTGGGTTAGCTGAAAGTATTATACTTTTTTAATAAGCAGACTGCTGGATCATACATGCATAGACTTGCCTTTTTGACATTTAACCTGTATTTTATATGCATTGAAAGAACAGTGATGAATTTCAGGCCTTGAATCTAAAGCGTTTCTGTTAAAATGTTAATTTAATCTTGTTAAGTATCAAACTCTGAGCACTGAACAATTACATTGTTTTCCACGAGCTAAATTTCTGAGCCTACATTGATTAACACTCCTTCACTTTTTTAAGCAATCGTTTAGATTAGTCTCCTTTGTAGTAATGTAACAGAGCGAACCAGAAATACTTCAGAAACGCACCTCTCTCCATATTGACTAAAGAAAGTGGTGCAAGGCTGTGTTACTTTTAGGATTAACCCTTTATATGCTAACTAACGTATGAGATACGTCCTAATTATTATTATTATTTTTTTTTTTAAATGCGGGATTGTTGTGTTTTGCACGACATTGAGATTTCGGCACCCTTGCTTTATTTAGTCAGTATGGAGAGAGATGCGTTTTTGAAGTCTTTCTGGTTCACTCTGTTGCATTACTACAAGGGAAACTAATCTTATGCTCACATTTTCCAAATATATTTAATTTGCAATGGAACAAGCCAAGGGATACACAATTCAAGATGTTTACATGTAAATATTGTAAGGTATCCTTTCAGACCTTCAGAAATTAAGTAGATCACTGTAGATTTCACAAAAGTGAAGCACATGCACCATTTTCATGTGAATTCACTAAGTACAATGCATTCAAAAGTCATGTTTATAGAAATCATAAAGAGCATTCTGCTAACGCAAAGTCAAGTGATGACTTGGGATCCTTTAGGCGCAGTAGTCCTTTATGTGAAAAGCAATGCAAAGACTTAAAAGACCTTCTTTCACACCTTCAAACACACATGACCAGGGGTCAAAAAGTGAACTGCCCTTTTAGAGGCTGCAAAAAGAGTTTCAAAGTGAAGTCTTCTTTTAGTGCTCATATTTCTAGAAATCATAGAAACAGTTCTAAAAGAATATCTGATAGATGTACTTCAGAACCTTTCAATGCGATGTCTCCGAATGTATTGTGTGAAGACACTCCAGGTCAAAGCATCTTAGAAAGTCAGATTGGTGAATTCCGAGAAAATGTTCAACAACTGTACTTAAAAAATCTGTCTATGTTCTATATTAAATTGCAAGCAAAATATCTGGTACCATCCTCCACAGTTCAGAGGATTGTAGAAGAGATTGAAGAGCTGAATACAAAGGCACAGACACATTTACAACAGAAATTGGAATTTGCACTGACAAATGACACATCATTGGATGTTTCTAAGATTGTAAGCACACTTCCAACGTTTGATTTGTTTACTTCCTCCAATGCATCATCACTAAGAAGTGTACATACACGGAAACAGTTTTACAGAAAGTTCTTTAACTATGTAAAACCAGAGCCAGTCTATCTTGGTACAGATGAAAACAGAAATCCAAGGTATTTGCAGTACATCCCAGTACATCACTTTACTGTGATTGCTAAAAAATACTGATGTGTGGCAGAAATGTGCATGGAAAAGTGCTTCTGAACAACTATCAAGTGAGGTTCTTTATTATTATTATTATTATTATTATTATTATTATTATTATTATTATTAGTATTATTATTATTATTATTTATTTCTTAGCAGATGCCCTTATCCAGGACGACTTACAGTCGTAACCATAAATACATTTCAAGAATCACAGTACAAGTAATAACACAATTAAGAGCAAGATAAATACAATGACTTTGGTTCTAGCAAGTACAAGTATGACAAAATACGATTAAATAACGGAGCAGATAACAGTGTCAGTGATAGTTACATCAGGATATAATTAAATACAAAATACTACAGATTAAATAACACTTGACAGATTATAGGGATATGCTGGTTCTTTATATACAGTGCCGTGAAAAAGTATTTGCCCCCTCTCTGATTTTCTGCATTTTTGCATATTTTTGACACTGAATATTATCAGATCTTCAACCAAAACCTAATATTAGATAAAAGGGATCCTGAGTGAACAAATGAACACAAAAATTTGATACATATTTCATTTATTTATTAAAGAAAGTAATGCAACACCCAATGCACCCGTGTGAAAAAGTAATCGTCCTCTTAGACTCAATAACTGGTTACGCCACCTTTAGCAGCAATAACTGCAACCAAACGCTTCCTGTAGTTATCGATTAATCTCCTCCAGTGCCGTGGAGGAATTTTGGCCCACTCCTCCATGCAGAACTGCTTCAACTCAGTGACATTTATGGGTTTTCGAGCATGAACTGCTTGTTTCAGGTCCTGCCACAACATCTCAATGGGGTTTAGGTCTGGACTTTGACTAGGCCATTCCAAAACTTTAAATGTCTTGTTCTTCAACCATTCTGATGTAGACTTGCTTGTGTGTTGCTTGTGTGTTTTGTCTTGCTGCATGACCCAGCTGCGCTTCAGCTTCAGCTCACGGACGGATGGCGTGGCATTCTCCTGTAGAATTCTCTGATACAGAGCAGAATTCATGGTTCCTTCAATGATGGCAAGGCGTCCAGGTCCTGATGCAGCAAATCATCCCCAAACCATGACACTACCACCATCATGCTTGACCGTTGGTAAGAGGTTCTTATTGTGGAATGCAGTGTTTGGTTTTCGCCAGACATAGCGGGCCCATGTCGGCCAAAAAGTTCCACTTTTGACTCATCTATCCATAGAACATTGTTCCAGAACTCTTGAGGATCATCCCGGTAATTTTTGGCAAACTTGAGACAAGCATTCATGTTCTTCTTAGTGAGCAATGGTTTCCGCCTTGCTACTCTGCCATGAATCCAATTTTTGCCCAGTGTCTTTCTGATGGTGGATTCATGAACACTGACCTTAGCCGAGGCGAGAGAGGCCTGCAGATCCCTGGATGTTGTTCTAGGGTTTTTTGTGACTTACTGAACGATTTTACGCCTTGCTCTTGGAGAGATTTTGGCAGGACGGCCACTCCTGAGAAGATTCACTACTGTCCCAAACTTTCTCCATTTGGACAATATGGCTCTGACTGTGGTTCGATGGAGCCCCAGAGCCTTAGAAATGGCTTTGTAACCCTTTCCATACTGATAGACATCAACAACTTTTTTCCGGAGGTCTTCAGGAATTTCTTTTGTTCGTGGCATGATGTGCCTCTAGAACCTGTGTGCTGACAACTTCACTGATGGTAAGGGCCAAAGTTAGTCAGATTTATATTGGGCAGGGCTGGCCCAAATCAGGCCTGGTTGTTAACCAAAGTACTCAAACAGCTGACCCTAATTATCCCTTTAATTGGGTTGAGTTAACTAGGGGGGGCAATAACTTTTTCACACCTGAAGATTGCATATTTGATTACCTTGCACACCAAACAAATGAAAGAAGCACCAAACTTTGGTGTCATTTTTTCTCTCAGACTCCCTCTATATACTACTACAACCCACAAAAAAATCTGACGAAATACAATGTGAAAAATGCAGGTTAAATGCTCTTTATAAACAATCAGCATCAACTATCAAGCTAATTTTGTTCCAAGATGCTTTTGAGGTTGTGAATCCCTGCAAGGAAGAAATATAAAATACTGGCTATTTACTTGACACTTGGTAATTTTAACCTCACCATCGCTCGAATACTGACAATATGCAGCTAGTGATGTTGTGCAATGAAATAGATTTCAAAAGATTTGGACAAGAAAAAGTGTTCTCAAAATTAGTTTGTGACCTTTAAGATTTGGAAGTTAATGGTCTGGAAACATCTGCTGGATGTGTATTAAACATTGTTTTGTGTTGTTGGTGTCAACTTCTGATCTCACTGTATTGGGGCATTCACTGAAAACTTCAGCTGTAGTACATATTTTTGTAGGTATTGCCTTGTCAAGAGGGTGGATGTTTTTAAATGGGATCCCTGTGCTATGGGTCCTGTGCACACACCAGAGCTGTATAATGCAGCACTTGAAAAGATGCAGGGTACTGATATTGCAGATGTAGAAGGAATCAAATTCAACTCGGTCTTTAATGCTTTGGAGTATTTTCATGTTTCTCAGCCAGGGCTGCCTCCATGACCGGGTCATGATCTGTTTGAGGGTATAGTTTCGTATGATTTGGCTCTGTATCTTAAATACTTTGTAAAGGGGAAAAAATGGTTTTCTTACACTCAGCTTAATAGACGTATTGCACTGTTTAATTATCTTGGATCCGATGGAAATACAAAGCCTTGTGAAGTCAATATGAAACGTGACAGGCTTGGTGGACAAGCAGTACAGAACTGGAATCTGTTGAGACTTGTGCCTATCATAATTGGTGACAAAAGACTGGAGTATGATGATCCAGTTTGGCAGCTCACTCTTCAGCTGAAAGACATTGTGGGTTTAGTATGTGCATGTGACAGAAATACAATGAGTTCTGGTGGTAAATCTTCCTCCCGACCTGTGAGGGCGCTAAAGAACGAGAGGAGAAGTATCTGGAAGGGCTGGCCTGACAGTTCGTTTCGGGACGGGAAGTGGGTCAGCCTGGAAGGAAGCGAGACTCTGTTGTAGGACCGTTTTGGCGTGAAAGGTAAACGAGGGCAGCTGCAAGTAATAAGGCAGCTGCAACCGTTTACCTGGAAATCATCTGGGACTACATATAGAGAGCCAGGGTAGCGCTGATCTTTTCCTTCGTTTGGGTAGAGCTGAGAGAGAGAAGGACTGAGAGAGAGCTCTCAGAAAGTGAGAAAAAGCGTGTGTTTTGTGTATTGTGTTTGTTGTGTCTGTCTGTCTAACTGTCCGTGTTTCAACCACCAGACAGTTAAAGCACACCTCGGAGCTGTCGCAGAGGGTCAGCACAAAATCGAGCACCACTGCACTAACGTCACCCTTACCTGTGTTTCACTCCGCACCAGCACGACTGCACTCACCCGGACTGGTGACCGTGTATTTGTTGTCTGTTCAGGACTGTGTCTATTCGTTATCCCGTGCTTTACACATTGCTGTGTATAGCGGGGATTTATTGTTGACGGTCGCCAGACCGGGATTATAAATAAAGCACTTTTTCACGGATAACATTGTCTGTCTGTCACTCCTGCAAAACATCACTGCTACACCTGTACCCCTTCCTAGCCACTTTGCCACACGTGGTGTCAGAACACGGGATCATGGACCGCAACACACTGGCGGAGCTGCTGCAGGAGCTGGAGAGCAGGCGGGGCGTAGAGGAGAGAAGGAGGAGGAGCGCTACGGCTCATTGAGCAGGTAGGGTTGGCTGTTGCCGCAGCAACGCCCCTACCACAATACCGTTGATGTCGCCCCGAAGGCACGGGCGATGAAAATGTCGGCGGAGGATGACCGGGCGTATTTGGTGGCGTTCGGCGGCTGGCCACAGCGGCGGCGTGGCGCGGGAGTTCTGGGCCAGCCAGCTGGGTCCCTGCCTGATCGGGAGGCTCAAGCAGCGTACCAGGCGATGAGTGACCATCACGCCACCGACTACGACCTGGTCAAGCAGGCTATCCTCCGCCGCCTGAATATTACTACGGAGACCCACCGGGCGAGATTTAGGGAGTACCGGAGAGCCCGGAGACCCGCCCCAGGGTGGTGGCAGAAGCGGTTGTGCGACCACATGGTGCATTGGCTGACCCCGGAAGAAGACCGCCCAACAGATGGGGAAGCCATTGTGGTGGAGCAATTCTGCCATGTGGTCGGCGCCGAAACCCAAGCGTGGATACGGCGCCACAACCCTGACACCCTGGAGGAGGCAGTCAAATTGGCTGAAGATTTCGAGGACTCCCTGGCGTCTGCCGGATCGGGATCCTGTCGACCCCTGCCCTTCGGAGCAATCGCCCTCTCTCTCCTCTCCTCCAACACCACCACCACCACCACCCGTGTTCCCGGGACCCAGACCTCCCAGGCGCCGACCCCATTGGGCCCCTTGCCTCCCCCATGGAGACCAAGGTTGGCCCCAGCTGGGGTAGAGGTGCTGCCCCTGCCCGTTGCCATACCAGCAGCGGGACAGATTTACACCCTCTGTCCCTCCTATCTGTTTTAGGTGCCACCAGCGGGACATCTGGCCAGGTCATGCCCGCTGCCATGGAGTGTGGCGTGGCGGCGTGCAATTGGGCACCTGAAACTGGTAAGTGTGGGGAAAATGGTCGGGAGGGCCTTGTCTAATCAATGTGGTTTTAGGAAATGTGAAAACCCACGCATTAGTGGACACAGGGTGTGAGCAAACCTTGATTAGGACAGCTCTCCTGGGCGGTGTGTCGTGGCGGCCACGAGGTCAGGTGGCCATCTCCTGTATCCATGGAGACACGGCGACATACCCCACAATAAAAGTATATTTATCGGTAGGTCCGATAAAGCGTCACCTGTAGTCGGGGTGGCGGAAAGGTTGCCACACCCAGTTATTCTGGGCGAGACTGGCCAAAATTCAGAGATTTAGTGCAAAAGTGGCAGTCTCGGCCACACACGTAAGCGTGGCAGAGAGAAAGGAACAATTGGTGATGTGTTTCCTTTTCACACTGAAATGTTTTCTCCTTTTTCCGTCCTAGAAAAACAAATAAGGAGAGCGGACCGCAAAATGGGAGGGAGCGTTTTTGAGACAAGGCTGGGGTCTGGTGGGAGAGTGCGGTAATGGTAACAAGCGCCAGTCGAAGGGAGTGGGACGCAGTGTGACCGAGAGGCGAGGTTACTGGGCCAACTAGAGCAGAGGTTATTCCAGCCCCTCTCAATGTACGGACCCGTGGTACTCAGCGCGGACCTAGTGTGGGGCCAACATAGCGACCCGTCACTGGTGCAGCTTGGGGACAGGTCCGGTCCATTGAAGGTAAGGATGTTGATGGCGCTGGGGCTAGTATATCCACATTTCAGTATCAAGGGGCAATTACTGTATAGGGTAAACCTAGCAGCGGGCACAGGACAGCCTGTAGCGCAATTGTTGGTTCCCCGTCTTGTCGGACCGAGGTCATGAGGCTGGCGCATGATATCCCTTTGCGGGGCACCTCGGGCCGAAAAGACGAGGGAACGGATATTGGCTCGATTCTATTGGCTAGGTCTTCATACTGATGTGTCGAGATATGTAGCCACATGCCCAGACTGCCAGCGAGTAGCGCCGGGTCGAAGTCGCCCGCCCCTTTGGTCCCACTGCCGATTATTTCCACTCCGTTCGGCGCATTGCAATGGACATAGTGGGCCCTTTGCTACCTTCTGACTCGGGTATACACATATATTAGTGGTGGTGGATTATGCAACGCGATACCGGAGGCAGTTCCATTGAGTCCACTAGTGCGCTGCAATAGCCACTGAGTTAGCGCAGATTATGGCTAGAGTAGGGATTCCCAAAGAGATTTTGACCGATCACGGAACCAATTTTTGTCCAACACGTTACAGCAAGTGTATAAAATATTGAAAATCGTCCCATCAGGACGTCCGTTTATCATCCACAAGCGGACGGTCTGGTGGAACGTTTTAATCGAACTTTAAAGTCGATGCTGAGACGATTTGTAACACAGGAGCAGAAACATTGGGCATCACTTCTTCCCTACCTCCTTTTTGCAGTGAGAGAAGTGCCACAGAGTTCAGCGGGGTTCTCCCCTTTGAGCTCCTGTACGACCCGGCAGCCTCGCGGCATTCTTGACCTGCTGAGAGAGGGGTGGGAGGAGCACAAAGGCTCGTCCAAAAATGTAGTGAAGTATGTGCTCCTACTAAGAGATCGCCTGGATTTGGTCGGTCGTTTGGCCCAGGACAACCTCAGATCGGCTCAGCACCAACAGCAGCAGCATTACAACAAAAATGCACGGATTCGAACCTTTCGACCAGGGGACAAGGTAATGCTGCTACTTCCCTCATCAGAATCAAAACTGTGTGCAAAATGGCAGGGGCGTATGAGGTGATTCGGGCTATAGGGAAAGTAAACTATGAAATTAGACAGCCCGATCGCCGGAATGAGCGTGAAATTTACCATGTCAATTTGTTTAAAGCCCTGGCAGGCAAGGGAGGTCTTGTTTATAGCCCCAGGCAATATAGAGGATGATTTAGGCCCCTGTCCAGAGACCCAGCACAAGAGTGATTTCAATGGGGAACAATTGGTTCGGATCAGCAAAGAGAGCTGCGTAAGCTTATTGAGGAGTTCAGCGATGTTTTTCTGGCGTGCCCGGCAGGACAAACTTAGTTGAATATGACATTATCTCTCCACCAGGTGTCACAGTGCGAGAGAGACCGCACGGATCCCAGAAAGTCGGCGAAGTGGCGTTCGCAAAGAGGTATGGGATATGCTCGAGCTTGGGGTGATTGAACCTTCCAGGAGCGAGTGGTGCAGTCCTATTGTCATAGTGGCTAAGAAAGAGCGGCACCAACCGCTTCTGCGTTGATTTCCGTAAGGTAAGCGCTATTGCTAAGTTCGATCGTATCCCATGCCTCGGGTCGGCGAACTTTTAGACCGACTGGGAAAAGCGAGGTTTATTTCCACTCTGGACCTGGCGAAGGGATACTGGCAAATCCCTTTAACCCGCAGCTCCAGAGAAAACCGCATTTTCAACACCAGAAGGGCTGTTCCACTTTAAAACCATGCCATTTGGGCTACATGGTGCGCCGCTGCCTTTCAGAGACTGATGGACCAGGTTTTACGCCCACATCATGAATATGCAGCAGCGTATATTGATGGCGTGGTGATTTACAGCTCCACCTGGCGAGAGCATTTGGCTAGGGTTGCAGCCGTTCTTCAGTCTCTAAGGGCAGCCCGGCTGACAGCTAACTTGAGAAAATGTGCGTTTGCAAAACAAGAAACTCAATATTTGGGATTTATAATGGGAAATGGAAGGGTGAGACCTGTGGTCACCAAAGTCCAGGCTTTGGTTGATGCAGCGATCCCCAAAACCAAGACTCAGGTGAGGTCACTACTGGGCTTAGCGGTTATTACCGCCGTTTCATCCCGAGTGCATACAGTGGTTAACCCGTTAGTGGACCTCACCAAAAGAGTGCCCCAAATTTAATCAAATGGTCAGCTGAGTGTCAGGGGCGTTTGATACGATTAAACGCAGACTTTGCCAGGCCCCCACTCTTATTACTCCAGATTTCACCAAGAGATTCATCCTCCACACCGGCGCATCGGATGTAGGTTTGGGTGCTGTCTTGTCCCAAAAGGTAGCTGGAGTAGAACACCCGATAGTGTACATGAGCAAAAGATGTTGCCTCGGGGCGTAACTACTCCATAGTCGAAAGGAGTGTTTGGCCATTAAATGGGCTACTCACTCTTTACGATACTACCTGCTGGGACACTCATTTGATCTGGTCACAGACCACGCCCCACTCACATGGTTAAGCACAATGAAGGACAGCAATGCCGGATAACTTCGGTGGTATCTGGCATTGCAGCCCTTCATGTACCATATGGTACACCGTGCAGGAAAGACCACCAAAATGCGGATTATTTTTTCCGGGAGGGTAATGGGAAAGGTAGATTTAGCCGAGTGTTCCTTGGCTCCACTCTGAGGGTGGGATATGTGACAGAAATACAATGAGTTCTGGTGGTAAATCTTCCTCCCGACCTGTGAGGCGCTAAAGAACGAGAGGAGAAGTATCTGGAAGGGCTGGCCTGACAGTTCGTTTCGGGACCGGGAAGTGGGTCAGCCTGGAAGGCGAGACTCTGTTGTAGGACCGTTTTGGCGTGAAAGGTAAGCGAGGGGCAGCTGCAAGTAATAAGGCAGCTGCAACCGTTTACCTGGAAATCATCTGGGACTACATATAGAGACCAGGAGTAGCGCTGATCTTTTCCTTCGTTTGGGTAGAGCTGAGAGAGAAGGACTGAGAGGAGCTCTCAGAAAGTGAGAAAAAAGCGTGTGTTTTGTGTATTGTGTTTGTTGTGTCTGTCTGTCTAACTGTCCGTGTTTCAACCACCAGACAGTTAAAGCACACCTCGGAGCTGTCGCAGAGGGTCAGCACAAAATCCGAACACCACTGCACTAACGTCACCCTTACCTGTGTTTCACTCCGCACCAGCACGACTGCACTCACCCGGACTGGTGACCGTGTATTTGTTGTCTGTTCAGGACTGTGTCTATTACGTTATCCCGTGCTTTACACATTGCTGTGTATAGCGAGGATTTATGTTGACGGTCGCCAGACCGGGATTATAAATAAAGCACTTTTTCACCGGATAACATTGTCTGTCTGTCACTCCTGCAAAACATCACTGCTACACCTGTACCCCTTCCCTAGCCACTTTGCCACAGTGCACCAAAAATATCATTGTCACAGGTAGCTTTCCTGGAAGTAATTGTACTGGAATATCTAGAAATAAGGAAGGAGTTATTTCCTGACAAAAGTTTAAAACCAAAACATCACTACTAGAGACACTACTCTACTTTAATACTCAAGTTTGGTCCAGTTATTCGATTGTGGATGATGAGATTTGAGAGCAAGCATTCCTACTTCTAGAGATGTGCAAGGCGTTTTCAAAACTTCAAGAACATTTGCCAGAGTCTTGCTGAAAATCATCAGCTCTTTCAAGAGTATCTTTCTGCTGGCTCTTTCTTTTCAGCTGTTGTGCAAATAAGAAACAGTCCATTTCATCTGTACAGTGAGGCTGTACGTAATGCAATTGCTGGTTTTGACTTTAATGAGTCAGACACAGTTCTTTCAGAAGATGTGCAATTAAAAGGTACTGTGTACAAGAAAGGCCTCTTTCTGATTCTTGGTGAGAATGACACAACTTTATATTTTGAAGAAATTGAGCTAATGATGATCAAGGGTGGCAAGGACCAATACTTTCTTGTTAGCAATTATGATTCCAGTTTTCTACCGCACCTAGGCTTGTTTCAGTTACAAATGGCAACTAAATGTATACAATGCATACATGTTCATTGCCTTAGTGACTTTTATTACCAGATTACACAAGTTGTGGATTCAAAGTAATTTCTCTAAAACACGCTCCAGTATCAGTTTAGCCATATGTTTTATTTTGTTTGTTTGGTTTTTTTAAGGTTGTTTTCCAAGGTCAACAGCCAATGAATGACCTGACAAAGTGATCACTATTATCCATTGCTTAATTTAATTTGATAGATTATGTGACATGATTTTCATAATTAGGTGTTAATGCTTAACTAAATCAGATTTTATTTTATTATTTCTATGAAAAGCCATGGAAAATGTCAGCGAAGATAGTCACACATTGCTGAGTTTTATCCAGTCAGTGCTGCCAAACCTGAGCAATGAAGATTTGAATTCAGTTGTAGACACAATTAAGAATTTGGGCGTAGAAAATGCTGAAGATATAAAATACACAAAAGAAGAGGAGCTGCTCACTGTTCTTAAACCAGTTCAAGCAAGAAAACTGATATCCAGCTTTACTGTGACATGTAAGTATATCCCTGTTATTTTCTTGAAGGTTTAATTGGAAAAAGTTTGGTTTAGTTTGTGTGGCTTTTTGAATAAAACATTTTAATTACATTTCAGCGTTCATCCTAGACAGTTGTATTTTACCTACACTAAAGGAAAAATAAAACAAAATCCATTTGTCATGTCTTAAATGCGTACTAGCTAGCCTTGCCTGAACTTTATTTTCATGTTTTCTTTAATTTTTATTATGTTTTGTAATGTCACATAACTATTACATAAGTTAAATGCACATATTTATGTATTTGTTAAGCATTTTTTCAAGATGTCAACATTTTTATTTTGGGTTTATAGCCAGGAGAATGCTTCTGTTTCTGTGATGTTTTAATATATAAAAGTTAATTGTTCAAAAGATATGCCCGCGAAGACAAATCTGTAAAATGTAAAATGTACTTCAGTTTTATTTCAGGGTTTTGAGATGACTACATTTATTCCCCTATGGAAATTAATAATCCTACATAGGAAAAAATATATATATATACAGTACTGTGCAAAAGTTTTAGGCAGGTGTGAAAAAATGCTATAAAGTAAGAATGCTTTCAAAAATAGACATGTTAATAGATTATATTTATCAATTAACTAAATGCAAAGTGAGTGAACAGAAGAAAAATCTAAATCAAATCCATATTTGGTGTGACCACCCTTTGCCTTCAAAACAGCATCAAGCATCAATTCTTCTAGGTACACTTGCACACAGTTTTTGAAGGAACTCGGCAGGTAGGTTGACCCAAACATCTTGGAGAACTAACCACAGTTCTTCTGTGGATTTAGGCAGCCTCAGTTGCTTCTCTCTCTTCATGTAATCCCGACAGACTTGATGATGTTGAGATCAGGGCTCTGTGGGGGCCATACCATCACTTCCAGGACTCCTTGTTCTTCTTTACGCTGAAGATAGTTCTTAATGACTTTACGCTGTATGTTTGGGGTCGTTGTCATGCTGCAGAATAAATTTGGGGCCAATCAGATGCCTCCCTGATGGTATTGCATGATGGATAAGTATCTGCCTGTACTTCTCAGCATTGAGGAGACCATTAATTCTGACCAAATCCCCAACTCCATTTGCAGAAATGCAGCCCCAAACTTGCAAGGAACCTCCACCATGCTTCACTGTTGCCTGCAGACACTCATTCGTATACGCTCTCAGCCCTTCGTGAACAAACTGCCTTCTGCTACAGCCAAATATTTCAAATTTTGACTCATCAGTCCAGAGCACCTGCTGCCATTTTCTGCACCCCAGTTCCTGTGTTTTCGTGCATAGTTGAGTCGCTTGGCCTTGTTTCCACGTCGGAGGTATGGCTTTTGGCCGTAAGTCTTCCATGAAGGCCACTTCTGACCAGACTTCTCCGGACAGTAGATGGGTGTACCAGGGTCCCACTGTTTTCTGCCAGTTCTGAGCTGATGGCACTGCTGGACATCTTGCGATTGCGAAGGAAGTAAGCATGATGTGTCTTTCATCTGCTGCAGTAAGTTTCCTTGGCCGACCACTGCGTCTACGGTCCTCAACGATGCCCGTTTCTTTGTGCTTCTTCAAAGAGCTTGGACAGCACATCTGGAAACCCCTGTCTGCCTTGAAATTTCTGCCTGGGAGAGACCTTGCTGATGCAGTATAACTACCTTGTGTCTTGTTGCTGTGCTCAGTCTTGCCATGGTGTATGACTTTTGACAGTAAACTGTCTTCAGCAACCTCACCTTGTTAGCTGAGTTTGGCTGTTCCTCACCCAGTTTTATTCCTCCTACACAGCTGTTTCTGTTTTAGTTAATGATTGTGTTTCAACCTACATATTGAATTGATGATCATTAGCACCTGTTTGGTATAATTGTTTAATCATACACCTGACTATATGCCTACAAAATCCTGACTTTGTGCAAGTGTACCTAGAAGAATTGATGCTGTTTTGAAGGCAATGGGTTTGTCACACCAAATATGGATTTGATTTAGATTTTCCTCTGTTCACTCACTTTGCATTTAGTTAATTGATAAATATAATCTATTAACATGTCTATTTTTGAAAGCATTCTTACTTTACAGCATTTTTTCACACCTGCCTAAAACTTTTGCACAGTACTGTATATATATATATATATATATATATATATATATATATATATATATATAACAATAAAAAATAAAATGTTTTTTTTTTTAAATATTTGGGCTGTTTGTTACATTGCCTTTGACACTGTCGATCACTCTATTCTACTATCCTCTCTCACTGACCTGGGAATCTATGGCACTGCTCTGGCCTGGTTCTCCTCCTACCTCTCCAACCGCACTTACCAGGTAGCCTGGCGTGAAGCAACCTCCACACCTCGCCCACTCTCAGCAGGAGTCCCCCAAGGGTCAGTCTTGGGTCCTCTCCTGTTCTCTCTCTACACCCGCTCCCTGGGCCCCCTCATCGCATCCTATGGTTTTTCATACCATTTCTATGCTGATGATGCTCAGATTTTCCTCTCCTCTCCTCCCCACCTCTGACTCCACCATCCCCTCCCGTATCTCTATCTGTCTGTCTGCTGTCTCCTCCTGGATGCACTCGCATCACCTCAAACTCAACCTCTCTAAATCTGACCTCCTTTTCTTTCCCTCCTCCTCCCCCTCCTCTGATCTCTCTATCTCTGTTCCTCTGGAATCTACCACACTCTCTCCCCCCTCCTCAGCTAAGAACTTCGGAGTCGCCCTGGACCCCTGCCTCTCTTATTCCCAGCACATCTCCACTCTGGCACGCACTTGCCGATTCTTCCTGAGCAACATACGATGAATCCGACCCTTCCTCACCAACTACGCCACCCAGCTCCTGGTCCAGGCCCTGGTACTCTCCCGCCTAGACTACTGCAACTCCCTCCTGGCTGGCCTCCCTGCGTCCGTCACCCGTCCGCTCCAGCTCATCCAGAACTCCGCTGCTCACCTGGTGTTCTCTCTGCCTCGCTTCTCCCACGCAACTCCACTGCTCCGCTCACTCCACTGGCTCCCGATCACCGCTCGCATCCAGTTCAAGACTCTTGTACTAGCCTACAGATGCCTTGACCAGACTGCACCCAGCTACCTCCAGACCCTCATCTCTCCCTACACACCCACTCGACCTCTCTGCTCCTCCTGCACTAGAAGACTGACTCTACCTCCTTTACGCTCCCCTGCCTCCAGAGCCTGCTCCTTCTCCACCCTCGCCCCGCAGTGGTGGAATGACCTTCCTACAGATGTCAGGACTGCCCAGTCCCTAACCACCTTCTGGCGCCTCCTCAAGACTCACCTCTTCAGACAGCACCTGTAGAACTCCTCTTTTTTTCCCCCTGGACACTTATCACTCTTCCTTAAATGCGATTTACCTGCTCTTATCTGCCCCCTATTTTACTGCATTTAATCCTGTACTTTAGTCTACTGTAATCTGTCAAGTGTTATTTAATCTGTAGTATTTTGTATTTAATTATATCCTGATGTAACTATCACTGACACTGTTATCAGCTCCGTTATTGAATCGTATTTTGTCATACTTGTACTTGCTAGAACCAAAGTCATTGCATTTATCTTGCTCTTAATTGTATTATTACTTGCACTGTGATTCTTGAAATGTATTTTTGTTTACGACTGTAAGTCGCCCTGGATAAGGGCATCTGCTAAGAAATAAATAATAATAATAATAATTTTAAAGGTGAGGCTTTGACTCCCCGTGGTCATTCATCTCCACTGACAGAAAGGTCTTCATTAAGCTCCTCTTCATCAAGCAGTACACCAAACAGAAGTGCAGCTATGAGGGACTGTTCCTTTACCTTTGATGCTAATTGGGCAGAGAAGTTTGAGATACCTTGGCAAAAACTGCCCACTGATGTAATGCACGGCTTGGAGACAGAAGAAAGACTGCAAGCAAAACAACACTGTGAAATGATATGAATAGTCATCAGTGAAGTAATGTCATGCTGCAAGATGCCTTTGAAAAAGCACCTTCTACAGATAGCCAGACAAATGGTTAACAAATACCCCAGGATGTAACTGAAGGGGCAATTGTTGGAAGTGGGTATGATCCACTGCTAAAGCAGCTGCAGGCAAGAGCAGAAAATGTGAAACGTGCCTGTCTCTCTGCAGATTTGCTAGATGCTCTTCTTCAGTTCGTCCAGTAACCAGGAAGTCATCTAGGTAAACCACTACCGTCAAGTCCTTCATTAGATTCTCCATAATTCTCTGGAAAATGGAAGGTGCAGCACTTACTCCAAAAGGTAAGCGGTTGTATACAAGCAACCCACGGTGAGTGTTGATTGTAACATATTTTTTTGATTCCTCATCAAGCAAAACTTGCAATTTTTGAAAAGACGGTTCCTCCGCTCATTGTCGACATGAGTTCCTCTATGCGGGGCAGTGGATATGTTTCAGTGTTTGCTGCTTGGTTCACAGTAAGCTTGTAGTCCCCACACAAGCGAATTGACTTGTCCTTCTTTACCACAGGTACCACTGGTGCTGCCCAGTCACTGTGCTTTACTGGTGTAATAATGTGTTCCTTCTCTAATCTGTCAAGTTCCTTGTCTACTTCTGCTTTCATTGCAAACGGCAGTTGGCGGCTTTTGCAGAATTTTGGTGGAACAGAGGTATTCACCAGTATAGTTGCCTTCACGCCGCGCAGTGTGCCTAAGTCATCTTTAAACACGTCAGGATATAATTCCAGTACTTCCTCAATGGTCTTTGGCTCATTCATTGTACACGGACTCACCCGTTTAATCTGTTTCCAATTTAAAAGTTTTTGAAGCCAGTTCCTTCCACACAATGCTGCCCCCGTGAACTGATGAACTGTCCCAATACTGGCATTGATTCACCCGTATATGTCTTCAGTCTGACATTTGCTTTCTCAAGGGGCACATGTGTAAACACAGTTTCATACAGGTCCTGTGATATTATGGAGACTGCAGCACCGGTATCTATTTCCATCTCTACCTCTCTCTCTGCCATGCTGAAAATAGCTTTAAATGCATGCTTATCCCCAGCACATGACAGAGAAAACATCGCGAGGTCGCCCACTTCAGCCTGAACATACTTGGTGTGTTTACTTGGTCGCTGCTTTCCTGTATTCCACGGTTGTTTCTTTGATCGGCATGCCTTTTTAATGTGTTAGCCATCTAATAATAACAAACAAGACAATTATAGACAAACAAACAAAACACTCACAATACGTTTTATCACTGGGTCTCTCACAGGTCCTTTCAGGTTCAAATCACAAACCAAAGTGAAGGAACAGATTGCGTCTCTCCGTCCCCTTTTATGCCATCACATATGATCCCTTGGTAGACAAGTGCAGCTGCCCCTTCAATCCGCGACTGCCACATCGTTTCCCTTCCGGGTCGATGAGTTAATGCACCAGAGTTCCGTTCCCTTTCTAGCTTCCCTTGAACCCTGGGAAAGAACTGTCAGGCCAGCCTGTCCAAGGTACTCTGTTCTCGCTGCTTAGCACCCTCACAGGTCGGGCGGGAGATTTACTACAAAGAATCATTGTATTTCTGTCACAGGCATACTTCTTTCTGTTTAAACCGACATGTGCTTTCAGATACTGTGGTATGAAAGGCACTATATAAATAAATACATTGAAATTGAAAATTAATTTTAAAAAGTTTAAATCAAGTGTAATACATTGACCTCCTTATTGACATCACTTAATACAATAAAATCTCACAAAAATAGGTCTTCTAGACAGCAGAGTTGGATTTAGAGTGCCAAATGATTTTATCCATGTTTTCTCACCACAATTTACAATATCCAATTGTGTTCCCTCACCGCAGCACCTCCCCACAACTGCTCAGCAGAACTGAAGGTCAGTGTGTGTTCTCCAATCCCCCCACCAAGCTATTCGCCTCTTTACGATCAAGAGCATGATAAAGGCTCAGTGGGTTCATTAGGGGACACTGAGCCTTGGTGAATTGACTCAGTCCCTGCCAATTTTGCCTCTCTTCAACTCAATATTGCATTGAACAAATACCATAGCTTCTTTCAACTTAAATGTACTGTGCTCTGAATAATAGTATGACATTACTAAACAAAGAGCAATGTCTTCCACAACATGTTGGCCGCAGAGATTTAATAGCTTGGCTTCCAAGCAGTCAGGGTTCTCATATTCTCACAGAGTGAGGTGGTCTTGCTTAATCAGCAACAGCTGGCATTGTTTACAGCACAACTCATAAACAGCTGCATTCAAGTCTGCTGTTAAAAGTATTTTCATGCTGTAAAATGACAGATCATCTTTCCGTATTGGTCCGTTAAATCAGTCCAAAGTCTTGGAGCTTTTTTTAGGTACAGGTAAAAGCTGAATGTGTTGAACAGGTCAGAATCCTTTTATTGTGACAGCACAATGGAAAGAAGGAAGTCGCAGACAAATGTAATGGCACCCTATACTTAATGTAAGATAATTCAAGAAAACACATTAAATAAAGCATTTAGTGAACATTAGCCACTAAATTAGTATGACAAAAATGAACATGAGCTGTGTGAACGTAGACCACGCTGCAAACCACTTTTAAAGACAATTCATAAAACAGACCAAGAAATATGAACAGGAATCTAAAGCATTCAACAAAATTCTCTGGTCTGATGAGACTAAAATATAACTTTCCCCAAAAAAGGGACCATAGTATGTTTGGAGATAAAAAATGGGGAAAGCCTTCAAAGAAGAAAACATGTGGAGGTGATTTTATCATGATATGGGGTGTTTTAGCAATTCAGGGACTGGAGACATTCATGTGATTGAAGATTGAATGAATGCAGCTATTTATTAAAACATCCACAAAGTACAATGATACCATCTCCTATTAGGCTGTTTGGCAACTTCTAATACGGCTGTGACAGGGTGATGTGAAGTGTGGCCTCCCGACAGGGAAGACAAATGAGACCAATCTCTGTACACTTATCGAGATGGAGCTGACAATATGTTTATAGTCAGGTTGCGGCAACGGCATCTTCATAAGGGCAGCGACACAGGTGATCAAGTCCATGGCTAAGCGATTAACCAATTAGTTAATGAATGGCTGAGAACGGATTGATGAGGTGGAGCCTGGAATATATAATGAGCCGTGAAAGTTGTAGAGGTTGGTCGAGTACAGAAAAGCCAGGTAGCAAAATGAGCCACCGGAGATGCTGTCTCTTGAATTTGATAAAAATATCAGTTTTTCTCCTGTGATTAAGAGGACTGAAAGAACTAGGGCTAGGCACGAATATCAATATTTTGATATGATATCGATATTGTTTGATATGGATAATAATTTCCATATCACAATATCGTGGGATTTTTAAAAAAATTATGTATGCTCGCAGAGTCATAATTTTTTTTTGCCAAAACTGCTAAAAATACAAACACAGTAAAATCAAGTTTATTTTATATTAAGATACAAACCCTGTACACACCAATCACTGATAGCCTGGTAGGCAAACACCACACACTAAAATTTTATTTAACCTTTTTCATTCCACTGATTGGTGTTTAGCTGCCAACGCTATTTGTATGCTGCATTAAGCTCTATTGGCATTATTTTGAGTCAGCGGTTCATTGCATTTTGTACGTGTGATTACTTACGCTCTTAATGTATTTTTAAAATGTGAGCTTTCAGTATTATAAATGAAATGTACTTTCAAAACATCAAAACACATCTCAATAATGCAAAATTCAGTATGACACCATACTTAATACTTTTAGAGGTGTCGTGAGTCAGCATTCATATGCAGCAGCTGAAGATTCAATTCCTTCCGGATTGGCTAGAAAATGAACAACCCCGAAGTCTGTGCGAAGTGAAGTATAGAAATATTTTGGTTTTGACGTGGATGATAATGGAATAGTAAAAGAACATAGCAAGACCTGGTTTTTCTCCATGGATATTGTGAAGCAAAGCACCACAAAGTTAAAGTAAGTTATTGCTTTTCATTTGTAAATATCTGTGAAAGTCTATATATGTTTCATATTGCAATTGTGTTATTATATTTGTATTTTGATAGACTTCGATATTATCTATATTGAATTACGTGCACATTATCAATATACCATTTTCATACTGTTGCCCGCCCCTACAAAGAACACACCGGCCAGGAGACGGATGGGAGTTAGTGGAGAACGAAACAGTGAATGGCTTCAAGGACTGACGAAGAAAACGTGCACAGCTGTCGGCGCGTTTTGGCAAACAACTACCTTTTTGTTTTGTGCTTTTGCACCGTTTGATTTATTTGTGTTTTAAATTCACTCTCCAGGAGGAGAGTAAATTAGTGTAAATAAATAAAACGTCCATGAGTGAAACAATACCTGGACTGTTATTTTTCTCCGTCTCTCAGCATCCCCACCCCTGTGCCACTTACTTGACCCAAAACATAGCCTACAGCTAAGTCAACTGGAGTTCTTGAAGAAAACAAAGATAAGTTCTGGAATGGCCTTCGTAATCACGAGATCTCAATTCAATAGAAATGCTTTGGACTGATCTGAAAAAAGCTGTAGCCAGGTATTGTGTATCAAATCTGTCTGAGCTGAAGGAAATATGTAAGACAGAATGGACCCAGATTTCACTAACAAGATGTAACATACTGGTTAAGAATGATCATAAACATCTGAAAGTTGTAATAAAAGCAAAAGGAGGACACAAACATGTTTGTTTTTTGACTATTTGTTAAATTAATAGAAATTGTATATTGTGCTTTTTGTTATATTAAAATGTGCTTAAAGCTTACTAAAAGCTTGTCCTTAATCTTTTACCTTGGATTGTGGTATAATAAGCATAGGTAAGTAGAATCTCTTCGTAAAATAAGTATTAAAAAATGATTACCTTTACATGGTCCTTTTTTAAATAAAACGTCATCTATCGCAATATCACTTCTTATTGAGTTTCCACGGACACCTTCAAAGACAATCTGCAGCAGAAGTGACAAAAAAGGATAACCATGTAATGCTCTATCATTATTTTTTCTTCTTTTTAAAACAAAAACATCCAAATACATGAAACTCTTCTCACTCACTAACCCATGACATCCGCTTTAGATAATGTGCATCTTAAGTATTTAAAGATCCCTGGCAGAATAATTTTAACACCATACTTTGAATTTTTTTATGTGTGTTTTTTGTGGCTAATGCAACAATATAGGGATAGAAAATGACAATATGCACTGCTTAGTATTAGTTGCTGCTCTGCCATCGTCGTTCCGAACCCATCAATATATATCTTTGGTCAGATGTCCCGGAGAACATCCTTGAACTTGGTGGTCTACTGCGACAGAATTGCCTGTTAAGATGATTCCATAAGTGTTTTTTGGGAGTATTCCAGCTTGGCAGTGAGACAGGTTTGTCGGCAGGAGATCCTGACTGCATTTATCCTTCTATTGATGAACACAAACCCAGTCTGCCATCACACAAAACTGCTGATGCATTAAAGTCACAGAATAGCTAAAACAACTTGTATAGTCTCCATCAAACCCTTAAATAAATAGTATTGGATAGATCATCTGAACAGGCAGAAAGTTCAAGTATCTTCAGGTACAAAAGGACAGTGATAAAGATTCAAGTTCAACCCAATATTAACCAGTGCGTAAGTTGCTATTTTCTAGCTCTGCACCACCTACTGCAGGCTAAATAAAAATATGCATTTGAACAAAGGAATAAATCACAAATGTAGCATATTTAAGTTATTTTAAATCAATACAAATCAATACAAAGCATTTCTGCCACTCGTGATCCCCGATTACACAACACTAATTTCCTTTGATAAAGATATTTTAAAAACAATTACGTCTTGAGTACAGAAACAGATCTCAACGTGCTGAAACCTATTCTAGGTTACTGACCTGATGGTTCCTATCACATTTGTACTCCACCAAGCCTTTAAGCCAAGAGATACTCTGCTCTCCTCTGCGCCTCCAGAGCAGCACCTCCTCTCTCTGTCCTTCTTTCTTTAAATAGATGCTCAGCAGGCCGGTCCCAGAACCATACATGTTATAGTAAAACACCAGGCACTGTTGATGCAAGAAGCCTCGTAGCTTATTCGAGAGTAAGCGAGCATTATGTCCAGAGATCATAGGGGAAGCCTCAATGTACATGTAGTACCCTAAAATTGGTAAAATAAATAAATAAATAAATAAATCTGCATTAGGTGATGAATTAACAGCTCATTACCTTTAATGGCAAAGCAATGGCACCAATAGTAATGCAACGGTTCTGTACTTGAGGAAATGGGTACAGTAGTTTTATATTTTGACATATCAATGGTATTACAATGGTTCAACATATACACATACCATGAGACTAGAACAGTACCAGTTTGCCACCATATTAGACGGTGCACAATATTTGTTCCAAATCCATTGTGTTGGGATTTCTGGTAATGTTGTGGTTTGGTAATGGTTCTGGTTCGGTCTGGTACTAATATACCAATAATAGTATTTTTTAAACTTTTTGAGGTATAGTTGCAATTACTTCAGTTATTCTTAAAATAAGGTAATCTGTAAAGACTGACTCACCTACCCCTGTTGTATGATCTCCTTTGGGTCCGGTATAGGATGTTGGGGTTTGACCTCTTTTTCGTATCCAGTTACTATTGTCTTTCTCATCTTGTGTGTAGCCACAGTTATCCACTTCAAAGTCACATTCACCGGGAGGGCAGGGAAACCCATCTGTAAAAGGATAAGATAGCCTGTGATACAAAGTTATGAAACAGCCCTGTTCTTCATCTCTGTCGAATGGTTTTTCTGTGTCATTTTCTGCTTCAATGCGTCTCAAATTCAAAGGATATTTGATTCTCGAAGACTTAGTACAAAGTAACGTTACTAAATATATCTTCTAAATTTGATGAACGTGTATGTCATTGTGACAGGATAGCCAGGTGTCTAAGGTGGCCAGGAGGTAAGAAGGAGACTCAGAGCTGAACAACTGAAAAAATGTACTTTTCAAATGAAAAATAAACAAAAAACACAGCTCACAGCACCAAAATAGAAAGGTTAAACAAAACTAGTCTTGAACACAAAATGAAACAGAAAATCCCTCAACCAAGTCTCGCACTATCAAGGTGAGTTTCTTAAATATATACAGAGCAGTGTTTCTCTCTCTCTCTTTCTCTGGATTGTGGGATTGCGGGAGGGGCCTGTGAGCAAGGAGCAGTGAACTGTGCGAGTGGTGAGCTGTAGCAGTAACTTTAAAATAGTAATATAATAAATATATAAATAAATACGTTTTTTTGTGTATAAGTTTGTTTTAATATCTGCAAACTTTTTAGTCAGCTTATGCACTCTGGGATGAGCTCCCACTCGGGTGGAACTGGGGGGCTGACTCTGAGACACGGATTCAGGTGTATACCTGACCCCAATGTCTCCTTGGAAGATGTGTTGTTGGTGGTGGGAAAGTCAGTCAGGTTTGGAAATATTAAATCTGCCTCACGAATGAACAAAGCAATAGTTGTTTTCCTTAGTCAAGAAAACCTGGTCAATAAAATTGTGGAAGAAGGGTTTGTTATAAATGGTTCATTAATTTCAGTCATGCCCCTATCTACACCTTTGACTAAAGTTATTCTTTCAAATATTCCCCCCGTTTATTGATAACGCTGTAGTTGAGACAGAGCTCTCTCGATACAGCAAAATAATGTCACCTTTTAAACAAATTCCACTCGGTTGCAAGGCACCAGAAATTAAACATGTAATGTCTTTCAGAAGGAAGGTCGTTGTGCTTCTGAATGACCCTGGTCTTGTCAATGCTCAAATGTCAGTGCAGGGATGGCTGTTTTATTTTCTCCAGGTTTTAAGGTAGAAATCTTAGCAATAGATGAAATTGTTCAAGGAAGACTCTTAAAAGTATTGGTAAAATATGGTGGCTTTTTAATTCATTATATAAATATTTATGCTCCTAATGTTGGGGGGGATTGAATTTTATTTTTTAAAAAGCTGAGTCAGGTGCTGAGGCAATGTGATATGGTCATGTCCTTATACTGGGAGGGGAATTTAACTGCAGTATGGATTTTAACAATGATAGAAACCACAGGGAGCCCAATCCCCAATCTGTTAGGGAGCTGGCCACTGTATTAAACACTTTTGACCTGGTTGACATCTGGAGGAATTTCCATGCCAGCAGCAAACAATACACATGGATTAAAGTCAATCAAAATCAGCTGTCAGTGGCATGGTATCTCACCCAACTCTATTTCTAATCATCACTTTGTATCTGCTACTATCTCTTTACCCACCAAAACACATCAAATCAAACTGGCAGTTTAACACAATACTAATGGAAGACAAACAATTCACCAATTATTTTAAATTATTTTGGGAGAATTGGAGAAAAGAAAAAAATAATTATGCCAGTTTGAGACAGTGTTGGGATATAGTGGGGAACAGAGGGGGGTGATGCCGGGACACCAGAATCACCGTCGAGCCCTCTTAAGGTGTCGTGGGCTAGTCGATGAAACACAGAGGATGGAAGGTGCCCACTTGAATACCCCAGAGATGTACCCTACTTAGTTTAATCCAGACGGTTGTCATGCTGATGCACTGGGAGACCGTACTGTAGTTGATCCCCAGTGCCAGAATCGCAGCCGTTGTGTGTGCTGATGCGCTGGGGAGGCAAAATAAGCTGATCCCTGGAGCCAGCATTACACTTCAGCCATCAACACCGGGCAGAAGGATATCTACATCATCAGATGGAAGGAAATGCAAATGGATGGAGACGCAGATGGATCACATTAGTTTACTGTAAAGCTACAACTAAGTTGGTGCTTATCTTGGCGAGAGCCAAGTTCTAATAAGCATGAAGTTTGAATATCTACTCTAATGTAATGGAAATCGGAAAGATCCAAATTTAAGTATTTTGCCAGCAATATACCCAGTGTCACCAGGTCAGTAGATACAGTGATCAGTGAGTTGGAGAGTGAGATTGTGGCGTTTGAGAGGCATCTGGATGGTCAGTGCATTGAGGAGACATACCAGAGCCTGCAAGAGTGATGGCAGCACCTGGGCAGCCTGCTGGAGAAGAAGGTGAAGGGCTCCCTGCCACTACCACAGCCTTCAGCCTGGAAAGGAAGACAGTGGAGGACAAGCAGATGAGCTATCTGAGGCTGCCCTGTGGGAGACAGGTCTCCAGCCCTGAGGAGCTCAGGCGTGCGGCAGTGGTTTTCTACAGTGATCTCTATAAGGCTGAGAACTGTGACCTGGGAGAGATGGAGCGACTGCATCAGGGGCTCCCTAGTCTGAGTCAGGAGGAGTGGCCTGGGTTGGACACCCTGCTGACCTTCCAGGAGCTCACTGCCACCTTCATGCAGCTTTCCAACCAGAAAGCGCCTGGGCTCAACAGGCTGCAGGCTGAATTTTATAAATGGTTCTGTGACTGTATCGGACAGGACATTTACAAGGTTCTTCAGGAGTGCAGCCAGGATGGAGAGCTGCCTTTGTTTGAGCTGCTGTATGTCAGTAATCACGCTGCTGCCCAAGAAAGGAGACCTCTGTAACCTTAAAAACTGGTGCCCCATCTCATTGCTGTGCTCAGATTACAAAATCTTTTCCAAGGCACTGGCAAATCGGATCAGTGGTGCATAAGGATCAATCCTATTGTGTGCCAGAGCGATCCATTTTTGATAACTTGTTTTTAATAAGAGACTTTTTTAATGTGTCCAAACTTTTTTAATATTGATATTGGTTTAATTTCAATTGACCAGGAAAAAGCTTTTGACAGAGTTGACCATGAGTATTTGTTTCATTCACTGAAGGCATTCATACACTGAAGGCATTGTGTGCGTGTGTGACAGTAGGAACCACTGAAATGGCTGATGCTGTTGTAACTCCACAGTATGAGAAAACTTTGGTCAGTGAGTGTCTGTTTGATCAGATTCAGGAGAGTAACCCACAGCTGGTACAAAAGAGAGATGTTAAATGACATCTCCTACAGTAAGCAGCAGTAGTCTGGAGTAGTGGTTAGGGCTCTGGCAGTAGTGTGGAGTAGTGGTTAGGGCTCTGGACTGGTTAGTGCTCTGGCAGCAGCGTGGAGTAGTAGTTAGGGCTCTGGAATCTTGACCGGAGGGTCGTGGGTTCAATCCCCGATGGGGGACACTGCTGTTGTACCCTTGAGCAAGGTACTTTACCTAGATTGCTCCAGTAAAAACCCAAATGGGTAACTGTATGTGAAATAATGTATAACGTGATATCTTGTAACAATTGGAAGTCGCCCTGGATAAGGGCGTCCGCTAAGAAATAAATAATAACTTTTTTGGTTTTGGCCCTGTTTTTATTTCTAATATTAGACTCTTGTATAAGAATGTTTTTAGCCTGGTGAAAGTAAAGAATGATTTGAGTGTCCCTTTCCTTGTGCAGAGGGGGATACGGTAGGGCTGCTCCCTCTCAGGGATGCTCTACTCCCTCTCTATACAGCCCTTCCTGCACCAGCTGAGGGAGAAGCTGTGCGCCCAACAGCACCCCTATCAGGCTCTCCTCATATGCTGATGACCTTAATGTCTTCGTTACTAATGACAGGGACGTCGCTGTGCTGCAGTCCTGCATTAAGAATTATGAAAAGGCCACCTCAGCTCGGGTCATCTGGGCAAAAAGTGCAGCTTTTCTGTCTGGTAGCTGGGAGGGAGTGACTCCCCCTTCACTACCCCCAGCGCTGACCTGGAAAAACACTGGGGTTAAGATATTGGGAGTATTTTTTGGAAAACAGAACTGGGAGGGGTTGCTGGATAAAGTGAATGGGAGAATTCAGAGCTGGCAGTGGCTCCTTTCACGACTCTCATTTAGGGGGAGAGTCCTCGTTATTAACAATCTGGTGGCATCCATGCTTTGGCACAGGCGTGTGTGTCTAGATCCTCCCCTGGGTCTGTTAAATGAGATTCAGAAGTGTCTGGTCCAGTTTTTCTGGAGTGGGCATCACTGGCTGAGTCCAGCAGTATTGTACCTCCCCCGTGAGGAGGGGGGGCAGGGGCTGATTGATATCCCAAGCAGGGTGTCAGTGTTCAGGCTGCAGGCTGCCCAGAAGCTGCTCTATGCCCCAGAGTTGAGCTGGATAGGCCTGGCTCACTCACTCCTGCACAGGACGGGAGGGCTGTGGCTTGACAAACACCTGTTTTTAATACCCTGTGACAGAGAAAGATTGAATCTTGGTTATAAATCTCCCTCCCGACCTGTGAGGGTGCTGTGTAAAGGGAACAGAGTGCCCCGTACAGGATGGTCAGACAATTCCTTCCAAGGGAAAGGTGGAAGTCAGCCATCTAGAAAGGGGGCGAAGCTACGGTACACCAAGTTACCCCAGAAGGGAAGAGATGTGGCAACCGCGGATTGGAGGAGAAACAGTTGCACTCACTAACCAACCTTTTTTATTGTTAAGAGTGAACCATTACAGGAAAAACAGATTGTACTGTGAGTGTTTAGTGTTTGTTTGTTTTGTCGTGTCTAATTATATACTTGTCTGCTTATTAGATGGCTAACACGTACTGAGAGCTGTCGCTTAAGTCCAGCACCAACCTGGACAACACTTCACAACTGTACATGAATAAATTGTATTTCACCACTTGCACGTTAGCACTCACTCTGGACTTGTGTCTTTGTGTGTGCTAAACTGTTATTATTATTTCGGGACTGTAAATCCTTTGTTTGGAACAGTGCAATATACATTGTTGTGTATTGCCTGGGATTATTCTTTGCGGTAGCCAGACCGGGATAATAAAAATAAACATTTTTGGATCGTGAACTTTGTCTTCTGTTTCGTAATCACATCACCTCTACACCTGCGCTCTGCAAACCACTTTGCCACACATGGTCAACATTTTGAACCTCCGTCGACTCAGATACAGGTTGACCTGCCTGAGGTTGAGGATTGATCTTAGGTCGCCATCCCGCTTGGGCACCAAGTACCTGGAGTAGAACACTTTCATGAAGTGGAGGGGTTGTACCGTACAAATAGCTCACTTTTGTAGCAGAGCTGTCACCTCCCAAGACAGTACTGTAGTGTCCCGTGGGTCTGTGACTAATGTTGTAGTCATGCCCTGAAAGGGAGGGGGACTGTGCTTGAATTGGAGAGAATAGCCGGTCTGTACAGTAGAAAGCACCCAGATGTCCATGGTGCACTCACTCCAATACTCCAGGTGGTTCCCTGAAAAGGAACCCTGGGCCTGTGGCAGCAAGGCCCTAGGGCCACTGCTGGGCTTGTGGCTTAGCCTGAGGTCTTTGCCTCTGCGGCTAGCGGCGGAATTTGTTAAAGCTGTCACGGTGCACAGCCGCGGGCCGATTATGAAAACCCCCTTCTGGCTGTAGCAGCAGTCTCTGAGGCTGCTGGGGCCTTGGGCGCCAGTTTGCAACTGGTTTGTGCACCTAAGGTGGCCACTATTCTCCCTTGGCACAGAGCCATCTGGGCAGGATGCAGCCACATCTTTAGCAGGCGATGAGCGACAGCCCTGCCCAAGAGGAATGTACAGCTGAGAGACACATGCTTTTCTAGCATGCACTTAGAAAACGTCCCACAAAACTTGCAAAAGCTGCGGTCTTGCATGCTATGGCCCCAGGCAGGAAGAGCACCTGCCGTGCTTATCCTCCACTGGGAGACAGACCTGCATATGTCACAGGAACCCCGCATGATGCAAAAGTAACACAGTGAAAACCTGTTGCCTCAGTCTACCCAAGCACCACTGCACAATAATGTACCAGTATAGTACTGCCACAGGCTGTTCAGTAGCAACACCACTGTACATAATGTAAAAGGGCGGAAGCAGTGTACAGTAAACTGAACCAGTAAAAACTAAACGGCCTCGGTGCTACGGTACCCTTGGTATGGTACACGCGTGGTGACTTACACTTGGTTGGTGCGGTATCCTTGGCACAGTGCCCTCAGTATGGTACACGCGTGGTGACTTACACTTGGTTGGTGCGGTATCCTTGGCACAGTGCCCTCAGTATGGTACCGCAGCGTGGTGACTTACACTTGGTTGGTGCGGTATCCTTGGCACAGTGCCCTCAGTATGGTACACGCGTGGTGACTTACACTTGGTTGGTGCGGTATCCTTGGCACAGTGCCCTCAGTATGGTACACGCGTGGTGACTTACACTTGGTTGGTGCGGTATCCTTGGCACAGTGCCCTCAGTATGGTACACGCGTGGTGACTTACACTTGGTTGGTGCGGTATCCTTGGCACAGTGCCCTCAGTATGGTACACGCGTGGTGACTTACACTTGGTTGGTGCGGTATCCTTGGCACAGTGCCCTCAGTATGGTACATGTGTGGTTACTTGCAGCGGGTCGATCCGGTATCCTTGGCACGGCACCCTTGGTACGGTACACGTTCGGTGACTTGCACCGGGTCGGTATGGTACCCTTGGTACACCTTCGGTACTGTACACTTGCACCGAGCCCAGCAGCTGTGTGGTTTTACACACACAAGAGAAAACTCTCACAGTAAAACAGTAATCATAATATTATAATTCAAACAATAATAAACCTGTACACAAAACTAAGTTTTATTTTAACTCGTCAACGCAGACCTGCTGAGCCTAGCAGCTGTGCTCATTTTTCTGTCAGTGTTCTCCCCAGGAATTCTGTACAGCCGGACGATAGAACATTATAGCCAGGAGCACTTTTAACGGAAAATAAACTTGCCTTACCTTAACTATATAATACGACAAAGAATTTGAATAATGTGTTGTCTTTCGTTGACTATATCTGGTTGCTCTTTTTTATGTTCTACATTTTCTTTTTATTACTGTTTTTTATTATGGTAAATTACCGTGCTTATTTAGGCACTCTGCGATTTGACTGGGGAAAGATAACGTGGGTTTATTGGAGTTCACAAAAAAAACGTAACCTTTTCACTTCCTTTTTTACTTAATTATTGAGCTTATTGCTTCATTTAAATAGTTTTCTTTATGTTAAGTTTTCCGGCCATTTTGTTAATGCACGTCTATTTTTGTTTTTCGCTGTTCTAAATTTTTTGAATGCAACTGTTCATTTTAACATTTTTTTTTTTTACACAACAGTACTCACACGCGTTTGGTCACCATCATAACTGTTGTATAAAACCAGAGTGTAATAATCCAGCAACTCTGCACTTAAGCATTTGTATACCAGCTGACAAGTGTTCAGATGATATCCCATCACGCCTTTCTTCTTAAAGGCGTACAGCCTCTATACATGACCCCCAATATCTCTCACAAGCACCTGAATACATATTTTTACGATATCACAACAAAAGGAATACGTTTTTTTGTTTTTTTTTTGGTGCATATGTATAGCTATTATGTACTATATATCACCTTACAGTACAATAATACGACAAAAAATGGACTGTATGATAATACCCGAAAATTTTTAATAAAGTAGCCAGCGCAAATATAGTATTAGGTGGTGGATTGCGCCGATCGTCAGCTTATTTTGAAAACCATTGTCACTATTTTTGCTTGGAAAATAATCGCTTATTTTTTTAGTCATTTTAACGTTTCAACCTCTTGAAGTGCTTAACACAGAAAACCCGCCCCTTCAACTCTCTGATTGGTTAAATGTTGTGTCAAGACGTAACACAGCTGCCATGTGGTTCCAAGATTTTTTTTTTCACCCAGCAATGCGCAAGTGCAAGAAGCGCAATCAATCCTTATTGTTAAAGGCACAGTAGCATCTGCAAGACGGGCAGATCGTTTTTTTTCAGGCGGGTGGGGAGACTGTCTGTCTGTGCAGACAGAAAAACACACAATAGAAAACATTTTCTCACAAGAAACAGTAATAAACCATTACAGTTCAGAACATAATAATATAGGGTTGGGACAATAATCGAAAATATCGATAATCACAATATTTTTTGCAGTAATAATTTTATCACATTGAAAAATTAATATCGATAATCATAATTAGCATTTGTGGCCCAATTAAGCACAAAGCGGCTCTGCATTGAGCAGTAAACAGCACTGAACTGTCTGCGTGAGGCGTAAAACATGATCTGTGTGAGCTCTGCGTACATTGGGAAGTTAAGCACTGATTTTAAACAATATGCTTAAGCTTTTAACTTTATGTCATGGTTTCATTTTGATAATAAGTTATACACTGGCAAAGCATGAAATATTGTTTGTAAAATTTAAAAACAAAACGTTGGCTCACTGTAAAATTACTGTAGAAAGTGGAACTTTTAACGCAGGATTTTTTTTTTTAATGTAATTGCAAAATGAAAACAATAAACAAAAACACAATCATATGGCACACGTGTAATATAGCCTAAACAAATTTGTCGCTTCTATATTTTAAACTACAGTAAAGACATGACTACTATACTGCAGCCTATATACCGCATGGGGAAAAATAAGCGGGTGCTATCTGTTACCATGGCGTTGCTATTGTAAAAAAGGGTAGCTGCAAAAATAGAAGAGAGTTAACTTTTAATGGAAGGATATGCAATTGGTATTATTAAACTGTCTGCATACAACCATATAGTATACAACTCTATATACAGAAACACACACACACGCACACATTCACACAAAAAATAAATAAATACTGGTAGTTTGATTATCTTAATGGCAGATTCACCACACAAGTAAATAATAATAATATAATATCTTTATATAGTACCTTTCATAGTGGACCACCATCACAAAGCACTTTCCAAAGGTAGGTTGTGAACTGTACATTATATGCATAGCCACTTACAACAGGACATTGATTTAACATCTCATCCGTGGTTAAGTGACTTGCTCAGGGTCACACAGTGAGTCAGTCAGTGGTAGAGGTGGGATTTAAACCAGTGACCTTCTGGTTACAAGCCCTGGACTTTAACCACTGGACCTCACTGTCTTTTTTGTCAGTTTTGTTGCCCAGCAGGCAGCTTTTCGAAAAATGCAAACAAATGAAACATTTCAGTAAAAGAAGTGGTCTCTGAAAGTTATCTAACAGTTACTTTTTAATGAACTTAATTCCCGACTTGTCTGTACTCATATAATTGCCACACACACACACATTGCTGTTACACTACCCACACAAAATCATGATACATAAATATCTGATTTAAGAATATTTTCAAGCACTGTCTTAACCTGAGAAATTGCAACCAAATTGTCTTCAAATCCCTCTCATAGGGATGTCCGCTGGATTTTCCTTTCTGCTACAATGCGTCCAGTTTTCAGGTTCTGTCAGGCTCTGTATTTCCATTGCTCTGTTAGCTCTGAACAGCTTCCATTGTTTCGCATTGTTTCTTATCCAGTGTAGAGTGATCATTGAATCTGTCCACATGAGGAGTTGTGTTTTCTCCATTTGCAGATGTGTAATCAAGTAATGTCCCAGTCTTGTTCCTATCAAAGTACCTAGTAATTCGAGCCTTGGCAGTGTCTTCAGTGACGCTACTCTTGTCTTAGATGCAACTAAACTAGTAGCAAATTTTCCTTCTGCGTCTTCACTGTATGCAATGGCACAGTACGCCTTTTCACTTGCATCACTGAAAACATGCAGCTGTCTTATTTTACTACCTCCAGCCCTTACTCCTATGTCATGTCACTGTCGTGGTACTGAAAGACTTTGCAAGCCTGGCAGTTCGGAACAACATTGGATAAATAAGTGGGCAGCTCTTCATCCTATCCAATGCCTTGTTCCTAAACTTCCTGGAAAAGGCATTTTACCCTCATTGTAAATGGAGCTAAGACTCCAATGGGGTTGAATAGCCATGCTGCATTTTGTAATACACTTCTCTTTCGTATTTTGCCGGTCTTTCAGAAACAGATTTCACAATTCAAATACAAAATCGTCAGTTCCCGTTCTCCATGTTATTTCCAGTACTTTTAGTAGCGTTCCATGATTTTTATTCTCAACAGCTCCATTCATTGTGCTGTGTTGCCATCTCTCCTGTAGTGCTTTTGAGTTATCCACTTGCATAGACATGCCCGCTGTCAACAACATTTCTTTTGCTTCCATGGTTATGTTGTAGGTAGCTTCCGCAGTATCTGCTCCGGTTATGAAGTCGTCTACATAAAGAGTTTCTCTTAACATTTGAACGACTTCAGAGTGAGTCTCTTCATACTGTTTTCAAGTGGTGTCTGATCGTTACTGCTAACAGGAACGAACTCGATGATGCTCCGAATAGAACCCTGGTCATTCTCATTATGTGCAAATCTGCACTCTGAGAAGTCCTTGGACTTGTGGTCCGGTTTGTCACAGAAGATGCAGTTTGCGCTCTCTTTCAGGCTGGCTGTATGTAGTGCTGCTGCTGACGCCATATTGAATCTTTTTGCCCTTTGCTCATAGTACTTCGGAACGGGTTTGTAACTCGATTGTGTTTCTTTAGGTGCCCTTTCCCTGCTTTCATCCTCTCTGAAGGAATCTCATCAGCTCGTTCACCATCCACTCATCATCTGTATCTCACTGGCGTCTAAATTCTAGTACGATGTCTTCTTGGATGATTTTCAGTAATAGCAGGCACAACAGACTACCATATGTGTCCGATACAACTCCCATGGCATCTAAACTGAATTTTTGTACATTTTGTCACAATTCTGTTTTAAATCCTCTGTATCTTAACTGTAATACAGATTTAAATCCTGCTAACAAGCCTCCATCCTGATTGTAATTTTGTTTTAAATCTTGCAAACGGAGTCTCCAATAGAAAAAAGGGGAATGTGCTGTCACTCAGTAGTTGGGGCGGTTTTAAAGTATTCAGAACGAATCAATGATAGATACAAGTCATGAAGGCGGGACATTGCCCAGCAGCCCTGGGAAATGTATTTATTATTATTATTATTGTAGTAGGTTTTTTGTTTTGTTTTTTAATGGGAAAAGGGTAAAGTCAATATGAATAGATTAACCATTTCCACAGTTTTTCCGGTGTTTATTGGCTATCCACTGATTTAATTATTTTTGTATTGGGGGGTTTATCGGTTAAAACCAAAAATCAGAAGCCCTAAATATAATCTTCTCTACTTAATGGTAATGACAATCTTGTAGGATGTAATTTCAGCGATGCAGATCTTAAATAAAAACACATTCTAAAATAAAATGTCAAATTTTCATAAAATAAAACGTTTTATTTCAGATAATTAGAGAAAATCTGCAATTTAACAGCCAGTCACCTTACTCAATATCCCAGCGCAGTCGAAACAATCCAAGTTTCTTAAAATGCAGCGTTCTGTTTCAGATCATTAAAGAGTATCTGCGATCAACAAACTCCCAAAGTCTGTTTTAACAGCCAGTCTCGTCGTGCAGTAAGAACAGCAGCAGACAGCAAAGCAGCAGGGAAGCGACATCATGGAAGAAGTACAGTTGTGGACAAGTACAGCGCAGTTAGAAGCAGTTTGAAAGCAGGTTGACAGCTGCAGAAGCTAAACTAAACTTCCACAAAAAAGTAGATTAAATAAATAAATAAATAACAACAAGACAGTAATCTGTGACAACTGCATGATGTGGGAAATTCGAGAAAACCCAACAGAGCTCAACCAAGTTTGTATAAAGTGCCGCACGATCCAGGACTTGCTTCAACGAGTAAGTCTGCAAGAAAAGGAGCTGGAGGAAATGAGACAGCAACAGGAGCTTGAGGAGCTGACACACCCACAATTCATGGAAGTCTGCACCCCTAGCAGACTGAAAGCCACCACGGAGATGGAAGAGAGTCGAATCAGCTGGGTTCAGATAGGCAGAAGCAGGGAAAAAAAGAAACTTCGTCAAACACAACCACCAGAAATCCAGACATCCAACAAATTTGAGCCACTTCAACATTTAGATGACCAAAACCAACATCAAGAGAATGAAAGGAACAACATCCAGGACCTTATAAACAGTGCTGGCCAGGCAGCAAAAAGAAGGGAGGTCATGATTGTTGGGGACTCCATACTGAGAAACAGCAAGTTCAGTTCGCAGTTTGGACCCCCTTACTACAACAGTGTGCTGCCTTCCAGGAGGCTCTGTCAAGCACATCACTGAGAACGTCGACAGGCTCCTAGAACGAACAGGAGACGACCCGGTAGAAGTCGTCCACATCGGTACAAACAACATTGGAAGAGACAGACCAAGATCCCTGCAAAACAAATTCAGAGAGCTCGGAAGGAAATTAAAAGACAAGACCAAAACTGTGGTATTTTCTGGGATCCTGCTGGCACCTTGCAAAGGACCATATGGACAGCTGGAAATACAAAATCAGAATGCATGGGTGAAATCGTGGTGCACACAGGAAGGCTTCACCTTTCTTGAACATTGGACAACATTCTACAACAAGGACTATCTATATAGGTGGGACGGTCTGCACTTAAACAGAAAGGGAACCAATCTACTTGGAGAAAGGAGGTCCAGAAGCATTTAAACTAGAAAGGAAGGGGGGAGAAAACAAAAAAAACAGAAGGGAGACCACATCAAAACAAGGGCAACAACTCAGGTAAGGCAACTATTAAATGTATTTATCTTAATGCTAGAAGTCTCAGAAACAAAATGTTAGAACTTGAAGCTACTGCACTAACAAGTAACTACGATGTGATAGGTGTTACAGAAACTTGGTTGTCTGAGAGTGATGAAAACAAATATAATATTAGTGGGTAAACACTGTATAGGAAAGACAGGCAGGACAGAAGAGGTGGAGGGGTAGCACTATACATAAATAGTCTTGAAGCCCAGGTGTTAAATCAGGACAAAGAAAACAATGCAGAATCAATATGGGTCAGAATAATGGACACAAATTCAAAGGACATAATAATAGGAGCATGCTATAGATGCTGAGCAAAATAATTGTTATACAATGACATTAGAAATGAGTGTAGAAAAGGAGAAGCCATACTAATGGGGGATTTTAACTTCCCCCGTATAAAATGGGAGAACCCAGTGGGGAGCACGACGGATGAAATTGAAATGGTGGAAATGACAAATGACTGCTTCCTAACGCAATTTGTCAAGGCACTGACTAGAGGGGAGGCATGCCTTTGATTTAGTCTTTTCAAATAATGAAGACAGAATAACTAAAACAGAGGTCAGAGAGCCATTGGCAACCTCAGACCACAACATGGTCTCATTTGAAGTATTTTTTAAAACCGCAAAAGAAATGAATAAAGCTAAGGTTTACAATTTTAGAAAAGCAAACTATGAAGGTATGAAACCAAGACTAACAGTAAAAAATAGAAAACATCCACAGAAAAAGGATGGCTGTTTTTTAAAAATGTAGTACTAGATGCACAAAACAATTACATCCCAAAAGTAGACAAATCTAAAACAAAATGGCCAAAATGGTTTAATAGATCAATTAAAAAAAAAAAAAAAAAAAATTCAGCGAAAAAAGGCACTTTACAGAGCGTTTTTAAAAGGGACCAAAAACAAGGTACACAGAAAGAGTACTTGGAACTGCAAACACAAGTCAAAAAGAAAGTTAGAAAGGCCAAGAGAGATAGAAATCAATATTGCTAAGGGGGCTAAAACCAATTCCAAAATGTTTTTCCAATATTATAACAGCAAGAGAACATTCAAAGAGGAGGTTAAATGTCTAAGAGACACAAATGGCAAAATCATAGATGAAGAAAAAAAACAGTCAAAACGGCCAAAACAGTGTGCTTTGGACTTTCTTTTATTTAATTTTATTATTTGTCACAGTCTGAGTAGCACTACGCTGCTCAGCTGTAAGTGTACCACTGGTTGGTAAAGCAGCACACTTTTACCTGCCCAGTGTAGAGTCCCAGCTTAATAAACTATGAATTCGAAAACCTGCAAATCTTGAGTGAGCCGCCTTCATTTGCATGCAACGCTACAGTATTTTGACAGCTCCTGCACTGCCGCCGCATACACATTACACAACAGAAGCACATTGATTCGGTGTACAGTTGTGGCAAAGTGATTTGTAGTGTAGAGGTGATGGAGTGATTAATAACAACAGTTCCAATGGTGAAAACAAAACAAATCTACGGGGTTCAGTCCCAAAATAATAATAACACACACTATACACAGACATGGTCACGAATCCCAACAGTGAGTGCTCCTTGTGTAAGTGGTGAATTATACAGTAACAGTGAAACAATAGTGCAGTGCAGTCCGGGGTTGATGCTGGCTGAATAGCAACAGCTCCCAGATTTAGTCTTCTATGAATGATAAGGATGACAATTAATAAACAGACAGAAAAAAAATGACAAACTCACGGTTACTTTCGGCTTTTACCATCCTTTTACAGGTCTTTGACAACCATAACAAAGGAATAGATCGCTCAGCCACATTCCCTGATATACCTTCAGCCATGCCCCCTTTGGGAGTGAGTGCAATCACGTCTCCTCCAATCCATGACTGACACATTGCTGACTTCTGACTCACCCTGGAATGAACTGTCAAACCATCCAGTACCAGGGCCATCTATTATACTGTGCCCTCACAGGTTGGAAGGGAGATTGTTGAATAGGATTCATTCGCTCTCTGTCACAACAGTACTGTAGTGTTTTGTTTTTTTATGTGGTGGTAGGGTGACCAGATAGCAAGAGTGAATAATCGGGACACTTTCAGTTGGTGAGGGGAGGAAAGAAACCTCGTGAACTACTGACTGCATAAGCACGCAAACTATGTATCTTTCTTCTGTAGACAGGCTTTGTTTATTCCTTCTCCTTGCCGTGTGCATTGCACTTAGGCAAAAACAAAAACTTAGAGAAATGTAATTTTAAATACTCCAAAGCGGTTAACTTTCTTGTTTACTGTTCAGATGACAATGATGTTTTAATCAGCCTATCAGTGCGTCTGCACTGGCTTTTCTGTGACCTGCTGTACTGTACGTAGTAGGTGGGACAAAGTCAGTGCTGCATTGTTTTGATTTAGGTTGCTAAAATCTAGTTTTCAGCATTAGACGTAAAATACCAAAAATGGACGACAAAACAAGCAAAGTATATTTTGGCTGAGGATCGATCATGTCAAGACATTTCCCAAAGAAACTGTACATGCAGATGGAGGTAATTGTTCTGCACATCTTGTAATGTGACTTAAAGAAAATACGATCCATCGCTGTAACTTCAGAATCACACATTAAACAAAAGGCTACTACAGAGGCTTTCAGAAAACAAACTGGAAAGTCACCGCAGACAAAGTATTCCTGTGTTGGTTGTACCCAAGTTAAATCAGCACTACAGGTACAATCAAGCACATCTACCTCGGTTCAAACAACCTGCTGTTTACTTTTTAAACGCAGTTAGAATTTTAGACCCGAAATAGGCACGTTTTCTTTGTTTTGACTCGGTACTGATAAAATAAATTCCTGGATGGGACAAATAACATGACAACGAATGTGCTGCATATATGGGCTTTATTAAAGAATGCCAGATACCTTTGGGTAACCGAGTTTGGGGACTGTTTCTAATTGATGTCCACATCTGTATAACTTGTGTGGCGGATTGTCCCGCCCCTATATATATATATATATATATATATATATATATATATATATATATATATATATATTATTATTTATTATTTGTGTTTTGTTTTGCAGATCAAAGCGCCGCGTATTTGTTTGTTTTAATAATTTAAAGTCACGCATCCTTACTAAACTCGTGCAGACTGTGGCCGAGGGGTAATAAGATAATTAACAGCTAGTTAACCCCTCGGCCAGAGTATAAGAACCTGCAGCTGCCCGTGCTGCGGGGTTGATTGTACAGAGGAGAGTATGGGGAGCGGAGAGAGCGAGGCGAATAAGAGAAACAACTGCTAAGTATCGTGCTGGGGTAAAAACCAGCACGCTTATTTGTTTATTTCTATTTGTTTGGCCAACGTGCCCTTTTGTTTTGTTGTGTTTTGTTTGTTTAAATAGTTTGGTTTATTTAGTTAATAAAACGCTGTTTTACTAAGGAAGTGAGTACCACTATTTTTAAGCTTTTATAGTGCTCTGAAATATAAGGTGTATTTAATGTTTAAACAGGTCTGTGAAATGTCCATGAAATCCTAATTATGATCCTAATCCTAATTGGATGACTTGACCATGGGCATATGATTGAATCCATTTTTTCTCCACTGCGTTTGGTACTTGCACTGTCTTTTTTGCTTCGTCAACAACACCAGCCATCATGACACTTTGCTAGTAAAACCGGATGCACAGGCACACGCACCAAGAAAAACACCTGACGCATACCGCAGCATATGACTGCAGGTTAACGTGATTGGATAGCCACATAGATGCAATGCAAACAACTCACTCAACAACACACCCTAAACCAGTAGAGTATGCTGTTGCACCGTGAGACAGTACAGCAGCCACATATACAAAATTTCCTAACGAGAAAATAAACAATTCACATTTTACCCCTGGGGTTTCAACATTTACTTTAAAAATTGGGACAAATGGTGTCCCAACAGTACCTCGATCGGGACGCGGGACAAAGCCCCTAATATCGGGATGATCCCTATTATCGGAACATCTGGTCACCCTAGGTGGTGGGAATGCAAAGGGTCTTGTGCAGGGCTACTTGTTTTAAAACATGTTCAGTATTTTAAGTTACTTGTAATAAAATATAATGGAAAAGTAAAGTTATGAATCTGGTCAAAACGAGTCATGTGTGCATGTACACGTACAGTATGTACACTTGCATGACAAGTTTCATTCATGATTTTTCCTGGCAAGCAAGTGTTGTCAGCACTTGGCTGTGATTGGTTAATCCACCGACAGTACTGCGCGGCAGCCAGAAAAAAATCGCTCTGGATTCAATTTGAGCGGTACCGCTCAGCGTCACCATGGGACTAGAGGTATTGTCCCGCGCAGATCTATCCAACACCATATTAAAGCAATGGCAGCGATACAGGTGGCAAAATGCCTCCCGTGCCACGCCACACCGTGCTTGTCTGCCCTGGGCTTAAGGTAGCCATTTTATAATCCAACTGCTCCTTTTGATGCTGTCCTGTGTTCCTATATGTAAAATATCCAGTAGATGGTGCTATACTCCTTTTTAGGTATAAGGTTAAGACACAACACCCACACACAAAGTATTAATTAACCATTTTATTCCACTGATTGGTGTTAGGTACTGTGAAAGGGTGGTGTCACCGGGCCGAGTGACTGGGTTTGGCTTGCCAAAAAGGATGATAAAAACACCAGAATTAAATTGCAAAAAAACCCCAATTTATTTATAGGAAACAAAAGAAAAACAAGAGAAAGTAATATGCCATGAGTCTCTCCAGCATCCACCTTCAAGGTTAGCGCTCCCCCCTGAGCATTCCAAGGCCCTTATATATAGAATGAATTTCCCATAAGGCAACTCTCATTTAAAGATACAGCTCATTTTTTTAAAAAAATAAAAATAAATAGATGCAAAAATGCTTCATTAGCATCATCAAAAAATATTTTGGCCAGATTCACACACAAGGTTAACATATAAGACAACAACATAAAGAAAAGTGCACTTTTAAATATTAAATATTAGCTGTGACCTTTAACCTCAAGTCAGCAACCATTTTGTTTCTGCTGATGTGGCATTATCAGTCATCTTTATATGCTGAGGTATCACTGGCGGCCATCTTTTATACACTGCTGATCAGCTACTACCAGCAACAAGGATTTTTATACACAGGTATGAATAATACAAACTTTGTTTTTTTAATTAGATTTTCTCTTTGCTTGTGGTGTTCTCCAAGAATGGGGATACACTGCAGTGATTTGGGGAAATGGTATGTAAGAATTCATTACTCATGCATATCACAAGCACACACACATTCATACATGAAGGGAAGTTGGAAAGGTTCTTGGAGTCAACAAAAATACCTTGGTACAAAAATAAATTAAAAAGCCACCCTGTCACAGGTGGCTTTGCAGGGGTGACGTCAGACCAGAAAGACACCAAAACAAACAGGTAATGGCGGGGCAAAACTGAAACACTATGACATTCAGCTCTCAGCTCTTTTATTAAATAATAAACAGATTTTAAACAAAACGCTTACAAAACAAAAGGGCAAGTTGACCAAACAAACAATAAAGATAACAAACAAGTAGTCGTGCTGGTTTGAAGCCACACGAACAGCAATTGTTTACTTTCTAAATTAACTCCTCACTCGTTCTCCACTCTCGAACACTCTTCCTCGAACAAGCAAAGCCGTCTGCTTTTATATTCTGGCTGAGGGGTTAACTAGCCAGTAATTATATTATTACCCCCTCGGCCATAGTCTGCACGAGTTTAATAAGGATGCGTGACTGTCAGCTAGTTAAATAATCAGTAGCTGATCAGTCACACATCCTCACAAGGTTTTTAAAATATAAACAATACAAAATAACCTGGCGGACAGCGCCTTGGTCGTCCTTGCCAGACAATAAATAACACAGCTTTTTATCATATATATTTACAGAAATCATAATACAAATAATATTTATAATAATAAACAGCACACATATATATTTATATACCTAGGGGTGGGACACTCCGCCACAGGTACCAAATGCTATTTGAATGCTGCATTAAGCACTATTATTATTATTTTGAGCTATGCGATATGTTATTAATGTATTTTTAAAATGTGAACTTTCGGTATTACAAATGAGATGTACTTTTAGAACATCAAAACACATCTCAAAATAATAGTTAAAGTAAGCTATTGCTTTTCATATGTAAATATCTGTTAACGTCTGTATATGTATATATGTTTGATATTGCAATTGTGTTATTATATTTTTCTGTGTTTTGCAAGACTTTGATATTATTGGGGTGGGGGGGTTGGCAGTTTCTGTGAGAAGTTAAAAGGCTTAAAGGAAAGTGTTCATGCTTCAGGACACAAAGTGCAGCAACTAGTCTGACAATGTAACGCTGTTGAATGAAACTCTCTTTTTTTCTTGCCAAAAGCTGCAATGCTACTATTTTTTTTAAATTGTTCTGCCTAAAAAAAATGCCAAAGCAACAGCCTCTCCCAAGTTATTGCAATAATTTGCATTTGTTGAAATTCAAAATTAATGATAGCAGCTGTTGTGTGTGTTGAGTTACAAAAAACAAAAGATAAAGGTACGTTTCATTAATAATTCTGTTCAAGTGTTTATGATGTGTTTTGGGAACTTGTCAGTAAAAGTGCTTAGCTTATAAGATCTATCACGTCACACCAACTAAGCAAATAGCAAAATAATAGCCTGGGCCGTCAATCGCCCGGGGCCCCGACGCCAGAGGTGAGCCCACACACATATACAGAAATAAAATTAGAAATATGAGTAAATATACGATTTCTGTGCCAGATGTAGCATCAGATTGGGTCATAATAGCATTCTGTGTATGAAATTAACAGAAATGAAATATACAGAGGGGGGTCCAATCTCTGTGTCTACTTGGCTTCTTGTCACAAATTCCCCCACTGACAAAGAATGCTTTTAAAAAGAGTTACAAACTAAAATACTGGATAAGTGGTCTATCTTAATAAATCCTGTGGCGCTGGTGGCGTCTTTCAAAATGTAAAACCCGACGGTTTTGAATGCCTTGACACCCCACCTTGGAAAGAGAACATCCAAAGGGAAAACACTCCACGTGGACTCGGGCACCGCCCCAAATAAACAAACTATCCAATCACCCGGGTAGAAAAAGACAGCGCGACTTTCAATCGGGGCTCCCGACACGAAACCCAAGGCTCTTGACACACAAACAAGTCTCTGAACTTTGACAATCTGAAGACCCAGCCTGCGGCCGGCTTGATCAGAGATACCATTTTCGGAAAATCTGATACAAGATAACTAATGTAGTGTTTGCCTTGGTGTGGGAGTCCGCTGCGTAAAGGGGCGTTCACACAGGACGCCGCGCGGCAAAAGCAATGGTTTTCAATGAAGGCGGTTACGCAGGCGGCAGACGGACGCGACAGCATGAAGCGGCGCGCAAGAGAAAAAATATTTTCAACTTTTGCCACACCGTGTCGTGACGTAACCTACCAACAGCCAATCAGGGAAAAGTAGGAGGTTCCTTTGCAAGGAAGAAATAAAAAAAATAAAATGGAGGAAAAGCTGCTCTCTTTAATTTTCAGATTTCCCGGCGTTGTATAATACAACAATTAATAGTTACCACGATATTAATAAAAAAGCTGCAGCATGGAGGTCTGTGGGTGTACAAATGGGATTACCGAGTGAATATTAAATATACATAATTACGTAAATGAGGTAATATATATTTTTTGTGCTAAACTCCACATTGAAAATAATTATGCACCTGCTACTATAACGTAAGCAAAGATAAAGCAAAACGTTTTATCCAAATCTGAGACCTATGGGTGACAATGATGTATTGACACGGAATGACCCATAAGTAAAACTGTAAAACATGGGATAGTAAACTTAAAAAGACCCGCTGTATTTATTTATTTATTTATTTATTTATTTAAACAATGCTGTGCTGCCATGCCACTTCACCTGGAGCAGCCGATGGTATTCGCCGTACTGTTTTCTTTTCTTCAGGATCTCATGTACCCACAACGATCTTACATAGTTTTTTTCTTTCTCCGGTAGAGCAGAGCGGTCGCATTTTTTTTTTTGCATTCTTTGAAGTATTGTGTGTGTGTGTGTGTGTGTGTGTGTTTATATATACTTAGGGGGGTAGGGTCGTTCGAGGTGATTGTGGTGCTACATAACGTAAGCGTTTTTTTTTTTGGGGGGGGGGGATAAATTAACTGCAGACAGACTTTTAAAAGATAAAGCAAAACATTTTATTTGGTGTACATATATTATATTTTAACAGTTTTTAACAAAATTAATACAAAAGGAGGGGGGTGATTGTGGTGGTGTGGGTGTTACAATTAGGTTTTATAAAAAAATATTTATAGTGTTTCGCTCCTCAATTTTGTCTTTTGTCAGTGTCTTCAGTTCTGTCAAAAGAGTTTTATTTTCCTGCTGGCATTTACTGTTTGTTGCTCGGTAACCAAAAGCCACTGTACCTGCAGCCGTGATGTAACAACGGACCGCCCACTGACTTTACCCTGCCGCGTTTGGTGATACTGCAGCGCGGCGCAAGCAGGTGGCATGCGCGGTGCGGCGTCCGGTGTGAACGCCCCTTAAGACGTCTACAATCATAAAAGTACTTGTAATCAAATCTCTAACTTAGCCCCGATTTGATCACCGGAAAAAGAGTTGGATGAACATTTGAAGTCGACAGAGATTGAAATATATTCAGTGCCGGAATCTGCACATATTGTGGAGGATTTGCTGTTTCAGAGGAATACCTAAATAGTTGAATGCCTTTTGTATTTGCAAAAACATTTCTTTAGTCCCCAAGCAAGGAGACACAAAAGCAAAGAAGACAGACCCCGGAACCTGGACTTTCTCTGCCAACAGGAAAGCCTTTGAGCACCTGTTTTGTTTAAGACATGGATCAGCTGGAGGATGAGTGAAAGTCTGTTAAGTATTCAACACGTAGTGTTTTATCCTGTTATGAACTCGAGAATAAGCCAACCTTAAAGTAAAATTAACATTTTGTTTGAGGTAGAATGTAAGAAAAGTATTATTGCTTTTGATTCATGCTTTGAGTTAATGAACACTATAGTAATTGTTTGTTGTATGTGATTTATACAAAGTGGCAATTATCATTCTGAGCTTAAAGCTAGAATCCAAATTTAGCTGTCTTTATAATAGATAATTCTCGATAGGTTGTCTGGACGCAAAGAGCATCTTTATCTCAGAAGCGTGAGAATTGCCTTCTGAACCAAAACATATATATATGAGACAGATTTAATGATGCTTGGATTATCAAATATTAACCAAAGTAAATATCTGTATTACAAACAATACCCCTGTTAAGATTAACCTTCATCTTAAATAGCTGTCAGGAAGGCAATTGTAACCTTAAGGGAATCTCCCAAGATTGTTGTTTATATTTTCTTTTCTTTTCTGTACTGTTTAGTTTAGATAATTCTTCCTTTCTGTATTACTTTAGTTTAGTTGTTCAACCTTATTTTTCCTTTATTTAGTTTTATTTCCTTTATATTCACTAGAAGCATTGTCCAGTCTGATTATTTCAATATTGGTGGGTCCTACAAGGCTTTGAACACTAAACAGCTATCCTACTCAAGCAGCCTTTAGGACTAAAAATGTTTCATTTTCAAAACTAAACTGTATGCGTGCAGTGAAACTTTTCAGATCTCCGCTTTTTTCTTTTCTCTTTTCCTGCTGTTCTCTTAGTCATGCCTCTTCTCACTTCCTATTTGCCGTCCATTCTCCCCAGGGCTTTATAAAGCTTAAAACTATTGGCTGATCTTAACACATATTATACAAATGTGCCAATTAAAGACATCCTATAATTGGCACGTTTACTTTCCAACAGACAAGCCTCATTATCATAATGTCTATTATTATCATAACGCCTGAACGCCTATGTGACAGAAATACAATGATTCTTGGTAAGCAGCGAGAACAAAGTTCCTTGGACAGGCTGGTCTGACCGTTCTTTCCCAAGGGTTCAAGGGAAGTCGACCAGCTAGAAAGGGGGTGAAACTCCGTTGCAAGAATGCATTGAGCCGGAAGGGAAACGACGTGGCAGCCGCAGATTGGAGAGGCGGTTGCACTCGTTTACCAAGGGGTCATGTGTGACGGCATAAAAGGGGGCGGAGAATCGCAATCTGTTCCTTTGTGTTGGTTTTGTAGTTTAACCTAGAGGACTGTGAGAGACCCCAGAGAACGTAGCAGTTTCGTTAGTGTTTTGTTTGTTTTGTTCTGTCTGTTAGTAATTGTCTTGTTTGTGAATCACCAGACAGCTAACACGTTTCCAGAGCTGTCGCCTTGGGCCAGCGCAAAGCCGGAACAACACTTCACCACTGTCACGAAATAAACTTATATCACCCACCACAAGCACTACTGCGCGCACCCAGGATTGGTGACCGTGTTTGTATTATTGTGGGGCGGATATTGTTTATTATTTGGGACTGCAATCCTATTGTTATTTACCCTTTGCAGTACACATTGGTGTGTATTGCCAGGAGATTATTGTTTGGTCGCCAGACCTGGAAAACAAAATAATAAAATCCTTTCCAAACCGGATTATAATCATCTCTGTCTGTTTCATTCATGCACTGCATCACTCCTGCACCTGTTTCCACTCAGCCACAGCCTATTATAATTATACGATTTTTAACCATCAAAAATGAAACCTGCCGAACCTCTAAATAAAAATAAACTCAAATCTGTATGTCAAAAAGGAAGGAAAAGACTCCAAAAAAAACTGCAGTAAGTACACTGTCAAATTTTCTATGTAAATTAAAAAAAATATTACTTTTAATTGTGCACTAAGTAAGCTACAATAAAAAAGAAAATGCACTAAAATCATGTAGTTTAAATTCAAAATAATTTTATACTATTTTCACATTGTACATGTAAAATGCAGCAGCATGACTTATTGTGTGTTACTGGTATGCTAAAGTAAAAAGAAAGTGCGCTACAGATATGCATTTGATTTGTGTATAGGCCTACTGTACAAATGTATTAAATAAAAATAAATAAATAAATAAATAAAAACATTAAATCAGACAACTCATGTCTCCATACATGTCTGGTTTAGCAAGGGACAACTGATTTTGATTTGGGGGGGGCCCACTGGAGGTCCATTGCCCGGGGCCCACAAAAACCCGCCACCGGCCCTAGTAATAGCCAGTGCCATTTTAACTCATTAAGAAATTACTGAGTCAAACAAGAGAACGAAACACTAAACTCACGCCACTGGTAGTTTGTATTCTCTTTTTGAGCTGGTACAGCTCTAAAAGGATACTTGCTATTATTTATACTTACATACAGTACACCCTCGCTATAACGCCCTTCATTATAATAAACCTTTGGCTTTAACGAACCTGGCCTTGGACCCCAAATAAACAAATATAAAAACGTTAATTTAAACACACACTGCCAACATCCCCATCTGTACGCACGGGATGCCACCTCTGCAGTGAAGTCAACTCTTTTGTCTTAATAAATATGCAACTACACCTCCGACACGAAAATTATTTTATGTTACAACAAAGCTGGATACTATATTGATCGTTCGGAAAAAAGACTAACACAGGCATAGCTCTGTTGTGAATATAGGTTGTCAAAAAGCACTTTTCTGGCTTGATTAAAGAAAGAACAACAACTCAAGGATCTGAAACTTTTCATGTCAAACTTTTCATGTTGGGTTGATTTGGAATAAAAGCTCAGTGTGGGATTCTTGCATGTTGGGTTAAGATTTGCTGTACTTTGAAACGATTCATGACAGATTGATTTTGAATAATAGTTCAGCTTCAATTCCGGATTTTTGCTTTTTGTACTGCATTTTAGTTATTTAACAAATAGGATAAATTAAAGGCAGAATACTGCATACATGAGACAGACAGGTACATGTAATTCTACTTTTATTCACAATCTCATCTCATTAACTTACTCCAACAGTGTATCGTTCATTTTGATTATCCTTTCGCTATAACAAACCCCTCGATATAACGAACAAAAGGCTTGGACCCCAACAGGTTCGTTATAGCAAGGGTGTACTGTATTACTAAAAATCATCAAGGAAGTTTTAAATTTGATTAAAACCTTTTTACGAACTTCCAATCCTTGTCTGAGTGATCTGCTTGTAATGGCAACTACAAATCATTGGTTAAATATTTTTATGTCCTGGTTGATATCTTCGCAAAAGTGAAGCCTAGACGATATCCACTGCTTCACTAGGTTTATTTATGCAATGCCCCCATATTTTGTGAAGTAACACCCTGATATATATATATATATATATATATATATATATATATATATATATATATATATATATATATACAGTATATAATATATATTACAATAAATGATGTCTACAATTATTTATTTCAACAATTGTTTTGCAAAACTCCTATCTTCATCTTCAAACATGAAATGGAATTGACTTGGGAAGAGTGCTCCTGTCAAGGAAGTCATGTGCAGAGATCTGTGATTTTAGTGGAACTGAAATGAAGAGAAAAATAGTAAAACATATAATAGAGAAAGACCTTAAATTTAGTGTGCTTGTCGACGAATGTACAACAGTTAGTCGTCAATCAGTGTTAATTGTATGTGTTAGATGTGCATTTAATGAGAAACCAGCTACAGTATTTTTTGATTTGGTAGACTTAGAAAACACTATTTCCAATGCAATTACACAAGAGCTTCTAAAATGTCTCCTTCACTATTTTCCTGATGAGTTCTTAAAAAGGAGCTGAATATCTTTACTACTGACAGAGCATCCACAATGATAGGCTGTGTCTCTGGAGTTGCAACACAACTAAGAAGAGCAGAATTGTACCCAGATCTTGTGGTGTGGCACTGCTGTAATCGTAGAGTAGAATTGCATTTCTGGGCAGAAGACTTGTTATTTAAAAATGTTCTTAACTGACATATTTACTACATTGTCTTTAAACTTTTCATTGCTTTGTACTAAAGGGATGTTATAAAGTAGCTCTGAATCTTCTCTTATAGCACTTCACAAACCTTAAATTGGGGTGTCTCGACCTCTAGCATTTTCACTTCACTTGGCAATAAATATCCACCTAGGGTTCCCCTAGTGATTTTTTCCCCCAATTCCAACACTGACTATAACCATTAAAATTTGAATACATAAAATTTACTACACTGTTAGCATTTTGAATGTTCGCACTCATGAACAAAAACTAATAAATTCTATTACTATAAAAGTGTAATGAATATAAAAAAGGTTTTTTTGCCCGCCCCTTATTATAAGCCAAGGATCTGGGGACAGTTAATTAAGTTGTTTTTTCACTGAACTGCTCTATATTCCAGTACAGGGAGAACAGGGGAACAAGATGAGGTTTCTCTTGTCTTTTTAACTCAAACACAGTTAAAATGTAAGGGAGGTACTTCACACTGCTGCCCCGGGAAGAGCTGTCTGTCTCGGGCAAACCTTTCCCGAGGATTTGGAGGTGTCTGTCCACATTCTTTTGTCATTTTTCATGAGAACAAAAGACCCTCATGAAAGAAGATTCCCCTCACAACAAAATAAATTACATTTCGTTGGAGTGGTTCCTGCACGCTTAAAACAAGCAGTACTTAAACCTCTGTTAAAGAAACCCACTCTGGACCGTAGTGTGTTGAATAACTATAGGCCTATTTCCAATCTGCCTCTTCTGTCCAAGATCTTAGAGCATGTGGTGGTTTCTCAACTGCAGGAACATTTGGTTTTAAATAATGTCTTGGAGCCATTTCAGTCCGGCTTCCGCCAACATCATAGTATAGAAACTGCGCTTATTGGAGTGGTAAATGACCTGTTAATGGCTACCCACTGCTGGTTGCTTATCCATTCTGGTTTTGTTGGATCTCAGTGCAGCTTTTGATACAGTTGACCACATTATTTTACTTAAAAGGTTAGAGGAAACTGTTGGTATTTCTGGAATCACCTTGGACTGGTTTAGATCATATCTTTTAAACAGATGTCACTCAGTTTCACTTGGTACTTTGTTTCAGGTGTTCCAAAGGGTTCTGTTTTGGGCCCCTTACTTTTTAACATTTATATGCTTCCTTTAGACCAGGTCATTCAACACCATCGTGTCAAATATCATTTTTATGCAGATGACACACAAATTTATATTTATTTTAAAACAAACTCTGATACAGCAGTTTCTGTCTTGTCACATTGTATTGCTGATATAAAATGTTGGATGCATGACAACTTCTTACAGTTAAATTCTGATAATACAGAAGCTTTGTTGTTAGGATCTGGGAAACAATTGAGTAAAGTCCCCACACTGTTTTTAGATGGAATTACTATTAAAGCTAGTTTTACTTTTAGAAATGTGGGTGTTTTGGACCCTTCTCTAACCTTTGAGGCTCATGTGCACAGTGTTACTAAGACTGCTTTTTACCACCTTTGTAATATCGCTCGTCTACGTCCTTTTTTGCCACTAGTTGATGCTGAAAGGCTAGTTCATGCATTTATTACATCTAGATTAGATTACTGTAATGCATTGTTGTGTGGCCTTCCAATTAGTACTCTAAGAAGGCTCCAATATGTTCTAAATGCTGCTGCTCGTGTTCTAACTAGATCAAAATCGCACAACCACATGACACCCGTTCTCTCTAAACTTCATTGGCTGCCTATAAAGTTTAGAATAGATTTTAAAATTGCTCTTTTAACTTATAAAGCCTTACATGGCATGGCACCTGCATACACTGCTGACTTGATTGTCTCCTACGCCCCCTCCCGAAGTTTACATTCTTCAGAGGCTGGTTTGTTGGTTGTTCTGAAATCTAGGCTGCGCACTCAAGGGGATAGGGCTTTCAGTGTCTATGCTCCCAAACTTTAGAATTCCCTCCCAAATATTGTAAGACATTCAGACACTTTAGTGATTTTTAAAACTCGTCTTAAGACGTACTTATTTGGTTTGGCTTTTGTATAACACTTTTTTTTCCCTCTGTGAAGTGCCCTGGGGTACTTGTTATGAAGGGCGCTATATACAGTACTGTGCAAAAGTTTTAGGCAGGTGTGAAAAAATGCTGTAAAGTAAGAATGCTTTCAAAAATAGACATGTTAATAGATTATATTTAGCAATTAACTAAATGCAAAGTGAGTGAACAGAAGAAAAATCTAAATCAAATCCATATTTGGTGTGATCACCCTTTGCCTTCAAAACAGCATCAATTCTTCTAGGTACACTTGCACAAAGTCAGGGATTTTGTAGGCATATAGTCAGGTGTATGATTAAACAATTATACCAAACAGGTGCTAATGATCATCAATTCAATATGTAGGTTGAAACACAATCATTAACTGAAACAGAAACAGCTGTGTAGGAGGAATAAAACTGGGTGAGGAACAGCCAAACTCAGCTAACAAGGTGAGGTTGCTGAAGACAGTTTACTGTCAAAAGTCATACACCATGGCAAGACTGAGCACAGCAACAAGACACAAGGTAGTTATACTGCATCAGCAAGGTCTCTCCCAGGCAGAAATTTCAAGGCAGACAGGGGTTTCCAAATGTGCTGTCCAAGCTCTTTTGAAGAAGCACAAAAGGGTGGTCACACCAAATATTGATTTGATGTAGATTTTTCTTCTGTTCACTCACTTTGCATTTTGGTAATTGATAAATATAAACTATTAACATGTCTATTTTTGAAAGCATTCTTACTTTACAGCATTTTTTCACACCTGCCTAAAACTTTTGCACAGTACTGTAAATGAAATGTTGTTGTTGTTGTTGTTGTTGAAGTAGTTTTATGCACTGCAACGTATAAAAATGGTTCCACTGCTCCCTGCGTCCTTTTTTTTTTTAAAAAAAAGCGGAGGTCTCAGTATCCCATGTAGCACTACGAACGTCCCTGGTATTAGGGGAACTCAGTAGTCTGTATCAGAGCATCTTACCTGTTGACACTCAGCCAAGAATTTGGACAAGTAAAACACATGGTCAAAAATCATGGTTTTAAGTCCATGAATGAGGCCTGCAGGGTTTTTATTGAGAACTATTCCGACATCTTTCCTGCTTTCGCTGTCAGAACAGAATGCAGACCAGCAAACGGTCTCGTTTACGTGAGGATCATCTAAAACTAGGGTGACCATACGTCCCTGTTTTCCGGGAACAGTCCCCGGATGAGGTATTGTATCCCCGGCCAAACAATGTCCCTGGAACGGTCCCCGTTCATGAAACTCATCCCCAAATAAACTTACTTTTAATTTCTTGCTGCTTAATATGTTTCTAACGCCTAACTACATTAGAGAGAAATATCCACAACGTTTCTATTATTATTACGATTAGCTAGCCCAAATAACAGATGGTACTAGGCTGCAGCACTGTTTTAATTGCCATAGATACAACTCTGACCGACTGGCATATGACGTAGCATACACGCAAGACTCGAGAAGCGGTGTGAAAATTGCGTCAAAAAAGCGTAAATGCTGCTTCAACAACCAGCTTCAAAAGGATTTCCCATATTTACGACCAACCGGGAAAGAAACTGCTCTATTATGTTCAATATGCCAGGCAGTGTTTTCCATTTCAAGTGGAGGCAGGACATCTATAAAAGAACACAAAGGTACCGCTAAACAAAAAGCTGCTCTTTCAGCACGGGCTAGTTTAAGTTCAGTTACTAATTTTTTTCGTAATGTTGAGCCAACAAAGAGTGAGTATGACCTTGCTTTGCAAGAAGGAATATATGCATAACATACCGTTAGACATAATCACAGTTTCAGGTCAATGGACTGTACTTCAACAACCCAAAATCCTTGTGTGTTCGGACAAAGTGTGACGCAATAGTTACAAATATATTTGCTCCATGGGCAAACGATGATGCAAACTAACTGATGACCTGAAAGATGTTGAATATGTGTCCCTGTCTGTTGATGCATCGAATCACGGACATGTAAAATTGCTTCCTATCTTGGTTCGTTATTTCAAGGCTTATGACGGCAGTTCGTGTGTGCAAACTAAACTTGTGGATTTCGTCGATCTTAAAGGAGAGACGTCAGAGCTTATTGCAGCTGAGATCATAAATTTTATGAATAAGTATGGAATAAAAAATAAGGTTGTGGCACTCTCACCAGATAATACAAACACAAACTTTGGCGGCCTACACAGACATGGAAGAGAAAACGTGCACACCATATATATATATATATACACACACTCGGGACCGGTGTGTGGTCATGCACATAACATGTGTGAGTGAATATATTGTTATACAATGACAATAGGTCTATAGGTACATGTACATGTATATATGACTCGTTTTGATCAGATCCATAACTTTATATTTCCTTTTATATTTTATTACAAGTAACTTAAAATACTGTTCAGAAAATTAAACCAACTTGAAATACATTATACCCTCAATGCAAACAACACTACTCTCTGGCAACGCACGATATGAAAAGTAAAATAATGTACTGTATATAACAGCCAGCATAAACTAAGTTATTGTAAGTTTTTTTATAAATTGTATTACAAGTAACTTATTACAATTAACCCAAAATACTGTACAAGTTCAGAAAAATAAAACAACTTGAAATATGTTATGCATTCAAAACAAAAAACTCTGTTCTCTGGCAATGCACAACATAAAAAGTAATATAATGTAAAATAATGTACAGTATATAACAGCTGGCATAAACTATTGTAAGTTATTGTAATACAGTACAGTAACAGGTGTGCACAGTACCTTACTATAGATCTTGTGAGAACAACAGAGCAAAAAAAAAAGTTGATGGAAGTTGTGGCAAAGTGCCCACCCCTTTATATTTATTTATGTATGTTTTATTATTATTATTGTTGTAGTTTTATGCAGGCGGACGAAGCCGTCTGTTGTTATTTTGAGATGACGGCGAAAAGCTGTGCGTTTGTTTTGTTTAGTTATTTAAAAACCTCTTGCAGCCGGTGACCATCTCTCGAGTTAATTCATTCATTAATTGTTGCTAATCAGGAGATGGTCACCTGTATAAAAACCTGCAGCTTTTCTGCGCTCGAGGAGAGAGTGTTCAGGGAGTAATGAACGGGAGTTAAAGAGAGGAGAAGTAAAGAGAAAAACTAAAACAACTGCTATTGTGCTGGAATCGCCAGCACAATATTTGTTAGTAGAATTGTTTGTTTGTTTTGTTTGGCCAACGTGCCCTTTTGTTTCTGTTTGTTTTGTTTAGATATTTTGTTTTATTATTTAATAAACGCGCTGAGCGCTGGTTGTGTTTCAATTTTGCCCAGTCCTTCTTTGTTTATACTTTGCTCCTTCGTGGTCCGTGACGTCACTGCAACCACTCTGCCATAGAAGTATGCACAGTATTTGGCCGATTTAAGCTGATAAATAACTGTAAAAAAAGGTCATAAGACTGACAACCATTTGCTTCCATGAAGGCTCATAATGTGTTGAGGCTCGAGGGTTTACTGTGTCTTTCATGTCGACTTTTCCCGCTGTCATGCCATTGCTATGCGCTCTATTTTTTTTTAAATACTCGAACATTGTTCGCATTATGCAATTATCTGAATTAAAATGCAACGTACAATGGACTTTGGGACTGCGCAGCTTTATGCAATTAAGCAAATTATGCATTTAGCCGCGTCATACAATCATAGAAAATTATGCACTAAAAAACAGTTCCATATACACATATATATTCCCTTCGATGACACAGAGAGGTTGGGTGAGGGTGTGTCATGTGGCTCTCTCTGTGGTCTGGAGGCAGGTCTTGGGGGTGGGGGAGAGGCGAACAATAAAAATGACTTTCTGCTATCTGCGCTCTTGCCCATGTAGGATACAATTCAGTGGGGGCCCTGTTCGGAAACCTGGAGTAAAAACAAAGGAACGCCAGTGTCTGGAGCGAGATAAAGGGGCAAGCAAGCACGGCTAAGGAAGACGGCCACAACAAAACTATTTAAGGATCGCGTACCCAGGACCCCGAAACGCTGAACCAGGCGGTCGAGTTGGTGGAAAGAAACAGAGCCGCACAACCAATGCCCACTAGGCCACCAGGAACATCCGGTACTCTAGCATCACCCCAGCGAGTTTCCCAAGGGAGGGCGAAGGGACTGGAGGAAGGGAACCAGGTATTTGGACAGGCGTGGCGGCGGGAGCTCCTGGCCCAGCAGCCGGGCTACCCTCGGGCTGCTGCAGTGTCGGACCGGGGTCTTGTGCGGCCACCCTACCGTCGAGCCCCATGGATGGCTCGAGTGTTCAGATGCTCTGGAACGGCTCTTTGACCAAGCAGCTGTGGTTAATGGTTGAGTGGTCGGGCCCAGACGTAGCACCACGTACCCTCGCATTGAAATTGATCAGGATCTCTTGTATCGGGTTGATAAATTACCCCACACTGGGGAAGTGCGTCACCAGTTGCTCATTCCTAAACCTTTTAGGGAGGACATATTGCAGTTGGCTCACGCTATTCCCGTCTGGTCATTTGGGACGGGACAAAACCAAAGCGAGGCTTGTGACATGGTTCTTTTAGCTGCGGCTGGATGGTGATGTGCGGTGTTTTTTGCTTACACTGCAGGGAATGCCAAATGGCCAGCCCTAGAGCCGCCGCATGAATCCCACTGGTGCCGTTGCCACTAATGGAAGCTCTGTTTGAGCGTATTGGGGTGGATATAGTAGGACAGCTAGAGAGGGGTGCGGCGGGATACATGCACCTATTGGTCATTCTGGATTACGCTACGCATTATCCAGAGGCCACCCAACTCCGTTCTGTGTCTGCTAGATCTGTCACCAGCAAGCTAGTGAAGGTTTTCTCCTGGGTAGGTATCCCCAAAGAAATGCTGACCAACCAAGGTACCAACTCATCAGTTGCGTCTTAAGTTAAAATACTTGTCAAGGGGAAAATGTTGTAGGTGCAATGGTATTTGTTAAAAACGCGATTTACAGAGACTACAGTGTGCAAACTATGCATCAGCTGCAGAGTCACTTACAATAACGTCTCACCCGAAAGACGGAGAACAAGGAGGTTACATGGCTTGCTCAGGGTCACACAATGAGTCAGTGGCTGAGCCAGGATTTGAATCAGGGACCTCCTTGGTTACAAGCCCTTTTCTTTAACCATAGCTTTATATACATAGCTTCAAGTTCCATCTCTAGGTCAAAAATGATGTACGTTCTAGTAGCCCTTTAACCTCTGAACTACTATCCACCCAATGCCTATATTGTATCACATTTTGTGCATTAAATTCCTTCCTTATCATTGTATCATACTTTCATAGTACAGTACTTGCTTTAAAGTTGCATTTATGAGCTTGCATATCTTATCGATCCTAGCTTTGTCTTGCATTTGTATTATTCATTTTATTGTCATCCTGAATTCGAAGCTGAATTAAAAATTTAAGCTCAAACAAGGATTCTTTCATACCAGCATAGATCCGGCAGTCCCCAAGACTCACTGTGATATCATCCAGTGCTACCAATCCACAGTCCCAGAAATGTGTACAAATGCTGACAAAAACAACCTAAAAAAGAGCCAAAACTTAAAGTTATTGTACAGTAAGCATAATTATTGAGAAAGAAGGTACCTTTCCTGGCAATGTATGTGTTAAGCCTGTTTTATTTTTTCTTTTGTCATATTTAATGTAAAATATTGTAAAGAAAGTAAGAAGTTAATGTTAGTTATCCATATGGTTTGCCTTGTTTTGAAACGTTTTTCATTATTTATCTCTGAATAATATCTGCACGCTTTCAAAGGGCACTTCTGGAATTCAGCTTTGGTCAATCTATTGCACCTCTACATGCAATGTGAGTGTTATAGATACATCTGAATCATAACTAAACTTGGTTACAATGAATAAAATAATAAATGTTTTGGAGATTTATTTGTAGAAATGGTTCAGAAATGGTTCAGCTCCCCTCTATACACAATCAATGTGTCCTCAAACTTTCCTCATTTCGAAACCTCAGTCCAATAGACATCAGCACAAAACAGTGTTACGCTGTTACTGTAGGGTGTTACCTTTGTGTGCATGGGTTTTTGGTAACTGATTTCAACCTGAATCCAGGAGCCCGTTGGACTTTCAGAGACTGTCCAGACCTTCTCTTGGGCCACATTGTTCTCATCATAGATATAAACAGCCAGCGTGTTGTCTGTTTTAATGAACCCATGTAGGGCATAGTAAAATCTCAGACAGTACTTCAATGTCCCTGGCAGGTAAGGACCATACAGGCGCCCAACATAGCCTGACCTGGATATAAGCCTGGTGTTAGCCAACAAGAATGAACCTGCAAAACATCAGAACAATTCAAATTATTCATACAGCATGTTTATACAGTTAATCTGTACAGAAAAAAAATCTTTAACAGGTTTATTTTGCTTATGGATATACATATGCAAATATGCATTTAATTCATTTGGTTTGAACTTTAGTTAGCAATATTCAGATTTTTTTAATGAAATGGTCAATACATACTACTCAACTTTTGCTATTGATCAAGATTTTCAACTAAGAGAAGTTTCATACTGTGCCATTTACTGAATGGCTAAGTTTGTTAACATACAGTTGAACCTGTGAAAAATTACTCCTTACAATAAGGTGGTTCACAAAGTATTTAATTAGAGTCAATAATTTTTCATGAGTCATGTTAAAAATTGCACTTGCTGAAGAAGGACAAATTGTCCAAAACATTTTTTATGGATCAATGAATAAAACTGAAATTGCATGTAAATTAAAGTAACGGTAAATGTTAAAGGGTACCTGTAGTGGTACAGCATATAGAATCATTTCAGTAGAAAACATGTGGTTGAAAAACTTTTGACACAATTTAAAGTCCCTGCTCGGCCAGTTCACGGTATAAAGCATTAAAACAACATTAAGCTTCTGTGCATTGGGTCTCTCGTGGCGCACAGGATATGACGTCTGGTCGTTTATTTCCCTATTTCAGAACACTGCTAGTCTATAGCTGCAGTTGACACAATCATTTGCAATGGCATTTATCTGATTATTATGGATGAAAAAATTCAAATAGAAGGGTACTTATATGAACCGTTGAGGTCTGACTTTGTCAGGCAGCGATAGTGAATATTCAGACGAGGACAGCCCTATATATTCTATAACAACTCCCAGAGTTTAGAGCCTTTATGTAGGCTAGGGAGAGAGAAACAGGTAGCTTCAACCTAAAAATATAGTAATTGTAATCGGTATAAAAATGACAAAAAACACTTGTTTCACAGATACTAACGTGCAATAATATCACTCCGGGGGCACTGGCATCCATGTAACCGTTCATGTTTTTTCCAGCCAGCCTTATGCAGGTAGCCTTTGCACCACCACGGACCAGGCCTCCAGCCAAATTTATTATTCACTCAGACCCTGAGCGCCCATCACAGTTCATTAAACCATCTACAATTGCATTCAATAAATCTGATCCATGGCGGATTCTCCGTGCTGAAAATGATCATTTCTAGACAGGCGAGTGAGAACAGAGAAAACAACATGCGAGCCTACATACATACACGAAAACAGTGAAAAACTGAAGCGTAGCAATTTCCAAACTGGAAAACGATAATAAAGAGAAAGCAGAATACTTCTCTTTTTTCTATAATTCATAAGTGTTCTACTTTTTCAAGCTTTTGTAAACAGCTACAACTGACAATAAATAAAGTACATCTTGTAATACTAGTATCTCTGGCTTCTGGTGACCAGTATTGCCCTTCGGTCTCGTCATTTATCTTGCCCACTTTGATGTAGCAGTGTGGCGTAGTGGTTAAGGCTCTGGACTCTTGACCGGAGGGTCGTGGGTTCAATCCCAGGTGGGGGCACTGCTGCTGTACCCTTGAGCAAGGTACTTTACCTAGATTGCTCCAGTAAAAACCCAACTGTATTAATGGGTGATTGTATGTAAAAATAATGTGTAAAAAATAATGTAATTGTATGTAAAAATAATGTGATAACAATTGTAAGTCGCCCTGGATAAGGGTGTCTGCTAAGAAATAAATAATAATGTAGTTTATCCCTTTGTTTATTCCTTTATTGTTAATAAATACAACTGAGTTATATACAATCACCTAACTTTTGATGATTTTGTCGTGTTAAACCAGGGGTGGGCAAACTACGGCCCATGGGCCAAATCCGGCCCATGAGAGCTTTTCATCTGGCCCGCAAGCTTCCTTGTGTTTTAACAATAAAAGTACTAGATTACTATAAATAGTACAAATATAAAATCGATCCATGTTATTGATTGATTTGGGTTAGAAATAACTAATTTACTAATTTACTTGGCTAATTCACGACCGACACAGACAGAGATTGCATTGCCAAAACAAAGCACTTTGCAAAGTCTCAGGTGGGGCGCAGTATGTGTATGACATTTTTTTATCTTTGCTAGAGTCCGTGCAAGCTTGCAAAACAGTCATTTGAATTGCAGCAGCTAGGTTTTTGTTTTTATGCTTTGTGAAGAAAAATGAGCACTTCAAAGAAAAGAAAAGTGGACAGTGAGTGTCGAGTTTTCAAAAAAGAGTGGATTGAGAAATATTTTTTCACAAACGTCGACTCGAAGGCTGTATGCTTGATTTGTCATGAGAGCATCGCTGTATTCAAGGAGTACAATTTGAATTGCCATTTTACAGCGAAACATCCAAATTATGGCAGCAACTTAACAACAGAAGAAAAGTCAAGAAAAGCTCAGGAACTTGCTTCTAATTTAAAATCTCAGCAAAGCATTTTTGTGCGACAAGCTGCAGTTCAGGAAGCCACTACTAAGACAAGTTATGTTTTGGCATTCAAGATAGCTAAACAAAATAAGCCATTTGCTGAAGGGGAGTTTTTGAAACAATGCATGGTCGATGTTGCTGGCATGCTGTGTCCTGAATACAAAAATACATTTGAGAACATTAGTTTGTCACGAAGAACTGTTGCTCACTGTATCGAAGTAACTGATGAAGACTTGGCCTCTGAGTTGAACAGGAAAACACAGTGCTTCACGCTGTTTTCGTTAGCTCTCGATGATAGTACTGACATAAAGGACACCGTGCAGCTCTTGATTTTTGTGACAGGAATTAACAACAAATTTGAAATCACAGAGGAATTTGTATCTATGGAATCAATGAAAGGCACAACAAAGGGATTGGATTTGTATGAGAGGGTGTCTGGTTGCCTTGAATGTCTGAAGCTCCCCTGCGGTAAACTCACAAATGTGACCACAGATGGATTGCCAAATTTAACTGGGAAAAATGTAGGACTTTTAAAAAGAATTGAGGACAAATCATGTTATTCGCACAGCAGTGAAAATAGTGAACTACATTAGAGCAAGGGGGCTTACTCATCGGCAATTCATTTCCCTTCTTGAGGACACGGATACTGAACACCAGGACTTACTTTATCCTACGAATGTCCGCTGGCTCAGTTCAGGAAAGGTGTTGCAGCGAGTGTGGGAGCTTAGAGATGAAATTAGCATTTTTATGGAAATGCAGGGGAAAGAAAACGATTTCCCTGAATTAAGGAATTCAAAGTGGGTGTGCAACCTCGCTTTTGGTGTGGATATCATGGCACATTTAAATGAACTTAACGTGAAGCTGCAGGGCAAGGATGTGTTTGTTCACGAATTGTATTCCAATGTGAAAGCTTTCAAAGTCAAGCTCATTTTGTTTTCAAAACAAATGAAGAGCAAACTGTTCGCTCACTTTCCAACACTTAAACGTTTGGAAGTGTCGTCGGAGTAGGCAGACAGGTACAGCAACATTCTGAGTGACCTGCATGGAGAATTTTCTCGTCGATTCTCTGACTTTGAGAAGATCGAGAAGACACTGGAGCTGGTGTCATGCCCACTTTCATCTGACTACGAGAAAGCACCAGAAGAATTACAACTGGAGCTCATCGAACCCCAGTGCGACTCCACTGTGAAGGAAAAGTACCTTTCAGAAGTTTTATGCCTCTTTGAATGAAACAAAGTTCCCAAAAATCCGCAACGTAGCCCAGAAAATTATTGTGTTGTTCACCTCCATCTAAGTGTGCGAACAAACATTTTCACTACTGAATTTCAACAAATCTCGCTACAGACCCCAGTTAATTGAACAGCATCTCAGCTCTGTTTTGCGGATTTCAACAACAAGGATAGCACCGGACTTTGATGCTATTGTAAAGAAGGGCGACCAACTGCATTGTTCACATTAACAGCAAAGAGAGCGAAAAAAAGGGGGTATGTTTTGTTTCCTTTTTCTTGTAATGCATTTTTATGATGATATATCTATAATAATAATAAGGTCGTATGTTTCCCCCAATATCTACCTTTATTTTAATACCTGTTGTTCAGAGTTAAATCAATTAACAACAACATTGCTTTGTGGTTTACTTTAAGCTAAAATGGTTTGAATATGTTTGGTCATTGCCACAGTTTAATAAAGAAACATTGATGGTTCAAAAAAGCTCATTATAGCAATAAACAGGAAAACTACCAAACGTATCTAGTGCAGTACACTAGATACGTTTTGTGAGCTATGCACATAATTTGTGTTCAGACAGGGGCAACATAATTGAGCACGTAAAATCAAAAGACAACTCAATGATGCAATTTTATGATGATTTTACCACAAAATTGTTTTGTGTCTGTTTGAACATGATTGGTTCGTTTGTTAAGTATACTTTTATATGGCCCGCCATACAATTTCCATACCCTGATGTGGCCCTCAGTCCTAAAAGTTTGCCCACCCCTGTGCTAAACGATGATGCCAGCCTTTGCTGTGTGACATTTCTTCTTGTTGTGGCCAAATATTGTTGGCATCGCATCAGGTTTTAGCCTCGTCTTGCATTCATACCCCAGATGCTCTGCCTGCATGTTCCTTTCAAAGGGTCCTCACAGACGAAAGAAGGTCAACCGAATGGAAAGGTTTTCAGTTTATGCCTGTAACAGGGGAGTCTGAACTGACTATCTGGCACATGCGTATTACTGCAGGTAGAGGGCAGCAATCGCGTAGGATCCGCTTGTCAGTCATGGCGATGACACGGAGAGGTGGGGAAGAGGGTGTGTTGGCTTTCCCTCTCTCTGAATGGCTGAGAGGCAGGCCTTGGGAGATTGCTCGGCCCTTAAGAACTGGCTTGGTTGTGCCCTCGGGTGGCCGTGTTTGGGAACACACACTGACACTGACAGAAGACGTCAGTTTTAAAACAAAACGAGGCAAACCTGGCTGGGGAAAACAGCTGGCCTTAAAATAATTTAAAGAGAAAATAAATAACAGAAATCACCACGTACCCGAGGGGACGTGTTTAGTTGTACGGGGAACTCCGGCCATCCCAGTGTATAGGGTAACTGAGCGTAGGACGGAGGCCCATTCTGACCGGCTTAGCGGCAGTGGGGGCACTGCGTAAGCAGCACTTTTGTTTGTAGTTTTTTTTACTGTGTTTTATTTCCCTTTTTCTTTCGCCTTTGGTTTTCATTATTATTTACGAGCACTTGTTGTGCCTGTACCTGTATTGGTAAACACCGTGGTTCTGGTTACTGTTGTCAGTATCCAGTCCACGGACAACAGCGCCCTCTACTGGTCAAAATAAATCAGTGCGTCTGAGCGGCGTTACAAATAAAGTACTGTCTCCTTGTGTCAGTGAATTGCCCACCAGCCTTCCACACGTGGTGTCAGAGTGGGATTCACTGGCACTGCCCACACAAAGCAGTGCAAAACCAGGGAGCAGAATGGATCCCCAGCAGTTCACCACCTTAATGGATCTCCTGAGGGAAACCCTTACTACCGTGGCACAGGGGAGTGCAAGAACTACGGGGCCAGACCCATGGCTATAGCAGCCCACGAAAATGACAGCAGAGGATCGGCCAGAAGCATACCTGGAGCTATTTCAGGCTATGGCTATCTCTGCCGGGTGGGCCTGCGAATAGTGGGCTAGCTACCTCCTGCCCCAGCTGACAGGGGAGGCGCTGGCAGCGGCGAGGACCCTGGATCCGGCGGCAACGATGGAGTAATCCACGCTGAAAGCTGCCATCCTGAACCGCGTGGGTGCGACTCCAGAGGGCTACCGCCGCAAATTCAGGGAGGAGAGCTTCTCGGTGGAGGAACACCCCAGGGCCATCGCGCATCGCTTGCAGGATTACGCCCGGGGATGATTGAACCCGGGAGCTACCACCACTGCCAGGCTGGTGGAGCTGGTCGTAATTGAGCGGTTCCTGCAGTGCTTGGCTCCGGGACCCCGTGTGTGGGTGCAACGGCAGGCACCTGCCACCCTGGATGTGGCGATCCAACTGGCACAGCAGTACCAGGCAGCAGAAACAATGCCCGCTAAGCTGCCTGGAAACGGCGCTACACCAGCATCACCCCCTCTACTGGCCCCAGGGAGGGCGAAGGGACTGGGGGGGAGGGGTAGCCAGGTCTTTGGACGTAGTGTGGCGGTGGGGGCTCCCTGCCCGAGAACTCGGGCGGAGTGGGGTCACCCACGGGCTGCTACGGTGTTGGACCGGGGTCTCAGCGCGGCCACCCTACCATCGAGACCCTTTGATGGCTCCTGTGTTTCCACCTCCTGCTGAAGCTTCTTGGCGAGAAACCAGTTCACTGATGTGTGGGACAAGCTGGGAGGTGAGCCACATCGACCGGGTTTGCCCCGCTATGGGATGTGACCTCATCCGACCAGGTAAGACTGTTGCAGTCCATCAGTCACTCCAGCAGACGGGTTTTGTGATTCCTGTGTCAGTGAATGATACATAAACCCAGGCTCTCTTAGATTCAGGGTGTAGTCAGTCCCTGACACAAGAGACCTTAATCTCACCGGGGCATAAACAAATAACGGGACAGGTGCATATAAAATGTATTCATGGGGATGTGCGCACTTATCCCAAGATGTATGTGAATCTGAAAATTGGCCAGCAGGTGACACAAGTGCAATTGGGTTTGTGTCCTCGATTGCCAGTGCCTGTGGTTCTGGGACGGGACTGCGAGCAGTTTAAAGATTGGTTGGCTGCTGTGACAGCCCCGTCTTCCTTATTGGCTAAGAAAGAAGAAGTAATTGGCGAGATCTTTCCCGTTCGTGACCCGGACTGCTATTGCCATAGATTTAGACCCCACAAAATTAAACGGGAACTCCGGGCCGCTAAGAATGAGGGCTGGCAATGGAGGGAGTCCGAGAGATTTCAGGTGGGGGCGGTTGGTGAAGAGTCTGGGGGGGAGGCCACGGAGTCAGCTCAGGGGTCTGGCTCGGCTGCCTCCACTTAGGACCGACCTGACCCCGAGCTGGAAGCCATGGGAGCTGATTTGTTAGCTTGTTCCTGTGATTTCCGACTCGAGCAAGGGCGTGACGAGCAGGCTCTTTGACCAAGCAGCTGTGGTTAATGGTCGTGTGGTCGAGCCCAGACGCGCCGCCACATTCCCTTACTTTGAAATTAATCGAGACCTGTTGTATCATGTTGAAAAATTGCCCCAGACGGGGGAAGCGTGTCACCAGTTATTCATTCCTCAGCCCTTTAAGGAGGATCTGTTGCAGTTTCCTCACGCTATTCCCCAGTCTGGTCATTTGGGAAGGGACAAGACTAAAACGAGGCTCGTGACACGGTTCTATTGGCTGGGGTTGGATGGTGATGTGAGATGTTTTTGTGAACTATGTGGGGAATGTCAGAAAGCTAGCCCTAGAGCCGTCCCACGCGTACCACTGGTGGCATTGCCCCTAGTGGAAGCTCCGTTTGAGCGTATTGGAGTAGATATAGTGGGACCGTTAGAAAGGAGTGCGGCAGGATATACACACCTATTGGTCATTCTGGATTACGCTACATGTTATCCAGAGTCCATTCCCCTCCGATCTGCGTCTGCTAAGTCTGTTGCCAACAAGCTTGTGAAGGTTTTCTCCCGGATGGGGATCCCCAAGGAAATACTGACCGACCAAGGCACTAACTTTATGTCCCGGCTACTCCGCGGAACATGTAAACTTTTGGGGATTAAGACCATTAGGACCTCGGTTTTTCACCCCCAGACTGATGGTCTTGTGGAGCGTTTTAATAAGACCCTCAAAAACATGCTGCGCAGATTTTTTGATAGTGACGTGCACTACTGGGACCAGCTGATTCCTCCCCTTCTCTTTGCTATCAGAGAGGTACCCCAGGCTTCCATGGGCTTTTCACCATTCGAGTTGCTGTATGGGTGGAGACCCCGAGGTGTGCTCGATCTGGTCAGAGAGATGTGGGAGGAGCAGCAGGACAATTCGACCAATACTCTCTGGTATGTGTTGGACCTGCGCAAACGTCTTGAGTCTGTGGGAAAATGGGCGCATGACAATTTGCAATAGGCTCAGCACAGACAGGAGACCCAATATAACAGGGGGGCCCGGTTACGCACGTTTCAGCCGGGGGATATTTGCTTGATTTCACGTTCTGAATGAATAGGCTTTGGCACACAAAATAACTTTTTTGTCTAATTTTTGCACTGCTTATTCAAGCACCTGAAAGCTCTGGGTTTTCACTGCTGTATCCCATAAACCAATGGTCGCAACTTTTGGCCTAACAGGGAAATCAACGACTTGACGTCACATTGCTGCCTGAAAGGCTTTTCAATATGTCAGCTCCCTCAAGTGTTATTTGCCCCAGAAAGTGGACAAAGAAATTGAAAACATTGCTAAACGTGTGACTTGTTGACCAAATCGGTGAAGCAAAAAGCATTTATTGGATATGCAGAGCCCAGAGAGCTTTGTTATTTTTGGGTACAGGTATTGGGATGCCTATACTCTTTGCTCACCTGATCCTGTTGTATGATCTCCTACTCTGTAAACATTAGGCTTCACTGAAACCCTGTTCCACACAGAGCCTTCTGTTTGCTCCTGATAGTATCGACAAAAATCTTCTTCAAAATCACAGTTTGCCACAGATGGATCAAAGAAAGGTTCTGTGGAAAACAATAAAACTGGTGGTATACTTTGAAGCACATGTCAAATCTATATAATACATATTTTTTATTTAAATTCAAAATAAATGTGTATGACAGCCTGGTACACAAAAAAAATCTATTTTGCTTGACATACTTTTGAAAAAAAAAACTGCTGAAGAAGCTTTCAATATTACAGTTTTCTGTGTTGGTGGATATTTATATAACATTGGCTTCATCTGCTTTTTAATGTTGTCATACACATTTCTAACATTTGAACACTTTACGCCCAAACAAAACAACTTGTGTACTCAAAATCTAAACTACAAAGCAAAATTAAACACACTTTTTGATACACACTCATCATTATGACACATTATGATTCCTCCCACCTGTCTCAGTACTGCAGAATTCTGGGGAGAATGAAATGTCATCAATCGCAACATAGCCTCCCTTAGCACTGTTGAAAGCAACTTCAAAGACAACCTTGAAAGGCAAATGAAGAAGTGACACTGCAGGTGATGGAACTATGCAGCAGTTGTCTAGGATTAATGTGCCTTGGGAAACCAAATTCTATTTCTAATCTTGCAATCTTTATCTCTGGGACTATTACTGTACATGGCCTAAAGAGACAGCTGCAGTACTCATTCATTTTTCAAACAAATACGCTTTGTAAGTAAACACAACTCTAACCAAAGTTATGTTCAGTGCTCCCCATTTATAACACTGTAGTACTGGTAGTGTAATTATAGGGCAAATGGGAGCCATGACCATAACCCATTAAACCTGTGCTGCAGTTATTTAAATCCAGCATGCATTTCATTATGATATCTTGGTTTGGATTGGTCAATTTGGATTAGTAAAAGTGTACTGTATTAACAATATTGCCATAAAGTACGGTTAACAAAAATGTCCCTTAAATTGTCACCAACTGATTTTTTGTTTTCTTTCTTTTAAAGAAATAACTGTTGTCCTCAATTCCCACAAGTTCCTAAACCTACCGCCAAAGGATGAGGGGCTTTTATATCCACTTTTACCAACTTCCAGATAAACTTTGCATATATGTCAGGTTTCCAGATTTCCTCGTAATGGCCCATTCTGTCTCTGGTAAACACTGAGAAAACGTTGCCTTTTGCTTGGTCACGTTGGTAGTAGAATGACAAACATCCTGATATCGTAGTTGTTGTCATTGGAGATGTGAGCTGAGCTACCTCCTGAAAGTGTTTGGCATAGACAGAATCCACATACATGTAGTGACCTTGGAAAAGAAAAACAACAATAGCTCATGGAATGTAGCCAGACATTACAATACAAAATATACTTTAAATTTCTAAACTCCAGTTTGGGAAAGCAGTTGCCACTTTAACCATACAAGAAATTTGAAGCATTTGTGACGAAGGGTGGGACAACCTTTTATTTCATGGTAACGGTTGAGCTCCCGATCATAATCACTTATCACAATATATTACTGAGACAGGATGAAGACCCTTCACCTGCACAATGTAAATATGAATGTGTGTAAAGTGCAATAAGCAGTTTCATAATTGATTCAGAATAAAGTCATTGCTGGAAAATAAATACTTCTCACTCATTACTTCGTATTAATACCATTCTTGTGAAATGCACAGAGTCCATACCTCGCTCATTGTTCATTGTGTGATCATCAGGGAGATTTGACTGGCCACCTCGGATAGTACTTCCACCTACGTACCAGTTTACATTGGGATTCCAGTAATTCATATATCCACATAGATGATGCTCTTCAAAGTTACACTCTGCAAAGGGCACAGTTTATGAATAATAAGTGTTATTACTTTGAGGTCAGAAGAAAATAAAATGTACACACTACCAATAACATCACATATCTTCGTAAAAGTACTATATATTGATGTTCAACTCAAATTTGCCGTTTTGTCATTATTCTGATACAGAAAAATGCCAAACCCTATTATAGTGAACACCCTGATATAACAAATATTTCTCCAGGTCCCATGGGGGTTCGTTATAGTGAAGTTAGCCTTTAGTTACAAAGACCCCCATGAGTCTTTAGATGTAGAGGTTTGTGGTTGTTTCTTATCCTGAAAGAAATACATTGCAATGCATGGTGCAGTAGACCCAGTTGGGACCAAACCATGATCAGATTAGAATGTTATTGTTTGGAGTACTGGGCAAAATCTGTACCATTCTAAAAATGCCTTTTCTAGTCTTTCTTTTATGTTTTTATTTATATTTCTTCAAAAATGAAAAATAACACTTTGAGGGAAAATTCAAAGAGAACTGTGAATGTTTTTGGTAACTTTAATCATAGAACCTTACACTAAAATGCAATTTGTAGTACTTTTTGTGAAAGGAAAATAAACCTTTTAATGTTACAAAACTATGACCCTTGTGAGCAGTTTGTTGCATGTTTTGTAACAGTTTTATTTTACTTTCACAAGAAATGGTGCAACTTGCACACAGGTGTAAACACCCACAGTAAACCGTCTTTACACTGTGTTATTATAATATTTGTAACAGACAACTAAAGTGTATTACTGTATCCCTGAAAGTTAATTAACAGTGCAGACAGAAGAAACCTTCAAATCTATTTTTTATCAATACGAAAGCCAGCTTACCTACACAGTATCCTGGGACAACGTGTATTTCAAAGATTGCAATGCTTTGGTCTGGTTTTTGCCCAGGTGAAGCCACAAAAATAATCTAATAAAGTAAAAGCAATAAATCACTGACCAACAGTTTTCAAGGTACTCAAGCACGGTACAAGTTAAACTTAAAGTCCCCTGGCTTTTTCAAGGCTGGCCCGTTCAGAAGACCCATATATTTGTAACATATGGAAATATATATTATTTGTGTCCACATATTTTTTACATAAAAGTACCATACAGTATATATTATTATTATTATTATTTATTTATTAGCAGACGCCCTTATCCAGGGCGACTTACAATCGTAAGCAAATACATTTCAAGTGTTACAGTACAGGTAATAATACAATAAGAGCAAGATAATAAAATGTCTATGTAATATTTAATACAAACATATATATATATATATATATATATATATATATATATATATATATATATATATATATATATATAGCTACACTGAATAATATGTTTCAAAAAGTTGCAGTAGTCAAGCTTATATTTACTTAAATGTGTTTTATTTAATTAAAAGTACTTAGATTTTTAAATGTATTAACAGTATTTAGTTGGAGGGAAATATGCATAGCATATAATCAAATACAGTATTATCAGTGTGCTTGCTTTATGCACAATATTTTTTCAGTGCTTTTTTGAAGGTATAGGCATCCTTTGTATATTGTGCCCTCTATACAATAAGTAAGTGAGAGAGCACTTTAACTATAGCTGGTCAGCCGGAGCTTGGAATATAGCTTACAAATGCTTTGACTTTTCACAAGGAAGACCCTGTGTAGTTGTGTTTGTAGCAACCTTCTGTTTCTCTTCCCATCAGTACCTTGTATCGGTTAGTTGTGTTTCTCAGGTCTACACTTGCAATGAGCCAGTTGTCCGAGGGATCCTGGGCTGACCACAAACGGTAGTCGAAGCTCTCTCCCTCTGGCCTGACATACATTTGTAAAGAACCAGAGCTAGTAATCTGATACACCAGCCTGATGCAGCTCCACTCCAGCAGCTCCAGGTCAGGACTGATCAGCACAGACTTCTGACCTGCTCCTCCAAAGGCTGAATCAGCAGTAATGTAACGCCCTGCAAACAAGAGACAAAACTGACATCAAACAGCTAACACTATTGTTGTTTTTTTTGTAACCAACTGTAACAGGAGGGGATGGGGATCTGGACTGACTATCTGACACATGCGTTGGACTACAGGTACTGGGCAGCAGTCTCGTAGGATCCGCCTGTCAGTCATGGCGATGACACAGAGAGGTGGGGAAGAGAGGGTGTGTGCTTTCCCTTTCTCCAAGTGGCTGAGAGGCGGGCCTTGGAAGATTGCTCGGCCCTTAAGAACTGCGCTTGGTTGTGCATTCGGGTGGCCGTGTTTGGGAACACAGTGACACTGACAGAAGACATCAGTTTTCAAACAAGAGCCAGGCAAGCCTGGCTGGGGAAAACAGCCTGCCTTAAAATAATTTAAAGAGAAAAAAATAAATGAAATAATCACATACCCGAGGGGACGTGTTTAGTGATACGGGAAACTCCGGCCATCCCAGTGTATAGGGTAACTGAGCATAGGACGGAGGCCCGTTCTGACCCGCTTAGCAGCAGTGGAGGCACTGTGTAAGAAGCACGTTTGTTTGTAGTTTTATTACTGTCTTTTATTTCCCTTTTTCTTTCGTCTTTTTTCGCATTTTCATTATTATTTATAAGCACTTGTATGTGCAGTTGCCTATGTACCTGTATTGGTAACACAGTGGTTCTGTTTACTGTTGTCAGTATCCAGACCATAGACAACAGACCATAGACTGGTGGAAATAAATCAGTGCACCTGAGCGGCGTTACAAATAAAGTACTGTCTCCTTGTGTCAATGAATTGCCCACCACCCTTCCACACGTGGTGTTTGTAGTGGGATTCACTGGCACTGCCCAAACAAAGCAATGCAAAACCAGGGAGCAGAATGAATCCCCAGCAGTTCACCACCTTAATGGATCTCCTGAGGGAAACCCTTACTACCGTGGTGCAAGGGAGTGCAAGAACTCCGTGGCCAGACCCATGGCTACAGCCCACGAAAATGATGGCAGAGGATCGGCCAGAAGCATACCTGGAGGTATTTGAGGCGATGGCGATCTCTGCCAGGTGGGCCCGAAAGCAATGAGCTAGCTGATGGGGAGGCAGAGGTGAGGACCCTGGATCCGGCGGCAATGATGGAGTACCCCACGCTGAAAGCTGCCATCCTCAACCGTGTCGGTGCGACTCCAGAGGGCTACCGCCGCAAATTCAGGGAGGAGAGCTTCTCGGCGGAGGAACACCCCAGGGCCATCGCGCATCGCTTGCAGTATTACGCCCGGGGATGGTTGAACCCGGGAGCTACCACCACTGCCAGGCTGCTGGAGCGTGTCGTGATTGAGCGGTTCCTGCAGTGCTTGGCTCCGGGACCCCGTGTGTGGGTGCAACGGTAGGCAACCGCCACCCTGGATGTGGCGATCCAACTGGCAGAGCAGGTGAAGGGACTGGGGGGGAGGGGTAGCCAGGTCTTTGGACGGAGTGTGGCGGTGGGAGCTCCCGGCCCGAGATCTGGGGCGGAGTGGGGTCACCTGCAGGCTGCTGCGGTGTTGGACCGGGGTCTCATGCGGCCACCCTACCGTCGAGCCCCTTTGATGGCTCCTGTGTTTCCACCTCCTGCTGAAGCTTCTTGGTGAGAAACCAGTTCACTGATGTGTGGAACAAGCTGAAAGGTGAGCCACATCGACCGGGATTGCCCCGCTATGGGATGTGACCTCATTCAACCAGGTAAGACTGTTCCATCCCATCAGTCACTCCAGCAGACAGGTTTTGTGATTTCTATGTCAGTGGATGATTGTGGCAAAGTGCCCCCCCCCATGTATTTTGTGTGTTACGTGTTGTGTGTAAATGTTGGTGTATAGTCATTGGTACACGGGATATAAGCGGGCCTGTGTTTCACGTGTATTTAAAAATGTAGATTTGTATTTAGGCACGAGGATGGCACAAATCACTTCACGTGCTGGTTAAAATGTAATGTGTGGTCACGGGAGTAGACTTAATTAATTCACGTGCAGTTGTACCGAGATTCCAATTGAATGATTGACTAGCAATCGAGTCTCGGTACAACTGCATAAAAGCTGCATGTTTTCACTCACTCAGGGTGGTGTGTTCGGTGAGTGGAGAACGGGATAGGAGACGGAGGTGATATTTGTAAAAGTATTAGTGAAAGTATCTGCTCACCGTGTTTGTCTGTATAGTCCGTTTTGTTTGTCTCTTTTGTTTTGGCGAATGTGCCGTGTCCTGTGTTTTTTGTGTTTGTTACAACCGTTTATTTTCTGGCTGTCTGTTTATTTATTAAATGCTGAGCGAAAGCATTCGCTCAGCTCCACCAAACTCCACCTCTCTGTTGTTTATTTCCTGGCTCTGGTCTGACGTCACCCACTCTGGCCGTCTTTGTCACAATGATACACAAACCCAGACTTAGAACCGGGATCTACAGCACCTCCAGGACTCAGGCCAGAGCAGGAACTGCAATTTGTTGTTTTTAAAAAAAAAACAAAAAAAAAACAACAAACAACAACAACAACAACAAGAACAACAAAAAATAAATAAATAAATAAATAAAAATAAAAAAATGGAAGGCTGGAACTGGAGAGATGGCTGCCAGGATCTGGAGGTCCTCCTCGGTGGTCTAGAGGACCAAGGCTGGTGCCTTGCCTGTGGGGAGTTCGGGCACCCGGTTGTGCGCTGCCCCTACCAAGAGGGAGAGAAGGAACTGGCCCAGGAGAGGAAGGTGAGGAGGAGGCAGAGAAGGGGAAAGGGGAAGAGGAAGGCAGAGTGTCCACCGCCCAAGTCTCCACCAGCAGAGGAAGAATGCCTGCTGGTTTTGCCTCCACAGCCCAAGTGGGAGGAGCCCGAACGTCCTACGCCTGAGTGGGAGGAGCCCCACGGAGGGGAAATGCCGGCCATGAAGAAGGGGGGGGAGGTCAGGAGACCAGCTTCCCCAGCCGCACTTTCGCGGCAGGATAGTGTGTGGCGGGAGCCCCGGAAGAGGGAGCTGATAGCCACGAAGAAGTGGGAAGTGGAGGACATTCCACCATGGCCACCCCCCAGAAACACCTTGCTTCTCCCTCTTCCGGGACTTTAAGACTGAGGGGGGAGGTGGCCATTGAGGCCATGTGTGCTTTGCACAAGGTGGGGTATATGTGGCAAAGTGCACCCCCCCTGTGTATTTTGTGTGTTACGTGTTGTGTGTAAATGTTGGTGTATAGTCATTGGTACACAGGATATAAGCGGGTCTGTGTTTCACGTGTACTTAAAAATGTAGATTTGTATTTAGGCACGAGGATGGCACAAATCATTTCGCGTGCTGGTTAAAATGTAATGTGTGGTCACGGGAGTACACTTAATTAATTCACGTGCAGTTGTACCGAGATTCCAATTGAATGATTGACTAGCAATCGAGTCTTGGTACAACTGCATAAAAGCTGCATGTTTTCACTCACTCAGGGTGGTGTGTTCGGTGAGTGGAGAACGGGATAGGAGACGGAGGTGATATTTGTAAAAGTATTAGTGAAAGTATCTGCTCACCGTGTTTGTCTGTATAGTCCGTTTTGTTTGTCTCTTTTGTTTTGGCGAATGTGCCGTGTCCTGTGTTTTTGTGTTTGTTTAAACCGTTTATTTTCTGGTTGTCTGTTTATTTATTAAATGCTGAGTGAAAGCATTTGCTCAGCTCCACCAAACTCCACCTCTCTGTTGTTTATTTCCTGGCTCTGGTCTGACGTCACCCACTCTGGCCGTCTTTGTCACAATGATACACAAACCCAGACTTAGATTCAGGGTGTAGTCAGTCTCTGATACAAGAGAGCTTAATCTCACTGGGGAATAAACAAATAACGGGACAGGTGCATATAAAATGTATTCATGGGGATGTGCGTACTTATCCCAAAATGTATGTGAATCTGAAAATTGGCCAGCAGGTGATGCGAGTACAATTGGGTTTGTGTCCTCAATTGCCAGTGCCTGTAGTTCTGGAACGGGACTACGAGCAGTTTAAGGATTGGTTGGCTGCTGTGACGACCCTGTCTTCCTTACTGGCTAAGAAAGAGGAAGTAATTGGCGAGATCTTTCCCTTTTGTGACCCGGACTGCTATTGCCATAGATTTAGACCCCGCAAAACTAAACGGGAACACCGGGCCGCTAAGAATGAGGGCTGGCAATGGAGGGAGTCCGAGAGGTTTCAGGTGGGGGCGGTTGGTGAAGAGTCTAGAGGGGAGGCCGTGGGGTCAGCGCAGGGGTCTGGCTTGGCTGCCTCCACTCAGGACCGACCTAATCCCGAGTTGGAAGCCATAGGAGCTGATTTTTTAGCTCGTTCTCATGACTTCCGACTCGAGCAAGGGCGTGACAACATGCAGAGCAGGCTCTTTGACCAAGCAGCTGTGGTTAATGGTCAGGTGGTCGAGCCCAGACACGCCGCCACGTACCCTTACTTTGAAATTAATCGAGACCTTTTGTACCCTGTTGAAAAATTGCCCCAGACCAGGAAAGTTCGTCACCAGTTGCTCATTCCTCAGCCCTTTAAGGAGGATCTGTTGCAGTTTCCTCACGCTATTCCCCAGTCTGGTCATTTGGGAAGGGACAAGACTAAAGCGAGGCTCGTGACACGGTTCTGTTGGCTAGGGCTGGATGGTGATGTCAGGCGTTTTTGAGAACGATGTGGGGAATGTCAGATAGCCCTAGAGCCGTCCCACGAGCACCACTGGTGCCATTGCCCCTAGTGGAAGCTCTGTTTGAGCGTATTGGAATAGATATAGTGGGACCGCTAGAAAGGAGTGCGGCGGGATACACACACCTATTGGTCATTTTGGATTATGCTACGCGTTATCCAGAGGCCATTCCCCTCCGATCTGCGTCTGCTAAATCTGTTGCCAACGAACGTGAAGGTTTTCTCCTGAGTGGGGCTCCCCAAGGAAATACTGACCGACCAAGGCACCAACTTTATGTTCCGGCTAGTCCGCGGAACATGTAAACTTTTGGGGATTAAGACCATTAGGACCTCGGTTTTTCACCCCCAGACTGATGGTCTTGTGGAGCGTTTTAATAAGACCCTCAAAAACATGTTGCGCAGATTTATTAACGTGACGTGCACTACTGGGACCAGCTGATTCCTCCCCTTCTCTTTGCTATCAGAGAGGTACCTCAGGCTTCTATGGGATTTTCACCATTCGAGTTGCTGTATGGTCGGAGACCCCGGGGTGTGCTCGATCTGGTCAGAGAGATGTGGGAGGAGCAGGAGGACAATTCGACCAATACTGTCCGGTATGTGTTGGACCTGCGCAAACGTCTTGAGTCTGTGGGAAAATGGGCGCATGACAATTTGCAACAGGCTCAGCACAGACAGGAGACCCAATATAACAGGGGGGCCCGTTTGCGCACGTTTCAGCCAGGGGATAAGATGCTTCTATTGTTACCCTGTTCTGAATCCAAACTTCTGGCGAAAACTCACCAGATTCGGTAGGTTGGTTGATGCTTTTGGGAAGATGGAAAATGCTAAAGAATTTATGTCGCAGGTCACCTGGTTTGGCTGCCATATTGGATATAAAAGTTGAAAGTTGGTATAGTTGTTGGGGGATAGTCCAAGATTAACTGGTGTTCGTAAGAAGCTGATAGATTCTGTGGTATGGCGGCCATGCTGCATGACGTCAAAATCGCACTGCACAGACGTCATAATCACAAACTACAAAGATCTTCTTCTCATACATACGGGTCCTTCTGGGTTCAATTATTTTAACCAACACGAAGGGCCAGATTACATCTCTTCGTCCCCTACTTATACCGTCACTCATGACCCCTTGGTAAATGATTGCAGCTGCTCCTCCAATCCTCGGCTGCCACATAATTTCCCTTCCAGGTCGATGAGTTACTGTACCGAAGCTCCGTCCCTTTTCTAACCCAAGGAACGAAGTGTCAGGCCAAGCAGTCATGGGTACTCTGTTCCCGTTACTTAGTGCCCTCAGAGGTCGGGAGGGAGATTTACCACCAAGAATCATTGTGTTTCTGTCACAGGAACACATTTAGTAACCCAGGTATGCTCTATCAAAAAATGTCATTTCCTGTCCTTTGACCTCTCCTAAAGGTCAAATGTAAAACTGGCTTATAACTCATAATAGAGTGCAGATAAGGTCATGGTTACTATGGAACACATATAGTAACCCATCTATGCTCTGTCAAAAAAATGTCATTGCCCATAACCTTTGACCTCTCCTAAAGGTCAAATGTAAAACTGTCTTATAACTCATAATAGAGTGCACATAGGGTCATGGTTACTCTGTAAAAATGCCATTATGCACTATTTGCTAAAGCATTTGGTACTCGTACTGGCATTCTGCACTATTTGCTAAAGCATTTGGTACTGGTACTTTTTTTTTCCCCGCCAAAACTTGCTTGAAAACTCACCAGATTAGGTAGGTTGGTTGATGTTTATGGGAAGATGGAAAATTCTAATGAACATATTGCAGAGTGATAAAAGTGGGTATAGTTGTTGAGGGATAATGCAAGATTAACTGGTGTTTGTAAGAAGCTGATAGGTTGTGTGGTATGGTGGATGACGTAAAAATTGCACAGTACAGACGTCATAATCACAAACTACAAAGATCTTCTTCTCCCAAACCGCTAGTCTGATTGAAACAAACCCAATGGCACATATGACCGTAGTGTGGTTGTCTTTAAAGGGTGTTAAAGGGAAGTTGCTACAATAAAAAAACATGGCAGCCACGTTGGATGACATCATCAACATACAAAACTGGCTTAAAAAACTTTGTCTCTGAAACCGCTAGTCCGATTGAACCAAAGCTGTTTATTTTACACACACTGTTTAAAAGTAATTTTATTCACAGTAAAACAGGTTTAAAAGGCACTGCATATCAAAAGGACACTCAGTACTGCATCTCCAGCCCTGCCTCACTCCTTGTTCTGTGTATTTATCACATATCTCTTCATAGTAGTGCATACTCATAAATCATCTCCTGATCACTCGATTTATCACCAAACTCCTCAATAATGCTATCCAAGTCATTATTTTATAACTATAACATCTGAAAAAGTTTGGCAAATGTCCGCAATTTTCTTTGAGCGCTGGATGCAGAAGCAGCTATCTTCTTTGTTTATGTCCGTGTTATGTCTGTGGTGAAGGGATTATGCGTATTGCTTAGATCTGTCTCAGTTTTTTCCCGGCTTCTCTTGTCTTGTATCAGCCTCTCTCGGCCATTGAAAGTTTTTCTCGCCTTTTTCTGGAGAAAAAACTACTAGGGACCTGTGTATGATGTCTTTTTGACTGGAAAGGAAAAATTGTAATGTCAGACCTGGTCTGACATATGACCGCAAAGGGTTAAAGGGAAGTTGCTACAATAAAAAACATGGCAGCCACGTTGGATGACATCATCAACTTACAAAACTGGCTAATGACTCCCGTGACCTTTGGCCTCTCCTAAAGGTCAAATGTAAAACTGGCTTATAACTCCTTATAGAGTGCAGATAGAGTCATGGTCACTATGGAACACATATAGCAGACCTGCTAACCTCTACGTATTTTGCGTATCCGCTACGCATTTTGAGTTGGTAATACACGGGTACGCTTTTATCAGAGATGATACGCAATAATACGTAATCCATATTTCGCTCATCGTCTGTGATGTTGCCTGTAGTTAGAGAAAGTGTTGCATCTAACGTCAGGGCCGGCCTTAGGGCAAGGCAAGCAAGATAGATTAACCAATCAGGTTTTGAGTTTAGTTACGTGCTAGAATAATAATCAGCTTTTGAGTTTAGTTGACGATCCAACCTCCGTTAAAAAAAAAAAAAAAAAAGTTATTGTGGGTTGACTGACAAATTCCTACGTTTCTTTGCATACTCACTGACATTCTACTGTCGCCTGTCAGGGTTTGTTGAGCTGACTCGCTTGTGTTTCAACTGCCAGTTTCGGACACACTGGAGGGAGTGTGAAGTACTGTGACTTTGTGAGGAAATGATTTATTTCAAACTGGCTACGGTACCTTTGTTTTTTAATTAATGGATTAGTTATGCATTCATTTTTGTCTGGGGGGAAAAATCCACTTGTGTTTAAAAAAAAAAAAATGTTCTCGGTTTAGATAACTGCATCGCATGAAAAGAAAATACAGCTGAATGAGGATTTTATGAGAATGGCGAGGGAGTAAGTACAAACGTTTATTATAATAATATAGTACAATATTTAAGTTTAATATTCTGTTTTTGGCTCGTTGTCCTGTTTTTCACAAACGCCTGTTACCATACAGGGATGTCAGTAAAATTTGATTTTATAAAAATGAGCACAGCATTAACATTATTCATGTGGTTAAGGTACTTAAGGCTTCTGTTTACTTTGCAAGTAGCGTACAATTACATTGTAGATAAATGCCGTTTCATTGTGCTTTAAACAAGTAAGAAACGGCTGGTTTGTGATTTTATATTGAAGTTCAGTAAGATCATTAATTTAGCATTATGGATTGTGTTAACGGTAAAATATTTTGTTATGTAAGGACTGGGAATCACCGACCCACATAAGTGTAATCCTGTTTTAACTGTATAGATAAATATTTATGAAAAAAAAAACGGCCATACAAGTAAGCGTGTTAAAGTGGGACTTAATAATACTACTATAATAATAACGTAATATCAGAAACGTAATATCAGAACCAATATATGCTTACTGATATGAACTTATTAAGCGCTCACTACAAACGAATGGGTCCAGTCTTTTTTCGTTTTTTTATTCTCTTTTAATCGCTGAAATCCATTTTACCCTCCTGTCTGGATCAGCAGGAGTCCTGCTGTCCAGAACAAAAGAATCGGGCATTACTGTAATGTTACTGCGCTAGGCATTTTGCTCATCTTCCACAGTAATGCTGACTGTGAAAGAGTGTTCAGCTTGGTGACCAAAAACAAAACCCAACACAGAGCCAGCCTGAGCACAGACATGCTAAGTTCACTGGTAACGCACAAAGACATGATGTCAGCGAAGCAGCAAGTGTGTCACACACAAACCTTTAGTGACACCTTGCTCAGGAAAGCCAAGTCAGCCACCTCTAAAGCTAATCATTCATCTGAAAGTGCAGTTTGACCTGTTGGATTCCTTTCTGTTCCAAACAACTCACTTTGTGGATAGATATTACATTTGGTGCTGACTCAGTGACTATTTACAAGTTTTTTTTCCTTTTTTGAAATTGCTTTGTTTCTCTGTTTTAGAAGCGTATACATTTCAATTTGTTATGTTTTGACATGTTTTAAATAAAATACAAACATACTACAAAAATGTACTTTTCTGTACTTGAAATAATTTTCAGTTGGTATAAATTAAAAATCTATACTAAGGTAAACAAAATTAAATTTAAACTGAAACAATCATAGCTAATCTCATTATTTTTTTTTTACTGAAAAATTCATACTCAAAACTCACCAGAGTGTAGCATTTAGCTGTTTTATACCCTAAAACAATTAGAACATAAGAACATAAGAAAGTTTACAAACGAGAGGACGCCATTCAGCCCATCTTGCTCGTTTGGTTGTTAGTAGCTTATTGATCCCAGAATCTCATCAAGCAGCTTCTTGACGGATCCCAGGGTGTCAGATTCAGCAACATTACTGGGGAGTTGGTTCCAGACCCTCACAATTCTCTGTGTAAAAAAGTGCCTCCTATTTTCTGTTCTGAATGCCCCTTTATCTAATCTCCATTTGTGACCCCTGGTCCTTGTTTCTTTTTTCAGGTCAAAAACGTCCCCTGGGTCGACATTGTCTATACCTTTTAGGATTTTGAATGCTTGATCACCGCGTAGTCTTCTTTGTTCAAGATTCAATTCTTTCAGCCTGTCTGCATACGACATGCCTTTTAAACCTGGGATAATTCTGGTTGCTCTTCTTTGCACTCTTTCGAGAGCAGCAATATCCTTTTTGTAACGAGGTGACCAGAACTGACTGACTGACTAGGTGAGGTCTTACTAATGCATTGTAAAGTTTTAACATTACTTCCCTTGATTTAAATTCAACACTCCTCACAATATATCCGAGCATATTGCTGGCCTTTTTATAGCTTCCCCACATTGTCTAGATGAAGACATTTCTGAGTCAACATAAACTCCTAGGTCTTTTTCATAGATTCCTTCTTCAATTTCAGTATCTCCCTGTGGCAGGATGGCTTGCAGTGGTGAGGTGTGGTGACGTCACGGACCAGGAAGTAACAGAACCAAAACAGTGGATGGGCAGGTGAAGCTGAATGCTACGGCGTTCAACTGATTTTATTAAATAATTAAACACAAACAAAAGATTTAAACAAACAACAAAATAAAACAAAAAGGCGTGTTGGCCAAACAAATAATCAAACGAATAAGCGGGCTGGTTTTTACTCTATCTCTCTCCTCGCTCTCTCCACTCCCCGTACTCTCCTCTGTACACTCAACCCCGCAGCACTGACAGCTGCAGGTTCTTATACTCTGGCCGAGGGGTTAACTTGCTGTTAACTCGCTTTTATCCGCACCGGAAACAAAAATACAAATACAGTGCACAAATATATATAGGGGCGGGACACTCCGCCACACTCCCATATGATATTTATAATGCACATTTTGTCATATAAATGTCATTTGCAATGTGTCTGCCCAGTTCTGAATGCTGTCTAGATCATTTTGAATGACCTTTGCTGCTGCAACAGTGTTTGCCACTCCTCCTATTTTTGTGTCGTCTGCAAATTTAACAAGTTTGCTTACTATAGCAGAATCTAAATCATTAATGTAGATTAGGAATAGCAGAGGACCTAATACTGATCACTGTGGTACACCACTGGTTACCTTGCTCCATTTTGAGGTTTCTCCTCTATTCAGTACTTTCTGTTTTCTACCTGTTAACCACTCCCTAATCCATGTGCATGCATTTCCTTGAATCCCTACTGCGTTCAGTTTGAGAATTAATCTTTTATGTGGGACTTTGTCAAAAGCTTTCTGGAAATCTAAATAAACCATGTTGTATGCTTTGCAATTATCCATTGTCGATGTTGCATCCTCAAAAAAATCAAGTCGGTTAGTTAGACATGATCTCCCTTTCCTAAAACCATGCTGACTGTCTCCCAGGATATTGTTCCCATATAGCTAATTTTTGATTTTGGATCTTATTATAGTTTCCATAAGTTTACATAAAATAGAAGTCAGGCTTATTGGTCTGTAGTTAACTGGTTCGGGTTTATCTCCCTTTTTGTGGATCGGTATTACGTTTGCAATTTTCCAGTCTGTCGGTACAACCCCTATGTCAAGAGACTGTTGCATGATCTTGGTTAGCGGTTTGTAAATAACTTCTTTCATTTCTTACGCCCCGAGATGTCCGCTACTCAAGTGCTACTCAAAAAAATTCAAGGTTAGCAGGTCTGATATAGTAACCCATGTATGCTCTATCAAAAAATGCACTATGTGCTAAAGTGTTTGGTACTGGTACTGTTATTGGTACTGGTACTGGAAGCCGTAAAGTTGCTGGCAACTCTAGTTATTATTATTATTATTATTATTATTATTATTATTATTATTATTATTCCTCCCCAAAGTTGCTCAAAAACTCATGAAAATTGGTAGTTTGGTAGATGCCTATGGGACGGTGTACAGGAACAAAAACAAATGTCGTAGGTCAAATGGTTTGGCAGCCATATTGGATTTTGCGGAGATTGTTAAAACATCTACGTATCGAAAATCACTTATTTCAGAGTTCTGAAACTTGCTATACATGTTGAGGGATTGTGACAGAGATCGAATGATTCTTGGTGTTAGATCTCCCTTTCGACCTGTGAGGGCACGGTGTAAAAGGAACAGAGTACCCTTAATTAAATGGCACAACAATTTATTCCTTAGGGTAGGTGGAAGTCGGTCATTTATGAAAGGGGCGAAGCTACGGTATCCAAACTCAATGACCCAGACGGTAAACGGCGTGGCATCCGAGGATTGGAGGAGCGGATGCGCTACTAAAGATCCAGAGTTGTCGTTATTCAGCCAGCATCAATCCCGGACACCAACACTTTCCCTTTGTTCACGGAGAACTGTCTTTGCACCACGAGCACTGTTAACTGTGTTTGTGTTGTGTGTTTCGTGTAGGTGTAATAGAACTTGGACTTTTTGTTATTGGTTTCGGGTCAAACCCGAGGATTACAAACGAAGTGATACACGCCGTTGTATCACTTCCATCATTTCATTATTTACAGGTGTTCGCCATAAGGCTCTGGACATTGTATAATAAATCAGTAAACACCCTTGCACCTGGAAATCATCGTCTGTCTGTATTTTGTATCCGCTCTGCACTGCACACACCACTTTGCCACATGGATAGTCTAAGATTAACTGTTGTTCATAAGAAGCTGATTGGTTCTGTGGTTTGGCAGCCATGTTGCATAACGTCATAAAATACTGTACAAACCATAATATGATTAACAAACAAATCTTCTTCTTGGAAACCACTTGTCTGATTGAAGCAAAAATTGGAATTAAGTAGGGTTGCCTTTTACGCTTGTTCAAGGGAAGTTGCTACAGTAAAAAACATGGCAGCCACGCTGGACTACACACAGTCTTCCACTCTCTGGTGCTAGACTTTCAAAACAGATTAGCACCAATATATATATATGTGTGTGTGTGCTGGCTGTTCCATGAACTAGATGCGTTACATTGGGAGGTCGAAGCTTCTCTTTGTGTGCTCCATCTCTTTGGAACTCACTGCCACTATTTGTGAGAGGCAGAATTGGAAATTGAAGTTCTGTACCGGGAGTTAAATTCAATTCAGGAGTTTAAGTTGTTTACACAAATTCATCTATATTGTGTATTTGTACATTCATGTTGAAACTAAAGCATTGCAAACTGTTGAATAAATATAACCATCGCACATTTAGTAATTCTTCATACTTCAGTCAACACTATATATCTCACAATAAGAAGACGTCCTGATGTATGTTAGTATAATTAAGAACATTCAGTGTTTCGCAAGCATAGGATAATGTGTGAGTGGGGGTGGGGGTAATTAAAAACAATAAAGTGTCTTGTTTTGCTTGTATTGATAAATCCCTGTTCATTTATATAGAGAAGTACTAATGGAGGAATACACATTTTTCTTTTGAACTGCAGGGCTAAGAGTTAACTATTGGCATGTTGCTATAGGAAATGAATTGGGTTCAAGGTGGGTCAGATTACAGGCATTCCAGAAGGAGGACCTCATAGAATGGCTGCACGACCTCTCAGTTATTAGGCGGGGGCAGCCAGCTGGGTAGCAATGGTGGGTGGGTAGCTTTTTAGAGAAAACTGGGAACAAGTGAAAATTAGGTCTTACAAGTATTGTGGTCATTGTGAGTAGTAAAAAGGAAAACAGCAAGCCAACTATCAGCCCAATTATCAACTGAGCCTAACTTTGAATCAATTCAAACATCACATTTTTAATGCATTGTATGTTCAAGAATTCTTTTAAGGACTGGCAAGTTTAGGCAACTATATTTGGAAGAATGTGAAGCATATTTCCCCATTTATGTGACACAATCAAAACATTTTACCTTCAAAGTAAAAAAAAGAACAAGTTGCCTCAATGTTGCCTCGCATTTCATGAAAATATGTTTCGAACAATATGCTGTAGGTACTTGAATAAATGTACAGATGTAGTATATTTTTTGCAAGAGAGTATATTATTAAACATAAATTGACCCCTGTTTTGAAGGTAAGTCTGTACAAATCCTGAATTGTACTGTGGTTAATGCCACTTCTGGCATTAAAAAATGTCACAAAAGATTCCTTTGGGTTGGTGATGATACCTGCCCTCTCAGGCTAAAATGCATGGCAATGCTTCACAATGCCCTAACATTGCCCTAGGTAGGTAGGGGGATACTATGGCCTTGGAAGTATTCAGAGTATGATTGTAGCCAATGTGTCAAGCTTAATGAGACAACTGTAAACAATACAGACAGTACATAAAGTTATTAAAAACGGAAAATGACTAAAAAGCAATCCAGTTTTTAAAATGCAAGCCAACTGTGGTGTTACTATAGAAACCAAACAGAAAATAGTACCTCAACCCTAGGAATGTTTTTATTTATTTATTTATTTTTAGTACAGTTGGCTAGGCTATAAAAAGAATACTGTGTTAAATAAACAAGGTCATCGTAAAAGGGTAAGATACAGTTGTCAGTGTACCATTGGCACGTAAAAACAGCTGTTTACTCTGAAGAGAGGTTTACAAATCGTTTGTTTCTTCTGTTCTTCATTAATATTAACAGCAGTTTAAAAATATTTCATAATTAACTGTTACTGTTTGGTTTAACTCCAATCTTTTTTTTTTTGGAAGGTTGTCTGAAACTGTACTGTTTTTGGACTCATGCCTTCTAGTTCACTCCAGATTACAAAGAATCTAGTCTGCCAAAACTTGAGTGTCAGATGAATACAGATGTAATCAAAACTACACTTGAGCCTATTCTTTCTTTATGATTATAATCTACCAATAACCTACAACACTGCATCCTGGACCAGGGCTCCAAACACTTAACAATCATAACTATTAAATGCATCAGTGCAAGGATATGTTATGTCAAGTTATCTTGTATTATTAAGTACAGTGAAATGCCAACCCTGGATGACAGACAACATGTGTACTGTGTCGTGTGTTTCTGAGACATGAACCGATAAGAAGCCACAAAGAAAAGTTTTAAATATCCATAAAAAAAACTTTTGGATTCTGCAGTCAAACATGGGGTTTCCATGCGGGGCTATTTACACGTGAAATAGCGATGTGCGTGCACATTTGGGAGAATTATTCGTGTAAATCTGGTTTGTGACCGAAAAAAACGGCCAAAGAGAGGTATTGGGTAAATCTCATTTACTCATGTAAATGACAAAAAACGGGAAAATCCACACCCAGTTTCACATGGAAACCCACATTTCACGTGTAAATGTGAATGAGCTTGTTTATCCTTGTGACATCACTATAAATATTACAAGGGAGCAGGCCATTTGTTACTTTGGATTCCAAGACGGCAGAAAGTAAGTGGCTGATGGGCGGTTTTATGGTTAGGAGTGGTGTAGTTCACCTTAATGATAATGTGGGAGGCTTTTTTTATTGTTTTTTGCTGTGTCTGGCCTGTCATGTTGTATATCTCTTGCGGGTTTACAGTTCTGTATAAAACCACTTACCATGAACTGCGTTATATTAAAGCAGCTGTTTGAGAATACCCTTGCTGTAAAAACTATGCTAAAGTTAAACATGAAGAGCAAGTGAGCTGCTTACTAAATGTCTGTAACTGAATTCCCTGGCTTTTGATCCCAGCTATGTCCAAAGACAACATGTGTCCACCCCACTCAAAATCACTGGAGGGAGGAGGAAAGCCCAGCCATTAATAACTATAGTTAGTGACTTGGATGTGTTAAGCCAGCTCGATCGCCTGAAACAGCGTAACAAGCATGTGTACCAACAAGTGGTTGATGCCCTCTCAGAAAGAGGAATAGAGCGCACAGTCCCACAAGCTAGGGACAAATTTAAAAAATTGAAAACAGTCCTACCTACACTAACGAGCAAGGAGGTGCCGTTCAGGAAAAACAGGACGGTCCCGCAGAGTAATTCTTTTTGTAAAAACAGCGATGAACTGTGGTTTTATGCACCCCAAACTACTGTGTACTCAGCTGAGGATGCCAGTTTATACAGAGCAATCACCACTCTTTTTTCCACTGGCACAGGAGGCCGTACGTAATTCCTTTTTGGTTGCATATCTTCCTTTACCAGTTCCAGTATAATGCTGAATGTTGCCCTGGTGACGTGAAATGACTCTATCCACTGCAGATGTGAAAGAGTGATGCAGCACAGCCTCTTCCCGCCAGCAATATGGACGAGTATGTGTCCAAACTGTCATTTTGCTAGCCATTAGCATTAGATATCAAGAAATAAGGATTTGCTGGTAGAGGATGTTTGAAGGTTCAGGCTCCCAAAACAAATGGAAAACACCCACTGTTCTCAATCCAGACAGCCTTGGGAGCATACGTGGAAGATGTCTGGCCCAGAGCTTTAGAATCCTACGTCTTCGCCGGTTTTCAAACATGGTGATCTGCAATACCTGTGTTGGTCAGTTTCATTTTATACTTCTCAGTTAATTTTGAATAAATGAGTCATAAGATAAATTAGTTGAAACCGATTCAATACTAACGACATGCCACCCCGCCAATGACATTTAAAAAACAATTTGGCCAAGTAAAACACATTATTAACCAACCAGGCATGAGGTATTTTGCTTTATTACAGCAGCTTAGATTCACTTGTGTACCAGTTCCCTACGCATGGAAACCACTAGTAATTTCACTAGTAATCTTCAAAAACAGCACTACTTTAGGCATAGCTAATTTACATATCAACCCCCACCTTTCCCCTTCATTTGCATGACGTCGGGTGAAAAGCCCAGTTTACTCGAGTAAAATAAACTGAGCAAATGGAAACCCAAAAAAGCATTTTACACAAGACATTTTTCTTGTGCAAATGTCTTGACCTAAAAAAAAACACGCATGGAAACTCCACCAAAGACTGAGGGTACTTTGTTTTGGTGCTTCCACTAAATAGCTATCATTTCTAAAGGAAAGTTTTGTTGTTAAAAAAGTAAAAATTGCATGGTTAGTAAGACTTCCCTTTTACATTATGTAGCACATTACATTTGGTGTGAGTTTCTAAACAACCATGAAAGGGCAAGCACAATTATTTATATAATACAGTGCTCCCTCGTTAAAAGGCAGCCCTACCCTGAATCGGTGTTTGGGTCGGCTTCCTTTTGCCACATAATGACATTCTATTAACAGTGGTGGCATTTAAACCTTTAGATAAAACTACCTTTGAGTAATGTAAACAAACTGCACATAATGCAAAACAATGCAAAACACGTACTTGCACCAACGGCTTCAAATGTGTAAGTGGTCATCATTGTATGGATAATGCACTGCAGCTTTAAGCCATAAAAAAAGAGACAAATTCTATTATTCACTACTGACTGCATTTACAAAACATGGCTGCTGCTGCTGCTGCTAAAAAAAGAACTTCAAAGAGATCTATGACGTGGAAAATATAAGCCAGGAAATTATAAGATGTTTAATATTTTTTTGTAAAAGGAAGGAATTTTGTACAAGACATGATGTTGAACTCTTAAAAGGCTTCTTTTCATTGGCGCAATATGTTTGTGGAAATGGGAGAAAGCACTTAAATAAAACAGCAATTAATTATTGACATTGGTGCACACTGTGTATAAGGCAGAGACTTATGTCAGTTTCAGACTACAATACCTAGTGCAGCAACAGAGAAATGACCACAGAGGCTAAACAAACCTAAAAAATTATGAACATGAAATCTCAGTTTTTCCGCATTAAAATTCACATCCTGTAAGAGTTAAAACAAAACAGCCTTTCAAAATGTAAAAATTGAAAACACTAAAACTGCAATTTTGTTACTAAACACATTCCTACCTTCTTTATTAAGAACCCATTTCAAGTATTCAGGATCTGAGTTATATCCACAAGTGTCTTGTTCAAATCTGCATGATCCTTGAAGCAGCTGCTGTGCCCTGACTGACTGCAGAACTGGAGAAAAGACCAGAGAAAATTGAAGTGTTAACATAAAAACACATAATGTATGAAGCACAGCAGAAAATGCTTCCCAAGCCATAGTGTATGTGTAATTTTATTTCCAAACTTTTTATAAAAAAGCAAACATATTAATTTCCCCGTGTAGCTGCTATGCATTTTATTTATTTGCTAGAACAAATTAGAAATGTTCCATACAGTACTAAGACTAACCATAGAGTTTCCATATATAGAATGGAAACCTACCATGTAAAACAAAGAAATATAAAAGAAGCATTGCTGAACAGTCCAAAAATAGTGAAGGCAATGTTTAAATCCAGTGAGTTGTTCTTTGCAGCATCAAACGTGGAATAAATATCACAAAGCATGCACACTGTCCTAGCAAGTTTGCTGCTGATTGATATTCTGGACCGGAGCTGAAGAGCAAGTTATTGCATTGACATGGTTTAATCTCAGCTGTTGGGCTAGTCAGTTCCAAGGGGGAGGGAGGATCTTGTAATACATTCCAGATTTCCAAGGATACACCTCCATAGACAGTATACATTTATCAGCCTGTAAGTTTTTTTTAAATTCACTTTTGGAGGGGAAAAGACATCCACTTAAAAACAACCACACATTAACATAAATTACACAGACTTTTGAGCTGTGGTTGACCTAAATATTTACTGTATTACTTTGCATTACCGCCTCCTTTGAATAAGTGCTGCCCTTGAATAAGCACCGCACTCAGATATCAGATTTGTAATAGACGCCGCCCTCAAATAAATGACGCTCTCAATAATGAAACATGGAAATTATTTTCCCTGTCTGATCTGTAGGCGCAACAGCTTTCAGTTTAAAAGCTAAGTTGTAGGACTTCTTCACCATCCTGATTAAGTTGTATCTGCAGAAATAAACTTAAATATACGCCTCCCTCAAATACTGCAAAAACCGCAATAAAAAATGGCACCTTTCGAAAACCGTAGTACATCTATTTATCGCAGCCCTTGAATAAGCGCCACAGCTGTTTTAGCAATTCAAAATAAACGCAGCAGTGTTAATGCAAAGTATTATTATTATTAGTTTATTTAGCAGACACCTTTATCCAAGGCGACTTACAGAGACTTGGGTGTGTGAACGATGCGTCAGCTACAGAGTCACTTACAATTCCGTCTCACCCAAAAGGCGGAGCACAAGGAGGTTAAGTGACTTGCTCAGGGTCACACAGTGAGTCAGTGGCTGAGGTGGGATTTGAACTGGGGACTTTCTGGTTACAAGCTTGTTTCTTTAACCACTGGACCACACAGCCGCTTGCTTTCCTTTTTTTTCTAGAAAACATATCAGCACATTACTTGTCTGTATGTGTAATTGCCAATATTTATATATAACCACCCAGGTCTGTTATGGAATGGGACTACTCTTCAGAAGGGATATACATTATCTCCTTCCTGGCCAAGATAAGAGAGATCCTATAAAATATTGCAGAATGTTAATAGGAGACTTGCTGTTCCCTTTCTTCATTACAAACAGAACATATAAACAGAGGGGTGTTGCAAGATAAGTTAAACCAAGTGGGTCTTATTTACAAAACAAAAGTTCATGAGACCTTTTCTTTTAACTCTTTTAACTATTTTAGATGGTTATTAAAGTTGACCCTAATTTTTCAAAGGACTGAGAATGTTTTTAAAATGTTTTTAACAAAAAAGTCCTTAAAAAATAAGTTCTTATAAAAAAATTCCTTAATGTTTTGTGAACGTGGCCCAGTGTTACAAAATAAATTAGCCTACATTCATTTTTAGTTTGTTTGTTTTTTTAATAACAAAATTGTAAAGCTTTATTTGAATTGGAATATTAACATAATATTAACAGTACTAACATTAGTACTAACACGCAGCTTGTGACACGAGTAGAAGGCATTTACTCGCCTGAAACTAAAGCCAGGCCAAATGAAGAATCGTGGAAAACAAATGCGGCACTGCACCGCCAGTTTTTCAGTGGCCCTGAAATGAACTTTGTACATCCAACTTAAAAAAGAAACGTCCAACTCAAAAACATCAAAACTCATTTTTCACCAACACAGTTTTAAAATGAATAAACTCTGCTTTGATTGTAGTAAATGCAGGCGTATTTTTCCAAGCTGGCAGCAGACATTGAGGATCAAGGAGTGTGTGTGTGTGTGCATGTGTGTGTAACAAACACAAAACAGACACAAACTGGGAGTGGTGTCCTCGGTCCCGCCTCCCGTGGGAACAAACAGTCACTCCACGGAGCTCACTCCTCTTTTGCATCGAACCCACGGAAGCGACCGATGCGACTTCGCAAGGTTTGGTGGTCATCTTTCAGGGAACCAGGGTTACATCCGTAACCTAACGTCCCCTTTCAATTCGAAGACGACCACCAACCAATACCTTTGGGAAAAGTATACCAAAGCGAGGGAGCGTGAGTGGAGACAGCAGATGAGGTACGTCGAACGACAGCAAAACTAGAGTTTGTGGTGCAAGTGTGCAACCTCAAGGACCCTTGTGCCTTAAGTCGGTAGAACCTGGTAAAAGTATGCGGAGTAGCCCAACTAGCCATCGTACATATTTCAGTCAATGAGGCTTCCGCTCAGGTGGGAGTAGGCCGGCATTAGTATATGCAGTCGAAACTGTGTCCACAATCCAGTGAGACAGCCGCTGCTTCGAGAGGGCTTGACCCAGGAATAGTGTCTGCTTTTTCAGCAGAAATTGTACCTTTTTATCAAGCGTCATGCTTTCTGAAGATAAGGATATAAAAACAAATCCAGAAGATATGCAAGCGGTAAATCGTTATTCTACATTTTTTTCTTTAAACTCCCTCTCCTAACTTCAAAGCTACCTAACCATGTTCATTAAAGCCTTTTAAATCTTTTTCTTTTTTACTTATTTATCTAACCAACACTAAATCACAAGCTTTCATCTTAATGTTTTAATGAAACAACGGGTGAACTGACCTATTTCATGGAGCAAGGGAGCCATCTACTGGCGATGCAAGGGTACTCTCTCTTTATCCTTTTTGTATTTTCTCTTTAAAAGACCCCTAATCCTTTATTTTTCATATCAGAAAGTCTATATTAGTCAAACAACCATAAGAACACATATTATTTCATCAATACATTTCATATTTGAAATCGTCTAGCTCTGCACCTTTTACAATAGTTCTGGATCTGTACATATTATTTCTATACATTTCATTTTGTTCACATAGGGTCACTTTGCGAGGTATGCTCTCCATCCAGAATACTGAAGGAGGCCAAAACTCACTATTGTTCATATTTTCAGGCATCCAGTTGCTGTTTTGCTTTACATCATCAGTTGGCAGACTTAACACAACTGAATCTGAATCAATTGATGAACCGTGAATCTTAGCAACTGAAATCCGCCACGCAATGGGGTCCAATGTTTTACTGCACAGAATAACTGGTTCAGTGTCAGCTGCGACAGGAGGAAAGCGGGGATTGTATGTAACGATACCCTGTTTCCATCGTTCCCAAAGCGCATACAGGAGCTGTGCATCGACAGAGCCTGTAGCTCACTGACTCGCTTTGCGGAGGTGATGAATAACAAAAAAGCTGTCTTCATAGAGAGATACTTCAACTCTATGGAATGCATAGGCTCAAACAGGGCCATAGTGAGAGCCTCCATTACCACATCTAGGCTCCACTCGGGGAGGGAGTCCTTTCTAGGAGGACTTAACTGCCAAGCATCCTTGAGAAAATGAGTCACCAGGACATGGGTGCCTGGGGACAATGAGTCCACGGGGACATGGAATGCAAATATGGCTGCCAAGTACACTTTCAGCATAGAGGGGGATTTACCTTCCTCTAGCAGTTCTTGCAGGAATTGTAAAATGACCGCTATAGGGCAAGAGATAGGGTCATGACCATTGGTCAGACACCAGTCTTGAAAATACCTCCATTTGTAGGCATACAACGACCTTGTTGAGGAGGCCCTAGCGTTCTGCGGTGTACTAATGACTGCTATGGGCCCAGACCCATAGTTGGAGTCTGCCTTGTTCTGGATGCCAGAGAGTGCCTCTCGCCTGACTGAGGAGATCCAGGCATAGTGGGATCTCCCAGGGTTGGCCTTGCAGTAGCTGGCAAAAGGTCGAAAACCAGATTCTCCTGGGCCATCTGGGGGCCACCAGGAGAACTATCACCTTCTTTCTCCAGACCTTCTATAAGAAGGCCAGGAGCAATGGTATTGGCGGGAATTCGCACAAAAGCATCCTGGGCCACTCATGGGCTAGGACGTTGACGCCTAGTGGACCACCCAGCGGTGGAGGGAGAACCATAGGGGGTAGTGAGTCATCTCTCAAAGAGATTGATCCTGGCCTTCCCAAAACGTTCCCATATGCTCTCTACCATCTGAGGGTGGAGTCGCCATTCTGACGGGTGGGGACTCTCCCTTGAGAGGTGGTCTGCCCAATTCGCCACTCTGGGAAGATGAACAGCCCGGAGGGATAACAGGTTCCGTTGTGCACAGGTTAAAAATTTGAAGGCTATGTGATGCAAACCCGGGGACCAAAGTCCTCCCTGGCGGTTGACATACAGTCATCGATGCGTGTGGGCCTGGCTGTTAGCTCCCACGGAAGCCTGAAGGAGGTGCCTCAGGTCGTCAACCTGGGGTAGTGCGTAGCATACACCCAGGTGAATACACAGCCTCAAGTGATTGTGGTTAGGCACAGGAGAGCAGGGTTTGTGGGTTTTTCAACCCACAATGAACAGCGACCATCTGCTGACATTGTCTCGGCACTGTCTGCAAGCACTATTCTGGTGGACACAGCCTGCTCACCTACGCTTAGACGTAGCGCTGGGCAGTATTACCAGGAGAGAGGCTGTCACCACAGATGCGTCCAACCTCAGCTGTGGAACGGCAGGGGAGTGCAAGGAGTATGGAGACCCCCGTGGCAGTGTCTCCATATAAATATTCTGGAACTGCAGGCAATGTTTCTAGCCTTGCAGAATTGATTTTACAGGAGGTGCAGGGCTGGGCAGACATGTGCAGGGCAGACATGGCAACACTACTACTGTGGTGGCATACATAAACCACCACGACGGCCTCAGGTCCCCAAGTCTCCACTGGGTTGCCTGCAAGCTGTTGCTTTGGGCGCACCATCACCTCCTTTCACTGCGTGTAGTACATATTCCCTGGGTGATGAATTGGGCAGCAGACCTCCTTTCAAGGACAGTCCCCAGTGCCTCAGAATGGAGACTTCACCCAGAAGTGGTGAGCCTCATTTGGAAACAGTTCGGGAGAGCACAGGTGGACCCAAGAATCGACCCATTGCCTCCTTTGGTTCTCAATAACGGGAGCCGGGGACCCGCTGGCAGTAGATGCCTTGGCACACCAGTGGCTGAGGCAGCTTCTGTATGCCTTTCTTCCACTCGCTATGCTCTGGCTGTGCTTAGAAAAGATCAGGCAAGACTGGGCCAGGGTGTTATTAATAGCCCCTTATTGGCCCTGGAGACTGTGGTTTTCAACCCTGATATTGCTCCTGAGAGGCCTGCCGTGGAGTCTAACAAAACACCGCAATCTGCTCAGTCAGTGGCGAGGGACGTTGTGGCATCCCGACCCATCGAGCCTGCAGCTCTGGGTCTGGCCCCTGAACTGCACCATATGAGCTGTCCAGCGCTTTCTAATAGAGTCATTGACACTCTACATAATGCCAGAGCGCAATCCACACATTCCCAGTATGGCTACAAATGTGACGTATTTAAAATGGGATTAGACTCTACAACCTGTCCCATAGCAATTATTCGGCAATAAAAATGTGCATTATAAATATCATATGGGAGATACTGAAATTGAAGAAGGGAACTATGAAAAAGACCTAGGAGTTTATGTTGACTCAGAAATGTCTTCATCTAGACAATGTGGGGAAGCTATAAAAAAGGCCAACAAGATGTTCGGATATATTGTGAGAAGTGTTGAATTTAAATCAAGGGAAGTAATATTAAAACTTTACAATGCATTAGTAAGACCTCACCTAGAATTTTGTGTTCAGTTCTGGTCACCTTGTTACAAAAAGGATATTGCTGCTCTAGAAAGAGTGCAAAGAAGAGCAACCAGAATTATCCTGGGTTTAAAAGGCATGTCGTATGCAGACAGGCTAAAAGAATTGAATCTATTCAGTCTTGAACAAAGACGTCTACGCGGTGATCTGATTCAAGCATTCAAAATCCTAAGAAGTATAGACAATGTCGACCCAGGGCTTTTTTGACCTGAAAAAAGAAACAAGGACCAGGGGTCACAAATGGAGATTAGATAAAGGGGTATTCAGAACAGAAAATAGGAGGCACTTTTTACACAGAGAATTGTGAGGGTCTGAAACCAACTTCCCAGTAATGTTGTTGAAGCTGACACCCTGGGATCATTCAAGAAGCTACTTGATGAGATTCTGGGATCAATAAGCTACTAACAACCAAACGAGCAAGATGGGCTGAATGGCCTCCTCTTGTTTGTAAACTTTCTTATGTTCTTATGTTCTTACATGCTAGCCGAGAAGAGAAATTCCAGTGTGTAGGTGCCACCCGTGGCAGTCGTCTTTGGCAGATTTATGTCACGTAATTGTGTGCGCTTTGGGGATCTTGAAAAAAAATGTTGCCAATCCTCCAAGATTGCTAAAAAATATCTTGCACTGACTGATTTTTGAAGCGCTTTGGGACAACACTAAATTCAGTGCATGAGCATAGCAATGAACAAGAAGTGCTTGTGGTATAGATCGTTTCACACATGCTTGCACACCATTAAGCTCAGATGCCATATCTGAAGCCCCATCATAGCACTGTGCAACTAACTTGTTGGTACAGTCAAATTCCTCCAGTAAACGAAGCACTAAATCTGAGATGTCAGATGCACGTTTATTTTCCGTCACGTTCACAAAATTCATAAAACGTTCTTTTGGGCCAAGGTCAGTCACATATCTGAAAACAAAAGACAGCTAAACTGTGTTTCCAATGTCAGTTGTTTCATCAACCATTACAGCTACGTACTTGGCTTCCTTTACTTCTGCTTTTATTTAATCTTGCACAACCTGAGACACCACAGAGATAATGTCGTTCTGTATCTTGTTAGAAGTACCCGTGAATACTGTGGCTGCTGACAAGTGATTACTTAACACGCTATCATAGTCAGAAATCAAAGAAAGTAATTCCACATAATTACCTCTTTTTGAGGAATGTGTGCCCTCATTGTGTCCTCTGAATGCCAATTCTTGCTTGCCAAGGTAGACAACAGAATCAATCAAGCGTTTAAGAAGCTCACGATTTTTCCTCACTTGCTCGTTGTGATGTATTGTGTCCCTATGTATCTGTTCATCCAGTTGAACATCAAGCCGGCTTTGCCCAAAGGTTTTGAGTGTCACAGTGCATGTGACTTTGGGAACGTTCGTGTTTTTGAGCTGACTGCGTTAGACATCCCAGATTGCTGTAGCCAGTACTGTTCCAAAACGCCTTTTCTGTACTGAACAAAAGACAGTTCCAGCAGTACAATTTTTTTAAGTGGCGGCTACCTGTAAGCCACTGATACCTTTCATAATTTGAATGCTGAAAGTGCTGAGTATATCCTTTCCCTTTCTGTGTCAGCTCGGGGATCTGTGGTGTACATCTCCCTTTTTTAACAATCTACAATTTTTCAGAATAAGTTCTCCTTGAAAAAGGATTCGTAAACAAATCGACTATGATGTCTCCGTGGTCAGATGACTTTTTTTTTTTTAAAGTAAAATAAATAATTAATAATAATAATAATAATTCGAATTATGTTCTAAAGGTATTTGTAGGCCTATTTTCAATATCGCGCGAAATGGTTACCATAGAATATTCCTGTTTGCGGACAGCAGCTGTCAGAGCTTTGACTTTCCCATTGGCTGCTAACGCAGGGCCTTCAAGAGAGGCAGAGAACCCCCTATGACATTTATGGCCCGCCTCTGCTCAGTCCTGATTGGTCACCTGCCTAAAAAAAGGACATTCTTCGACTCGCCTATTGGTTAAACTTACTCAAGACCTTCAACTGAAACGGAGAATGCCCTGGGAGATCTAACAAAGTCAGCTCAAAAACACGAACGTTTACAAAGTCTAGTGAGCCGCTATGACCCACCACTGCTCACTGTATGCAGGTGAGTGAGGCAACGTAAAGTCACGATTTGACTTGAGAAAGATATGTGCAACATATCGAAACGTTGGGCAGCTGGCTCTTTGAGCTAAAATATACATATATATATATATATATATATATATATATATATATATATATATATATATATATATATATATATATATATATATATATATATTCGTTAATAAAAGCATTTTAAAAAAAAAAATGACTAATGGTTTACTTGGCACTGTCTGGTCAGCAGAGAATACCCTGAAGGTCCTGACGGCACACCACTGATGAAGGGAAATCCCCCTCTATATTAAAGGTCTATTTGGCAGCCATTTCAGTTTGTCATATTAAAATTGATTCATTTCTTTGCAGGCAATTCATTTCTTTGCTCGGCGGTTTTGGCCGCCTATAAAAGACATTGTCCCTCGTTGGAGGCTAAATGTGGTGCCTGAAGCACTTATGAGGCCTCCCTTTGAGCCCTTGCATTCAGCGGAGCTGAAATAAAAACAAAAACCATCTCAGCATTCCACATGAACCAGATGGCGGAGCTTGAGGCTTTTCATCCGTCTCCTTTCCAGTCTGAAAGAGAGTGGCAGCTCCATACGCTTTGCCCGGTCCGGACACCAGCGTATTATGTGGATCAGACCAAAACAGTTTTTTATCTGTTATAGGTCTAAGTCCCATTGGAAAGCTCTGTCTAAACAGAGGCTATCAAGATGGATCACAGATACTGTTCAGACTGCATATGATTGAGCCAACTTGCCCCGTCCAGAGAAGCTCACCGCCCATTCTACCAGGGGCTTGGCAACTTCGTGGGCTTTATTCCAGGGCACAACTGACAGAGACATTTGCAATGCAGCGATGTGGGCTACACCCCACACTTTTACGCGGCTCTATCGGCTGAATGTCATGGATCCACAAAACCCTGGTTTTGGAACAAGAGTGTTAAGGGCAGCCTCAAGACCCTTACAGCATAAAATTAGAGATGAGTTCCCCTCAATTTTTTAACCCTGTTACTTGTACTGGGTTCCTCGTGATAATGCACAAGGTGGCCTTGGCCAAGCCTTGTAGCTTTTCACTTGGTCTGCAATATTCCTTGCGACAGCTTTGGTATGCCTACCCATGAGGTAATAGTTACATTTTGTACTTGAAAGGGAACGTTAGGTTATTATCATAACCCTGGTTCCCTGAAATAGAAATGTAACCATTAACCTTCAAAGTCGCTGTGTCTTTTGCAGCAGTTTTGAGGGAAAATTATGACATTTTGAGTGACTGCAGTCTCTTTCATGCCCTTGGGGACGGGCACAACTGTGTCACAGGCACTGTGTGCAGCTTTGGAATATCGATTCAGGTTAGACGGTATCAAAGGATACCGTTTCTACATGTGGCAGCAGTGTAGAGTAGTGGTTAGGGCTCTGGACTCTTGACCGGAGGGTCGTGGGTTCAATCCCCAGTGGGGGACACTGCTGCTGTACCCTTGAGCAAGTTTACCTAACTTTACCTAAATTGCTCCAGTAAAAACCCCTGTATTAAATGGGTAAATGTATGTAAAAATAATGTGATATCTTGTAACAATTGTAAGTCGCCCTGGATAAGGGCGTCTGCTAAGAAATAAATAATAATAATAATAATTTCTATTTCAGGGAACCAAGGTTATGATAATAACCTAACAATTTGCCATATATAACTTTTGATGTACCTCTCATGGAAGAAATACCCATCACCGACACCGCACAAGTGTCTACTGTCACCTTGGAGCACAGCAAAATACTAAGCAATTAATCCCTTGTCTTTCCTTCAGAAATAGGCTTGCTGAAAGACTTTGCCAGAAGTGAACCTGAAATAACAGACCAAGCAGATTTCGGTTTACAGGTTGATCACCAACCCCCATCTCACTTGGAGAAAAACACAAAACAAACTGATGTGATTTGCCTTACATCAGATCCTGCAAACACCATGTTTGCTAGTGAGATCAAAGCACTTTAATTGAAGAAAATCATGGCAGTAGTTTCCCAAACAGCAGAAGTAAAGCACCTACCTTGGAAATCGGAATCTGTTGTGTTAAGCGCTACTTCCAAGACAAGCACTTGCTTACATGATCTGAAAGGTTAAATCTAAAGGAAGAAAAAAATGAATGGCGTGTTTTTCAACATTTCCAAAGTACAGAAAGAAAAACTAACAAAGAAACATTCAGCAAAACATCCCAGAGTATGCACAGCAACAAATATGTCTGTGTAAAGGCACCATTAGCTCTAACATGGCAAGTTGAAGTTATTATTACGAATGGGAAATGGTTAAACTCTGATATAATTCATGCTTCACAACGGATTCTAAAATGTCAGTATCCCAACATTCAAGGCCTTCAGCATCCACGCTTATCACTGTGTAGTAGAGGTCTTCACGGGTCCAAATAAATCAAACCGACTCGACCCGACCCGACCTGAGCTAAAACAACTGTTATTAGACCCGGCCCTGACTCGAACCAGAAGAATGAGTGGCACATGTTTCCTTTCCCAGCACTGCTACAGTATTAAAGCAGCCGCAGTGTCACCTGGAAGCCTGTCACAGTGTGAACCATAGGCAACGTTTATTCCATTATGAACCTACATAGAGGACTGTAAAATTAATTAATGAAATAAATCAAACTTTTTGTGTAAAAGTTTTTTTTTAAGAAATAATTAATGACATGATGTACAATCTCGTGAATGCATGATTTTATTACAAACAACAAAAGTGCAAACAATGTTGAGAGGTAATATTTGGGTTTTGTAAAACACATAAGAACAGGCTACTAAAAGAAACTATTTAAGAAAACAACTATATACAATCCACAAAAGTGCAAATGCAATTTAAGTTCAACATAACATTTGTGTTTTGTAAAACACATGACAAGAATAGGCTATTTAAATAAACTATGTAAGAAAACAACTATATACAATCCACAAAAGTGCAAATGCAATTAAAGTTAAATATTAAACATTAAAGTAACTTTTGTAACACAATATACACCTACTACAGTACGGCAATGGATGATGTTCCTGAAGATGTGTGGTGATTCTCCAGTGTACGAGCAGCAATGCTAAAAGCTGCCTCTCAAGCAGCACTTGGTGCTGAACACACAGAATCTTTATGCCAGCCTGGACATCAGGGGCAAATTGTTTTTCATGTGTTCTCCAAAATGACAGAATATCTCTGTCATCACTCAGGGCAACTTTCTGTTCTAAGTATGTCGAGACTTCGTCTGCTACCTGTTCTCCCACATCCACATCTTCCCACAGACTAAATTCAAGCTGTGATGCACAGCCTGAGCCTGTTCGATCTGCTCTTGGATTGGAATCTACTGCTGGGACATCACCTTCCTGTGTTCTGTTGTGATCAGTCCCAGTTTCTACTGCTACAGTAAGCTTTGCAACCTCATCCCTAGCTCTTCAATAGATCTCTTCCCTCATTTGGTTGTTAAACATCCGTAGTTGTTTGAACTTTGGCCACAGCAATACTGCCACCATAGCGTGATGCCCAAGTGCAATTCAGTCTGCAATTAGTGATTTGCAGCGTTTTTTCAGGATCTGCAGCACTCATGTCAGACGGAGAAGGCTGGCAATGAGTTAACAGAGTCGTCTTCCACAGATCAATGAGGTTCATTTCTTCATCTGCATGTTTAAATGGTTTGAGAAAGCGAACAAGTAGCTGAAGCAGGTTCTTACTGATGTTTTATGTTTGGGTCAGGTCGGGTATGGCTTGCATGAGCGAGACACGTGAAGGAGTTGCAGCTCTCGCAGTATTTATATTAGATCAGTCAGAAAAGTCGGAGGAATGGATGTGTTTATGAAGAAAACAAAACTTGAAAAAAACAAATACCAGGAAGAAAAGCTCTCAGAAAAATCCAAGTCTGCAGTGTGGGGAACATTTGTTGTCATTATGCTACCAGTTGATCAGCAACAAAATGGATCTGACTGTGGAGTAGCAGCAATTGTTTTTGCAAAGTTTACTTTGTCAGGACAAAGATCCTGGAAATGGAAAACTTCACTGGGATGTAACACGCAGTATTTTGCTGAAAACTTAGGAAGAGGGAAAGCCAGATAATGTTCCTATCACTGAAGTCAGAAATACAGAAGATGTGTTTGTTTTTGATGTGTCACTGGTAGCAACCCTGAGAGTGTCAAACATAAATGTACCCAGTGTAAATAATAAATCCTGTGTGGCGTCTCAAAGACATTTCTGATTCCTGTGTAATCAGTGAGATACCCACACACCCTCTCACAACCTGTAAAAAGCATTCTGTGTAGTCGTAAAATACATTTGTAAGTCCGTAAAAAATAAATTTGTATCAAAATGTACAAGTACAACTCAAAAATACAAGTACAACTCAAAACTATGATGTGGTGAGGGGCCCGTCCTGGTATAATAAATTACTGGAGTCGTGCAGTTGAAGTTCAAACCCACAGGTATTTAATTATTTCCACAAATACAAGAAAGCAAAACAAACAAACAAATAACAAAAAAAACCTAACTCCGTTTCAGAGTGCTATCTATACTGCTTCCTTTTCCCTCTCTAAAGTCAGGGCAGCTAATCCATTTCCCTGACACAAAACTCGTAATCAAACAAATATGTTTTCCCTGTATTAGAGAGTAGTGCTTGTCACCCCTACACCGCACCACCTTCGGTCAGGCCTTCCTCACCACCCTGGACCCAGTCTTGATCTCATTTTTCTGTTCTCTTTTTTCTTTTCTTTTCTTTTCTTCCAAAGCTCTCCTACACAACCCACACAAGGCTATCAGTCAGAGCCTTTTTATCCAGGTGTTAGTAATTGGTTAACCAATTACCATCATGTCATCATTACTTTAATTATTCAATCCCACCCCACTGCTCTTTCTCGGTGAGAACCAGAGACTGAATGGTAGATTCTAACATTACAGGGAATAATGCCCTTGTCATTCTCAGACTGACATTGATTTTGTAGCACTTTACCACATATGAGTACAACTCATTTTTTGACCAAATTGTAAAAATGGTATGCAAGGGTTCCCGAGTGGCGCATCCAGTAAAGGCACTCCGCACAGAGTGCAGGATGTGCCCTATAGCCTGGAGATCGCAAGTTTGAATCCAGGATATGTCACAGCCGACCATGACCGGGAGTTCCTAGGGGGCGGCGCACAATTGGCCTTAGGTCGGCAGGGGAATCCACGACTCACCGCGCATCAGTGACCCCTGTGGCCGATAGGGCGCCTGTGGTTCTGCAGTGGAGCTGCCGGATCTGTGTTGTCCTCCGGCACGATAGGTCTGGTGGCATCGATGTGGATCTGCAGTGCGAAAAATGACGGCTTGGCAGGAGCATGTTTCAGAGGACGCGTGCTCCACCCGCCGTTTCCCGAGTTGGTGGGGGGGTTCCGAGCGGTGAGCCGAGGATACAGATAATAACTGGGCATACTAAATTGGGGAGAAAACCGCAGTAAAAAAATTGGCGACAACCAAATGCCGATGCAATCGATTAGTATTTAAACGCATGTGCAGGTTGCCGCTCTTGGAGTCGAGTGTAGACAGAGCTGTATTTCAGTTGTACTCTGCACATTTTCAGCTGGACATGTACTGTCCAACTGTATATTTTATTATAATGTATATTAATAGTTTATTTTTATATCTGTTCTTTTCATTTGCCTCTGTGCATTCAATAGGTTTTACTCAAATATGTGTCTTACGAAGGAAAACAAATAAGTAAAATTATCACTATTGTGAATATTGCATTTGAATTGGTGCATTGAGCAGACTGACATGTTTTTTGTAAAATGCTAATTATTATTATTATTATTATTAATGAAATTTATAATTAAAGTTCGGGAGGAGGGTCAGACACCAATCTCTGCGTCACCAAATTGAATCATTCAATTTACACATTAGCTAATTAAATTGTTAGCACTATAAATACCCTCTTCACTTATCTCTCAGTTGCGTTTTGATTTCATCGTACATGCACGCATCATGGTCTGCATTCTGGATTATTCCGTTTCGACGGATGATGATCTGTTTACTGTTTCCCCGGAGCCGAGATCCACGCAACCAGTTCAACCAGCCCTTCCCAGGCCAACTCCACGACAACTTCGGTCGGCGGTATTACCACTCCAAACTTCTCTGCCCAGATGTCTGCTTCTCCTGTCTGCCGTGGCTCCCGCCTGGCCACTCGTTCCTCCGCAACTCCCGACATCAGAGACTGGACGATCTCCCGGCTCCAGCTTTATCTTCGTAGCAACAACATCCCATTCAAATCTACAGCACGTAAGGAGAATTTGTTTACTTTATTTCATCCTTCCCGTCGCAGGCGCTATGGCGTCATCACAGATCGTTGCTTTACCCAGTGTTGTCAAGTCTCACGACAAAACAGGTGTTTCTACAAATTCCAACCTGTGACTCTCAAGAAACAAGCCCAATTTCCGCTTATTATAAGCGGACTTGAAACACCTCGCCGCGCACCGACTGCATCTCCACGGCGCGTCTACATCCGGAAAACTCGAAGCGGGACCACAGCACCTGTCAATCAAAGGCTCATTCAGGAGTTCCTGAGCATGCTGGCTCCAACTATAACCTTTCAGGTTACCTCCCCTCACTACAGGCGTCCAGCAGGCCCTGCAGTGACCTCTTTAGCCACTATGGGCGTCCAGCAGGCCCCCATAGTGCTCCCTTCACCTCCAACTATAACCTTTCAGGTTACCTCCCCTCACTGCAGGCGTCCAGCAGGCCCCTGCAGCGACCTCTTTGGCCACTATGGGCGTCCAGCAGGCCCCCATAGTGCTCCCTTCACCTCCAACTATAACCTTTCAGGTTACCTCCCCTCACTGCAGGCGTCCAGCAGGCCCCTGCAGCGACCTCTTTGGCCACTATGGGCGTCCAGCAGGCCCCCATAGTGCTCCCTTCACCTCCAACTATAACCTTTCAGGTTACATCCCCTCACTGCAGGCTTCCAGCAGGCCCCTGCAGTGACCTCTTTGGCCACTATGGGCGTCCAGCAGGCCCTCAAAGTGATTCTTTCTCTGTGAAATGCTATTCTTTCTGCTCATCAGCAGTTTTGAGCATTTGTATCCAGAGATTGTTTTGCCAGATTTGTAATAACTTCATTGAAGGAACCTGTGCTATTCTGCCTGTAACTTCCTTCATTTCCGCTCACCGTAACTCCACCACACCCAGCATCAACAGTCTCTCACGAAGATTGCTCCCTGCAATATGCAAATCGACCACGCCATATTCTTAATCAAAATTGCTGGGAAAAACGCATGACTGGCTAAAGCCAATATATCAAACACATTTAAAATCATGCCCATTGAGCCTGTCCTCAGGGGATTGTATTTTTATATTTCCACTTTTCTGTCCGGTCCCCTCCTACTAAACGCAATCTTCTGTCCCTCCTAGATCATTTAAACTACATGGGAGCATGGGAGGATTTGCAAACAAGAGGAGGCCATTCAGCCCATCTTGCTCGTTTGGTTGTTAGTAGCTTATTGATCCCAGAATCTCATCAAGCAGCTTCTTGAAGGATCCCAGGGTGTCAGCTTCAACATTACTAAGTTGGTTCCAGACCCTCACAATTCTCTGTGTAAAAGCGCCTCCTATTTTCTGTTCTGAATGCCCCTTTATCTAATTTCCATTTGTGACCCCTGGTCCTGGTTCAAAAGTCTCCTGGGTTGACTTTGTCAATACCTTTTAGGATTTTGAATGCTTGAATCAGATCACCAGCGTAGTCTTCTTTGTTCAAGTCTGAATAGCTTCATTTCTTTTAGCCTGTCTGCATACGACATGCCTTTTAAACCGGGATAATTCTGGTCGCTGTTCTTTGCACTCTTTCTAGAGCAGCAATATCCTTTTTTAACGAGGTGACCAGAACTGAACACAAAATTCTAGGTGAGGTCTTACTAATGCATTGTAAATTTTTAACATTACTTCCCTTGATTTAAATTCAAAACTTCTCACAATATATCTGAGCATCTTGTTGGCCTTTTTACAGCTTCCCCACATTGTCTAGATGAAGACATATCTGAGTCAACATAAACTCCTAGCTCTTTTTCAAAAATTCCTTCAATTTCAGTATCTTCCATATGATATTTATAATGCACATTTTTATTGCCTGTGTGCAGTACTTTACACTTCTCTACTAAATGTCATTTGCCATGTGCTTGCCCAGTTTTGAATGCTGTCTAGATCATTTTGAATGACCTTCGCTGCTGCAACAGTGTTTGCCACTCCACCTATTTTTGTGTGGTGTGCAAATTTAACAAGTTTGCTTACTATGCCAGAATCTAAATCATTATGTAGATTAGGAATAGCAGAGGACCTAATACTGATCCCTGTGATACACCACTGGTTACCTCGCTCCATTTTGATGTCTCCTCTAATCAGTAATTACAGTTGGGAGCGGCTGCTCCGCGTTCCCCACCCCCATCACTGCAGGCGTCGAGCAGGCCCCTGCAGTGACCTCGCTGACCACTATGGGGTCCAGCAGGCCCCATAGTGCTCCCTTCACCTCCAACTATAACCTTTCTGGTTACCTCCCCTCACTGCAGGCGTCCAGCAGGCCCCTGCAGTGACCTTTCCGCCACTATGGGCATCCAGCAGGCCCCCATAGTGCTCCCTTCACCTTCAACTATAACCTTTCAGGTTACCTCTCCTCACTGCAGGCGTCCAGCAGGCCCCTGCAGTGACCTCGCTGGCCACTATGGGCGTCCAGCAGGCCCCCATAGTGCTCCCTTCTCTGTCAAACGGTTTTTTACCAGCTGCGAGCTTCAACAGGGCCCCACAGCCCCCTTCTATTCCTTACCTCAGCGGTCTTCCAAATGTAACCTTTTAGGTTACCCTCCCCTCACTGCAGGCATTCAGCAGGCCCCTGCAGTGACCTCCTGGCCGCTATGGGTGTCCAGCAGGACCCCATAGTGGTCTCTTCTCTGTGAGATGCTTTTCTTCTTTCAGCTTATCGGCAGTTTATTCAAACACTTTCAAAACCGTTCCCATTTCTTTGAATATCAGACAGGGCCGCAATACTGCATACTCTGGAGGCCTTCTGTTTTCTACATGTTAACTACTCCCTAATCCACGTGCATGCATTTCCTCGAATCCCTACTGCGTTCAGTTTGAGAAATTAATCTTTTATGTGGGACTTTGTCAAAAGCTTTCTGGAAATTTAAATAAACTATGTCAAGGCAGAGCTTTTATCTCTTACCTTCTCTTGATTTGATCCTTTCTGTCGATTCCCTCAATGATGTCATACTCATGGATCTTTTTTTTTTTTTTTTTTTCGCAAGGAAATCCGCCCGTGGGAGCTCCTACTAAAAGAAAGGATTGGCAGTACTTTCTTTTACGACAACTGTCTCCTGCTGCACAAAGACATTCAACCGTTCAAAGATGCAGCTCCCTCTCTTGGCTTTGGAGGATACTACAAGGGAAAATGGTTTTCTGCTCCATGGCCCGACTAATTCAGTATCATTCCTATAACCGATCACTCCTCGTCATTCGCAAAATGTGTCCATTTACTGTAGCCGCATTCCTTTTGGGGGTCTTCCTGGACTCAAAATCCATTCTTCTCCGCTCACATAATTCACCTACAGTCTAAATCTTTAACAAGGTCATTCATTCTCCCACCATATAATGAGAATATTCAGAAGGATTACCTGTTTATCTGTTACTCATCAGTTCATTTTCAGAGCTCAACACATTCTCGGCCACCTGAATATAATCGATTCTCTTTCTCGTTTCCAAACGCAGAGATTCAGAGCATTAGCTCCTGAAGACAACCTCCTGCCTATTCAGATTCCTTCCTTTTCAGACCTAACATTCATGTGAGCCACCTGCTGCATTCCCTGATTCTGCAGGCTCAAGAAACAACTCTTCTCAGCATCACTTCCCTCTCACTGCAAACGTACTGGTCATCCTGGAATTGCTTTAAAATTTCACTTTGCATTCAACATTCCTTTCCATCATTTTCAGTACCCGTGGCGACATCCTATATTATGTCCCTTAAGAATACAGCTATAAGATTTGAATTTCCGGCATCCAGTTTTTCTACAAACTCAACTCAATTTCGGTGTCCCAGCTCTACACTCTGCAACTCACAAATTTCACTAATCCTGAAAGGGCTTCAACTATCCCCCTGCTTGCCTACCTATCGCCATCAGCGTACTCTCTTGGTGCCTCTCATCTGCTCCAGCTACTCCTGCCTGTTTTAGATAAAACCTTAAAGCTCTTTCTCTTAGCCTTCTTGGGTTCCCATAGGTGCTCAGAGTCTACATCGCTGTCAAATTCAACCCCCAGATTCACCCTTAATCTCTGTCCTAGCAATCGCCTCATCTGATACCCTTTCCTTCCTGCTCAAAAGAAGTCAAACTGACCAGGAAGATTAGGGAAAGCTTTTCAATTTGTTTATAAATTAAACTCCCATGTTGGCCCATATGACCCCTTTCTCTCTTACCCATCTGTGGCAGGCTGGCTCGCAGTGGTGAATTGATGACGTCACGGACCAGGAAGAAACTGAATCACAAAACAATGGATGGGCGGGTGAAGCTGAGTGCAACGGCACTCAGCGATTTATTAACAAAACAAACAAAACAAAAGATTTAAACAAAACAGAAAACAAAAAGGCGTTGGCCAAACAAATAAACAGACAAACAAGTAAGTGGCGTGCTGGCTAAACCAGCACGTTTTAGCAATGTTTTCTTATACCTCTCTATCTCCCGTACTTCCTCTCTGCATCAACACTCAACACCGCAGCACGGACAGCTGTTAGTTCTTATACTCTGGCCGAGGGGTTAACTAGCTATTAATTATCTTATTACCCTCGGCCACAGTCTGCACGCGTTTGGTAAGGATGCATGACTGTCAACTAGTTAAATAATCAGTAGCTGATCAGTCATGCATCCTCACGAGGATTTTAAATATACATATAAAAGACGCGGCGCTTTTACCCGCGCCGCAAACAAAAATACAAATAATAATAAATAGGGGCGGGACACTCCGACACACCATCTCCATCTTTCTCAGGGCGCATCACCCTCAGGCCCGCTGTTTATTAACGAAAACGGAACAATCGTCACCCAACATTTGTTCTTCTTTCACCTTTTCACCTGATTTATTTCCAGGTCCGGATTCGCAGCTGAGCAGTTTTCCGGTCATTCCTTCAGAATCGTAGCAGCTTCTTCCCACGGAGTTCCAAACTCTCTTATCAAACGGTTAGGTTGTTGATCCTCCAGTGCTTACCAAGTTTACATTATAACAAATATTACGGAGCCTAAAAATGCTTTTACAGAAATGTGCTCTTAAGTGTTAGTAGCCTGCCTGGAGGAAGGGCAATCAATCGAATCAGCCATGGATTCCCAGAGGTTTATTTCCCAAAAATGGGTTTTGTTTTCCTCTCCTGCGTGCTGATGATCATTTGTTAAAGGTTGGCTAAACCTTCAAGTGGGCTATATTCAATTCTAATTGTGGCATTGAGACCGGCTTGTTCTTTTTGGGGGTCTCAGCCTCGTCCAGTCGGCCAGGCAGCGAACCCTCAAACCAAGTTAGGTTTGATGCCAAATGAATGTGTATATACAGCATACTTTTCTGTAAAATCGCATACTCCGCATTCTCTACAATAAATATTTGTACTAAAACATTTTGTGATTGGTGTTTGTCCCGAACTACTGAAATGAAATTTATAATTAAAGTTCGGGAGGAGGGTCAGACACCAATCGCGCGTCACCAAATTGAATCATTCAATTTACACATTAGCTAATTAAATTGTTAGCACTATAAATACCCTCTTCACTTATCTCTCAGTTGCGCTTTTGATTTCATCGTAACCCACCACCTCCCCATCTCCACCGTTCTTGATAACAATTTTTATGTTTTATCAATGGGGGTCTCAGCCTCGTCCAGTCGGCCAGGCAGCGAACCCTCAAACCAAGTTAGGTTTGATGCCAAATGAATGTGTATATACAGCATACTTTTCTGTAAAATCGTATACTCCGCATTCTCTACAATAAATATTTGTACTAAAACATTTTGTGATTGGTGTTTGTCCCGAACTACTGAATTATTATTATTATTATTATTATTATTATTATTATTATTTACCGTGAGACGTTCAACAAACAGGAACAACACTCGTTTGCCAGCATGAAGATGGAACTGATTGTTAATTCTTATTGGCACTGTGGCAGGGGGCAGTAGAAAGCCCTGTACATATGAAAGGGGGCAGGGCAAAGCCCTGCTGAAAAATGTGTTGTTTTAAAACGGGTGAATGTATTTTGATTTCTAATGTATTGTAAATACTGTATGGTTTTGGTTAGTTAAACGGGGGAGTTATGGTATGATTTAATGTATAGCGTTTAGTTAAAAACACACCGTTTTGTTTTGTTATTGTATGGCAGCATCGATGGGCTTAAAAGCCCCATCATACAAAAACCCATGCAGAATGTGACCATCTCCGGACTGATTAATTGGGTGGTAATCCCGAGATGGTCACATGTATAAAAGCCTGCAGCTCTCTGCATTCGGGGTGGGTGTTCGAGAGGAGAGAGCTAGAGCGAGAGAGAGAGACAGAACAAAATGGAAGTAAAAAGGATCAGTGAAGGCAACTGCCCAGCCTGACCATAGGTCTGTTTTGTTTAGTGTTCGTGATTTTGTCTTTGTTTAAATATTTATTTTCACTCTGTGAGCAGTTGTTTTTGTGAAACCTTTTTATTTAATTTTTTGTTTGGTAATAGAAATTGCGCCGCAGTGCGCTTTTCCACCCGAGTACCTGCCTGTGTGTTTTCAGTTCCTGCTTCTGGCCTGACATCCCTACCACTCAGCCGCCCTGTCACAGGCACATTTTATTCAGCGATATAAGAGTGGGCAACGTCATTCAACATTCTCCTGTGTTTGCCTATAGGAGGAGAATCTAAGGGAGCATTTAGTCAGAGCAGATGTCTATCAACCACCTAAACCATTTCCTTTTAAGATACCACCTGGAATTGTCCCTGATTGCGTTATAAGTAGAATTACCTGTTAAACGAGTGTTGTTCCTGTTTGTTGGACGTCTCACGGCACATACCTAGATATGTGAATTGTAACCTTTACTCTATAAATGCCATTACATAAGTGGCATTTTGGGGTCAGTTACATTTGTTCAGCACTGTGACACACATGAGAGAGGTGCTATCAGGATCCGCGACCCTAAATCATCAGTAGCAAGACATTCTAACCTAATGCCTGGGACTTGACATCTGCTCCCTTAGATTCTTGGGTATTGAATCAGTTATGAATCCAAGGAAGGGTTGTGATCGTGATAAAATACTGTTACAAAAAGAAGCAGGCTTCAAACTGAATCTCCAGGAGGTTTAAATGAGGAACTTTCTTTGGTTCCATTTCCGAAATTGTATTGATGCAAACTAATTAATTGGGCGGTACAGATCATCAACCTATGCAGAGACAGAAGCGATCACTTTTTTTAACAAGTGCTAATGGTTTGTTGTACGGTTGGTACATCATTTTAATATATATATACCAATGAACTACAATTATTTTTGCCTCGCATTGTGATACTAGCCCGAAACACACCCGCCAGCTAATAGTACATAGTGATTTAAGCTTTTGACCGTGTTTTACTTTAGTTTTTAAAATTGAATTTAGTTAATTAAATTATGATTAAAATCGGACATAGATAGATCATTTCAGAAACATGGTGTTATTTAGAAGAAAACCTCAGTAAACATCGACCCTAAATAAATAAACGAATACCTGGCAGTCCCATATTTTCAGATATCAAAATCCAGATGTTGTCTGGACGTTCACTATCTTTATATTTTTCATTTTCAGGATCATACAATTCTGGGTATTTACCCACTTCATCGATCAATTTCTCCATATTTTCTCTGCTCCGCTACCTGTCAGAGGATGGGGGAGATGAACTGACGCTGCTTGCTTCTGTGTTCTCATTGGTTGATACAATGCGGCAACTGATAAGTTTGCTTCAGGAGCGAAAATAAATTTCTGTGTGAATGACCCTTATAATTGTAAAAATATGAACATGGATCAAGTAAATAAACAGTATGATGAGCTTAGGAGAGAATTACAGGAAGGTAAATTATTTTATCCCTAGTACATGTTTATTTTAGTTGTGGGGTAATTTATGTGTTTAAAGTTCTAGGTTTCATATTTGTTGCATATTTGATAAATGATGAGGGTTATGTCAAATCCTCTTTTTTCCATTTGCAGAAGATTGCCAAAGTTCAACGTGTTCTCTCTCTCACTGATGCTGAGATTTTGATCCATGCATTTGTAACCTCTAGGCTTCACTATTGTAACTCCCTATTTGCAGGCCTTCCACGAATAGTTCAGAACGCAGCTGCCAGAATCTTGACTGGTGCGAAAAGGTACCACCACATTACACCAGTCCTGGCTAAACTTCATTGGCTTCCTATCAAGTATCGAATCTCTTTTAAACTACTTCTCCTGACTTATCGCTCGCTCAATGGAACGATGCTGCTTACCTCACTGAATTACTTTGTCCTTACCAGCCGGTTCGCACCCTTAGATCCTCCCAGGCTGGCCTGCTGGTTGTTCCTGATGTGAAACGAGTTGGTCTCGGAGGTCGTTCCTTGAGCCACCTGGCTCCTGTGCTATGGAATGACCTTCCCAGTCAGTTGATAGGTTTAAAAAAGGTCTTAAGACTTATCTGTTCGGTCTCACATTTAGTTAAGGCCCTTACAAGCTTTCATAGCCAAATCTGTTTTTTGTGTTTATGTCCTGATTTTATGATTGGTTTGTTTATTTTTCTTTTAGATGTTGTATTTTTTTTAACTGTGTAAAGTGCCTTGAGATGTGCAGGTCTACACATGATAAGGTGCGATATATAAATCTATAAATATAAGTTGTTGTTGTTGTTGTTGATGTCATATGCTGAGAAGATTTGACTTGCAATTTAAATCCAAACGAATTCAAATAATTAAATTGCACATCATAACTTAACATATTTTATAACGCTTAAAATATACATATTAAATGCAACTAAAAAACAGTAAAAATGCATTGACTAATCAGCAGCTAAACTGTATTGTTAGCAAATAGTTAGCAAATACATTTTCATAATTGTTTTTAATTATACAATCATCTTTTCTTTAATAACTTTTTAATATCTTCTTACAGCGCATGTAGCTGGGGATTGCATGAAAATTATTGTATATGAAATAATAAAATATGTTACAAACAAGTATAACAAACAATTGCATCCTTTGTATGTCTAATTAAAAGATCCAAAGACATTATCATTCAAAACAATAAATTGTTGGCAGAATGTTGTCATGAGTGATGAGTGTGACAAATAGCTATATTATTCAGTTGCTTCTGAGTCATGGAATTACGAAGCCATGACTTTAATCTTCAAAGCGCACTGAAGCTCCGTTCAGATTTTAGCCTGGATCCAGGATTGGATCCCTTTAGTATAACCAGCCCCTGAGGCAGCGAGCGTGTTGGCATGCCATAATGCAGATTTAATGAGAGGGATGAGAATTGCCCTTGAAATGTTGAGGTTTCCCCACAATTGAAATACTTAAGATGAATACAGTTTTGATATTAAAATGATGCTAGTACTGTATTGGTATAAGTGTGTTTTTAAAAAGTATTTTCAGCTTCCATCCACTTAAAATATGCAGATGTAGCTTGAACCTCAAACTGCAGTGTAGCAACGATAATGTAAATGCCACCAAGCTCCAGGCAATGAGTTTCAAACTTTAAACACATGCTGTTTACAGGTAAGAACTCAACTTTAACTATGCTGAATTAAATAATGTTCATAATGGTAATTGTTTTTTTATTAATTAAAAAATGTTTAGTAAAATGTGACCAAGAATCAGTTTTTGGAACACTGATAAATAGAGATGCGAGAGTCTATGCGATGTATTTAAACACACAAAATAATTTAGAATCAGTAATATATTGTGATTAATTTGGTATACTAATTGTGTAAAAAGTTCTTGGTAATTTATTTAGTTTTTTTTATTGATGTATATATTTATTTGCATAAGGCACACAGATAATTTTGCTGTTTTAAGTTTACTGTTTCAATTTAAAAGAAGAAATTACACTGTAAGTAGACAGAAACCTCCGTGGGATAACATTAGTAAATAACACGAGCTATGGTGAATTACAAACTGAAACCATTTTCCTGTGTTTTGAATACAGCAACGTAGTGCATCCTCCTCTATCTTTGTCCATCTGTTTGCCATTTTCCCAACATTACTGTGATCTCAGGCTGTATACAAATGTGTCAGCCGGGGTCTTTTACACTAGAACGACCATGCGGTCAATTTGATCGTTTGCTGTTTTTAAGTTGAATTTACTCCACCTGTCTGGCAGATACGGGGTTGTACGTTTATGATATATCTTAAAGTTGAGTCGGATCATTTATTACAGCTTTGCTAGGCATGTGGGGAGACTCATTGTGGAGGTGGTTTAAAGGAATAGCTACATATTTTGATTATTTGATTTCTTACCTGTTTAATATCCCATTATGTGTGTTTTGCATACTTCTTTATTGATGTTTCTTTGATCATTATTTACCAGGCTTACTAATTAACTAATGTCCTTCTTCAACCACAGCTGCTTCTGAGATATTTTTAGAAATGACCACTTGGGGTTTGCAACTGTGTCCCCTCTGCAATTATGTTAGTAAATGTTAAAATATTTACAAAATCATTGTTCCTGAGGGTATATCAAATGCACATCCTTGGTGGTCATTTTTCGACACCAAGGACCGACAGACTATTAGACTATGCTATTCATATAGTTCAAAAAACTTATTTTGAAACCCATTAGATGCCTCAGAAGTCTTTGGTACCTTACTGTATTTAGTGTTGATGCGAATGAACTCCAGAAAGAAGACATTCTGAAGACTAATAGTATATCAGCTTTTACAGTGGCTCCGTCAAGGTGCAATTAGAAACGGTTTACATCTAGCAAACTCAAAAAATCACTCAATTTATTATTCGTACTGTTGCTGAAAATGCCACTAGTTCATTTTTATTTTATTTATTTTATTTTATTATTATATTACATTTTTTGCCAGGGGCCAGGGTCATGCAATTTGTCATCCGGTGAGATTTTCTTTTTTTTTTTTGGGTGGCGGGATTGAGGGTCAGGATTGCAGTGGATCGCCCCGTCTCAACCAGGGAAACCGTAGACTCTGTCTAATAAAAATACAGTTTATTAAAAAACAGACCCATCTTCTTGCCAATTACGTGACTCCTATGGTGTATTTGTGCAAAATTGAAAATTGAAAAAAGCATGAATGTCCATTGAACAGTCTCAATAAAATTACTACCTAAATGGTTTGCATTTTAGGTATAAAAATGTACTTGGCTGGAGTACAGTTTGAAAAAGGAGAAGGCTTTCTGCTTCTACTGCCATCTCTTCCTGTGCCAGGCACTGTCAGCAACCGTTACTGTCTCACTTTCCAATGGAGGAAAATGAGACAGGAAAAATGCACTTGGTGGCAAGGATCGTGGTTTGAAAGACCATGAAATTTCCAAGACACATATGACAGCCATCAGGGCTCATCATGATTATATGAAAAACAAACCAGTGAACTGCCAGTTAATGATGCAAACAAACAGCTTCTTGACAGCAAAAGAAAAAGAGGTGAACAGAACAGAACAGTTGTGACCCGTCTCTTTAACATCGTTCGCTTTTTAGGCAGGTTGTCACTTCCTTTCCGTGGACACAATGAAGGTGAAGCCTCCACAAACAAAGGAGTTTTCAAAGCTAGTGCATTTTCTAGCAGAAGTGGTGATGAAGTTCTAAAAGGACACCTAGATACAGCTGCAAAGAATGCCACAGATCCAAAATGAGATGATAAGTACAGTGGGAAAAGCGATCAAGGCAGAAATTGTAAAAGTTAAGGAAGCCCATTTTTTTCTGTTCTCATGAATGAGACTAGAACAGCAATGTATGTTTGGTATGTGTCTGTGACGGGTTGCCCCCCACCCCGTGTGAATTTTATTTAAGTATTGTTGTTGTTGTTGTGTGTGTGGACGGACAAAAGCCGTGCAACAATATTAATTATTATAGAGAATGGTGAAAAGCCGGTCTCATAAAGCATAGCTGGCGTGGATGGGGTTAAATCCTCATCCTGATAAAGCCCTTTGGAATGTGGCTGGAGCCTTAATAAGGTAATTGTTAATGAATAATTAAGGCTCTAGCCACAGTATAAAAGATCCACTTCGGCTCAGGCTAGGAGACGAGAATTGTGAGGAGAATTAAAAAGATTGCAAATGAATGCTACCCGCCAGCGAACAAGGTACTCATCGTTAGTATAGAATACAGCTTTGTGTTTGTTTTACTTTGGCCTGTGTGCCCTTTTGTCCATTGTGTTTTGTTTAAATCTTTGTTTTATTATTTAATAAAGATCTGTCTGCGGCCGTTTTAGCCCCATACCTTTTTTTTTCGCAATTCTTCCTGGTCCGTGACGTCACCACACTCACCACTGCAAGCCCATCCTTTCTCAGTGTCACATCTAAGGTGGGTGTGGAACGGCCAGTCATCAAACAGCGATTATTGTCCCTTATTGACACTGATAATGTCACTGGAGAGCACGAATGACCTACTCATTCGTACTTTGGAGGAACATGAGCTTGATCTGTCAGATGTAGTTGGTCAAGGGTATGATGGTGGCAGTAACATGAAGGGGAAGGTACAAGGTGTCCAAGCAAGAATACGTTCTCACAATGCCAATGCCATCTATACACACTGCTATGCCCACTGCCTGAACAGAGTAATTGTGAATGCTGTGTCAGGCAAGAAAGGAAACAAATTTGCTGCTGACTTTTTTGGCATTGTGGAGCAGCTATATTGCACAATAGAGGGAAGTGCATTGAGGCATGCACTTTACATGATGAAGCAAAAAGAACTTCATAGTACCAGAGCACTTAAAGGCCTCTCAAATACCAGGTGGAGCTGCAGGGCACAGAGTTTAAGTGCTCTTCAAGACCATGTCATGCTTGAAGCTGCTGTTAGCACTCTAGAAGAAATAGGGGAATCTGCAAATGATGGAATGCTCAGAGGCACAGTGGCTGGGCTCACAGAGTGCATAACCAGATTCAAATTCATTGAGTGCCTGGTTGTGCTCACTCAAGCGATGGGCGATACAGACCAACTGAACAAGGTGCTACAGTCCTCCAACCTTGACCTCCTTAATGCTAACAACACGATCAGCAGTCTAAAAAACAAATCCAGGACTTGATGTAATGCGGGTAAAGCTTCGAACAAAAGCTGAATCCCTTGCCAGCACCATGGGCATCAGAGCAGAATATGCCTATTTAGTTCCACTTCATATGGGAAAACTGGAAGCAAACCATCAAGTGGAGTCTTTGGCCAGCAGATATCCAGAGCTGGATTCCTGTGCTTTTTCATTATTTATCTCTCAATGGTTTCTTACGGCTATTGTATTATTTGCTTATTTGTATGGGTTATACACATGTATATCTATCTCTATACATTAATAGGAATAGAACAGTTTAAATATTCTACACGTGAAGTATGGAAGAGGTGCTCTCCCTGCCCAAGTGAGGGGTCGGCGCTACCTGCCGACCCTGCAGCACTACACCCCTGCGCTCACAATACATGTCGTGTGCATGATATGGTTTGTAAATTAGCCAAATACTATGCACGTAAATTAATGCATTTTCTGTTAGTAAATGGGGCACTAAATGTTGAGAGCGTATCTTTTATATATTGAGAGGAACGGTCGTTCCTTGTCCAAGTTAGAAAAACTTGTTTGAAACTACGGAGAGTCTCTATACAGCTACAGTTTTTACCAGCTACTGAGTCAACAGTAGCTACCAACACACACACGCACACACACACACTCACACTCACACACACACACACACACACACACGCACACACACACACACACACACACACACGCGCGCACACACACACGTACACACACACGCAAACTCACACACGCACACAAACTCACACACGCACGCACACACTCACACACACACACGCACACTCGCACACACACGCGCACACACACAAGTGCACACACACTCACACACACACACTCACACACATGCACACACAGAAATTATCTAGCCCGTGAGCAGAAAAGTAGTTATTTGTTGAAGGCCAGCATGGGTAGCAGTGTGGAGTAGTGGTTAGGGCTCTGGACTCTTGACCGGCGGGTCGTGGGTTCAATCACATATGGGGGGTCGCACTGCTGCTTTATCTAGATTGGTCCAGTAAAAAAAACCTGACGGTATAAATGGGTAATTGTATGTCACAATTGTACAGTGCCTTGCGAAAGTATTCGGCCCCTTGAACTTTGCGACCTTTTGCCACATTTCAGGCTTCAAACATAAAGATATGAAACTGTAATTTTTGTGAAGAATCAACAACAAGTGGGACACAATCATGAAGTGGAACGAAATTTATTGGATATTTCAAACTTTTTAACAAATAAAAAACTGAAAAATTGGGCGTGCAAAATTATTCAGCCCCTTAAGTTAATACTTTGTAGCGCCACCTTTGCTGCGATTACAGCTGTAAGTCGCTTGGGGTATGTCTCTATCAGTTTTGCACATCGAGAGACTGAAATTTTGCCCATTCCTCCTTGCAAAACAGCTCGAGCTCAGTGAGGTTGGATGGAGAGCATTTGTGAACAGCAGTTTTCAGTTCTTTCCACAGATTCTCGATTGGATTCAGGTCTGGACTTTGACTTGGCCATTCTAACACCTGGATATGTTTATTTGTGAACCATTCCATTGTAGATTTTGCTTTATGTTTTGGATCATTGTCTTGTTGGAAGACAAATCTCCGTCCCAGTCTCAGGTCTTTTGCAGACTCCATCAGGTTTTCTTCAGAATGGTCCTGTATTTGGCTCCATCCATCTTCCCATCAATTTTAACCATCTTCCCTGTCCCTGCTGAAGAAAAGCAGGCCCAAACCATGATGCTGCCACCACCATGTTTGACAGTGGGGATGGTGTGTTCAGGGTGATGAGCTGTGTTGCTTTTACGCCAAACATAACGTTTTGCATTGTTGCCAAAAGTTCGATTTTGGTTTCATCTGACCAGAGCACCTTCTTCCACATGTTTGGTGTGTCTCCCAGGTGGCTTGTGGCAAACTGTAAACGACACTTTTATGGATATCTTTAAGAAATGGCTTTCTTCTTGCCACTCTTCCATAAAGGCCAGATTTGTGCAGTATCGACTGATTGTTGTCCTATGGACAGAGTCTCCCACCTCAGCTGTAGATCTCTGCAGTTCATCCAGAGTGATCATGGGCCTCTTGGCTGCATCTCTGATCAGTCTTCTCCTTGTATGAGCTGAAAGTTTAGAGGGGCCAGGTCTTGGTAGATTTGCAGTGGTCTGATACTCCTTCCATTTCAATATTATCGCTTGCACAGTGCTCCTTGGGATGTTTAAAGCTTGGGAAATCTTTTTGTATCCAAATCCGACTTTAAACTTCTCCACAACAGTATCTCGGACCTGCCTGGTGTGTTCCTTGTTCTTCATGATGCTCTCTGCGCATTAAACGGACCTCTGAGACTATCACAGTGCAGGTGCATTTATACGGAGACTTGATTACACACAGGTGGATTCTATTTATCATCATTAGTCATTTAGGTCAACATTGGATCATTCAGAGATCCTCACTGAACTTCTGGAGAGAGTTTGCTGCACTGAAAGTAAAGGGGCTGAATAATTTTGCAGCCCAATTTTTCAGTTTTTATTTGTTAAAAAGTTTGAAATATCCAATAAATTTCGTTCCACTTCATGATTGTGTCCCACTTGTTGTTGATTCTTCACAAAAAATTACAGTTTCATATCTTTATGTTTGAAGCCTGAAATGTGGCAAAAGGTCGCAAAGTTCAAGGGGGCCGAATACTTTCGCAAGGCACTGTAAGTTGGCCTAGATAAGTGTGTCTGCTTAAAAATAATAATATGTATGTTTGGTTGGTACTTGATGGGAGACTGCCTGGCAATACCAGATTCTTCAAACTTTTCTTTGAAGTTTTACATGTATTATTAACAAATAGTAGATTAAACAGCAAAAATGAGCTGATTACTTTTAATTTATTGAAATGGACCACAAAGGGTATTAATCGCTATTGAAATAATTGCATAAGAGCAGTTATAAATATATTTATTTCACGCCTCCAGCCGCTGTTTTAATTGCATTTGGATCATTCCAGACACCACCTGATAAGTGAGCGCCTCAGCAATGCATTGAACATGAATACATTATAAACACAAAACATCAAACTCGGCAATGCATTGAACATGAATACATTTTAAACACAAAACATCAAACTCAGCAATGCATTGAACATGAATACATTATAAACACAAAACATCAAACTCAGCAATGCATTGAACATGAATACATTATAAACACAAAACATCAAACTCAGCAAGGCATTGAACATGAATACATTATAAACACAAAACATCAAACTCAGCAATGCATTGAACATGAATACATTATAAACACAAAACATCAAACTCAGCAATGCATTGAACATGAATACATTATAAACACAAAACATCAAACTCAGCAATGCATTGAACATGAATACATTATAAACACAAAACATCAAACTCAGCAATGCATTGAACATGAATACATTATAAACACAAAACATCAAACTCAGCAATGCATTGAACATGAATACATTATAAACACAAAACATCAAACTCAGCAATGCATTGAACATGAATACATTATAAACACAAAACATCAAACTCAGCAATGCATTGAACATGAATACATTATAAACACAAAACATCAAACTCAGCAATGCATTGAACATGAATACATTTTAAACACAAAACATCAAACTCAGCAATGCATTGAACATGAATACATTTTAAACACAAAACATCAAACTCACAGCATGCATTATATTCGGGCCGGGACATTTCAAATTGATGAGAATAAGCAGAGTGTGACATTAACAGAAGTGACATTACATTTGACTGTATTATGGCTATGTCTGTCTTCTTTTCATACGTTTACACTGTAAAACACCAGGCTGAAGTTGGCTTATTCGCCAGCTTCTTATTCGCAAGCTTTTAAGTGAATAAATGTGTTTGTCTACGTTGAAGAAGTAACCTTGCATTTAAAGGGTTAAATCACTTTGGGCCGCCGATTTCTCTGCAGGTACCTGAAGAGGGGCAACCCTACTACAAGCCCCACTTGTATTTATCCCGGCCCAACGTGGTTTATTGGGGCAGAACAGAGGGCAAACATGCCACATATGCCAATTGCACAGCTTCTTCGCTGGAAAAAGCCTTGCATTTAAAGAGTTAAATCACTTTGGGCCGCCGATTTCTCTGCCGATACCTGACAAGGGGCAACCCCTCTGCAAGCCCAACTTGTATTTAGCCCGGCCCAACGTGGTTTACTGGGGCAGAACAGCGGGTACACTTGCTACATATGCCAATCGCTCAGCCGCAGTGTGGAGTAGTGGTTAGGGCTCTGGACTCATGAACCAGAGGGTTGTGGGTTCAATCCCAAGTGGGGGACACTGCTGCTGTACCCTTGAGCAAGGTACTTTACCTAGATTGCTCCAGTAAAAACCCAACTGTATAAATGGGTAATTGTATGTAAAAATAATGTGTAAAAAATAATGTAATTGTAAGTAAAAATAATGTGATATCTTCTAACAATTGTAAGTCGCCCTGGATAAGGGTGTCTGCTAAGAAATGAATAATAATAAGAGAGTTACTAAATATGATTATAAATAAAAATAAAAAAACACACAATTACATCTATCTTCTACTTATCAAAGAGGGGGTGGCCCTCGCTGGGTACCTGCAGAGAAATCGGCTGCCCAACGTGATTTAACCCGTTAAATGCAAGGCAACTTATTCAAAGTACATACATAAAGAGCGAATAAGAAGCTGAGCGATTGGCATATGTAGCATGTTTGCCAGCTGTTCTTCACCAGTAAACCACGTTGGGCCGGGCTAAATACAAGTGGGGCTTGCAGAGGGGTTGCCCCTTGTCAGGTACCAGCAGAGAAATCGGCGGTCCAAAGCGATTTAACTATTTAAATGCAAGGCTTTTTTCCAGCGAAGAAGCTGTGCAATTGGCATATGTGGCATGTTTGCCCTCTGTTCTGCCCCAGTAAACCACGTTGGGCCGGGCTAAATACAGGTGTAGCTTGCAGAGGGGGTGCCCCTCGCTGGGTACCTGCAGAGAAATCAGTGGCCCAACATGATTTAACCCGTTAAATGCAAGGCTACTTATTCAACGTAGATACATAAAGAGCGAATAAGATGCTGAGCGATTGGTATATGTGGCATATTTACCCGCTGTTCTTCCCCAGTAAACCACGGTGGGCCGGGCTAAATACAAGTGGGGCTTGCAGAGGGGTTCCCCCTTGTCAGGTACTGGCAGAGAAATCAGTGGCCCAAAGTGATTTAACCAGTTAAATTCAAGGCTACTTCTTCAATGTAGACAAATACATTTATGCACTAAAAGCCAGCGAATAAGAAGCTGAGTGAATGAGAAGCTGGCGAATAAGAAGACAACTTCAGCCTCGTCTGTAAAACCACAGACGTGTGAAACGTTTGTATGTAAATGGAATGTGTGTATAGTAAAAAATGTGCTCTATTCCTAAACAGCAGTGTTTATACCTCATTATACCTGGACTCTTGACCGGAGGGTTGTGGGTTCAATGCCGGGTGAGGGACACTGCTGTTAGAACATAAGAACATAAGAAAGTTTACAAATGAGAGGCCATTCAGCCCATCTTGCTTGTTTGGTTGTTAGTAGCTTATTGATCCCAGAATCTCATCAAGCAGCTTCTTGAAGGATCCCAGGGTGTCAGCTTCAACAACATTACTGGGGAGTTGGTTCCAGACCTTCACTATTCTCTGTGTAAAAAAAGTGCCTCCTATTTTCTGTTCTGAATGCCCCTTTATCTAAGCTCCATTTGTGACCCCTGGTCCTTGTTTCTTTTTTCAGGTCAAAAAAGTCCCCTGGGTCGACACTGTCAATACCTTTTAGGATTTTGAATGCTTGAATCAGATCGCCGCGTAGTCTTCTTTGTTCAAGACTGAATAGATTCAATTCTTTTAGCCTGTCTGCATACGACATGCCTTTTAAATCCAGGATAATTCTGGTTGCTCTTCTTTGCACTCTTTCTAGAGCAGCAATATCCTTTTTGTAACGAGGTGACCAGAACTGAACACAATATTCTAGGTGAGGTCTTACTAATGCATTGTAAAGTTTTAACATTACTTCCCTTGATTTAAATTCAACACTTCTCACAATATATCCGAGCATCTTGTTGGCCTTTTTTATAGCTTCCCCACATTGTCTAGATGAAGACATTTCTGAGTCAACATAAACTCCTAGGTCTTTTTCATAGTTCCCTTCTTCAATTTTAGTATCTCCCATATGATATTTACAATGCACATTTTTATTGCCTGCATGCAATACTTTACACTTTTCTCTACTAAATGTCATTTGCCATGTGTCTGCCCAGTTCTGAATGCTGTCTAGATCATTTTGAATGACCTTTGCTGCTGCAACAGTGTTTGCATCTAGGTATTTTACCTAGATTCAGTATAAACAACTGGATAAATTGCTAATTGTATGTAAACATAATGTGATATTATTGTGACAATTGTAAGTTGCCCTGGATAAGGGTGTCTGCTAAAAAATAAATAATAATAATTTAAATGCAATCTGCTGAACTATTTGCATTTGACTTGGTATTTGTATATTCTGAAATATAAGAATTTGCATTTGAATTTCAAATCATGGGAAAGCTTAAAAAATATTTCAATTTTAAACACTTTTTAATAATAATGCTCATAAAAAAGTAGAGAGACTTTTCAGTATTGCTGGTAAAGTTGATCAACCTGAAAGATGCAAACTAAAGGGCACTTTTGAGAACTTCATGTTTATTAAACATAGCAAAGAAAACAATTAAAAATAATACTTGTGCAATGCACACATATATAAATATATACATATATCTCATCATTTATGTCAGTTTTTCACAAACCTGTTCCTGCGGGCCCACTGTGTCTACTGTTTGTGTTCCAACTGAGTTCTCAATTATTAAATTGATCCCCCAATTGAACTAACAATTAGTGACTTAATGCAATGTTAGAAATCACTTGAAATATCCACCTCTCTTGGCTGCTTTCACAAACTCTGATCAGCACTAATCTTGGACTACCTTACCTGAATTAACATTAGGTAGTCCTAGATTAGTGTTAATTGAGGCCTGTGCAGCCAGCCGTTTCTACAAATAATTCAAATGCTCTGTAATGTCTGTCTGTCTATTTACCATACACGTTCTCGAATATCTTTCCCTTGCTTTATTCATTATTTGATGAAGTAAAAAAAGAAGTGATATCTATAACAAAAACATTGTCAATGTAAAAAAACAAGTTAGAAAAACGCAATTAGTCCAATCCTGTCAAGCATCAAGCCAATAGGCACACACTCACACACTGAGACACACTCACACACACACACTGAGACACACACACACTCACACACTGAGACACACACACACTCACACACTGAGACACATTCACACACACACACTGAGACACACACACACTCACACACTGAGACACACTCACACACACACACTGAGACACACACACACTCACACACTGAGACACACTCACACACACACACTGAGACACACACACACTCCCACACTGAGACACACATACACTCACACACTGAGACACATTCACACACACACACTGAGACACACTCCCACACTGAGACACACACACACTCACACACTGAGACACATTCACACACACACACTGAGACACACACACACTCACACACTGAGACACACTCACACACACACACTGAGACACACACACACTCACACACTGAGACACACTCACACACACACACTGAGACACACACACACTCACACACTGAGACACACTCACACACACACACTGAGACACACACACACTCACACACTGAGACACACTCACACACACACACTGAGACACACACACACTGAGACACACACACACACACACACAAACTGACATACACACACACACCGAGACACACATACACTGAGACACACACACAGTGACACATACACACACTGAGAAACACACACACACTGAGAAACACACACTGACACACACACACCGAGACACACATACACTGAGAAACACACACACTACAACACACACAGTCTCAGTGTGTGTGTGTGTGTGTCTCAGTGTGTGAGTGTGTGTCTCAGTCACTTCAAGTCATACAAAGAGCATTTCAAGTGGTTTGAACTTGCAACATGACGTTCTTGAAGATCACACGACTTTAGCCTGCTGAGCCACTGCGCATTTCAAGTGGAGTGAAGCTATCAAAAAAAGGCGCCAAATTAGAAGCAAGAATTGTGTGAATGTTGGGCCCCTGCACCTTTCCAATTGTGCCTATTTGCTTGATGCTTGACAAGATTGGCCTATTTGCTTCTCCTAACTTGGACTTTTGTGTTTGATATCACCCCTTTAAACGGCTGTTGCATTTTTCTAACTTGTTTTTTTACATTGACAATGTTTTTGTTATAGATCTTAAATAACTATAATATGACTAGTTTATTTCTAAGGCTGAATCTTAAACACAGATGTTTTTGGGAACACTCAGACCTATCTTGCAATCCTTCCTATTGGATATTATTAGTTCTGCAGAGCCCGAGGCAAACAAAAAAAGCAATAAACATGTCCTTGTTGCTTCCCACATGTGATAGCAATGCAGGGGATGTCTATGGCACATTTACTAAGAGAATGGTCCTCGATTCTGTAAGAACCCTCAGAAGCGATCTTTCAATTTCCCCAGGAAGTGAAGCGGAACACTGGCTAACAGCTACTGCCTGCCAGCCATTATGCAACAGAAAGATGTTTTCTTTGGAAGCTGCCCAAAGGGGGAAAGACCTCCACAATAAAATATAGCTAGAGAGGCTTGTGTAAACACTGTGGCTTAAGTTAGCACCCTGAAGCGAATGAAAAATATAAATATTCAGCAATCTGGCACATGATCTAAGAAGGAGATGTGTTTGGTTAACACAATAAGCAAGAAATTATTAAGATGTTCAATAAATGACCTAGTATCATTACACCAGCCAAAGTTATAGACTTAACAAAAAAAACCAGATGTGTGTTTCATTTACTGTTTTGCATTTGGCACACTAGCATTTCTTCAGACTGAAAATCAATGATATACTGGTCCTCTTGATCCACCACGATTCCCCGGTTTTGGAGAGTACAATTTCATGCACCGGGATTACAAATTGTATTGTAAACCCGCTGTGTACCCCCCGCTACCATTGCTGGTAGAGGGGCGGCTTTATTGTTTTTGATTTAAATGAACACATATGTTTTTGGGAGTGAAATACTGTCTGCACCATCTCTTTGTACAATGCACCACTCACATCCTGTCACAGTATCACATTACAAAATATCACATTACAGAATATCACATTACAGATAAGAGAAGTTATAAAGTACAATAACATCAGTAGCAAATAAGAATAAATTCAAATAAGTGCAAAATAAAGAATACAGTAAATAATTACATTTAAGAGTGAGTTAACTTATCGTAACAATATTTGCTTATATGAGTAAAGTTCAGTAAGAGCACGTAGTAAGTACGATAAATGGCTGATAATAATTTCAAATAAGAGCAATTACAAAAAAAAACCTGACTACGAATACCTATAAGAGTAAAATCAAATACAAGATACAGGAAGTAGTTATACTTAATAGCAGTAGTAGAATACGGCAAGGTATGGAGCAGTTCAGTGCAAGTACAAGCTGATGCAAGTACTGGTACAATTGGGTGCCTGTGGAAGGGTGGGGGTATTCACTGACATGGGAAACAGAAGACTGTATTTGCAAATACCGCACAGGTACCCAGTTTTATTTCTTTTCTTTTTGGATTTATTTTAGCCCGCAGAGGGCGCTGTTGTCTGTGGTCTGTATACTGGCAACGGTAATCAGGACCACAGGTTACCAACACAGGCAATATAGGCAGGCGCACTCACAGGTCAAAAATAATAATGAAAACCAAAGGTGAAATGAAAAAGAAAAAGAAAACACAGTAATAAAACTACAAAACAAAAGTGCTGTGTGGTCAGGTGCAGTGGTACAGTGAATAAATCATGTCCAAACAACGTTTCTCCCAAAACAGTCTGCGTGTTTTAATAATAAAAAAATAATAACAATAACACAAATAAGTCCACCCCTTTACCAGCGATGGTATTGGGGGGGGTACATGGCAGTTCTCTTAATTAAAACAAAAACGGGACTTTGTCCGTCCCCACGTTCTCTGTGCACGCAGTGCTCTCGGTCCTGAGAAGCGTGGTGCCGTGAGCGGTGCGGTGCGGTGCTGTGCTGTGCTGTGCAGGGACGTGCTCTATATATATTGCCGGTCCGCGGCTCACTCCTCCTCTGCAACACAAAAACACACGTGAACCCAAAACAATAAAACAATACAGGCTCCGCCGTCTGTTTACGCCAGCGCAAGGCGGAGTATTGACATAGCTGCTTCCCTTTGTACCCACAAAGCCCTCCCCGCAATCAATCCGCTGTCTTTCTCCAATAGAGGGTCAGTCCCCGCAGCTGATTGCAATGGGGTCTTTCCGGGTACATGCAACTACGCGCTCCCCCTAATATGGTCATCTTCCGGTTTCCGCCTACCGTCCAGGCAGTCCATCTAGGAGGCAGCATACCACAGTCCTTACACACCGTCCTTTCCGATCGGGAGGGAGATTTACAACATCGACTTTTTCTCTTTATCACATGCTGCTTACACAGTGCCCCCACTGCCGCTATGCCGGTCAGCTCGGGTCTCCGTCCTACGCTTTACTGTGCACTACACACTAGGGTGGCCAAGGTTCCCCTATCACTACACACGTCCCCTTGGGTACGTAACCAGAGATTTTAATAAATGGTTTATACAGTACTGTGCAAAAGTTTTAGGCAGGTGTGAAAAAATGCTGTAAAGTAAGAATGCTTTCAAAAATAGACATGTTAATAGATTATATTTATCAATTAACTAAATGCAAAGTGAGTGAACAGAAGAAAAATCTAAATCAAATCCATATTTGGTGTGACCACCCTTTGCCTTCAAAACAGCATCAATTCTTCTAGGTACACTTGCACAAAGTCAGGGATTTTGTAGGCATATAGTCAGGTGTATGATTAAACAATTATACCAAACAGGTGCTAATGATCATCAATTCAATATGCAGGTTGAAACACAATCATTAACTGAAACAGAAACAGCTGTGTAGGAGGAATAAAACTGGGTGAGGAACAGCCAAACTCAGCTAACAAGGTGAGGTTGCTGAAGACAGTTTACTGTCAAAAGTCATACACCATGGCAAGACTGAGCACAGCAACAAGACACAAGGTAGTTATACTGCATCAGCAAGGTCTCTCCCAGGCAGAAATTTCAAGGCTGACAGGGGTTTCCAGATGTGCTGTCCAAGTTCTTTGAAGAAGCACAAAGAAACGGGCAACGCTTGAGGACCGTAGACGCAGTGGTCGGCCAAGGAAACTTACTGCAGCAGATGAAAGACACATCATGCTTACTTCCTTCGCAATCGGAAGATGTCCAGCAGTGCCATCAGCTCAGAACTGGCAGAAAACAGTGGGACCCTGGTACACCCATCTACTGTCCGAGAAGTCTGGTCAGAAGTGGCCTTCATGGAAGACTTGGCGCCAAAAGCCATACCTCCGACGTGGAAACAAGGCCAAGCGACTCAACTATGCATGAAAACACAGGAACTGGGGTGCAGAAAAATGGCAGCAGGTGCTCTGGACTGATGAGTCAAAATTTGAAATATTTGGCTGTAGCAGAAGGCAGTTTGTTCACCGAAGGGCTGGAGAGCCGCATACAATGAGTGTCTGCAGGCAACAGTGAAGCATGGTGGAGGTTCCTTGCAAGTTTGGGGCTGCATTTCTGCAAATGGAGTTGGGGATTTGGTCAGAATTAATGGTCTCCTCAATGCTGAGAAGTACAGGCAGATACTTATCCATCATGCAATACCATCAGGGAGGCATCTGATTGGCCCCAAATTTATTCTGCAGCATGACAACGACCCCAAACATACAGCTTAAAGTCATTAAGAACTATCTTCAGCGTAAAGAAGAACAAGGAGTCCTGAAGTGATGGTATGGTTCCCACAGAGCCCTGATCTCAACATCATCGAGTCTGTCTGGGATTACATGAAGAGAGAGAAGCAACTGAGGCTGCCTAAATCCACAGAAGAACTGTGGTTAGTTCTCCAAGATGTTTGGGCCAACCTACCTGCCGAAGTTCCTTCAAAAACTGTGTGCAAGTGTACCTAGAAGAATTGATGCTTGATGCTGTTTTGAAGGCAAAGGGTGGTCACACCAAATATGGATTTGATTTAGATTTTTCTTCTGTTCACTCACTTTGCATTTAGTTAATTGATAAATATAATCTATTAACATGTCTATTTTTGAAAGCATTCTTACTTTACAGCATTTTTTCACACCTGCCTAAAACTTTTGCACAGTACTGTATAAGGCTGGCTGTCTTCCTCAGCTGTGCTTGCCTGTTTTGGTCGCTCGGAACGTATCCAGTTTCCATGCTCCGCTGTACAGAAACAATCTGCACTTTAAGCTTCTCGTTGTCCTGCTTAGAACTGTCTCCTTGTATTCCCAATCACGGCCACCCGAATGCACAACCAAGCGCAGTTCTTATTTAGCAGACATCTTTATCCAAGGCGACTTACAGAGACTAGGGTGTGTGAACTATGCATCAGCTGCAGAGTCACTTACAATTACGTCTCTTATGGGCCGAGCAATCCCCCAAGGCCTGCCTCTCAGCCACTCAGAGAGAGGGAAAGCCAACACACCCTCTTCCCCACCTCTCAGTGTCATCGCCATGACTGACAGCTGGATCTTGCGAGACTGCTGCCCTTTTCCTGCAGAACCATGGATACACCAGATAGTCAGCACAGATCTCCCCTGGTACAGTGCCATATAGTCCAGTATAGTCGAGAGTTTTGAGGTTTACAGATGCTGACTGAACAGGTGTGTCTTGAGGTGGCGCCAGAAGGTGGTCAGGAACTGAGTAGTCCTGATATCCGTGGGTAGGTCGTTCCACCACTAAGGGGCAAGGGTGGGGAAGGAGCAGGCTCTGGAAGCAGGGGAGTGGAGGGGAGGTACAGCTAATCTGCTGGTGGTGGAGGAGCGGAGGGGACGAGAGGATGTGTAGGGAGAAATGATAGTCTGGAGACAGGAGGCAGCAGAATAGGTAGACAGCGATAGGTGACTACAAGAGTTTTGAATTGGATGCGAGCAGCAATAGGGAGCCAGAGCAGAGAGCGGAGCAGCGGTGCAGCGTGGGAGAAACAAGTTTTGGATGAGCTGGAGCGGACAGATAGGAGAGGGAGGGGTCGAGGGTGACACAGAGGTTCTTGGTGGATGAGAAGGAAGACAGGGTGATGGATTCAAAAAGAATAGAGATAGAAAGATCAGCGGTGGGGGAGGAGCAGTGTGGAATAGTGGTTAGGGCTCTGGACTCTTGACCGGAGGGTCGTGGGTTCAATCCCAGGTGGGGGACACTACTGCTGTAACCTTAAACAAGGTACTTTACCTAGATTGCTCCAGTAAAGACCCAACTGTATAAACGGGTAATTGTATGTAAAAATAATGTGTAAAAAAATAATGTAACTGTATGTAAAAATAATGTAATATCTTGTAACAATTATAAGTCGCCCTGGATAAGGGCGTCTGCTGAGAAATAAATAATAATAATAAGATGGGGGGAAGAAAAGGAGGTCTGATCTGCAGAGGTTTAGTTTGAGAGTGCATCCAGGAGGAGATGGCCAACAGGCAGGTAGAGATAAGGGAGGAAACGGAGTCAGAGAAGGGAAAGGAGAGGAAGATCTGGGCATCATCAGCATAGAAATGATACGAGAGGCCATGGGAGGAGTTGAGTTGGTCTAAGGAGCCTTAAATATGATACTTCACCTTTAAAGTAAATGCAGCTAACAAAGTTAAAGACAGTTTACCAGTTTGCTTGCCTTCCAGGAAGTCTGTTACTGCATAACTTCATTGTTCATTTCACCCCTGCAGCGTCAAATGAGTCAAAGCATGTTGGCTGGCTGAAAGAATGTCAGTCAAAAGTGGAAGCAGCTGTTTTGTTATTGACAGGAAAGAAGCCAGTGAAAGGGGAGGGGACCATTTCACCCTCCAGATAAAATGACCCAGAAAGTGCAATACTGTCTAAAAACATGACTTGCAAACAGAGATTATTTTTTTTATCCTAGCGTAGTACCAGATAGCATGTTTTAAAATTAAAATGTATGTTTGCTAACACATGTGTTTCTCTTTTGAAACTGCACATCTGAGACCTATGAATGGATATCCATGGTGGAGAAACTCTATGAAACTATTTTGTTAGCTGCAATTACATTAAAAATACAAGTTTTGTTGTTTATTGAGCCATATACTGTATGGCTCAAGGGCAATCAGTTGGAAAGCTAATCGTGAAACTGTTCTGTGTAGATTGTTGTTGGGTTCTTTAATAATAGTCTAGATACGTTCTGTGCATACTATATTCAACAAACACCTTTCCCGCTAAAATGAGAAAAACACCTAATGTTATAAAATTAAGAATAAACAATTATGGGAGTCATATTTTCTTAGTTTTATTTACCCTTTTATGAAGTTTTTTATTCAATCTTAGTGGTTCTTATTGCAATTACGCAAATACGTTTTTTGTATGTGTGTTTTTTTTTTAATGCGTTTGTGGTAAGGTGCTGTGAGAAGCTCTTCAATTCTAGTTGTCTGCCACAGATATCTAAATTGTAGGCTAGATCAATGTCTTTATATCTGTAAGCGAAGCACCAGCACCATCTAGTGGACAGCAGTGTATTGCAGCAAAGCTAAATGAATCTTTTGCAAAGTGGCAGATCACTAGATGCTGCTGTCTCTTACTCTTAAAAGACACTTTGGCTGATCTATCCCATTGTAAATTATGTGAATTCCTGATATTGTCATATTAATATCAAACTTATACCACACAATGTTGCAGTTCATTCATTAATGTCAAATAATTTAAATGTAAACAATATAAAATCCTTCTATTGTGGTATTACAAAAAAGTACAGATTGGTAACATTCAGATGCGAATTCAGCACACTTATTGACTCCCCCCAATACGACTGACTCCACCCCCCCACCCCCCATTGCCACACAGCAAAACTCAAGTTCAGATAAATCAGATCATAGTCTATTCTGTGTTTTTTTTTTTTTAATCTCTGGTAACAATGAGAATATCACAGTATGCTGCATAGCATTCCACATGACTAGAGTGGGATTTAAAGGAATGACCCAATCAGCAATGCAAAAAAATGCTAGTATTGTTTTTCAGATTCCCATGTGTGCTGAGGCATTCATGCAGTTCATGAGGTGAAACTTTACAAACGCATATTCCAGCACTTTTTTCACTCAATTTTACATCCTCAGAAAGCTTTTTCTTTTTTGGACAAGGCTAATGAAGCATGCTAATATGTACACATGAACTTGAACAAAGCTGGAAATGCCAGTCCAGCACAAAGGAACATTTTACACTGAAAGAATATTTAGAAATAGCACATGCAGATTTAATAAAACATAATTAACACACTGTGGGTAGGCAACAGAACATGTCACTGTGTCAGTTTCCATGGGGGCACATTTGATACATTTTATTGGCTTATGGTATTTTCATCTTCTTTCCAAATGGACAGCAGTGGGAAAGAATCAGTAACTATGGTTACCAAGATGATATTTGTAATCAACATTCATACAAGTTCATGTGTCTGCCAGCTAGATACTGTACAGACTATAAAAATGTGCTGTGATATTCCTTTGAGCTCATGCATTCAAATAGAAAACAGGTCCCCTGTTTGTCTGTTCTAACCCACTGTTCTAATCCAACACCACTGGCAGTTTTTCGTTGTCTAATGCAGTTCAAGGTGAACATTATATAAAGATGACAAAACAGCCAGCAAAACTTGACTATTCAATATCAGAATTTTGGAATCAGAATCATCAAAATGATTCAGGGTAAATAAAGAAAATAACTATATTTCTTCATTTAAGCCCATGCCACATTTATCATAGGTCTGCCAATATGGGGCCACAAAATCAGTAACAAATGCTGTGTAAGTAGCAAAGACACCAGCACAGGGATTTCTCGGTGCACTCTGGATTACACAGCATGAATAGCCATGTAATTGAATTGTAATAACTGGGTATTTCTGCTCTTCAATGGTAACTGCGTGTGATGACATGGACAGTGCCACCGTGACTCGAGTTATCACATATGCATCCAAGAGTAAACAGTAAATACTGTAAAAGCATATTTTTGCCTTTTTACAATTTAACATTTACTTACTAAAGTGTTTATAATCTTCCAGAATGTAACAGAATGCATTTAAACGGTCTAAAAAAACTTACAGCACAACATAGACTGTAATAGCGTTCCAAGATGGAAGTCTGGAAGTCAATAATTAAGATAGTCTGCCAATGACATCAGCAAACAACTGTTGCATAAAGAGCACCATATTTAAACCACCCCAGTCCAAGATACAGTATTCCAATCCATCACTTCTAAGCTTTAGCCAGATTGCTTCATTTGTTTTAAAGCTGGGGAAGGGAAAGTCTACAGTTATTATTGACATTAATTACATATGTTGAAGTATTTAGGTGGAGCCCAATCCAATTTTGAAAGATAAATATAGAAAGTTCCTACCACAAGTTATGACAGAGCCCATATTTCTTTAATAAAATATCCAAACAAAATCATGTTGCTGTTTTTTGTTTACAGCTTTTGTTGCCCTAGTCAAGCAATTAATCATGTTTAATGCCTGTGTAAACAGCTCTTGTTGATAAAGTCTGCTAACAGCCTGCATTTACTGTTCAGATTATTATGTAGCTTTTGTTTTGTGGCGTTCTTCTTCTCTAAAAATATCAATGTCTGTACATAAATCCACTTTATTTAATCTCTCAGGCAACCTGTATGGATGGTCTCTTTCAGTTTATTTACAAGGTCCAGGCACGATGCCAATAACTTTCTTAAGCATTACTAACTGTGTGATACGGATGGACATCATAACTCCTGTCAAACACTAAAAAATAATTTGGTCAGATCTGAGCACTTGGGCCTGATTCAGAGAATGTTTTTGTTGCCGTTAGTCCCCATGTGTTGCTACAACTGTTTAAATAGCGTACCTGTCATTTTTCTTTTCATTGTTAACATCCTGGCAACATGTTACACTTATAACTTTAAAGTCTGTTTTAAAGTTCTAAAAAATGTCCGCTCTAGTGCATTGATAGTGTAAAAAGTTGTCAGGGTGTTAACAATGAAAAGAGAAATTACAGGTACAGTATTAAACAGATGTAGCAGCACGTGGAGACGTGTAACTCTATATTTATCAGAACCCTGCTACTTACTCTTTAATATCAGTGCTAATACCAGTCTTCAGCAAATGATCCAACCCACAAAGATCATGCTATGTGCTTGCATTAGTGCTCAATAGTGCTTTGTGAATGGAATTTGGGAATTCCTGTGTCAGTTATATAATCTGTGCAATCCATGAAGATGTAGGACACTTGTTAGCACCTTCTCAAGGGAGCGTTATTAAAACTAGGAGAAGTCAGCTTTTAAAAAATGAGGTATTAACTCCATTCTTATTAGTGGGAGTACATTCTGCACCATTCTCTGGTTACATGAAAGGAAGAACGAATCACACGGGGAAATCCTCTCCGCCCCATATCAGACCACAAGGAAATCTAGTTTCCCAGATTGAATGTTTGTTAAAAGGTTGTACCTCACAACGGCAGGCAATATCAGAATTATCCAAGGAGCATAAACCGAATTTAAATCTACTACCAGGGGGTCACATGCACTAGCTGTTGCGGCTCAGGTTTTATCAGCAAATTTAAATAGAGCTTACAGTGCTGAATTTTCTGTAACATTATAGCATTTTTTAAAGAAAGTGTATGCTATTTCCTGTTACAGTTAGTATAATTATTAAGAGTCACACACCAAAATACTACATATTGCAGGGGTGTCAAACTCCAGACCTCGAGGGCCGCAGGGTCTTCTGGTTTTCATTCCAAAATAAGCTCTCAAATAACTCAATTGATCTAATTATTTGATCAAATGGACATATTTAATATTTTTCAAGGTCTTTTACAGTTGATTTAAAAAATGCACTTGATTTCAAGGTACACTACCTATAAAACATTTTGGGGCCTAGAAAGAAGTGTTAAATGTGTCCAATTGATCAAATAATTAGGCCAATTAAGTAATTGAGGGCTTTGGTGGAATGAAAGCGAGGAAACACTGAGGCCTTCCAGGAACTGAGTTTGACAACCCTGTCTTATAGGAACCTTACAGTTTATAAGCCACATGAACTGACTGTTTGGTCTGGATATCATATTGTCCTGTCACATAAATGATTTATGTTGCAGTGAGAGATTAATTTCGTAATGTTGCAATCAATGACCAAAGAATTTATGGATTTGTTTATTAGCCTGTTAAGTAGGTGTGAAAGAAATACAATGAGTCTTGGTTGTAAATCTCCCTCCCGACCTGTGAGGGTGCTAAGCAGCGAAAACAGAGTTCTTTGGACGGGCTGGTCTGACAGTTCCTTCCCCGGGTCGGGAAGTCGGCCAGTCTGGATGAAGGCGAGACTCCATTGCAAGAACGCATTGACCCGGAAGGGAAACGACGTGGCAGCCGCAGATTGGAGAGGCGGTTGCACTCGTTTACCTAGGGGTCATGTGTGACAGCATAAAAGGGGACGGAGAATCATAATCTGTTCCTTTTGCTTGGTTTGTGTTTTTAAACCTAGAAGGACTGTGGAGAAGGACGTAACAGTATCGTGAGTGGGTTTTTTGTTTGTTTGTTCTGTCTGTTAGTAATTGTCTTGTTTGTGAATCGCCAGACAGCTAACACGATTCCGGAGCTGTCACCTTGGGCCAGCACAAAACCGGAACAGCACTTCACCACTGTCAGGAAATAAACTGTATCACCCACCACGAGCACTACAGCACGCACCCAGGATTGGTGACCGTGTTTTGTACATTGTGGGAGAGATACGTGTATTTATTATTTGGGACCGTAACCCGTTGATTTACTTCCAGTGCATTACACACTGTTGTGTATTGCCTGGAGTTATTGTTTGGTCACCAGACCACGATTATAATCAATAAAACCTGTTTCCAACTGGATTACAATTCTCTGTTTGTTCATTGCGCACTGCATCACTCCTGCACCTGTACACAATCAGCCACTATGCCACAGTAGGCTAAACATGTAAAACAATACATATGATGAAATAAATAGGCTACATGAAGTTAATTTACATATACTAGTGGGTAACCCTGTAGACACAAGAATGTTGGTGTCAAGAAGGGTTGGATGTAGTTGGACTCATAACATTCAACATAGGGTTACATATTATAATCCTATTACATTAAACTTATATTAGAATGCTAAAAAGTGCTCCATTGTTGAGCCATTTTTAATTAAAGCAAAGACTTTTAAAATTCAAGCTATATTATTCCGATGTGCCTACAGCCAGCTGTACTGGAGGTATTAATGCATGGCAACTTATTTGAAGGACATAATAAGGTAAGAGTCCCACTATCATATTAAAAAGGGTGGTATTAGTTATTCCTTAAAGCTGATCAAACATCTCAGAAAAAACGCCATTAGGACATTTGTGAATTATATTGGAAACAAGGAGTAAAGTTTGGAGGATTATAACAGACCTCAGTCTTAACTCCAGTTTTACCACTACTACAGGAATCAGACCCTTTATCCTTAAATAACATAACATAACTTCTGGGGAGACAGCCAACACAGAATTGTGGATATTTCCAATGTAAAGAGTACAAAGTACAAGCAAACAAATATTTGTTATTCCTGTTGAAATTTTGCACCATTTTCAAAGATTTTGATTTATAACTAAGATCTTGGGTATAAGCGACAATGCCGGGGTTTCCATGCATTGTCGTGAGAATGTGACGTACCACCCACATTTCACGCACATTTCTCACGCTATAGGAAGTCCCAGGCCAAAGCATGGTACGACTTAAAAGGGACGGTAAATTGTCGTCACACTACAAAGCTGTGCAAGGAAACAAGTCCAAAAGCAGTAATGTGATGTTCACATTTTTAAGTCACTGTAGTAAGCCAATTATATATATTGTAAGGTAGCAGGGAGGGGGTTAAAATCCTCCCTGCATGAAAACCATGTGCAAATGCACATTGATTGAGTTTAATTGTTTAATTATAATTGTTTGATTAGTAATGATCCCCTGCACCTGGCTATCATTGTAAATTAGAGCCAGGTGCAGGGTATTTAAAGAAAGCAGCCAGTCTGTTTGGGGCTGCTGGTGTGTATAGGAGCCTGCTTGATAGGGTGTGCAAGCGTAAGAAGAAAAGGTAGTGAAAAACCCTTTTTGTTTTGGTGTTAAACAGGTGTGGTTTGTGTTGTTTGAGTGTTTTTGTTTAATTGGCAGGCTTAGCTGTCCTGCAAGATAGTTTAGGTTCGTGTTCTGTGTTTTAGTTAATGCTCAAAAAAGAGCTAGGTGTTTGTTTTGTTTATTTTGTTTTTTGTTATTAAAAAATATCGCAAAAGCGCTTCAGCAGTGTGGAGTAGTGGTTAGGGCTCTGGACTCTTGACCGGAGGGACGTGGGTTCAATCCCAGGTGGGGGACACTGCTGCGGTACCCTTGAGCAAGGTACTTTACCTAGATTGCTCCAGTAAAAACCAAACTGTATAAATGGGTAACTGTAAATAAAAAATAATGTGATATCTTGTAAGTCGCCCTGGATAAGGGTGTCTGCTAAGAAATACCTAAATAAAAATATATATTTTAGAAGGCTGTGTGGTCCAGTTGTTAAAGAAAAGGGCTTGACGAGGAGGTCCCCGGTTCAAATTCCACCTCAGCCACTAACTCTGTGTGACCCTGAGCAAGTCACTTAACCTCCCTGTGCTCTGTCCTTTGGGTGAGACGTAATTGTAAGTGACTCTGCAGCTGATGCATAGTTCACACACCCAAGTCTCTGTAAGTCGCCTTGGATAAAGGCGTCTGCTAAATAAACTAATAATAAAAACTCAATTTCTGGGTGTATTTTTAAAGCGGGCAAAGAACCTGAGTGGTGCAAGCTGTATGTATGTGTGTGTGATTTTTCACACTCGGAGTATGTGGTTGGTATGAATTTAGAAATTTTCAACTCAGTGTTATAACTATTCATTATTTTACAATGAATGAGTCTTAGTCCTTCATTTTGGGTAATATTGTGTCCAAGCACTTGCCCAGCATCAGGTACAATAACACCTAGATCTTGCTGCCAGTTTTCTTTTAGTTATGTATTGAAATTTTCTGAAAGATTTATTAAAATGCCATATAAAAAGAGAAACAAGTCATTTTTCTGATTTAGTTGACAGGAAATAATGTTCTAGAGATTTGGAACTGGAAGTGATAAATGTAATATTAAAACTGGAGAGGCTTTTGCACATCTTTTCATAAACATTTGGCCATAGCTGTATTGTGGATAAGAGGTCAGGTGTTGTCTCAATTACCTTATTCAGTTCACAATCATTCAAGCAACGTTAATTCGACTGTCTCGAGAGGAAACAGGACCTTTTTCTATAGATGTGATCTTGACTAATCTTGTGTGTTTTATCAGTATTGTAATGTTGTTACATATGAAACATAAAGGTCCAGATTGATCAACAAGTTTTAATTTGCTCCAATTTTGTGAAAGGAAAACCACACTGTTAATCTAGTAACAAACACCTTAAGCACAGACAATCCTTACACTTTTGAGACATTTGTTACTTGTTTAAATAAATGTAAGAATTTTATTGTACTGCATTTTCACCAAAAATAAAGACCATGGTAGACTGGGAGGGTGTTTGTCTAACGTGACAAATCACACCAATGTGAGCTCAAATGATTATGTTCATAGATTTATTCATGGTTTTGGGGGGAAGGCTTTGTTCCCCCCTATAATAAAAACAAAAACATATTTTCAAATCAATCAAGTCATAAGAATTACAAGTTTTTGTAAAAACAAACATAACCAGGCACAAGTTAATTATTTTTAGAATTGCACTTTTAATAAATGTAACAACAGTAGGAACAGAGGTACATCTTTTAATGAGATGATTACTCATGTGGCGTTATTGGACTTCTGGGCTGGAAGACTTTGCTCTTTATGCCTCTGTTGGCGTAAACTCCGCTCTCATCCTGCCAAGTGTTTCTGCCATTTCTACGACAGTCGGCTGTGTCTGTGAACTGGGAGTGGCATCTCTTGTAAGCACGAGAGTAGTCAGGTGGCTCAGGCTTTCAGAGAAAAACAGAAGTAGCTTTGATATGTACAGTGTGTTTTAAAAGCAGCATCCTGTTTCACCTTCAAAGACAGGCTAGTTAGCTTTACTATAAATAGGTGATGAAGCAAGTCTTAATCTAAACCCTGTGGGCCCTGACTACACTAGGTTATTAACTCCATAATAAGATATAAATATACTGTGTGTTTATTATTACTGATAGTTTGCATTAACACATTCAATATTTATGGTACAGTTCTGTTTAAATATGTTTGCATGTTTGTGATGTTTTGTTTATTGAAACGTGTGTGTGTGTGTGTGTGTGTGTGTGTGTGTGTATATATACAGTATATATACATATATATATATATATATATATATATATATATATATATATATCAGTCTATCTATATATCAATCAATATTTATTTTATATAGCGCCTTTCATAGTGATCCACCATCACAAAGCACTTTACAAGATGTAGTAACAACAACAAAATCCATAATACTTTAAATACAGAGAAATGCATAATACATGCTATACCTGTGGTAAATAGTGTTTTGTTTGTGTGTTGGTGGTTGGCAGGGATGGGGTTAATTCCTATCCCTGCCAAATTCATGGGATATAAAGGGGAGAAAATCCTTTGTTTGGAGGGTGTTTCTGGAAAGGAGTTAGGTGAGTGTTACTGTGTGCTATATAATTTTGCTTTGGTCTGTGAAGGAGAATGCCCAGCCGGACAGAATTATCGTTTTGTGTTCTTGACTAACCCTTTGCCATCCTGTCACAATATAGTTCTTCTAAAAGCATGACATGGGGAATGCACATAAACTGCAGGTTATTTAAAACCATTTTCATTCGTTTATTGTTTTTTCATACCTCAGTTCAACATAGAACCATAGCCACCAGAATTCAGAGTGGTTGATGGAACTAAGTTTTATTTTCTTAACTGAAAATATATATATATACACTACCGTTCAAAAGTTTGGGGTCACTTAGAAATTTCCTTGTTTTCGAAAGAAAAGCAAATTTTTTGTCCATTAAAATAACATCAAATTGATCAGAAATACAGTGTAGACATTGTTAATGTTGTAAATGACTATTGTAGCTGGAAACGGCTGATTTGTAATGGAATATCTACATAGGCGTACAGAGGCCCATTATCAGCAATCATCAGTCCTGTGTTCCAATGGCACGTTGTGTTTGCTAATCCAAGTTTATCATTTTAAAAGAAAACCCTTTTGCAATTATGCTAGCACAGCTGAAAACTGTTGTGCTGATTAAAGAAGCAATAAAACTGGCCTTCTTTAGACTAGTTGAGTATCTGGAGCATCAGCAATTGTGGGTTCGATTACAGGCTCAAAATGGCCAGAAACAAAGAACTTTCTTCTGAAACTCGTCAGTCTATTCTTGTTCTGAGAAATAAAGGCTATTCCATGCGAGAAATTGCCAAGAAACTGAAGATCTCGTGCAACGCTGTGTACTACTCCCTTCACAGAACAGCGCAAACTGGCTCTAACCAGAATAGAAAGAGGAGTGGGAGGCCCCGGTGCACAACTGGCACAACTGAGCAAGAGGACAAATACATTAGAGTGTCTAGTTTGAGAAACAGACGCCTCACAGGTCCTCAACTGGCAGCTTCATTAAATAGTACCCGCAAAACACCAGTCTCAACGTCAACAGTGAAGAGGCGACTCCGGGATGCTGGCCATCTAGGCAGAGTTGCACTTGAAATGTATTTGCTTACGATTGTAAGTCGCCCTGGATAAGGGCGTCTGCTAAGAAATAAATAAGAAGAAGAAGAAGAAGAAGAAGCCATATCTCAGACCGGCCAATAAAAAGAAAAGATTAAGATGGGCAAAAGAACACAGACACTGGACAGAGGAAGATTGGAAAAAAGTGTTATGGACAGACGTATCTAAGTTTGAGGTGCTCGGATCACAAAGAAGAACATTCGTGAGACACAGACCAAATGAAAAGATGCTGGAGGAGTGCTTGACGCCATCTGTCAAGAATGGTGGAGGCAATGTGATGGTCTGGGGGTGCTTTGGTGGTGGTAAAGTGGGAGATTTGTACAGGGTAAAAGGGATCTTGAAGAAGGAAGGCTATCACTCCATTTTGCAACGCCATGCCATCCCCTGTGGACGGCGCTTTATTGGAGCCAGTTTCCTCCTACAACAGGACAATGACCCAAAGCACAGCTCCAAACTATGCAAGAACTATTTAGGGAAGAAGCAGTCAGCTGGTATTCTGTCTATAATGGAGTGGCCAGCACAGTCACCGGATCTCAACCCTATTGAGCTGTTGTGGGAGCAGCTTGACCGTATGGTACATAAGAAGTGCCCATCAAGCCAATCCAACTTCTGGGAGGTGCTTCAGGAAGCATGGGGTGAAATCTTTTCAGATTACCTCAACAAATTGACAACTAGAATGCCAAAGGTCTGCAAGGCTGTAATTGCTGCAAATGGAGGATTCTTTGTGAAAGCAAAGTTTGAAGGACACAATTATTATTTCAATTAAAAATCATTATTTCTAACCTTGTTAATGACTATATTTCCTATTCATTTTGCTATATTTCCTATTCAAACTCATTTCATGTATGTTTTCATGGAAAACAAAGGAAATTTCTAAGTGACCCCAAACTTTTGAACGGTAGTGTATATACTGTATATATATATATATATATATATATATATATATATATATATATATATAACATATAATTTGAAAGGCCACATGGATGCTATATTAGCCTGTGTAAAAAAAAAAAAAAAAAAATGAAATAAAACTTGCATTAATACTGTAGTAGAGATATGAACACCATATGATATTATTTGCCTCATAAACATTTACACATGGGAGGCCCATTCAAACGGTGGTAGCTATTGGTGCATTCCTCTACAAGATTTTATTACATGGGTGAAGGAACAAGTTTTTTATTATTATTTATTTATTTGTCATGTTGTATCATTATCATGACATGTTTCTGTTTTAACAAAAAAAAACAGGCCTTAATTAAAAATTAATTTGGAGTAAACACTTTAGCCTACAACCATCAAATGAAAAACAAAAAAAAGCAAAATTGCATTATAATAGCAAACGTCAGTATGTGGTTACATTTTAGAAAAAAAGTACAGTAACGTATTCTAACAATATAAATATTCCAGTATCCTTTAAACAGTACATTAAAACAACTTCTTTCACCAAGCTTGTTTGAGACGCTCTGTTGTGTGCAGAGCAGCAGATTTATGGTTTCTTTGTATGGAAATGGTTAGATGGAGTAGCCTACAGTAATTTGGGGGATTTTTTTAGGGGCCATCTGTGAATTTCTTAAAGACTGCAGGTTGTGAACCTCTGCTTAAAAGGTTGCTCTCAAATGTGTGATACTTTTAGTTGTGTGTCTGGAAACACCTACTTATTAACCAACAACTAAATATAACCAGATTCAGTAGTAACGTCCCTACAAAACAGCTCCTTTGTTAAAGTATCGGAATGTTTTTATGATAAAGGAGAGAGCTTTCATTTATACGATGCTCATGAAGCTGTTCTGCAGTACTCTGCAGGAACCACCCAAGCAGATATTTTGTCTATTAAGTTGTTATGAGATAGGAGGACATATTTAAGAAAGTTTACAAATGAGGAGGCCATTCAGCCCATCTTGCTCGTTTGGTTATTAGTAGCTTATTGATCCTAGAATCTCATCAAGCAGCTTCTTGAAGGATCCCAGGGTGTCGGCTTCAACAACATTACTGGGGAGTTGGTTCCAGACCCTCAATTCTCTGTGTAAAAAAGTGCCTCCTATTTTCTGTTCTGAATGCCCCTTTATCTAATCTCCATTTGTGACCCCTGGTCATGGTTTCTTTTTTCAGGTCAAAAAAGTCCCCTGGGTCGACATTGTCTATACCTTTTAGGATTGTGAATGTTTGAATCGGATCGCCGCGTAGTCGTCTTTGTTCAAGACTGAATAGATTCAATTCTTTTAGCCTGTCTGCATACAACATGCCTTTTAAACCCAGGATAATTCTGGTTGCTTTTCTTTGCACTCTTTCTAGAGCAGCAATATCCTTTTTGTAACGAGGTGACCAGAACTGAACACAATATTCTAGGTGAGGTCTTACTAATGCATTGTAAAGTTTTAACATTACTTCCCTTGATTTAAATTCAACACTTCTCACAATATATCCGAGCATCTTGTTGGCCTTTTTTATAGCTTCCCCACATTGTCATCAGTCTTAGCATAAATTAAATGATTTAAATACACTGCCTGATTCCACTTCAAATAGCATGGTCATCGCAAACGAAAAAGTTAATTGCCTTTGCAAATGTTTTTTAGATGGTTATTTGGTCTTAGACATTGGTATATTGACGTTATAGTCTAGTGAATTCCATCATGTAGGCCTTGATGCTCTTCTGATATAAGTCCATTGCACACTGGATCCGATAATGCATCCGAATTTAACGTGCATCTAAACAGAAAAAAACGATCACGTGCATTCCCTATTGCACCTTGCACACCGAGTCCGTAATTGTCTACGACGGTGATCCGTCAATTTTGGAATCAAAACAAGTTTGTTTTGATCCGATTTGACGTGTTAAAAACGTTAAAAATGACAAACGACTGGGAAGACACGTGGATTCTTGCCTGAACAAAATGGAAAATCCAATTGTGTGTGTTGCCAAACAAAACTTACTTTATGATAAATCCAACAAAGATTACAAAGACTTTGAAAAAAAAGAAAACATATGGAATGACATTGCCGCGGACTTAGGCATGAATGATATGCATTATACAACATGAAATTATCAACTGATCGCATACATAAACACGTGAGTCGAGGAAGTAAAGAAACTATGGCCTAACCTGGAGACACATATCAGAGAAAGAAGCGAGACAGGGCAACCAAGAGCAGTCTGGGCTTAACAGTCAGAAAAGAGGGGCAGTACATGAAAGTGATGGCATTTCTGGCTCCATACACAGAGAGTAGTAGAAGGTCATTCACTGTTGTAAAGTATTTTCGGTAGCTCATTGCTAGCTTCCCAACTTTTAGATACATTTATTACAGGAGCGAGTGTTTGAAAAATTAAATATTGGTGATAAGGTTTCTGATGCTATGACAACTGTGTTGTGTAATATGTTTTTTTTTTTATTTTTTTTTTATGTATTGCTGTAACAACATTATTGTATATCTAGTACAGTGGTCCTCAAAGTGGTGCCCGCGAAGCCTTGCCATCGTGCCCGCGGCAGCTGTTATTAAATTATGGGTAGTGAACACATTTCTGGCGGGTCATAGTGTGGGAAAATAAATAAAGCTTTAAACGTGTTTTTCAACAAAAGCATCACAGCAGTCTGTTGACTGTGCTGCTCGGTTATGCTGTGCTTGTACGTACTCGACATTTTTTTTTTTTTTTCCTGAAGAGCCTCTGCGATACGATCAACCAATTGAATATCTGCATTTTCTCTGCGGTAACCCAAACATAAGTTAGCTGGGTGGGGCATAAACTGTGGCTGTTTCAGTTCCAGGTACTGACAGTAAGGCTATGTTCCATTTCCAAACCTCGCCCCTACACCCTACTTCCCTTCAAAGTGATCACTTCCAAGAGTGATCACCGAAGAAGTAGAAGCGTAGAAGCATAAAATGTTTTAATTGGAACACACTTTAGCATCATCATTCACGGCCAGGGAAAGGCGTCATTATTTGTCAGCACTAGAAATATGTACTGTCTGCCGTAATGATACGCAGCATTTTATTTTAGGGGAGTTCGGTATAAATGTACATTTTGGTGGTGTTGATACTTTGCTTTATTTCAACAAACATTGAACAGAAGTTTGTGTATATCTTTAATTTCTTAGTAGCTTTTGGAAGATATATTCATACAATTAAGTTGTCAAATTCTACTCTAAATTGTATTTGATACATTAGCAACACCATTAAAACAATTAGAAATAAGAAAACAAGAAAAACGTGTGCTTTTTAAAATGTATTTTGGAAGCAGCATTGTAATATTCCTGGCAATGTATAAAGTTTATTTCTCTCTCGTTTTTATTTTATTTTTATTTATTTATTTATTTTTGATAGGAGTTGATATCCTATTGATGTATAATTTTGTTTCAATAAAAGCATTTTAAAAAGTACCGTCTGCCATAGAAGAAACTCGGGAGGTCGTTGACATTTTTTTTTTTTTTGTATGTGTAAGATATCTTTTAAATATTGCTATGCTTAAGTAGCTATTCATTATAAAGCACTAAGAAAACATTTGCTTTTCGGTTGTCATTTTATATGGGTGCATATATAAAATATAAAATATATAAAATAACATAATACTAACCAATACAACTGAGATATGTAAATATACATTTTTTTAAAAAACGTGAATAGAAATATAAAACAATGTATTTAAAATTAAAACGTTATCAAGCAGAGAATGCAATAAATTCATCTAGAACATTGGTTTATATTTATCTGGGGACACGTACAAGAATCACATGAGTGTTATTTATATGACACACGAAGCATAATATTGTTTTGTTATATGATTGCTAATTACATTTGCAGACGAACTCCAATTCTCTGGCTCTATTTTTGCGCTGTGTCTTTAAGACACAATGTTTGATGGGATTAACGCAATGCTTGGTGGGTTATAAAAAGAAAATCTCTTCCGCAGAAGTGTACAGTGCTCGTACACTTCGGGAACGCCCACTTGAAGGCCCCTTCGAAGGGAGCATTTTATGTTCACTACGGATTGGAACACCCCTTAACATGGCCGCCGCCCACTTCCGCCCTTCGATCTTCACTTCGTAGGGCACATTTTCATGAATTGGAACACAGCCTAAGTTAAGCAATAGTAGAGTCAAATATCTGAGTTTTATGCAGCTGTCCAATCATAAGCAAGCACAAGCACTGAATGAAAATTGGCGAGTAAGTGGCCAATGGGAAAGTGAAAGATCTGACAGCTGTCCAATCATTCGTGAGCAGAGGCGGGTTGTTAATTTGCCGGCTAAGCACTGAATTTCGCCGACTGTTATTTATAATACATTTCAGTATTTAGAATTTAATTTTCTCTCTTTATATTTTTTCATTTCAACAGACAAGGGAAACGCCGTAGTAGATTTAGTTACCAACGATCTTTACCAGTGATCTTTAAACGGAATATTACTAAATTGAAACAAAGCGGGACGCTATCTATCCTATATATATATATATATATATATATATATATATATATATATATATATATATATATATATATATATATATATACACATACACATTGTATATGTTGCAGGAAGGATAAGAACCTATGCAATGCCCGTGCCCAAATTACTTGAGGACCACTGATCTAGTAGAAACGTAATACTTGGCAAACGTTTTAACTTCCATCAAAGTTTGCTGATCATTAAGTTTATACTACATTTAACATTTTTGTGTTCAAAGATATGTACAACAAAATTGTATTTATTTTTTATTAAAATACTGAAACTAGGTATATTTACTACAAAGTCTCTACTGCACATCAGCGCTCTGAAGTACGATATTAACCCTTTGCAGTCCATTTATTAAGTGCGCGTGTCAGGCGCGTCAGGTCCAATTTATTTTCACACGCGCAGTTAATTTTAGACGCAGCTGTTTAAAAGTATTTTTTTCGACAGTCAAACGGGTTTAAAAGGCCCTGCATATCAACAAAGCACTCACTAGGCATCTCCAGCCTCGCCCCACCCTTTCGTTTGCTATCGCTTTCACATATGCTAAGAAATAAATAATAATAATAATAATAATAATAGTCGTACATACCGATCAATAATCTCCTGATCACTCGTTTCATCACCAAACTCCTCAATAATGCGATCCAAGTCATTATTTTATTACTATAACATCTCATCATGAGATACGTTTTTTTTTTTTTTTTTGGCTTGTCTCGGCTCCTGTCGCTCCCACTCGGCCATTGAATGGTTTTCTCGGCTTTTCGAAGAAAAACGAATAGAAACCCGTTTTTGCGTTTTTTTGACGATGTCGGACAGGGTCCGACAATGGGCCGGATAGGAATAATTGCAATGTCGGACCAAAGGTCTGGTGTGCAATGGACTGACGCACGACTTTTTCGGATGACGGATACTAAATGACGAAACGGATCCAGTGTGCAGTGGCCTTAAGTGTAATCCTGTTATTTCTTCATAATAATCGCTAACTATAAATCCACCTTTTTAATCTAATATGAATATGCGATTTCATTTCTGTGAAATACTAACTGCTTTAGATTTGCACTTTATGATTTTTTGGTGTTTGTTTTCTGCATTTTTCTTTTGCTTATATTCCCCATAAGTAGTTTTATTATTGGGACACAAGTGTCCTCTGCCCTTGGAGCCTGTTTGTTACAATGTCACTCAAGGATTCATTGTCTGCTTTACTTACAGCATTAGGAGGTTACCACACTCTACAATATATTTTAGCTCATGAAGCAAATGATACCTTAATTCAGGGTGCAAATGTCATACCACCAATAGATCTGATGTTTTCACCACACAGGTGTAAATTTGTTCAAGGTTTTGCTACCAAATCTGTGAACAGCTTGAATTACTGATAAGATATCTAGCTAACAGATTTCCTGTGAACATGAAAAATAGTTTAAGGTCTTGCTCAAATCATACAAACAAGAATTTGTTAACAGGTGGATGGACAGACATAATTTAGCTTTTTTGGAGAGGTAAAAAAAAACTTTTATATTATATATTTGAAATAATGTATAAAGCAGCATATTTTATTTTGTATTCCCTTATGTATTTCAAAAACATGTGAAGTGAGTGCTCCTTAAGGCTCAAAACTTAAGGTATTTTGTCCACTTTTCAGAGTATGTGAGTGGAGAAGATTACATTTTATATTAAATACATGGCAACAATTACCAGAAAAAAAAAAACAATCCCCAGCCTTTTCCCTCCACTTTTAAGCTTTACTTCATCTACCAATGGGAAGGCATCACATACACAAAGTAGCCTATCATAGTAGTTTGTAAACTGGCAGACTACATTTCTATTCTTCTGCTTTCCAGAATGCTGCTTACATTAGAGATCATAACTTAAATGTAACACAGACAGCATTAAGAAGCTTTAGTTTTAGTTCAATAAACCAGGACTCCTCTAGCAACATGCAAATACCAGAAAAAGCCCCTAAAAATAAGTACTAGCAGAAAAACTAGAGTCAACATGGATCTATTTTTTTTAAATTTCATTCCAAGATTTCATTTCCTTCTGTTTTGGAACAGCTGTCAGTAAATGCATAATGGTTTACCACTGGATGTTTTCCTAGCTAGGGTGAGTTGCAAATGCAGTCTGTCCTGCTTGTATGATTGGTATAAAATCAAGGATGTGTCCAAGGTTATAATTTAGGCATAAAAATACAAACAAATAAATTGAAAAAGCAGCTCCAGTACTTACAGGTGGTGTCCTGCAAAAGTATGGAGATTGGTATTCGATGGAATATGTTGTGGTCATATCTCTGAAAGATAAAAATAGATCAAATAAATGCATACCATTTTGTGTGCTATTCACAAAGCTTTCACTTTAAGTTTCTCTGGTTTTGCAATGCCTATAGCACAGTGAACTTTAACAAGGGCCAGGCTCTATAATCTGAAAAAAGAAAGCTTGCAGATGATTAAAATAAAAAATGATCAGGTAAACTTGTCAGCCATACAAACAGAGCTCTGCCAGTGGTTATACAACCATGCCTCTTAGAAAGCCATCTTGTATCAATTAGTAAATATTGTTACGGCTATGATCTCACATTTCAATAAACCACTTTTTTCCCATTTTTATTCTGTTGAATTCATAATTTTATAATTCATTATATCATGTTTTCTAGAACTGATGTGGATCAGAATCAGGGCCATTAAGCAGGAGAAACCCCTCTGTTCTGACACTGCCAGCTGCTGATGTCAACATTTTTGGATGGATCTCTTCCCAGACTGCTTTAACAGCCTGGCACTGGTTCAGAAATGGCTGCAACTGAGACTTAGGAAAACCTAATTTTTTCCACACAGTGATTTAATCTTATGTGACCCAATTTAGCTACCACTTTTTTTGAAGATTTATTTTACAAAGAACAAGATGCTCTGCACTCCTACCCCAATTTAATTTTTCAAAATCAACATGGTAAAAGCTTCCATGTAGATGAATGCTAGCTGACATGTATGTCTGCTGGGCATTGCATGGACAGTGTCTGTGTTTGTGTGTACGCACTTATTTGGTTGTGTTATCTTCTTTATTTCCTTATTTTACACATCTACCCATCCACTCACACATATATACAGTAGGCTATACTGTAATGCACACAACTAGAAATAATTATTGCTTACATCTTGCAGTGATCTGGGTGATGACTTGGTAATACTGCTTCAAAACCAGTTTTAGGCCAGCATGTTTCCCTGGAGGCAAAATAAGCAATTATAAGTTAACATGTGAGTACCAAGAAACAATCTAATAAATATGAAACGATTAATGTTCTGCTTGGTCTGTCCTTTTCATTTCACAAATAGTAATTGTGGGTATTATGAACTAGAAATCATGAACATGTCCGCATGTTATTGGCATTTTTAAACCAGCTTTAACAAATCCATTATAACCAAGGATACAGAATGCAAGAAATCTGTTAAATGAATACTATACTGCACTGTTAGAAAATATATGCTTTAATGACTTTCCATGTAAATCTGTATGGGTTGTCAGCATCTCCATGTCTTCCTTGGCATGTTTTATTATAATTATTTAAAATACCCACAATCCAAATACAAAAGTTCATAACACTCAGTGGCTGAGTGCATTTATGCTACTTGCAAATGTACAGAAGAACCTCAATTCTAAAAGCTCTTTCTAATGCCTAATGTTTCTCTGCACAAGTGTTACATTATATGTGAAGATAATGATTTTTATCTGGAATGTATTTACTTACAAAGGAAGGGGAGTAAAGTCATTGTAACAGTATAGTCATCAAAGACAGTGTCCAGCATGTCTGAGCTGAATGGCAGAACTCTGGCATGCTTGGAACTGTCATCCCTTTAAGGTAAAAGGGACATATGTGTCCCACAAATAAAAATGATGCTAACTTTCTTATTTTTGCAATGCGTGCACAAAACAGGGTTTATTTTTTACAGAAAATGATGGATCTGGTCATCCAATTGTCAGTTTCCTCATGATACTTGTATCACTCTCAAATGTATTAAAAGAAGAAACTGAACAAGCATGCAATTCCTTGTGTACCTTAAGAGGTTAAAATAGATATTGCTATATTGAGGCACTTAAAGAGATTGACAACAAACATAAAAAGAAAAAGGAAAATGTTCTAATGCTTCAGGTATGTATGGTTTACTTATTACTAACATAACTAGCATTTGGAAAAAGATTGCAAACATTACCTGTTGAAGTTTGCCATATGAAAATTGTCTGCATGTAGCATTGGTTTGGGGGTCTCTTTAACTTTGTAATATTTCTTTAAATGGAAATGAGACTGTAGGTCCTTAGTAGTGGTATCCCAGCTCTAAAAAGAAATAATAAAGATTGAAAACAAAAATAATCCAATTTTCAGTGGCTAGGCATAGGGGGGTTGTGCTTTCATAAGGAAGCACACCTTTACTATACTCCTATTGATTACATTGGCAATCTACAAACACTCTATACACTCGTATGCTAATATTCAATAAGGGATGGTCTACGTAAGGACGGGTGCCCATTGAAAAAAAAAATGATCTGTTAACGAATTTTGAGCAAACCAGAACTATACAAAAAAACATATACTACCCTCCCAATGCCACAATATTTGTTGAAGGGTAGATTACATTCTGAAAAATTATACCTACATAATCTAAAGCATTTGCAAAATGTTTGTAAGTAGACTGGTGTAAATCTTTCTCTCCTGTAGGATGTGCTGTGACATCGTAGTCTTTCGGTTCAGCTTCGCGGTTCTTGTGCCTTTTAAGAAAAGAAAAAAAAGAAAAAGAAAAATGTGACTTTTCCCTTAATATAAAATTAGCAAATGCTTCAATAAGACCATCAACGTGATACTGTAAGTAAAAAAAAAAGGCATTTTTGTAAAATAAACTAAACAAAAAATTTACAGCTTTAGTATTAGAGATGCTTGAAAGGTGAACAACATGCAAGATCTTTTTTATACTCAATTTTGTCCTTTAAAGTAGCATTGCTGACAAAATGTTAGGAGTTAATTAACTGTGTAACTGTTACAAACATTTCTGTTGAAATTAATTCAATGTGTTTTTTTTTCTGTATTTGTTGAAAGTGTTGGAAACTGTCAAATACATTTTTTTCTCTAACACAATAGTCTATACAAGTAATTTTGGATAACATCTCATGACAGTGCAGTATGAACAAATGAACAATACAAATCTCTCTCTCTCTCTCTCTCTCTCTCTCTCTCTCTCTCTCTCTCTGTTGTTCGTGGTGTTCATAAAAATATTTTAAATGTCTTGCGTTTGCGTTTTTACTTAGCTACATGTAAAGAAAAACTTAGTGTTAAGGAAATGATACAACATACTACTAAAAATTCCAGTTGTGGAATACATATTTTAAATGAAATGCAAATAAAAAAGCTTACCAGTTTGAAACCAGAATAGGTCTGCTGTAATCCATGTGATCTGACCGTAGTAAAAGCGATCCTTTTCGTTCATTAACTAAAGTCATGTTTTAATTTTTATTTATTATAATAATATTTTCAAATTAAAGTAAACCTATATTTATTTTATCTCTTTCAGATGCAACTTTACTAAAGTGATCTGCGCGTTCTTTCGACCGTATTTCCAGAAAAAAAGTAATCAACTATTCACTGTACACATCCGCTCACAAGATAGTGCTTGAATTTATCAATTTTTATAACTCGTTTCGTTTAATTTGAATCTATCCATCACACCTATAATTTGTATTGATGTTGAATTATATTTGATTATGTCATTAATGGTTAAACTGTGTTTTATGGCTACGTAAATGCGGTTGCTATGGACGCTCCATTATCACTAAGACAAAGCATTTATTGTTCAAATTCGATATCGCTCCGCAAATTCTCACGTTTCTCATTCTAACCTTGATATTTGCAGAGTGACTAGCAGTATGGTTAAACTTTGTAAATATTGCAGCAAACTGAGGCACTTAAAGCACCGTTGTCGGGTTATACCCAGGAACGAGACTGACACACTGGTTAAACATTTTGGAAAGCTGTTTACAGCAGCAACCAACAAGCAGACAACAACTCATCTAATGGAAAACAACAGCTCTACAGAGCAATACTGTATAGCTGCAGCCGGTACGCGCCCCATCTCATGCATCCAGGCTCATGGATCCAAACTCATGCACACTAACTGATCCCGCCCATAGGAAGTAGCGCTGGTTGTAATAATTAAAAGCTCAAGTTTCAACTTTAAAGTTTAATAACTATGGATGTACACACGATAAAAGCAAACTGTAAACGGCATATGAAAGCATAATTAATAAAGTTCAAACACAATACAATTCATAACATAAGCACCATCTTTTCGATAGAATGCTCGCTGAAATTAAAAGAATATTAGCACAACATTAACAAAACTTTGAATCATGCGTTCATACGCCGTTTAGTTTTCTTCCATCGTGTGTACATCTACGGAGGTAACAATTAAAAAAAAAAGATAGACCACTGATTGTTCGAAATCACGTACATGGCTAATACTTTTTTTGGTTCTTGTTATGCAAATTAATACAATTAATACAACAATACCAACTGATTCACACAACCTAGATCTGCCTAATCTTATCAAATAAAAGGAAGAATTACGAGTCCCACTTCTCATTTCATTTACATGCTGGGTTAGCATCTAGTTATACACAATAAAGATAGGAAGCTGAAGCTGACTTCTTATTCTAGTCTATTCTCTCAGTTTTCTTATTCGCATCCCAGCTTCTTGTTCAGTCTTTGAAGTTAATATGCAAATTAAATAATTAGCCTTGTGTTTAATCATGCTCTGCCACTTTTTTCTCTGTATCAGACGGGGCACCCCTCAACAAGTGTCATGTTTATTTAACTTTATGAAATAAATATTTACAATTATTATTTACATACTATAGATTGACAAGTACACTGTGAATACAGATCCAGGGTGGCAGTGCAGGTGTAATACCAGGGTCTGTTTTCACAGATTCACGTGCTGCATTCCACAGTCCTGTGAGCAGTATCTGGGAAAGGATCAATATCCGTGGGCCACTTATTTCTCAGTACAAATCCTAAATGAATGGAGGGGCACAGGATAAAACATGAGTATTGGTATGAGGGTTTCTGAATTATTTTAATGTGTATATATGTAATTCTAACAAAATGAGATGACACCGAGCTTCACTATACCTTCAAGAGACAACCTTTTCTAAGCAGAACAAGAAGGTTGTTGAAGGAGGAACTGACTAAGAATGCTTGACCACTCCAAACAATTAACCATTAACAGTTTCTGTCATGAGGTGATAGTCCTAGAAAGCTCTGGACACATCTGAAGTAGGGAAATAATTTCTTATCTGAGGATTGTCCTAATAATAATAATAATAATAGGCAGAATAGGGCAATAGGGCATTGCTGACCCAGCTCAGGAGAGCGGGCTGTGCTGCAACACTGGCATTCCGCTTTATATCTCCATTGTGTAGCATTGAGAAAGCTCAGTTCTATGTGGGTTGGGTCCTCTTCAATTCAACTGTAGCTGTAGGCAATAACTTCTAATGTAGTGCAGCCAGTACTTTTCATTTTGTTATAATACAAATTGTACGTATTTTGATCAAAACTGCTTTTTCAGTTTATTTTCCCTTCAGAATATATAAACTGAAAGTACAGCTGCAATGTAGTTGTGTTCTTACCTGCTAAGCCATTGCATATAGATAAGGCGTATTCCCCCTGCACATGTCCCCCCTCCATTTGCTTAATATGTATGTAAATAATGTTAATTATGAAGGAAAAAATGTTTTGAATATATTTGCTGTTAAAAATGTTCTATATCAATTAAAGTCCACATGTGAAAACACACAATAAAACAGTGTAAATTGTCTTTATTTATTTAAAATGTCTTTATTATATGTAGTTATAGGAGCAATTGGAAAGTTGAAGAATGTATTTGGTTTGTTTATTGAAAGGTCACCTAAGAAGAAAAGGGTCCCTACGAGTCATTCAAATCTTGTCTCCTGTTGTCCAATAGGAGACCGAAAGGTTTGGACAGGTTTTGGTTGGGTTAGGGGTAGTTGCACTACAGTGGAAGTTATTGCTTACAGCTACAGTTGAATTGAAGAGAACCCAACCCTAATCTGGAACATCTGCCTCCAGCACAGAATTCATCTAAAATAAAAAGAACAGAACAAGGTGGGGAGATGGTTTGGATTTAGAAGGAATAAGAAGTACCTAGCTGAACAGGATTTTTGTTGTTTTCTGATGCAAAAACTGTCATTTAACAACCGGCTGTAGGATATAAAGGACAGAGCTACAGTTTGTGACATACCTGAATCTAGTTATGGTTTACACTTATAATAAATTATGACATTTAAAGACTTCCTTATGTTTTCTGATTGATAAACTTCTGGATTGAACTTGTTCATAAGATATTAATCTTAATTGTATGTCTGAGGTATCCAGAGAAATCTAACAGTGGATAATCTACATAGACTAAATCCCACACTTTCCTGCTTTTCTGTCTCAGGAACTATAAAACAGGCGAAACTGTTTACATAGAACTTTATTAAATATTGTTACGCAGGCACTTTCAGGCTCAATAAGGATTGGAATGAGTGGAACTGACAGAAACCTTTACTTACTAATAATGAAATAAAGCACAAAATAAAAATACAAATTAAACTAGAATGGACATTTCTAAAAAATAAAAAACATTTGTCGAAGCTATAAACAGTCTGACCTTTCAGGAGAGGTCAAAGGCCAAAGCCAAGGCAGATTATATATGGTTTCCTATGTTTTCAATATTAACTAGAGTGGCAAGCAACTTTATGGCTTCCAAGTCTCTATCATGATGTTTAAGCATATCTATCAGTCACCATCCACGTGACCAATCAGCTTCAATTGTGAACATTACTTTCCATAAGGTAATACAACACTGCCATGAGTATGTATAGCAATTATCATGTTCTGCATGCCACAGTCCTGTGAGCAATATCCGGGAAAGGAGCCCTCGCTATAAAAGCCTCTGACGACTCCTCGTCTCCCATCTCCAACATACCCTGGAGGAAAGTCTTTAAATCTACTCCCACAACTCAGGCACTCGGAAACTGTGTACTCTTTGTAATATTTTTTTTGTTGAAATGCCTGTGAAAAAAAAATATATATATATATATATATATATATATATATATATATATATATATATATATATATATATATAAAGTAACGTTAAGGTTGTTCAAACAAGAACCTCAAAAGTGAGTAAATCACTAGTTAAGTCTGATGCAGCCAGACCCAGCCTTTGGGGGCCCAGCACCGAGCCAATTATTTATTTATTTTTCTGAGCCCACTTTAATGACTAGACGTAAAAAATATCGAGGTACCGTCTAATCTACTGTGATTAGAAAAAGAAGGTAGTATTGGTGGACTGTCAATCAAAACTCAGATTCGCAAATCACAGTTGACAGATTGTTTATTTGGAGGCAGGACGCAGCAAGCGCTCTGGCAATAGGCCAATGCTAAAATCATGTGATTGCTCTGTTGGGAGATGTGATCCTAAAGGTGTAATTTCGTGAGCAGAGTTGCCAAGTCTGCTTATAGTAAGTGAGATTGGGCTTGTTTTTGGAGAGTCGTGGTTGGAATTTGAGAATCGCGGGTTGGAATTTGCATAAACGGCCATACTCTAATGCACTTGTTTTGGTCTATTAGGGTTTGTTTTGAAGAATGAGGTCTCTATTTTTCTGTCAGAAATCTGGCAACCCTGTTCGTTCATTTGGTGTTAAGTTGAACGTATTTGAGTCCGCCTCACGAAAGTCTGCCTTAACTAACGGATGGTAAAAAAACACAACATGCTTTTGGGATATTCATTTGTTAAGTGTGTTCATAGAATGATGTTTTCGCTTATGAGTTGTAACAAATGCATTTTTAAATTGTACTGTGGACTAAGTTTTGAGATGCAGACGTGTTTTTTATAGAAACACTTTCATACTAACTTGTGTTTTGTACTTGATAACGTTAATTAAAAAATCCAATTGATGCCTATAATTAATGTGTTTTGTGACTAATTTGAAGCTATTCATATCTCTATTTCAATATTAACTAAATAGAGTAATTAATCAAATTGATTAAACTTGTTACATAATTGATTTATTAAAATGTTTGGAGTTACTTGATTTATTACTGTTCACACGAGTCATCTTAAAACAATGTTAGAATATGCTTTGTTGGAAAATAAAAAATAATAAGTTGTTGACCGAATAAGATTTTGCTGATGATGTATTTATTTTCAAAAGGTTGTCTGTCGTTGGTTGTCCTGCGTGTTTTTTTGTTGTTGTTTTTTTTTGGGAGGGGGATCCACTTCACAGTCTTGCACCAGGGCCCAGTAAATCCTAGAGGCGGCACTGGTTTCAGACCAAGCCAATTCAATTTCAAACGTTGCCAGTCAGTGACAGCACATAACACTTTCTTTAAGTAAAAGGAGTCCTGCACATTTTGCACAGAGGAGGCAATGTTCTCCAGTATGGGACTGTGACAGGCTGACCGAGGTAAGGAGACTCAAAGTCAGGATGTGCAGGGAAAATAAAAGACTTTTAATTAAACAAAATACACAAAACAAAAGGCACAATGGCCAACCAAAAAGACAAACACAAAAACAGGCTTTAAACAAACTATACCAAAACAAACCACTCACTCTCTCACACAGGTCTTCTCCCTCTCACAAACACTCACCAACTAACATACCCAACCACTCCCTTTTATACAGGTGCCTGGGCTAATTGGGCAATTAAGCACCTCATTAGCCCAGGCACATTCCACACATTCCTCACACAAACTCACTCGCTCACTGAACCACACCCCAAACTCACTCATATCAACTCTAAAACAATACAAAAACACAAAACCACCACAAAATAGGCTGCACCCCATCACACACCTCCCTCCTTGTGCGCAGCACAACATGGCCTAAATGGCCACCTCCCCTTAAAGTCCCAAAATAGTCTCTTCTGGTGCTGGGGAGAAGGCAGAGGCTTCCCCTGGCCCACAAGCAGTCCGGTGGTCCCAAGCAAAGATAGTCCGGCAGCCCCAGGCCATAACAGCGGACCCTCAGGAGGCGACGGCGGCAGCGAACCCTCGGGAGGCAACAGCGGACCCTCGGGAGGCGGCGGCAGCGGACCCTTGGGAGGGACACTCGGGAGGAGCCCCTGGCCATGAAGGCGGCAGCGGAGCTCCACTTCTCCCTCGTACTTTGTAACTGGTGACTCCCAGGCGATGCGGAGCACCAGGCAACCCCAGGCAAGCAGGACCCTTGGTGAACCCAGGCGAAGCAGGACCCTCGGCGACCCCAGGCGAAGCAGGACCCTCGACGACCCCAGGCGAAGCAGGACAGGCAGCAACCCTATAAGAAACAAATGCGGAACAGCAGGCAACCCCAGGTGATGCGGAGCAGCAGGCAACCCCAGGCGATGCAGAGCAGCAGGCAACCCCAGGCGATCCAGACGTGGTATCCCTGAGCGGAGTGGCTGTGGCATCCTTGGGCGGTGAGAGGCAGGCATCCTTGGGTGGTGCGAGGCAGGCATCCTTCGGCGGTGCGAGGCAGGCATCCTTGGGCGGTGCGAGGCAGGCATCCTTGGGCGTGGCCAACAGTGCAGGAACCTCCGGCCAGGGTGGCAGCGGCCAGAGTTCCTCTTCGCTGTTGGCAACAGGAGGTAGAGCCCGCTCCAGCTCCTCTAATGGTGGGAGCAGGAACAGCAGCTCGTCTCCCTCTGGTGGCGGAGGCGGGAACAGCAGTTCGTCTCCCTCTGGTGGCGGAGGCGGGAACAGCAGCACATCTCCCTCTGGTGGCTGCTGGCTCCTCCGACAGCGGGGTTAGAGCTGTTGGCACTGCCGGCTCCTCCTACAGCGGGGTTAGGGCTAGTGGCTGCCGGCTCCTCCGACAGCGGGGTAGGGCTGGTGGCTGCCGGCTCCTCCGACAGCGGGGTAGGGCTGGTTTGCGCCGTGCTCCCTTCAGCAGCATAAATAGAGGCTGCTGGGGACACCAGCATCCTGCCCTTCTCCCCAGAAAAATTCAGGGGTTGAGCCTGTAACTCCTCCCCTTCTGGCCCTGGAGATGGCAGTAATGGCTCCTCCCCTTCTGGCTCTTGGGACGGCAGCGATGGCTCCTCCCCTCTAGCTCTCGGGACGGCAGCAGCAGGTGAACCAGCAGGCATGCTCCCTCTGCTGGTGGCGGCAATGGAGGAAGAGACAGCAGGTAATCTTCCCCTGCTGGTGGAGGTGGCACCAGCAGGTATTCTCCCTCTGCTGGTGGCGGTGGGAGCGACGGGTAGTCCTCCCACAGCGGTGGAGGCGGGAGCCACAGGCAGTCCTCCCACTCCGGTGGAGGTGGGAACAGCAGGTAATCTTCCCCTGCTGGTGGAGGTAGCATCGACTCCTCCCTCTCGGGCCGTGGGCGCACCGACTCCTCCCTCTCGGGCCGTGGACGCACCGACTCCTCCCTCTCGGGCCGTGGATGCACCGACTCCTCCCTCTCGGGCCGTGGACGCACCGACTCCTCCCTCTCGGGCCGTGGACGCACCGACTCCTCCCACTTGGGCTGTGGACATTCGGGCTCCTCCCACTCGGGCTGTGGACGTTCGGGCTCCTCCCACTCGGGCTGTGGACGTTCGGGCTCCTCCCACTCGGGGTGTGGACGTTCGGGCTCCTCCCACTTGGGCTGTGGACGTTCGGGCTCCTCATAGTACCGGAAGGGACAGGCGGCAAACTGATGTTGCTGGTTACAGAGGGGGCACAACAGTGGTGACCTACAGCTCCTCAGGTGCCTGGCCCTGATGTACTCCTCCTCCTCCCTGTCCCTCGCTTCCCGGTCCTTCTTCCACCTCATCCTCTCTTCCTTTTTCCCTTTTTTTTTTTTTTTAAACAAAACAAACAAAAAAAATCTTGCACTCCTGCTCCAAGTCTCCAGAGGCACTCTCCCTCTTCTGACACCACCTGTGACAGGCTGACCGAGGTAAGGAGACTCAAAGTCAGGATGTGCAGGGAAAATAAAAGACTTTTAATTAAACAAAATACACAAAACAAAAGGCACAATGGCCAACCAAAAAGACAAACACAAAAACAGGCTTTAAACAAACTATACCAAAACAAACCTCTCTCTCTCTCACACACTCACACACTCACTCACTCACTCACTCACTCACTCTCTCTCACTCTCACACACACACACACACACACACACACACACACACACACACACACACACACACACACACACACACACACACACACACACACACACACACACACACACACACACACACACACACACACACACACACACACACGTCTTCTCCCTCTCACAAACACTCACCAACTATCATACCCAACCACTCCCTTTTATACAGGTGCCTGGGCTAATTGGGCAATTCGCACCTCATTAGCCCAGGCACATTCCACACATTCCTCACACAAACTCACTCGCTCACTGAACCACACCCCAAACTCACTCATATCAACTCTAAAACAATACAAAAAACACAAAACCACCACAAAATAGGCTGCACCCCATCACAGGGACTCATCAGCAGGAATACAGCCAATGCATTTTACAGTTAAATTCCACTCCTGGTCAACAAAGTGGCATGTCATTGCAAGAAACTGCTTCTGATTTTTGGTACAGGTCCACAGATCAAAAGTAATGGCAGCATGTGATGTAGACATTTTATTAAAAAAAATATTTATGGATCATTTTCTGTCAACAACTTGTTAAAAATAGCGCTGATTACTTTTTTTCAGTAATCCTTTAAAAATACTTATATTCCAAAAGTACTGATTAGTTACAGAAATAACTTGTAAAGTATTGGTAAATATATTGTTTTGCAGAGCATTAAGCCAGTATCCACACTGGTGTGTTTTACATCTTCAATAAAGTACTTATGTTCTAAGTTCTAATGTAAAATTAAACTACTTACACAATACAGTAAATTGTGAGCATATTAGTTTTAAACTAAGTAATACGGTATGTAGCTTGTTTCCTCTCTGTATTGACAAACACAATGTTGTGTTGTATTTTTCAGCTGGTTTAGTTTTAGTAATGTACAATGTTTAGAATCAGATTTCATACCTTTAAAAACTTTTAAAATGTAATAAAAATGCAACTTTTTTCATCTCAATTTAGTTATTAAACAAATAGGCTTTGGAGACTTGTTCACAATTAATACACTAATGTAACAATACTGTGGGCAGTAATAATAATGTAACAATACTGTAGATTGAGTATTTCAATATTAATTAATATTATAATAAAATAATTAATATTTATTTTCTATGTAACATTATGTATTTCTCCAAACTAGGCATATTTACTACAATAGAAAGATCTTTAACACAATAAAGTGAGATGATTTACAATTTCTTACCTAAATGAAGGTGTTTCTACAGGACAAAATGGTTGCAGGTCAAGAGCAACCCACTCCAGTATAGCTGTGTCAACATCTTGTTGTTTTTCTGATGACATTTTTAAACTCCCAGATGACATTCCAAAAAAATCTTTTAGCTGAAGTTGCTTTTTTTTTTTCTTGCCCCTGAAGTATTTTTTTTGTAAACATTTGAGTGATGTCGTTCCAGGTGCCTTTTCTGATTGAAAGACTTCTCACTCAGATTCTCATGGCACAGCGTGCATTGTGTTTTGCCCTGCTGTAAATGTTGAAAACAACTGGCATCATCTTTATAACACTCCTCAGTTTGCTCTCCCTGTGCCTCAGCCATGTTGATATGGAGAATACTGAAGTGGTACTGATGCAAAATGTTAAACTGGAGCCACTGGAAGTGGGGCTAATGGGATTGTCACTCAAAAGCTGAAAGACAGGTTTCTCATCTTAAGTAAACAATTAGTTGTGTTGGAGTCGGGGTTGTGGAGTCAGGGTCGGGGTTGTGGATCTGGGTTGTGGAGTCGGGGTTGTGGAGTCGAGGTTGTGGAGTCTGGGTTGTGGAGTCAGGGTCGGGGTTGTGGAGTCAGGGTTGTGGAGTCAGGGTCGGGGTTGTGGAATCTGGGTTGTGGAGTCAGGGTCGGGGTTGTGGATCTGGGTTGTGGAGTCGGGGTTGTGGAGTCGAGGTTGTGGAGTCTGGGTTGTGGAGTCAGGGTCGGGGTTGTGGAGTCAGGGTTGTGGAGTCAGGGTCGGGGTTGTGGAGTCTGGGTTGTGGATCTGGGTTGTGGAGTCAGAGTCGGGGTTGTGGAGTTAGGGTCGGGGTTGTGGAGTCGGGGTTGTGGAGTCGGGGTTGTGGAGTCAGGGTTGTGGAGTCAGGGTTGTGGAGTCAGGGTTGTGGAGTCAGGTTCGGGGTTGTGGATCTGGGTTGTGGAGTCAGGTTTGTGGAGTCAGGGTTGTGGAGTCTGGGTTGTGGAGTCAGGGTCGGGGTTGTGGAGTCGGGGTTGTGGAGTCAGGGTTGTGGAGTCAGGGTTGTGGAGTCTGGGTTGTGGAGTCGGGGTTGTGGATCTGGGTTGTGGAGTCGGGGTTGTGGAGTCGGGGTTGTGGAGTCAAGGTTGTGGAGTCTGGGTTGTGGAGTCGGGGTTGTGGAGTCAGGGTTGTGGAGTCAGGGTCGAGGTTGTGGATCTGGGTTGTGGAGTCTGGGTTGTGAAGTCTGGGTTGTGGAGTCGGGGTTGTGGAGTCTGGGTTGTGGAGTCTGGGTTGTGGAGTCAGGGTCGGGGATGTGGAGTCAGGGTTGTGGAGTCAGGGTCGGGGTTGTGGAGTCTGGGTTGTGGAGTCAGGGTCGGGGTTGTGGAGTCAGGGTTGTGGAGTCTGGGTTGTGGAGTCTGGGTTGTGGAGTCATGGTCGGGGTTGTGGATCTGGGTTGTGGAGTCAGGGTTGTGGAGTCTGGGTTGTGGAGTCAGGGTTGTGGAGCCTGGGTTGTGGAGTTGGGGTTGTGGAGTCAGGGTTGTGGAGTCAGGGTTGTGGAGTCAGGGTCGGAGTTGTGGATCTGGGTTGTGGAGTCTGGGTTGTGGAGTCGGGGTTGTGGAGTCTGGGTTGTGGAGTCAGGGTCGGGGTTGTGGAGTCAGGGTTGTGGAGTCAGGGTTGTGGAGTCTGGGTTGTGGAGTCAGGGCCGGGGTTGTGGAGTCTGGGTTGTGGAGTGTGGGTTGTGGATCTGGGTTATGGAGTCGGGGTTGTGGAGTCAGGGTTGTGGAGTCAGGGTTGTGGAGTCGGGGTTGCGGAGTTGGGGTTGTGGAGTCGGGGTTGTGGAGTCTGGGTTGTGGAGTCAGGGTTGTGGAGTCAGGGTTGTGGAGTCTGGGTTGTGGAGTCAGGGTCGGGGTTGTGGAGTCTGGGTTGTGGAGTCTGGGTTGTGAAGTCTGGGTTGTGGAGTCAAGGTTGTGGAGTCTGGGTTGTGGAGTCGAGGTTGTGGAGTCTGGGTTGTGGAGTCAGGGTCGGGGTTGTGGAGTCAGGGTTGTGGAGTCAGGGTCGGGGTTGTGGAGTCTGGGTTGTGGAGTCAGGGTCGGGGTTGTGGATTCGGGGTTGTGGAGTCAGGGTCGGGGTTGTGGAGTCAGGGTTGTGGAGTCAGGGCTGTGGAGTCAGGGTCGTGGATTCTGGGTTGTGGATTCAGGTGATTTATGGGTTGGTCAGAAAGAGGCTGTATCTTTTTTTCTGTGGCAATTCAGGTGCAGGGGGCCCCATGACTCCAGCATGTGACCTTAACTCCCTGGCAACCAATTTTTGGCCAATCAAAAGTCAGGACATAATTTCTAAAAACATATTGCTGTAAAATGAGGTGAATTTAGGCAGAGCAAGGGTTTGGTTAAAATGACATCATTTGAAAATACTTAGAAGAGTGTATAGTGAAAATAGGCTTGCAAGTGTTTTACAAGTGATGTGCACTGAGATGATAGAATCAGTTCTGGAACTAAGAAAAGGAAGGTGTCATAGGATTAAAATAAAATAAAAAGAATGTTATTTACTAATAGCTTGTGTGAGAACTGCTTTTATTTCATCACCCCCATAACAACACCTATGAAGTTGCATTAATTCAAGTAAACTGGACTAAATATATGTGACAGAGAAAGAATGAATCTTGGTTATAAATCTCCCTCCCGACCTGTGAGGGTGCTGTGTAAAGGGAACAGTGTGTCCGGACTGGATGGTCTGACAATTCATTCCAAGGGAAAGGTGGAAGTCGGTCATCTAAAAAGGGGGCAGAGCTATGGTACACCAAGTCATCAGCCCAGAAGAGAAGCAATGTGGCAACCACTTCACTTCAACTCTATGGAGCATATGGGCTCAAACGGGGCCTTCATGAGAGCTTCCAATACAATATCAAGGCTCCATTCGGGGAGAACGGTCCTCCTGGTAGAGCATAATCGCTGAGTGCCTTTAAGAAATCGGGTAGCCAAAAAATGCACACCCAGAGATATCGAATCTACGGGGGCATGGCATGCAGAAATACCCGCTAAATACACCTTCAAAGTGGAAGGTGACCAAGTGTTCAAGTTCGCCCCGCCCCTTTAGTCCCACTGCCAATTATTTCCACCCTCTTTGAACGCATTATGATGGATATTGTAGGCCCTTTGCTACCTTCTGATTCCGGGTATATGCATCTATTAGTGGTGGTGGATTATGCAACGCAATACCCGGAAGCAGTTCCATTGAGTTCTACTAGTACATCTGCGATAGCTAGTGCAGATTAAGAACTAGTGCAGATTATAGCCAGAGGAGGGATCCCCAAAGAGATATTGACTCTATATATCATGGAACAAACATCTTGTCTCAAAGATTACAGCAAGTATACAAAATACTCAAAATACGTCCCATCTACAGACAGACAGTTTGGTGGAACATTTCAATCAGAATTTAAAGCAGATGCTGAGACATTTTGTGATTCAAGAGCAAAAACATTGCGCAACGCTTCTTCCCTATCTCTTCTTTGCTGTGAGAGAGGGGCCGCAGAGTTCAACAGGGCTCCCCCCCTTCGAGGTTCACGTCATTCTCGATCTGGTGTGAGAGGGGTGGGAGGAGCACAAAGGCTCGTCCAAAAACATACTGAAGCATGTGCTCCTACTCGGAGATTGCCTAGATTTGGTTGGTCAATTGGCACAGGACAATCTAAAATCGGCTCAGCACTGGCAAGAGTAGCAGTACAATAAAAATGAACGTATTCAAACCTTTCGGCCAGGAGACAAAGTACTGTTGCTCCTTCCCACGTCGGAGTCAAAACTGTTTGCTAAATATCAGGGGCCATCTGAGGTGATTCGGGCTATAGGAAAGATAAATTATGAAATTAGGCAGCCCTATTGTATTTGGAAGGCTAAAACAAAAAAAAAAAGGACCGGCCAAAATGATCTCGTACAGGTCGTTTCGTAAGTTTGAACTCAATGCCTTTGTTAATGATGTAGCAAACATAAATTGGGATAGGCTTAATATAATTCTGTATTTAAAATCTGCCTGGTATTTTTTTACTCAAAATTCATAATGGTATGCGATAAACATGCAGTGTTTAAGAAAATGTGAGTTAAATCACATCACTTACCTTGGGTAACCCCAGACCTAATTGAGCTGTTTTGTACGAGAGATCAGGCATGGCAGAGATCTAGGTTAACTGGAGTCCATTCTGATGAAATATGATGTAATAAAAGTACAGCCTTAACACGAAAAGCAAAAGCTGAATATTTCTTAAATTACATAGATACAAATTTTAAAAAATCCACATACCTTCTGGCATAGTATTAATAAATTATTTAACAGAGGGAAAAGGGTTTTTACCTCGCACTTAAACCTACAAGAAAAAATGGTTAGTGACCCAGTGCAAATCTCTAATGCTTTTAACCACTATTTTATAAATCTAAGTGAATACACAAGTAAATTAAAAACTCTTGATTATGAAACCCTGTGGCAAAGTGGCTGAGTAGAAACAGGTGCAGAAGTGATGCAGTGTGGTAATGAAACAGACAGAGCCTTGTAATCCGTTTTGGAAAGTGTTTTTTATTTATATTCCAGGTCTGGCAACCAAACAATAATCCCCCGGCAATACACACCAATGGGTACTGCACGGGGTAAATAACAGGGGAAATGCAGTCCCAAATAATAAACAATATCCGCCCCACAATAATACAGACGCGGTCACCAGTCCTGGGTGCTCGCAGTAGTGCTTGTGGTGGGTGATACAAGTTTATATTTGTGACAATGGTGAACTGCTGTTCCGGTTTAGTGCTGGCCCTTGGTGACAGCTCCAGAACTGTGTTAGCTGTCTAGTAACGTACAAGACGAGACAATTACAAACAGACACTCACAATACACTATTTAGTTCATGGGTCTCTCACAGTCCTTCTCGGTTCTTAGTATTTCAAACCAATGCAAAGGAACAGATTACGATTCTCCGTCCCCTTTTATGCTGTCAAACATGACCCCTAGGTAAACGAGTGCAACCGCCTCTCCAGTCTGCGGCTGCCATGTCGTTTCCCTTCCGGGTCAATGTGTTATTGCAACGGAGTCTCCCCCTTCCTAGGTGGCCGACTTCCCTTGAACCCTGGGAAAGAACTGTCAGGCCAGCCCAATCATTGTATTTCTGTCACAAACCCTTACTGGCCACAATTCTGAATCTTGCTTTAAATTTAAACTGGTAAATGAGGGTGAAGTATATCAACTCTTAATGCAAGCTGATGTTTCCAAAAAGGCAGGTGTGGATGGGATAGAACCTAGACTCCTTAAAGCTGCTGTATACCCCTTGAAAAGTCCACTCACTATATTAATTAATATGTCTCTGTGGCAAAGTGGTTAATAGCGTGCAGGTGCAGGTGATTAAAGAACAGACAGACAATTGTAATCCAGGTGAAAAGGTTTGTTTTATTTGTTTTTGTCCAGTGCCTGACGGTGAAACAAACAGTAAACAATAATGAAGGTAAGTAATACAGCAGCGTGTATTACTATTATAATCCCCGGGTTTGCCCCGCAAATAATAGTCCTGTTTTTATTATACACCCTGTAACAGGGCGAGGTGCCCTGTACATTTGATTTGTTTATTTTATTTTAGAACGGGGTCCCCCTCCGCCCCTGTATTTGTTTTGTATTATTATTATTTATTATTATTATGATTTATTTATTATGTATAGAAGACGGTGAAGCACAGCAGGTTTTGTTATTGTTTATTGTATTTATAGATGACGGCGTAGCCGTGCGGTTTTGTTTATTTTAAAACGTGTTCTGGCGCTCGTTCTCTGCCAGGAATAATTAACAAACTCGTGCTGAAGGTGGCCATCTCCCGAATTAATTAAGTGATTAATTTTGTTGCTAATCGGGAGATGGTCACCTGAATATAAAAGCCTGCAGCTCTCGGCACTCGAGGTGGGTGTTTTAGGAGTGGTGAGAGTGAGGAGAGAAAAACTAAGCTAAAAAAAGAGAGATACAGGAACAGTGAAGGCTACAGCCCAGCTGGACCTGTATTATTATTTATTTGGTGTTTGAGATTTGTTTCTGTTTGAACCTTTTATTTTGCTCTGCGAACACAGTGTTTTTGTTTAAATATTTTATTTATTTTTGTATTTAAATAAAACGGCGGCCAACCGCGTCTTTATTATTTGAAAACTGCAGTACCTGGTGTCAGTCTTTTCCTTCCTGCTTCTGCCGTGACGTCACCACCCAGTCACCCTGTCACACAGCCACACAAAACACATACACAAGTCTGGTCTCTTTCCCTCTGCCTTCAAAAAAGCCTCTATCACTCCCCTCAAAAAACCTACCCTTGACCCCACCTCCCTCCAGAGCTACCGTCCTGTCTCCCTCCTACCCTTCCTCTCCAAAACCCTCGAGCGGACTGTACACCGCCAGCTCTCTGCTTTCCTGTCCAACCACTCTCTGCTCGACCCTCTCCAATCTGGCTTTCGCTCTGCTCACTCCACTGAAACCGCCCTCCTGTCTGTCACCAACTCACTAAACGCTGCCCGAGCTGCCTCTCTCTCCTCTGTCCTAATTCTCCTCGACCTCTCTGCTGCCTTTGACACTGTCGATCACTCTATTCTACTATCCTCTCTCGCTGACCTGGGAATCTCTGGCACTGCTCTGGCCTGGTTCTCCTCCTACCTATCCAACCACACTTACCAGGTAACCTGGCGTGGAGCAACCTCCACACCTCGCCTTCTCTCAACAGGAGTCCCCCAAGGGTCAGTCTTGGGTCCTCTCCTGTTCTCTCTCTACACCCGCTCCCTGGGCCCCCTCATCGCATCCTATGGTTTCTCATACCATTTCTATGCTGATGATGCTCAGATTTTCCTCTCCTTCCCCACCTCTGACTCCACCATCCCCTCCCATATCTCTACCTGTCTGTCTGCTATTTCCTCCTGGATGCACTCGCATCAGCTCAAACTCAACCTCCCTAAATCTGACCTCCTTTTCCTTCCCTCCTCCTCCTCCCCCTCCTCTGATCTCTCTATCTCTGTTCCTCTGGAATCTACCACACTCTCTCCCTCTTCCTCCGCTAAGAACCTCGGAGTCACTCTGGACCCCTGCCTCTCTTATTCCCAGCACATCTCCACTCTGGCACACACTTGCCGATTCTTCCTGAGCAACATCCGAAGAATCCGACCCTTCCTCACCAACTACGCCACCCAGCTCCTGGTCCAGGCTTTGGTACTCTCCCGCCTAGACTACTGCAACTCCCTCCTGGCTGGCCTCCCTCGTCGCCACCCGTCCGCTCCAGCTCATCCAGAACTCCGCCGCCTGGTGTTCTCTCTGCCTCGCTTCTCCCACGCAACTCCACTACTCCGCTCACTCTACTGGCTCCGGATCACCGCTTCGCATCCAGTTCAAGACTCTTGTACTAGCCTACAGATGCCTTGACCAGACTGCGCCCAGCTACCTCCAGACCCTCATCTCTCCTACACCCCCACTCGACCTCTCTGCTCCGCCTGCACTAGAAGACTGGCTCTACCTCCTCTACGCTCCCCTGCCTCCAGAGCCCGCTCCTTCTCCACCCTCACCCCGCAGTGGTGGAATGACCTTCCTACAGATGTCAGGACTGCCCAGTCCCTGACCACATTCCGGTGCCTCCTCAAGACTCACCTCTTCAGAAAGCACCTGTAGAACTCTGTTTTTCCCCTGGGACACATATCACCCTTCCTTAAATGCGCTTTACTTGCTCTTATCTGCCCCCTATTTTACTGCATTTAATCCTGTACTTCAGAATACTGTAATCTGCCAAGTATTTAATCTGTAGTATTTTGTATTTAATTATATACTGATGTAACTATCACTGACACTGTTATCTGCTGTATTATTGAATTGTATTTTGTCACTTGTACTTGCTTGAACTGAAGTCATTGTATTCATCATTGTATTTCTCTTGCTCTTAATTGTATTATTACTTGCACTGTGATTCTTGAAATGTATTTGTTTACGACTGTAAGTCACCCTGGATAAGGGCGTCTGCTAAGAAATAAATAATAATAATAATAACAAGTCTGTTAGTGCATGAATTAGTGCTAGTGGTGTAAACTACAGTTTGTAGTGATACGAGTGCAGTGCTGTTCCGGGTTTATGCTGGCCTCTGGCGACAGCTCCGGAACGTGTTAGCTGTCTAGTGCTATATAACAAAAACACAGACAGTTACTAAACAGACACGAACAAACAAACAAAACACTCACAAATATTTCCCCGTACGCTTTCTCTGCGTCTCACACGGTCCTTCCAGTCTCTCAATAAAAACCAAGCGAAGGAACTGATTACGAGTCTCCGTCCCCTTTTTATGCTGTCACGCATGACCCCTTGGTAAACGAATGCAGCTGCCTTTACAATCAGCGGCTGCTACACTGTTTACTTTCCGTGTCAATACGCTCTTGAGTCTCGTCTTCTTCTTCAGTCCAGCCAGTCAAAAGAACTCTGTCCTCGCTGCTTAGTGCCCTCACAGGTCGGGAGGGAGATTTACCACCAAGATTCATTATATTTCTGTCACAGTCTCTTATGTCTATTGAAATGCCTCACCAGTTAAAACAAGCTGTAGTATCTCCCATCTTTAAAAGTGGGGATGTTATGGCCCCTGGTAATTATAGGCCTATATCTGTCTTACCAGTATTGTCAAAGACTATTGAAAAAATTGTGCAAACCCAATTGACTAATTATCTAACAACAAATAATTTATTTACGTATTATCAATCTGGTTTTCAAAAGCTCACTCGACCACAACTGCATTACTAAAACTAACAAATTATATATATCAGGCTACAGGGGAAAAGAAACTCACTGGTGCCATTTTTATTGACTTCTCTAAAGCTTTTGACCTAGTTGACCATACAATACTTCACAACAAGTTACATAATCTTGGAGTTATGGGTACTACATTGTCGTGGTTTAAATCATATTTATTGGAATGTTCTCAAGCTGTTTGAAAAAAATAAATCTGCCTTCATGCCTATATGCTTAGGTGTCCCGCAAGGGTCAATTCTTGGTCCTCTTTTATTTTCTATTTTTATTAATGAAATACCTAATATCTGCAAGAAAAGTTTGATACATATGTATATGGATGATACTGTGGTTTAGATAATATCCATGACTTAACTAAGATACTGTGTGGCTGTGTGGTCCAGTTGTTAAAGAAACAGGCTTGTAACCAGGAGGTCCCCACTTCAAATCCCAGCTCAGCCACTGACTCATTGTGTGACCCTGAGCAAGTCACTTAACCTCCTTGTGCTCTGTCTTTCGGGTGAGACGTTGCTGTAAGTGACTCTGCAGCTGATGCGTAGTTCACACTCCCTAGTCTCGTATTTTGTAAAGCGCTTTGTGATTCGCCCTGGGTAAGGGTGTCTGCTAAGAAATAAATAATAATACTACAGAGCAATTTTCTTGAACTTTCTTGAAAATGGTCTGATGTTTTATGAAAATGATTCAAAATACTAGTTCAAATTTTTCTGTTGTTACTTGTAATATTACACCATTGGAGAGAGTTGACACTTAAATATTTAGGGGTTTATAGTGTGATGAACACAACAACACACCTCTCTCTCTGATTGCCTGCAAATTGTGAACACCTGTGCTTGATACGCGCAGGACAGCATTTAAGGCAGTACGACTCTTCTGTGAGAGAGAGACCGGGACTGAATACTGATGCACTGTGAGCGAGATGCTCAGTACGGTAATAAGCTGAACCTGAGCGAGAAGCTCATGACTTGAAACTGGAGCGAGAGGCTCAACTGGAACTAAATTGCATGCAATTAGAGCGAGAGGCTCACTTTTCATGAACTGTATAAAACCAAGGATAGAGATCGCTGTATCACCGCTGATGGATTTGACTTTTATTTGTGGACTGATTGCTGTGCCGGCGACTGAATACCTGGAGCTGAGGAATACCGGAGTGCGAGAGGCAGAGTGTGGCAGGATGGCTTGCAGTGGTGAGGTGTGGTGAGGTCACAGACCAGGAAGTAACTGAACCAAAACAATGGATGGGCGGGTGAAGCTGAACGCTACTGCGGTCAGCGTATTTATTAAATAAATAAACAAAAAGATTTAAACAATCAACAAACAAAACAAAAAGGCGCGTTGGCCAAACAAATAATCAAACAAATAAGCGGGCTGGTTTTTAATCTATCTCTCTCCTCGCTCTCTCCGCTTCCCGTACTCTCCTCTCTACACTCAACCCCGCAGTACGGACAGCTGCAGGTTCTTATACTCTGGCCGATGGGTGTGGAGGACTCTGTGTAATTAAGACTGTGGAGGGGGGCTCCTGACTATCGACCCAAGGGAAGTTTGTATATTTTAACTTGTATTCGACTTGTTTGTATTGTAGGAGAATCTTTTTAGTTGCTTAGTGGTTGCTGTAACTACCAAACTAATAATTAGATAATTATTGCTATTTGCATTACTTAAAACTTACTGCTATATTGCAGTGTCCTATGCTAGTTCAATAGGCTTCACATATCCACTGTTTATTCACTTATGGTTTTATATTTAGTATTTGATTTAGTATTGTGTTGAAGTTGAAGAATTCACTTAATTGTTTGCTGTGTGTGTTTGTCTTGGTTGTTTGGAAGATTTTATTTTATAGTTTGCTGTGTGTATTTATAGATTGTTTTATATATTGTAGTTAATTGAATGTGTATAGCCTATCGGACTTGCTTAGTTAATGTACTCTGATAACTAAAGTGAATATTGTTGATTTGGATCTTGAACATATAGCAATTTGTGAATGTGTTTTTAAATGTCTCCCTGCTCCTGTGAATAAATATTTTTTATATATGTCCTATTTTCTGGTGCTTCTTTAGGATATAGAACTTCCAGCAGTCCATAATTTCCGGACCTTACCGGGTAATCAAAGGTGGTGGCAGCTACACACTACTTTTAGTAAATCCAGTTAGTACATTACCTTACCTAGGAAAAGGTTTTATTACAATATTGACACAACTCTTACATTTGTAAAACACATTAAAGATGTATGTTGTAAAATTGGTAGGAAGCTTGGTTTATGGTCAGCACCACTGTTTAAGCTTTACAGCAAGGTTTAAATTAGCCCAACAACTTTTGTTCCCTGCTCTATACTATAATGACGTGATCTACAGGACTGCTAGTAAGGAATCACTGAAGAAGATTGATACAATGTATAATAGGATTTTGTAGGTTTGTACTTCAGTGTACTCCACTATCGCCTGCTAACAGAAGGAATTATCACTGGAATCTGATTCTTTTTAAAGGGGCACATAACACATTACCAGCTTATTTAAGCAGTTTGTTTCATGAGTCTACCTGTAATTACAGACTATGTAATGTCTGTGGCACAAAATACTTCAATTACCATCTGTAAAAAGTGCTGTGGGAAGAAAATCTTTTGTTTTTTCTGCTGCTACAGACTGGAACCTGTTACCCGCAGGACTTAGATCTGACATCTACTGTTGTAATTTTAAAAAACTGTTGTTCCAGTACATAAACAGGCCTTGTGTACAGTGGTTTGCAGAAGTATTCACCCCCCTGCAAAGTTTTCAGATTTTGTTGAATTACAAATTATGTATGCAAGTTTTTCAAACAAACTTTTTTTTTTTATTCAAAGCTGTAGTGGTCAAACTGAACACTGTTATATGAGGAGGAGGTTAAATGTCAGCAAAACTTGCAAAGAAAATGTACAAAATGAAATTACTGGTTGCATAAGTATTCAGCCCCTTAAGCCAGTCCTTGGTAGAACACCTTTTGCAGCAATTACTGCTTTGAGTCTTTTTGGATAGGTCTCTACTAACTTTGCACAGTAGGATGGTGAAATTTTTGCCCATTCTTACGGGAAAATTGCTCCAGTTCTGATAAGTTTGTTGGGGATCATAGATGGACTGCAATCTTCAAGTCTCACCATAAATTCTCAAAGAACATTAATTCTCCTCTTGTTCTACCACTCCAGTGTGGCTTTGGCTTTGTGCTTCGGGTCATTGTCCTGCTGAAATGTGAATTTCTTCGCAGTTTCAATCTTGGCTGACTCAAACAGGTTTTCCTCAAGGACTCACCTGTACTTGGCATCATCCATTCTCCCCTCTATCCTGACAAACTTCCCAGTCCCTGCTGAAGAGAAGCATCCCCATAACATGATGCTGCCACCACCATGCTTGACAGTTGGGATGGTGTTGACTGGGTGATGTGCAGTGTTGGGCTTGCGCTAGATAGAACGCTTGGAATTTAGACCAAAAAGTTCTATTTATCTTGTCTGACCACAAAACCTTTTTCCACATGTCTGCAGTATCATCTACATGCTTTTTCGCAAACTCCATACGTGCTTTAAGATGAGGCTTTTTGAGTAATGGCTTCTTTCTTGCCACCCGTCCATACAGGCCAACTTTGTGTAGGGACTGGCTTATTGTTGTGTGTGGGAGTCAGTGTGTGAACACTGACTCCCATCTCAGACACAGAACTGTGCAGATCTTTCAAGGTCATTTGTTGGCTTCAGAGTGAGATTCTGAACCAGTTTCTTGCGGCTGCTCAGTTTGGGAGGGTGACCTGATCTGGGTAGTGTCGGGTGGTATGATGCATCTTCCACTTCTTAATGATGGACTTCACTGTGCTGAGAGGGATAATCAGTGCCTTTGAAATGTTCTTGTACCTTTCTCCTGCTCTGTGCCTCTCTACCACTTTATCCCTGACTTGTTTCGAAAGCTCCTTGGTCTTCATGGTTGGTTTGTTGGATCACTATGTGAGCTGCAGCTTGAAAGCATATGCACCTGAGCTGATTTAGGGCTGCAGTAGCAAAGGGGTTGAATACTTATGCAACTCAGATTAATCAGATTTTCTTTGTAAATCTTACTTATTTATATTCACTATGCATTCAACTATCAATGTGGAGTAGTTTGTGTAGATTCTACATGTAAAGTCTAATTTGAAAGCGTTGTGGAGTACGCTCAGGTGCAAACAAAATGTGAAAACTTTGCAGGGGGATGAATAATTCTGCAAACCATCGTATGTGCTGTGTAAATTTAATGTGTACTTTGTGTATTGTCTTGTCAATATGTGTTTTTATTATTTTTATTTTGAAACCTGTAACCTTCTAGGACAATCTACCTGAAGCTTATATGGCCTTCTGTGACAGGATGACGTTGTGGTGACGTCAGCCCAGGAACAGAAAAAACAAAGACAGTACTGCAGGGCAAAAAGACGCTGCGGCGCCGTTTTATTTTTAACACAAAAATAAATTAAATAATTGAACAAAAACACTTGCTCACAGAGCAAAAACAAAAGGTTAAACAAAAACAAATCACGACCACAAAAAACAGCCAATACAGATCAGGCTGGGCAAATGCCTTCACTGATCCTGTATATTTTTAATTTCACTTGTACACTCCTCTCTCGCTCCCGTTCCTCCTCTCAAACACCCACCCGGAATGCAGAGAGCTGCAGGCTTTTATACAGGTGACCATCTCCCGATTTAGCAACAATTACACAACTAATTAAACTTGGGAGATGGTCACCTTCTGCACAAGGTTTTTAATTACTGTGGATGGGGCTTCCCATCCATGCTACTAAACAATACGAAACATTTGGCAATAACAAAACACGGCTCTGCCACTATATTTATAAACCATAAATACACAAAATAAATCATAATACACAAATAAACAATACATTGCACAGGGTCAGAGGGGAAGACCCTGTTCTAAAAATAAATAAACAAAATAAATGTACAGGGCTCCTCGCCCTGTTACATATCCCCCTCCTTGGGCGAAGCACACCTGGCCCAACGGCCACCTCCCCCCTTAGTTCCAAAGTCCCGACTGACAGTCGCGGTCCAGGAACAGGGGCAGCAATGGGTCAAGGGTGGCGGCCACCGTTTCTCCTGCCACGAAAGTGTGGCTGGGGGAGCTGGTCTCCTGACCTCCCCCTTCTTCGTGGCTGGCAGCTCCCCTTCCTCAGGCTCCGGCCACAATGTTTCCTGCTGCCACTTCCGCAATGGCTGTCCCACTCACGCTCTGACTTCCGGTCTCCACCCCATCCTCCTCGTTGCAGCCGATATGGATGATGCACTGCCCCTCTGTATGCCTGGCAGTGCCAGCCCCTGCTCGCTGACGTAACCACCACTTGCCTGCTTTCTCCCTCATGGTGCTGCTGCCTCCTGGTCTCTGCTGCTGCAAGCTGGCCCTTGCTCCCAGTTGCCATCACCGCCCCCCGTCCCCACTGCCATCAAGCTGCCATGTCTCAGCCACCCCTTGCTCTTACCGGTCTCTGCGAAGTCCCTCTCTGACTCCCTCCTGATTCTCAGCTCGGCAGCTACCTTCTCCAGCTTCCCCTTCAGGCTGTGTCTCTGCAGCGGTGATGCAGCCAACTTTTCTGCCTACTCCTGCTTTATTCCATGCTGAGTGTGCTCCATATCAGCACTTTTAAACACAACGTGCTATCCTTCATCGTGCTTAAACACTTGAGTGGGGCGTGGTTGTGACAAGATTGAATGAATGCCCGAGTAGGTAGTATTGTAAGGTCTAAGTAGCCCATTAAATGGCCAAACATTCCTTTCAATGACGGAGTAGTTACACTCCTGGGGGACTACTTTTAAACTTATGTACAGGATGGGGTGTTCTACTCCATCAACCTGCTGGGTCAAGACTGCCCCCAGACCAACATCCGAAGCGTTGGTGTGGAGGATCTATTCCTTATCAAAATCTGGTGTGATAAGGGTAGGGGCTTGGCAGAGTCTCTGCTTAATGGTATCAAACTCCCCCCGACATTCTCCTGGGGCCATTGTAGGTGCGACGTGGAAACCCATTACCGGCGGTGTGACCACTGGGGCAGTCATGAGCGGCCCTACAGAGCTACCAGGTGGGGGCCCCATGGAGCGCCTGGCCGCGGATGTTCTTGGGCCCTTCCCGAGGTCTGAACAGGGGAACGGTTCGTATTAGTAGCAATGGACTACTTTACGAAGTGGCCCGAGGCATACGCTATACTGGACCAGCCACCCGCCGTTGCAAAGGCCCTCTTGGTGGGCATGCTCAGCCGGAATTGAGACGGGTCTTCGCAGAGGTGTGCAAAAGGATGGGGATCCGGGAGACGCGCACCTCCCCCCTCTACCCACACGGCGATGGGCTTGTTGAACAGTTTAACAGCACCCTGGCCGTGTAACTGGCCATCTGGACCAACCAGACTAATGAGACTGGGACTACCACTTACCCTTGTCTCTGCTCGTCTACCAACGGGGTGTACACTGGCAGCTTTGATGTTCGGTACGGAGCTGCGAGCCACAAATTATACACCCAGGAGTGTACTGGAATTAGCGAGTTGCTTCAAAAAAAAAAAAAAAAAAAAAAAAGACAATACTAAGTCAGAGGATGGCTATTTATATAACCATAAAATAGGCTATATTGAAATGGTTTATTTATTTTTATCAATTATTTAATAATGTGTCCCGGTTTTGAGCTTTGAAAATCTGGTCACCCTATAGTAAGATTGAGCATAACGCGTTTCAAGTTCATATGATTCGGATGAGTGATCAGTGATTCGGCTTCACTTTTTCCACCACTGCAGAAAAGGCACAAACGCTTTTTTTATTGTCTTGCAGCCACGAAAATACAATAAATACGTAAGTTCCTTCTCGCTGACAGCAGTCTTTCTGCATACTTCCTGGTGAGCTCGCCATGACCCGGAGCTTGTATTCGGTCTCACTTCTGTTGTCTTCAGCGGCTAAGTGCTGAAAAAAAATGGCAGTCAGAAGAGGAGGTGGACGTTTTGGTCCAGAGAGTTGTAAAAGACATCAACAACGCGCTGAAGAAAAACCCCAACATGTAAGGATTTTCTCGATATATACATTAAACCAATTTAAGGTGAGAGAAAATATTAAACTGAAAAGTTGTGACTTGGCGTGCTGTATCTTAAAGAATGTGAAACATATCACAATTTACATATGTGTGTTGAGGATTCTAAGATAGTTTAGGTGTTTACTGGGAAAATAAACTAGTGGATCATTTAAGTATTTAAACGACATACTTTGTATCTAACTATGTAAGGGTTGACAAATCATCGTATTTTGTTTGTGGTAAAAACACTGGCATTGGTCGGCCACAAAACACATTTGGGATTGTACAGTAAGTTAGAAAAGTCAGAGCAAGTGGGATTTTTTTTTTTTTTTTGCACTTTCGAAACACATATCCTACAGTGTATTACAAAAGCCAGTGATATGCATACAAAAAGTATGATTTTAAATAATTTCTATATAAACCTTGCCTTCCGATGTAGGGATCTTAAAACCGATGTGCAAGCTTACCGCTCCTGATTTTGAATGTATTTTGCACAATAATTTGTATTAACCCCACAATATTATTATTATTATTATTATTATTATTATTATTATTATTATTATTAATGATGATGATGATTGTACCACTTTACCTAGTGCGAGTTTATTTTTATAGGTTTGAAATGCCTTGTGCAATCAGTATGGTTCCTGTGTCATGTTTGAATTACTTTTGGGGGTTATGTGGTACTGTGGGCAAATTCAGGAGCCTTTTGTGTTTGGCATGGGCTCAAAATCTGTCTGGGCTCAAAATAGTTTGTCTACAATACAGTAGTCAAAGTAATTTGACAAATAATTACGGTATTAGAGGGAGGCCCACGACGGAATGAGAGGGGCTATTCAATTTCCATGCATAACTTGTAGGGTTTGGTGTGGTTACTGTCTGGATGAGTTCACACAGTCCCCTTCCTTTTTTATCTGAGGCCATTGTTTTCAAAGGTGAAAGGTCAGTAAGACTTATTCTGGATGCTCATGGTTTTCATCAGTTGCCCTGATAAACACGAATGCATGTGTTTTGTCTTATAGTGATGAAATTGGTTCCCTTTCAAGTTGAAAATAACCATCAAGGATGGGATATTGCCGTCAGGCAGTAGCGATTGGCTGAGCTTTTATAGCAAAGCTGCCGATAGGCCTCTGCGCGAGCTGCCACGTAAGCCCGCCCCCTTGGGAGCTTACTATACGCAGTGCGCAGAGACTCACGTCCTCTTTTGTCTTCAGCATTGGTAGCGGTAGGTATTAGAGCTCGTAGCTGTTGTACTCGATAAGCTTAAAAAGCTTGAGAAGCTGGTTTTTTGCCCCTTCTCTGGGTTTATTCAGTTATGCTTTGTTCTTGTTAAGGATTATATAAATTGTCTATATATTTTATATATTTTTATATATTTCCTTCACGCTTTGCTTTGCATCGCGTTGTCTCGTGGTCTCCGTCTTTCCTGTGTTAATAATTATTTTTGATTATTAGTGTTGTGTTTTGGGTTTTGTATTAAAATTGTATATATTCTGTGTGCATATATATATTTTGTGAAGGGCCTTACGTTGCGTTGGCCTTGGCGCAGCGTGTCTGCAGCCCGGTCTTGCCTTGGCTAGAACCCGGCGTGTGTGAGCCTGCACTGCTGTCTCCCACATACTGCCTGCGGTGTGTAAAAAACAAAAACAACGGCGTGGTAGTTGTACTGTGCCCACATATATTTGTGCCCCAGTCACATAATCACTACCATTAGTGCTGCTGCAGCGTTAAAAAAAAAATCCATTCACTACACAGAGGAAGACGACCACTAAGCCCAATCCCCAGCACCAACAGGTAAGTAGTGCACAGCATCCAGGACACTGTACCAGCACTTAGCGTCTCCGCTCTGCGGGTCAGCTGACACTTAGGCGTCTGTGCTAGCGTTCTCGCTTCGGTACGCTCCGGCGTGCTGCGCTTGGCGCTGGTGTCGGCGCTTTGCCGCTTGGTGCAGCGCTTCGGCGCTTTGTGCAGCGCATCAGCGCTTGGTGCTAGCGCGTCTGCGCTTGGGGACTTCGGCGCAACGGCGCCTCGACGCTTCGGTGCACGCACCTCGGCGCTTCGGCCGGCGCTTCGGCGCTTCGGCGTGTCAACGCCTCGGCGCTTCGGTGCACGCACCTCGGCGCTTCGGTGCCGCACCTCGGCGCTCGGCAGCTTCAGCGCTCGGCGCGCTCGACACCTCGGCGCTTCGGCGCCGGCGCTTGGCGCTTCGGTGCACGCACCTCGATGCTCGGCAGCGGCGCTCGGCGCTTCGGCGCATCGGCGCCTTGGCGCTTGGTGCACGCACCTCGGCGCTTCGGCGCCGGCGCTTGGCGCTCGGTGCACGCACCTCGGCGCTCGGCGCCGGCGCTCGGCGCTTCGGCGCATCGATGCCTTGGCGCTTCGGTGCACGCACCTCGGCGCTCTGGCGCCGACTCCTTGGCGCTTCGGTGCACGCACCTCGGCGCTTCGGCGCCGGCGCCTTGGCGCTTCGGTGCACGCACCTCGGCGCTTCGGCGCTCGGCGCTCGGCGCTTCGGCGCATCGATGCCTTGGCGCTTCGGTGCACGCACCTCGGCGCTCTGCGCCGACTCCTTGGCGCTCGGTGCACGCACCTCGGCGCTTCGGCGTCGGCGCCTTGGCGCTTCGGTGCACGCACCTCGGCCTTCGGCAGCCGGTGCTTTCGGCGCTTCGGCGCATCGGCGCTTTAACAATCAGTGCACGCACTTTCGGCGCCGGCGCATCGTCGCTTGGTGCACATACCTTCACGTTCAGCGCCGCCGTTCGGCGTTCAGGGTCACAGTGGCAACCATGTCCGGGTTCCACCGTTCGTCACCTGCCAGGCAAAATTGCCAGCGGCGATCCCCATGAGGACTGTGTGGCGTGCCTGGGGCCAGAGCACGCCGCATCAGCGTTGGCGGATAGGGCTTTTGCCATTTTGTGCTGGGTTCCAGACCGCACCCTCCGCCAAAGGCGAAGAAAGCAGTGGGTGGGCACTCTCCTTCCTCTGGATCGTCCCACACCATTTCTGCCCGCCCGTCGTCTCGGGCGGCGCCGCCAGTCGCGGCTGCAGCTCTCCAAGAGCCCGTCCTCCCAGTTAACGGCTGGTCAGAGGTCCCCACCAGGCGGCTCGGGAGCGCAGCCCCTCCCCTCGTAGAGTGCGCCCCGTCGGAGTCGGCGTCACACTCCAGATCGCCTCGGCGGAGAGCACACTCTCGCTCCCCTCGTCGGGACAGGCGATACAGAGACAGGTCCGGGGTGGCGGAGCTAACCTCCAAAATGTCTCAGTTTATGGAGGTTATGATGGGGCAGCAGTCCATCCTGATGTCCCTAGCAAATGTGGTGCCTCCAGTCCCAGAACAATCGACTGGGCCCATTGCTAGCCACCCAGTGGCCCCTCCACAACCTGCACCGGTCGTCACCCTTCCAGTGCAATCTCAAGGGGAGTGGGATATCGATGCAGTGTCCAGAGACGCATCTGACATCCTGGAGGGGGACAGTATAGAGGCTGAGGTATCCTCCCAGCACTCTGAGCAGGACATCGAGCCCCGCGTGCTGGATACCGATGACCCAACGTGGTCTGTGGTAGAGAGAGCAACCCGCCACTTGGGCGTCGATTGGCCTATGGCGGAACTACCTCGGCTCCTTGTTTGAGTCGCCTTCAGCCCAGCCCCATCAGTCCAGGATGCTTCCGGCATTCCCTGACTTTATTAAGGAGGTGCAGTCCACCTGGGGGCTCCGGCCTCTACCCCTGCGACTTCGCAAGGCGTCGGCCTTTAACATGCAAGGGGCAAATGAAGCTGGGTTGGCGTCCTTCCCACCGGTGGGCGCTGCGTTCGCCAGCGTTGGTGAAGACGCCAACATTATCGGGGCTCACGAAGGATCCTACATGCCCCAATAAGCAGTGCAGGACCACTGAGGTACACCTTAAAAGGTGCGCTGCGCCACGGAGGCGGTCAAACTCTCCAATGTGGCCAGCTTGCTGACGGTCTACCAGGCGGCACTCATTAGAGACCTGCCTGAGTGCCCTTCTGCGGCCCTCAGAAGCGAGTTGGGGACCGTCAGTCAGCTGCTGGTGAAGCTGGCCCAGCTCAGCAGCGCAGGCTCAGGGCAGGAGCATCGCATCTCTGGTGGTGGCCAGAAGGCAGCTCTGGCTCGCGAGGCGAGAGTGCAGGAACCTGACAAGGCCCGTTGCTGGATGCCCCAATTACACCGGGACACACATTTGGTCCAGCGGTGGAGGAGATGCTGCAGCAGCTCCGCCAAAGCGCGGAGGCGTTGCAGCAAATGGCGAAAATGTGGCGAAACCGCCGTTCCAGCCAAAGCGGCCTCAGGAACATCAGTGGCGCAGGACACCACCGCAGCGCCAGCCACGGCCAGGGGTACTAAGACCTCTCCCTCCAGCACAGCAGCGCGGTCAACCTCCATTTTCAAGACCGCAGCGCGAGGGTGGCGCCCTAGAGGTGGTGGCAAGCCACGCCCTCGGGGCTCTGGCCAGGCCCCTGCGAGCGAGCCCAGCCTAAACAGCCCTGAGAACACCAGGCAGCTGTTAACCCACCCCTACACTGTCTCCCAGCTCCAGTTCTGGCAACAATGCACCAACGACATCTGGGTGCACAAAACTATATCCACGGGTACTCCCTTCAGTTCCAGTTAAAACCTCCCCTTCCGGGAGTGGTTGTAACTGCAGTGAAGGACTTCGGTTCAGTCCTCAGCTCTGAATGTGGAAATACAGGCATTGCTCAGCAAGCGTGCCATTCAACAAGTAGACCCTGCTCTGATCGACCAGGGTTCTATTCCAAATACTTCCTGGTGCCCAAAAGGGCGGCAGGCTCCGTCCTATTTTAGATCTCGCAGTACTGAACAAATACCTGCGGGTGTTATCATTCAGGATGCTTATGCACAGGCACATCATTCAGTCAGTCCTACACGGCGACTGGTTCACCACCGTGGACCTGACAGATCGCGTACTTTCACGTTCCCATCTGCCCAGGTCACAGGAAGTATCTACGTTTCGCATTTCAGAGCAGGGTATACGAGTTTTGTGTCCTTCCATTCGGCCTGTCACTAGCTCCTCGAACCTTTTGAAATGTATGGATGCCATTCTAGCTCCCTTGCGGGCTCAAGGTGTCCGACTGCTGAATTATCTGGACGACTGGCTGCGTCTGCGGCGCAGTCGAAGGAGCAGGTGGCACAGCACACAGTGATGGTTACAGACCATCTTCAGCGGCTAGGTCTGAAGATCAATTCACAAAAGAGCGCCTAGTGCCGAGCCAACAGACCGAGTTCTTGGGTCTGCATCTGGACTCAGTGTCCATGGAAGCGACCCTGTCGACACAAAGAGTTGCCTCAATAGGCGGTGTCTCTCCCTATTCAGGTTGAGACAAACAGTCAGCATGGAGCTGTGTCAGCGCATGCTGGGGTTGATGGCTGCCGCCTCACAAGCCCTTCCTTTGGGCTTACTACACCAGAGACCTCTGCAGGCCTGGTTCAATGCCTTCGCGTTGCATCCGCGGAGAGACAAACACCGCAGGCTAAGGGTATCCCCAGCCTGCTGGGAAGCGCTACGCTGGTGGAAAGTTCCGTCAAACCTCCGCCAAGGCGTACGCTTGGGTCCCATTTTCAGAAGGCAGGTCATCACGACCGATGCTTCCAACCACGGTTGGGGAGCAGTCTGGAACGGGACAGGGACCCGTGGAGTGTGGTCAAGACCCTGGAGGTCAGCCCACATCAATGCTCTGGAGCTCAGAGCGGTGGACCTCGCCCTCCGGCACTTCTTGCCAGTGCTTCTAGGCAAGCATGTGTTAGTGCGGTCAGACAACACCACAGTTGTGGCGTACATCAACCGCCAGGGCGGCTTGCGGTCCCCCGGTCTTCACCGGATGGTAGCACGGATGTTGCTATGGGCACAACCGCGTTTAACCTCTCTGCGTGCGGTTCACCTACCGGGCAGAGTCAATTACGCTGCGGATCTCCAATCCAGAGGAGGCCCTCTTGCGGCGAATGGCGTCTCCACCCTCAAGTGGTAGAGCGAATCTGGGAATGGTTCGGCACAGCCCAGGTAGATCTCTTTGCTTCGCAAGAGACCACACACTGCCCCCTATGGTTCTCAGTGAAGGATCTCGACAGCCCCCTAGGAGTCGATGCACTGGCTCACGAGTGGCCGCCAGGGCTCCTATATGCGATTCCACCGATCCCATTGCTCCCCGCCTTCTTAGAGAAGGTCAGGGTAGAGCAAGCGACAGTGATTCTAATCGCTCCTCGGTGGCCTCTGAGAATATGGTTCCCGAGTCTGGTGCAGTTGTTGCACGGTCGGCCGAGGGAGCTCCCTCTGCGAGCGGACTTGTTGTCCCAAGCCCAAGGAGGGCTATGGCACCCGAACCCCAAGCTCATGCAGCTATGGGCTTGGCCCCTGAACGGGAGCCCCTGTCAGCCTTAGGGCTCTCGACGGCGGTGATTTCGACCATTCAGAGTGCTAGAGCACCCTCTACTAGGTCGCAGTATACGTACAAGTGGCAGTTGTTTCAAAGTTGGTGTCTGGCGGAAGGCCATGACCCAATATCCTGCCCTATGGCAGTGATATTACAGTTTCTACAGAAACTGTTAGATGAGGGAAATCTCCCTCTACACTTAAAGTGTACTTAGCCGCCATATCGGCTTGCCATGTAATGCGTATTGACAGTTTATCACCAGATTGCCATTTTCTGGCATCACAGTTCCTGAAGGGCGAAGGCGTTTGCCGCCTCCAAGGACGACCAGTTTACCGTCATGGAGCCTTGGCGTGGTGCTGGAAGCCCTTACCAAGGCACCGTTCGAGCCTCTCCACAGCGTGGACATGAAGCTTCGTGTCTATAAAAACTGCGTTTTTGCTATCAGTGGTATCAGCAAAGCGCGTGGGCGAAGTTACACGCACTTTCAGTGCATTCATCATGTACTTTCGTTTCGCAGGAGACGGTTCTAAGGTCTCCATGCGTCCAAACCCGGTCTTTTACCCAAGGTCATATCCCGTTTCATATGAACCAACCAGTCGAGTTGATGGCGTTCCATCCTCCTCCTTTTTCTTCCCCAGAGGAAGAACGGTTACACATGCTCTGCCCGTGCGGGCATTGAGATGTTATATTGACCGTACAACGGCTGTGAGGCAAACTGAACAATTGTTCATATGCCATGGTTCTAGGACTTTGGGTCAGCCGTTGTCTAAACAACGCCTTTCCCACTGGATAGTGGATGCTATTAAATTAGCTTATGAATCTGCAGGCCTTCCGCCACCAGGGCAGTTGAAGGCGCATTCCACTAGGGGTATGGCGACATCCTGGGCCCTCTTTAGAGGGGTGCCGGTGTCTGACATTTGCGCTGTGGCCAGTTGGGCTACACCGCATACTTTCATGAGGTTTTACCGGTTGAACGTACTGGATTCCTCTGCTCCACTGTTTGGAGCATCTGTACTACACTCTATGATGCCTCAGCATGCGGACGTATAGAGTGGTTGACAGCATGGTGTTGACTATTCCACCTTAGGACAGGTGTCGTTGCGAGCATAGACGCTGAGGCGCAGCTCCGCATATGCGTAGATGTGTTGCCCTACGCAGTTCGCGTTATGACGTAAGTCTGTCCTACTGCCGAGAATCCTCCCTCGCGACGGCTTGGGTACACTGTTCCCATCCTTGATGGTTATTTTCGACTTGAAAGGGAGCGATAGGTTGCGGATGCAACCCGGTTCCCTGAAAGAGAAAATAACCATCAAGCCGCGTGGTCGCTCCAGAGCCCTTCACGGCCTGAAGAGCAAAAGAGGACGTGAGTCTCTGCGCTGCGTATAGTAAGCTCCCAAGGGCGGGCTTATGTGGCAGCTCGCGCAGAGGCCTATCGGCAGCTTTGCTATAAAAGCTCAGCCAATCGCTACTGCCTGACGGCAATATCCCATCCTTGATGGTTATTTTCTCTTTCAGGGAACCGGGGTTGCATCCGCAACCTATCGTTTGATACCTTGTCCAGAAGCCCGGTACAATCGAAGCCCCATAGTCCTAGTGGAAAACAAACTTGGTGTGGAAAGCTGGTGCATAAAGTTTCTGTTGCCCTATGTTCATAATAAACTGCTGCTCTACAGACAAAGGAAACTATGGCTGGATAAAGATGGTAAGTTTATTATATATTCTCTGTGAATTATATTTTCCCAAAGTAACTTTTAAGTTTTAATATGATAGAAAGTCTAATACTGTACATGTACTACTATTGCATCTTAAAATCTAAAGTATAAAAACAATTACTTTCTAGTTTCAGTTGTGAGAAAAAATATGTTAAGTTAAGCCTGGGTGGTTGTCCCTCCAAAATTTGAAAGCAGTGGATTTTGGGTAGATTATACCTTAAAGTAGTAACTATTTGGAAATATTTATAATTAACTATAAAGGCTTCCAAGCAGTTATCGTGAAATTTAAGCGCATTGGTTAGCGTACTATGTACAAAATTTCACAGCTGTGGTGTTTACAGTTAATGAGAAGACTTTTTAAAATTACTCAATTTTCATTTAATCCAAGATGGCTGCCACACCATGTGACCAAAGGCTGCCATATTGACCACAGCACAACATCCCGTAGTCCTCTACATCCGTGTCAAATTCAGTGCGTTTTGGTTCACCCGATAAGAAGTTATAGGCAGTTTATAGCCAGTTGCGTATGTTGATGATGTCATGCATCACGTTTGACCTTTAGGAGAGGTCAAAGGTCGCGGGTGATGACATTTTTTCATAGAGCACATATGACTTCCTATACGTGTTCCATTATAACTATGACCCTGTCGGCACGCCCTAGGAGTTAAAATTTCAACGTAAATTCCAATATGGCCGCCAAACCATGTGACAAATGTGTCAATTTCATATCACCAGTACTTTACGTGAGTCTTTATGGTCATATAAAGTTTCATGACTGTAGTGTATTGCACCTTGGATTTATGCACGAATGTGTGAAAATAGAGCCGTCGTGAAACTGTTATTTGCACGCCACGGCCATGTTTTTCAGCGAAAAAGCGTGGATTTTACAAATGGTAGAAAGGACCTGGTCATGAACATGCGTGCCAATTTAGGTTTCGATTGAAGTTGCGGTTTAAGACAAGAAGATTGTTGAATATTTGGCGCCAATCCAGTGTAGCGGGCAAAGTAATTGTTCAATCGACCTCGATTGAACATATGTTTTTTATAGGCCATTGCTGCACTATCTGCTGCCATTGTCATAGTTCCACCATAAGTTGTTTTTAAAGGCAAGAGTTTTGAAAATTTCCCAAAATTTCCACAAGATCCAATATGGCGGTCGAACCATGTGACTTTTTCATTTGGGGACGCCAGTCTGGTTGTCCAGCCATAGGCATCGACTTATGTATGCGTTTTCATAACTTTGCAATGTTGTTTGTGTGGAAAAATAATAATAATAATAATAATAATAATAAACATAACAATAACAATAGGCTTCCCCAGCCTTTGGCTTGGAAGCCTAATAAACATAACAATAACAATAGGCTTCCCAGCCTTTGGCTTGGAAGCCTAATTAGAATGTATGTTTTAAATTTAAAATTAAGCAACGATACCAATACCTGCTTTAGTGTACCATTTTTCAGGTTTAAAAAAAAAAGCTTGCCACATGCTTTTATTCCCTTTTAAATGAAGCCTTGTTCTGCAAATATAGCATGAATAGCTACTTAAAATGCTAGCTTGGTTTAAAAAAATGTGAACAATTTAGAGTTCTGTCTCAGAGCTCAGTGGATTAAAGCACTCTGCCTTTAGCGTGTCAGCTCTTTGAGTCCTAGTAGGGAAGTTAAACTTGTGATGAGATTGCAGTGTCCAGATTTGGATCACAATGTGGTGGGGTTGGGATCACTGTCCTTAGGCATAGTATGGTTAGGGGTAGTAGCTTTGGGATAGCTGATAGGTGCTTGGAAATTACAAACATACTACAGTAGTCTCCAGCTAACAGAACACCCCTCGGTAAGCAAGCAAAGTGTTCTTATAGCCAAAGTGTTCTTATATTTTGTCTGTGGTCCAGTTGACCACAGACAAAATATGAATCGATCAATAAATAAATAAATATGTATTACTTGTCATGACACACATACATATGAAATGAACAGAATATGTAAGATAGAAGCAATAGGCTAGTGTATGTTGATAAACTAATATTAAAGTAACAGTCAAACTAACGTTAATAAACTGTCAAACTAAATTAACACAGCACCCCTACACATGCTAAAAAATGCAGCAGCAGCTTTAGATTAATTATGAATACATGTACAGGAGCAATATTCAAGACACACACAAAATTATTTAACAGAATGGTGAAGCAACTCACCAGAACGAGAAACACCAAATTGTTCGGCGACTTGTGTCTGATTCAGGTTTTTTTGATGATGATGATGATGAGTTATCAAGTTGCAAAACAGTACTGTATAAGTTGTGAACGAATCGCAATGTGTCAAAAAGGTGTTCTTTTAACCCTATGCCGCCTACGGAGAATGACCATATTTGGGCGTGAATATATGACAACTTTGTAGTTAGTGCGCTTGTAGTTTGGTAACTGTAAATCAGAAATTAAAACCCAATATATCAACAGAAAGGCATTAAGTAGACCTTTCCAATGATATAATATGTTTGGTTGTGGGATGTGTTATATTTTTCACATAAAAGCCACGCCTCCCAAAAAATATAAAAAATTGTATAATATTTGTAAAACATACAAATGTACTATTTTTTCTAAACAATGTAGGTAAAAAGAATTTATAGGAGCTTCACAATTTTACAAGGATTTCAAATCAGAAATCAGAATTGAAATTGCTTGTATAGTTGCAGAGCTATACAGGGTTTTGTAATGCGTGTATTTTACAAAAAAGAGCCGAAATGGCGATTGTAAGTCAGCTGTGAAATGAAACTGGAAACGTAATACACCACCCCCTCGATTTTATATATCGTGGGTGTCGGGGTCCAATATAAATCCGCTATATATTGAGGGCCACGATATAGCGACAGACCCATAGAAAGACAAATAGGCTAACAAATAAATGCTGTACAACCACTCCCTCGTTTTATCAGGGGTGTCAGGGTCAAGTAGAAATCCTCTACGCAACCTGCTTTGTCTCATTTTTTGTATAATAAGCAGCATACCGTTTTAATTCATACAGCGGTGGGTAATTGCTTCTCATCAACTTCAGTCTCCAGTTAATTTCATGGGTCTTCCTCTCCTTTCTCAATTGCACAAACCTGCTGCATTGAAATAATCCATTCTCGACATAGGAGGCTTTTTGCTAGGGAGCTGACGTCACTGCCTTGTGACTTTTGCTCGTGCATTGCTGCCCGAAGTGAACACCTCGTTGGCTAAAATAAAAACCGCTTCAGCAAGTAGATGTTTAATTTGCTTTGTCTTATTGTGCAATATGTGTATATGATAACAGTACGATAAAAATAAAAGAACAATCTCAAATGTTTGTACAGTAACTTAGTTTTTTGTCTGAATTGCCATCTCCTGCCCTGCACGCAATCAAACACACATACACACAGAGCATTTTTTTGAAAAGCGTATATAACGTTTTTTTGTTTTTTTTAAATAAAACCTAAAAAAAATAAAAAAGCGGTTTAATTATTCCCAATTTTTGGCTTTCAGATGAGATATAGATATAGCACTTTAGGCTGTGTAGAAGGGGAGATACAGACGTTTCAAATGTGTGAGTACCCCATTGAACTTGTCTGTAATGACGGACGCAAGTTAATCATCCTTCTAGTTAAAATATATATATATATATATATATATATATATATATATATATATATATATATATATATATATATCACCCACCCCAGCAATTTCATGGAGGCATTCACCATAGTCATGGCTATGACTCAATGAAAAAAAAAAAAAAAACAAGATTGCTGGTTGGACGGCTGAGATATGATGCGTTTTGTAATTGACATCATAGTATTGAAATTAGTGCACGTCGGCAGCAAAGGGTTAAGCGAAGTTCCTGTTCCTTTAGGCGGTGCATTTACAATGGGATGAAATCTGTTTCACCACAAGGTTGTTCTCTTAGAAGGTGTTCCTATACACGAAGACTACTACAGTCAACCCTGTATTAAGAGACCACTCAAAGGACAGTCTAATAGTGGTCTCTTACAGGTTTTTACGATTGCTTTGACTCATTTTTCAATACAGCGACCCAATGTGCACAGATCTTAATACAAAATGACAAACTGAGTGGTAAAATGCAACCGTTTAGACACATTTTTCCATCCTAACATACAACATGCATAACTGTAAATCATCTCTTCCAATCATAAAGTTGCCCTTTATGATTGGACTTATGTCAAATGCTAACACGTATCTGGTAGAGTTCTTATCTATTTGATCACCTGGTAACAATTGAGGCTCATAATTGCAAATAGCTTTCTCTGTGTGAGAATGCAAGACAGCTTCATTGATAATTAGTTCATCACTACATAAAGCTCTGAGGAAATGGCAGTAGAAGTTAAAATGTAGCTAGAGGAAGTTGCTGATTGTGCTTGTGGTCGCTGCCGTGGTGGTGCTCAAAGTCGTGGTCAACAAGAAAGGCACATTACAGTGTCCAATTAAATCAGAGCTGCACTGGTTGATCTTGTTATAAACAGGGGTTCAACTATGGCAGAGGCTGGTCGCACGGTCCAACCAAACCTCAAACAGTCAACGGACATTTCGTGCTGAAAATAGGTATGTGTGTAGCATTCAAATTTTATTTTTTACAGTAATTACTCAGTGTTACTCATTGTATATATTTGGTGCTGATGTCAAAGTTTTGTCTTGCAGAACTGAAAGAAGACCTTCCTCTGGTGGGCGAGGGCGCATCCTTACTGCTCAGCAGGAGATGGCCATTGTGGACATGGTGATGACACAAAATGATATACGCCTCAGGGACATACAGCAAAACATCTAAGGAAATAATTAAACATTCCAAGGGGTTGAGACCATAAGCACTACCACTATAGCACGCATTCTGAAAAGGCACCAAATATCTATGAAGCAGATATATTTGGTTCCTTTCCAAAGAAATGAGGACCGAGTCAACAACATGAATATGTTCAAGTGAGTATTATTGTGCATATTCTTTTGCTTAGTGGCCATTATTCTACAGTACAATGGGCAATCTCTAAACATTGCTCTGTGATTGTAATATGGCAGAATCTATTGTAAATCACATGCATTATCCTTGTTGTTCAGAGAATGATGGAATTGGATGCAGGGGTCAACCACCACGAATTCATCTACATGGATAAGGCAGGCTTCAACCTGGCCAAACGTCGATGACGGGGTCGGAATATCATTGGACAACGAGCCAGTCACTGTGCCCGGACATCGTGGTGGAAATAGAACCATGTGTGCAGCAATTTCTGACAATGGTGTTGTGGACCCAGAGACCCAGTCATTGGGCCATATAATTCTGCTCACCGTCTCCATTTTCTGGATGTGCTTCACAATCGCCTCGTACAACCACATGCTGCAACTACATTTGTCATAGTTTGGGACAATGTGAATTTCCATCCAGAATTCCATACTATGTTCTTGCCACCATACTCCCCATTTCTGAGTTCTTTTCTGCCTATATTTTTTATTCTGTAGGTTGCCATCATTTTGCTCATTGTAATGTTGATCATTTGAATATGAGCAAATTACACTTTTAGACTTTGTTTTGATTTGAATTATTTTGTGTTTGACAGCATTATTTGCAAATGGGTGTTTTATTTAGCAATGTTTCAATGATTAAATTTCAGTAATCAAAGCAGCTGATGTTTTGGTGCTATGATTTGCTTTTGCATGATGTATGTATCTCATTTGACACCGTAGTATTTATTTTGCACTCTACATAGGATTTTGACCCAAAAATGAGCAGTTCAGCATCTTGTGTTAAGAGTTATGCACATTGGAACGCTGTATTGAAAAATGAGTCAAAGCAATTGTAAAAAACTGTAACACAGGTGGTCTCTTAAAAGAGGGCCCCGTAACTTACACATTTTCTATTTGTCTCTGACATGCTTTCTTGTGATTATGTATGTCTTATGTACACTGTAAAAGCCAGCAGATGTAATATGAACAAAAGGAAGTATGTAATTTAATAACATTCATTTAAAGAATGCATTTACAAAACATTTATTTTTATTTAAGTAATGGATGCTTGCCTGTCTCGGGTCACACAAAATGTTTTAAATCCTTTGCAAATTTCAATGCCAGTGTCTGCCTTTCAGGTACGTGTTGATTCATTGTATCCTGAAACCAATGCCAGCATAAGCATAAGATATTTTTCGATTACAGCGCACATTGTTTTCATACTTTTAAGTATGGCTTGAATTTTCCGCCACATCCTAATTATGAGAACATTCTGTTAAATTAGCGGGAAAGAACAACGCAACACAAAATTGACACATTGGAAGCTATCTATTTCCCAGGCAAGTGCGAGAACGAAATGCAATTTAAAGTAGCATCTGGGGGAAGTGATTAATGTCATTGCTTGCTCTTGTGTTTGAATAATGAAGAAGGTGAAACAGAATCAGCAAGCCAATCAGGACATCAAGGTAAAAATAAGCGACTTTGTTTAGTAATTAACAGTTAAAATATTGAATTGGCTCAAAACACGGTCACGTGAACAAAAATAAAAACCTAAAACTTCAAGCCCTATTTCTTTCCATTTCAAAATGCTGTATCTGCGTCTTTCTAGTGCCGAATTGTTCAGCAGTTATTCTGGAACTTCCTGTCTTTACAAGTTTAATAACTTTAATTCTGTCATCTAGGGAGGACCTTTTGTTTCTCCACGTTTTCTCTCTTCCTTTACAAAAGAGCGCTGTTTTATTGATTACGGATAAAAGACCTCTGAAATGGTTACCGTATTCCTTTGAATTTAGGACGTACCATTTAAAACCATCGTTTTCTTATAACAATAGCCCTGTGTAAGGGTGCTTAATACAGGTTTGAGTCAGTTGCTGGGCAAGAGAATTGTGGTCGCTTACAGTTACAATTAAATACAGTTAAATAAAAGCACAAATATCATTGGGAGGAATTTAAAGTGGTTGCTTAGAATATGTGGTTGCTAAATAAAGGTGGTCGCATGAGCAGGTTTGACTATTTAAAAAAAGAAAAAAAAACTGCAAACAAAACTTTTCCATACCTTGCACTTTTTTAAACCCTAACTTACTTTGTTCAGCCTTTTTTTGAAGCCCTACAATTTTACACATTTATATTTAGTTTCCTGAGCTAAATCAGACCCTTAAGCTGTTACTTCTATCTCATACTCCTTTAGTAACTATTGGTCTCATATACTTTAAAAGAATTCTGTTTCAAGGGGGGAGGAAAACTATAATGTAAACAAACTACAAACATGAAGACTATCATCAAGGTATGGGCAAATCTATTATATATTTGATCAATGATATTTAAATATTTGATTGTGGGACACTGAGACTCTAATTTCTTACCATTAACTGCTGGTGATGCCAGTAATGTGACTGAAATAGCCCAGAATGAACAGGGAAGTCAGACAGGAAGATAAGCAGAAAGAGGATTTTCTAAGCAATGATACACTATTGAGCAGCAGTATTTCAATAGCTAAGGATGGGGGATGACTCTGTTATAAGAGAGAACTGTCCATAAGTTTAAAAAAAAAAAAAAAAGTGAAATAGGTGCCGGTGATTGGTAAGCAATTATTCATCTGTGTACTGAGCTGGGTTTGTTCAGCAAGCCAGTACTACTACACCATCGTAATTGCTTTTTTTGTTTTGTTCTAAAAGCTGTGATTATCAATACTGTTCTACTGCTATTTTCTGTTACGTGGAATTTAATAAACGAGAACTAAAACAGTGAGTTTTTTATATGTATATATATACACAGGTAGTGGACAAAAAAATGGAAACACCAATGTAAAGTCACTTACTAGGGCGCTGGGCCACTATGGTATCCCGCTCTGTCGAGTTCTCGGCGGACCGTTTTTGATGAAACTGGCTGCTCGCGCCCCAGGTTGAAATTTGCAGTTAATTGATCTGCAGTTGCGTGCCTGTTTTGCCTTGCACTTCAAATTAATGCACTGATATCACGATCCTGGAGTATGCGCTTCCGCCCACTGTTGCCCTTTGCTGATGATGTCTTTCCCTCGAAGTTCCATGACGACATCACCTTAGACACCGTTGCTTGTGAAACATCAGCAGGTTGAGCTGTCTTGGTCACTGAAGCTCCTGCCAAATGCTCCCCAACAATCATCCCTCTTTTCAAAGTCACTGAGGTCTCTTCTTGCAGCCATGCTAGCCATAATTATAGGCAACCAGGCCTGTCCAGCATTTTTATACATGACCCTAAGCATGCTGGGATGTTATTTGCTTAATTAACGCATGAGCCACACCTGTGTGGCTTTCAATATACTTGGTGTCCCTCATTTACCCAGGTGTTATCATTTGTTTGTCTACTACATTATATATATATATATATATATATATATATATATATATATATACACAGTGCACTCAGTTTATAAGAATCACATCCGTTCTGGGTGTTTTGATTCTTATAAGTGGATGATTCTATAAAGCGGACCGATATGATTACTGTGGTGCAGAATTAAACAGTATGAGAATAAAAGCCTGTTCCCTGGCTGCAGTGTAATGGGTTGACCACTAGATGTCACGAGTTCCCACAAGTACGAAGCGGTTACCCCGGTCAATCTGGGGAAAAGGGCCCAGGATGTTGACCTCCACCCGTTCCAAGGGAGCCCCCAGCTGGTATTGTTTGAAGGTTGAGTGGTCGTGGTCCAGGGGTCCTTTCTTGGCGGTGCAGGGGTCGCACCGGCGGCAGTGGGCCTCCACATCGGCCCTGCAGCGGCCCCAGTAGAAACACTTCCGAAAGAGAGCCAGTGTTTTGGAAACGCCAAAGTGTCCGATGCCTGGGCCTCCATGTATGGCCTGCAGCACTTCAGGGTGGAGACTCCGCAGGACCACCAGCTGGCAGTGGTGGTGATCCTTGGCCTGGTCTCTCCAGTGGTCGTAGAGTACTTTGAGGGCGAAAGCCGGGCGAGGTATTCCTTGCAGGGCCTCTTTTTTGCCAATTTCCACCGGAGGACAGGGCCCACCTCCGGGTCATCACACTGCCGTTGGTTGAGGGCTGAAGGGACGAAGGATGCTGCTGGGGTCGCTGGCAGCCCTCACCTCGGACTCTTGTCGCTACTTTTTTTCCAGACGGGAGCAGTACTGGCACTGGGTCTCTGTGCAGGGGCGACAGGAGAGGGCATCAGCGTTGGCGTGGCGAGGGCCTGTTCGGTGGTGGATGCCGATGTTGAACCCTTGCAGGGCCTCTATCCAATGGGCTACCTGTCCCTCTTGCTCTTTAAAGGACAGAAGCCACTCGAGTGTGGCGTGGTTGGTCCGTAGTTGGAACTGCCGCCCATACAGGTAGGGGCGGAAGTGCTTTATTCCTTTCACCACAGCCAACAGCTCTCGTCAAGTTACGCAGTAATAACATTCCGTCTTCCCCAGCGTCTTGCTCAAGTAGGCCACTCGCCGTTCACCTTCTGGCGTTTCCTGCATGAACACTGTCCCGATTCCCACATTGCTAGCGTCGGTGTCCAAGATGAACTCTTTCTTCGGGTCAGGGAAAGCGAGGACCAGAGACCGGGTCAGTGCCTCCCAGAGCTGGTCGAAAGCCTCCTGGCAGTCGGGGTCCCATTGCAACCGGCACCCTTTCTGTGACATGATGCAGGGGTCTGGCCACTCGTGCAAAGTCCTGCATGAACCGCCGGTAGTAAAATGCCAGTCTGAGGAAGCTACGCACCTGCACCACCGAGGTGGGCACCAGACATTCCCATACCGTCTTCACCTTGTCCGGGTTGGTGGCGATTCCATCGGCCCCAATGACGTGCCCCAGGACTGTGAGTCCATTTGTCGCTGAGGCTCAGGGAAGTGCTCAGCCTGGAGTGTTGACTGCCGCTGGGCCGGAGCCTCTAAAAAAGGCTCTTGCCATCTGCAACTGGAGCTCGGGGGAGAGCTCGGGCTGGAGCATTGGCTGCCGCTGGGCCTGGGCCTTGAAAAAGGCTCCCACCATTTGCCACTTTAGCTCAGGGAAGAGCTCAGGCTGGGGTGCCGCTTGCCCATCCCGCTGCTCAGCGGAATCCCGCTGTCTGCCTTCCCGTTGCAGACGAGGTCCCTTCCGCAGTTCTTCGGCCGCTTCTGGCCCTTGATTCTTTTGGAGAGGCATTGTCTTCATTCATCCCCGCACTCTGACACCAATGTAGCATTCTTGCTCAGCGTGGTTCAACCCTAACTGCTGCATTAACATAGTTTTTTGCCATTAACATATATGGTGTGGTATGGTATCAACTCCACGGTGTAATAAAATTAATGACAAGGGTTTTTTTTTTCTAAAGTTTGGTATATATTTAAAGGAATGAAGCAAAGCCATGTTTGGAAAGTATTTTAAGGACCCAGACGAGAAAACATATTCAGTGCTTCACCATTTGAAATGAAAACATTCAGAAATTACTGTGGATGGAGTTACTGAATGCAGTAAAAAGCAAACCTTCAGAATAAACAGAATTCTCTATATGGCGACTGACATTTTATTTAGCCCTTACATCCCTGTGAATACAAAAACACAAGCTAAGTTAGAATAAACAATAGGGGCAACTTTGACCAGCACCAAGTAAATAGGCACAAATGTAAAAGCGCTGGGGGTCAAGGTTGCCCAATGTATATATATATATATATATATATATATATATATATATATATATATATATATATATATATATATTATATATATATATATATATATATATATATATATATATATATATATATATATATATATATATATATATATATATAATGATATATATAACATTTCCGTTTGTGGCACCGATCCTGAACAGTAGCGTTAATATAACAATGTATTGGAATCTGCATTTGATAGATTCTGTAACACATGCAAGTTGTGTTTTTTTTATTTTTATTAGGCTTCCAAGCCCGTGGCTGGGAAGTCTATTGTTTTTTCACATGGCTCTAAAATTAACACTGTTGCACAAAAAATCACAAAACTTGGTATGGTGGAAGATACGTGATTGCACTCACTACAGAAGGGGGTGTGACTGAGGGTATAGCAGGGGATGTGGTGAAGCAATCTGTTCCTTTGTTATGGTTACAAAAGGACCAGTGAAGGAGTACTGTGTTATAAAGAAACCGTGAGTTTTTGTGTGTTGTTTTGTTTCTCTATTAAACTGTTATGTTTGTCGTTTATAGAAGGCTAATATCCGGGAGCTGTAGCAAAACAGCCAACAATTAAACCTGGACTACACTTCACCATTGTGCATGTATAAACCTATAAATCACCACTTTCACTAAGAGCACTCACTCTGGACTTGTGACGGTGTTGTGTTTGTGTGTGTGTCTTGTTTATTATTGCGGCTGAACCCGGTGGTTTACCTGCGCGATACACTTTGTTGTGTAGAGCCAGGTATAATTATTTCTGGTTACAAAACAAGCAACCCAGCCAAATAAAGGGCTGCTTAACTGTGAACTGTGTTGTTTCAAATCACTTCTGAGCACTGCATCACCTCTATACCTGCGCACTGCAAACCACTTTGCCACAAGAACACATACAGGAAACCATATGCTCTATCAAGAAATGTCCTTGCCCGTGACCTCTAGCCTCTCCTAAAGGTCAAATGCAAAACTTGCTTATAACTCCTTAGAGCGTGCAGAGTCATGGTTACTATAGAACACATATAGGAACCCATATATGCTTTATTCAAAAATGACCTTGATTGTGACCTTTGCAGTATATAGCAGTATTTAACAATGGTGCTTATTGTACAGTTCAATTTACCAAAATGTTCTTCTCTGAAACCACTTATAGCAGAGCTGTCACATCTTATGCTCTGGATTTAGATTTGTTCAAGAGAAGTCGATTAGTCACATGCTTTGGCGGCCATATTGGATTTCTCACAAATACTTAAACGTCGTCTTCTCGGAAACGATTAGTCCGATTGAAGTGAAATTTTGCATACTTAACCTTTGGGAGAGTCTCCTTCAAATTTGTTCAAGGCAAGTCCTAGCATCAAAAAACATGGCCACTGTGAGCCAATCAAATTTCAGCTATGGTCATATTTAAATATATTGCAATATTATTCCGTGTTAAAATGTTGTAGACTGATGAACTCCATAGCGTCTGCACATCATAGCTTTTGCCCACAAAAATGCGATTCTACAGCTGCTTTGAGGCGCATGCTAACGCAAACTTTTTAGCACATTTTACCCCCAACCAACCAAAACACACCACTTCAATACTGCCCAGTATCAGCACAAAATATAAGGTGCCACTGTTGCTCCTCAGTTTTTTTTACCTGCTTAGATGGTGTTTAAACCAGGCACACAAAGTGTTGTTACTATTAATGTCAAGTTTGTAAAAAAAACAAAACAAAAACAACAAAAAAAACTCACAATAACTCCTTGGAAGCCATACAGTTGCTTGCAACTTCTAGTTATTATTGGTTTTGCTTTGTTCTTTGATATAACATAATGTTAAAAAAAGCTAGCACATGTATATCTCAATAGTGCAGTACAAATACAAAGAGACATTTACTAAGATAAAAATAAGAATACAAATGCTTTTAAAAAGACCAAATTCCCATTGGGCTTTTTTTTTAGATTCTATTGATTTTTTTAGTATTACATGCAGGACAGCCACTATAAGATCCTTACTTTTATTAAAAATGTGCACGGATGAATCTACCAGTTAATCTAATGTCCATAAATTAACCAGTCAACAATGTGAATCGAGTGACAGCCCTTATTTCAATACAGGTATATACATTAGTGTGTATGTGTGGTTTTTTTTTTTTTACTTTGTAGTTAAGTCTTTATGATGTTAAAACATTATTTGCTTATTTAGGGTTTTTTTGCTTAGAAAATACTAACCAGGGCTGTCAGTATGTATTATAATATAAAGTGTGTGTGTATGTAGATAGGGTTTAAACATTTAGACGCTGGTTGTAAATCTCCCTCCCGACCTGTGAGGGCGCTAAGTAGTGAAAGGGAAAGGCTTTGGACAGGTCGGCCTGACAGTTAATTTCCTGGGTCGGGAAGTCGGTCAGCCTGGAAGAAGGCGAGACTCCGTTGCAGGAACGTATTGACCCGGAATGTAAACGAGATAGCAGCTGCAGGCAGTAGAGTCAGCTGCAGTTGTTTACCAAGGGATCAAGCATGATCGCATAAAGGGACTGGAGAATCGTAAATCTTTTCCTTCGCTTGGGTTTAAGAGACTGGAAGGACCGGGAGATTTCCCAAAATAAAAATAAAGAGTTTGCGAGTGTTTTGTTTGCTTTGTCTGTTTAGTAACTGTCTGTATTTTTGTTATATAGCACTAGACGGCTAAACACGAATCCGGAGCTGTCGCCAAGGGCCAGCACAAAACCGGATCACCACTGCACTACAGTCACGATTAACATTGTTATCAGCACTTGTTTCACCAATAGCACGTATTATATATTTTAACACAAAGGCTAATAAACTCCAGGGATGTGCATTTTGGTACATTTTTATGACTGTTTAAACACTGTGGCATGTAGTAATTAAAAAAATATCTGTCTGTGTATAGATATACATATAAACACAGACACACTTTTTTCTTTGTTACATAAACTAACAGTAGACCGTTCGCATTACAAAGAGACGGGCTTCTAAGCACTGTTTGTTGCCTTCATCTGCATGTGTTTTAATATTTTTCTGCATTCCAATAACAGCAACAGCATCGCCGTGTCTTTGAAGCGAAGATTCTTGAAAAACTTTTTTTTTGCCAAGCAGCTCTTTCACACACAGTACATCTTGCTGTCTCGATAAGCCACAGATACTTCATCTCCAATTCAAAATTGTATGAACGTATTTTTCGTTTGCATTTTTCTGCATTACTACTGCTTGCAACTGCTTCGGTCACTGTAGTACTCATAGTCAGAAGTAGGTGGCTGAGATGCAGATGAGCAATCTTCTTCATGAGAATCCCCTGAAGATGCTGACTGCTTAGCAAAAAAAACTTTCGATTGACAGCTGACTTGCTGTCAATGTACACTCTGCACTATGTATTCATTTTTATGCTTAAAAAAAATTGTAAGGGCATCCCTGTTAAACTAGTGAGGAAAATAACAAAAGCACAACGTTAAATTAGGCGACTGCAAAAATGAATGCAAGTTAAAAGTAGGATCGGGGAAGGAACAATTCACGTGATTTGTCAGCTCTGTTTGAAATAAAAATTAAAGGGACCAGAATTAGGCTCAGGCAAGATATGAAGGTAAAAGCAAATAACAGCTTTTTCTGAGTTTAATTATGAAACAGAATCAGCTCAGTTTGTCACCTGATAAAAAATTCTTAGCAATATGGACCTCTGTTAATATGGGGCATAACACATTATTTTAAAATAAAATACAGTGCATGGTGGGATACTATCATATTAATTTCCAATGCTCATTGCGCTGCTAGGAACTGTAACCAAACTATTCTAATAGCATTAGTGTGTGTACGCATTACCCCCGACTAAACATGGAACGGTACTTCAGTGTGGACGCTAAAGTTTGAGCTGGATTAATTAAAACGTTTTTGAGTACGGTTCTCGAGATCAGTTATGTAGTGTGGACAGGGCCTAAAAGTAAATATCCTTAATATTGCTGGCAAAGCCAAATATGAGGCTTATTGCTGCCACCTACAGGTCTGGAATGTACCTTAATCAATGCTGTTATATTACAGAACGATAGGTTGCGGATGCAACCCCGGTTCCCTGAAAGAGAAAATAACCATCAAGTGTGGGATATTGCCGTCAGGCAGTAGGGATTGGCTGAGCTTTTATAGCAAAGCTGCCGATAGGCCTCTGCGCGAGCTGCCACGTAAGCCCGCCCCTGGGAGCTTACTATACGCAGGCGCAGAGACTCTCTTCCTCTTTGCTCTTCAGGCCGTGAAGGCTTCCGGAGCGACCTCGCGGCTTGATGGTTATTTTCTCTTTCAGGGAACCGGGGTTGCATCCGCAACCTATCGTTCCCTTTCAAGTCGAAAATAACCATCAAGTGTGGGAACAGTGTACCCAAGCCGTCGCGAGGGAGGATTCTCGGCAGTAGGACAGACTTACGTCATAACGCAATTGCGTAGGCAACACATCTACGCATATGCGGAACCGCGCCTCAGCGTCTATGCTCGCAATGACACCTGTCCTAAGGTGGAACAATCAACACCATATCGTGACAATACTCAATATGACCGCCAACTAGGGCGTCATAGAGTGTAACACGGATGCTCCGAATGACTGAGCAGAGGATTCCAGTACATTTAAACGGTAGAACCTCATAAAAGTATGCGGTGTAGCCCAACTGGCTGCAGCGCAAATGTCAGACACCGGCACCCCTCTAAAGAGGGCCCAGGATGTCGCCATACCCCTAGTGGAATGTGCCTTCAACTGCCCTGGTGGCGGAAGGCCTGCAGATTCATATGCTAATTTAATAGCATCCACTATCCAATGGGAAAGGCGTTGTTTAGACAACGGCTGACCCAAAGTCCTAGAACCATGGCATATGAACAACTGTTCTGTTTGCCTCACAGTCGTTATGCGGTCAATATAACACCTCAATGCCCGCACGGGGCAGAGCATGTGTAACCGTTCTTCCTCTGGGGAAGTAAAAGGAGGAGGATGGAACGCCATCAACTCGACTGGTTGGTTCATATGAAACGGGGATATGACCTTGGGTAAAAAGGCTGGATTTGGACGCATGGAGACCTTAGAACCGTCTCCTGCGAAACGAGTACATGATGAATGCACTGAAAGTGCGTGTAACTCGCCCACGCGTTTTGCTGATACCACTGATAGCAAAAACGCAGTTTTCATAGACACAAGCTTCATGTCCACGCTGTGGAGAGGCTCGAACGGTGCCTTGGTAAGGGCTTCTAACACCACGTCAAGGCTCCATGACGGTAAACTGGTTATCCTTGGAGGCCGCAAGCGTCTTGCGCCCTTCAGGAACTGAGATGCCAGAAAATGGCAACCTGGTGATAAACCGTCAATGCGTACATGGCAAGCCGATATGGCGGCTAAATACACCTTAAGTGTAGAGGGAGATTTCCCTTCATCTAACAGTTTCTGTAGAAACTGTAATATCACTGCCATAGGGCAGGATATTGGGTCATGGCCCTCCGCCAGACACCAATCTTGAAACAACTGCCACTTGTACGTATACTGCGACCTAGTAGAGGGCGCTCTAGCACTCTGAATGGTCGAAATCACCGCCGTCGAGAGCCCTAAGGCTGACAGGCGCTCCCGTTCAGGGGCCAAGCCCATAGCTGCATGAGCTTGGGGTTCGGGTGCCATAGCCCTCCTTGGGCTTGGGACAACAGGTCCGCTTGCAGAGGGAGCTCCCTCGGGCGACCGTGCAACAACTGCACCAGACTCGGGAACCATATTCTCCGAGGCCACCGAGGAGCGATCAGAATCACTGTCGCTTGCTCTACCCTGACCTTCTCTAAGAAGGCGGGGAGCATCGGAATCGGTGGAAATGCATATAGGAGCCCTGGTGGCCATTCGTGAGCCAGTGCATCGACTCCTAGGGGCTGTCGAGGTCCTTCACCGAGAACCATAGGGGGCAGTGCGTGGTCTCTTGCAAGCGAAGAGATCTACCTGCGCTGTGCCGAACCATTCCCAGATGTGCTCTACCACCTGAGGGTGGAGGCGCCATTCGCCCGGCAAGAGGGCCTCCTCTGGATAGGAGGTCTGCTGCGTAATTGACTCTGCCCGGTAGGTGAACCGCACGCAGAGAGGTTAAACGCGGTTGTGCCCATAGCAACATCCGTGTTACCATCCGGTGAAGACCGGGGACCGCAAGCCGCCCTGGCGGTTGATATACGCCACAACTGTGGTGTTGTCTGACCGCACTAACACATGCTTGCCTAGAAGCACTGGCAAGAAGTGCCGGAGGGCGAGGTCCACCGCTCTGAGTTCCAGAGCATTGATGTGGGCTGACCTCCAGGGTCCTGACCACACTCCACGGGTCCCTGTCCCGTTCCAGACTGCTCCCCAACCTTGGTTGGAAGCGTCGGTCGTGATGACTTCCCTCCTGAAAATGGGACCCAAGCGTGCGCCCTGGCGGATGTTCGACGGAACTTTCCACCAGCGTGGCGCTTCCCAGCAGGCTCGGGATACCCTTAGCCTGCGGTGTTTGTCTCTCCGCGGATGCAGCGAAGGCATTGAACCAGGCCTGCAGAGGTCTCTGGTGTAGTAAGCCCAAAGGAAGGGCTTGCGGCGGCAGCCATCAACCCCAGCATGCGCTGACACAGCTCCATGCTGACTGTTTCTCTCAACCTGAATAGGGAGAGACACCGCTCCATCGAGGCAACTCTTTGTGTCGACAGGGTCGCTTCCATGGACACTGAGTCCAGATGCAGACCCAAGAATTTGGTCTGTTGGCTCGGCACGAGGCAGCTCTTTTCTGAATTGATCTTCAGACCTAGCCGCTGAAGATGGTCTGTAACCATCACTGTGTGCTGTGCCGCCTGCTCCTTCGACTGCGCGCAGACGAGCCAGTCATCCAGATAATTCAGCAGTCAGACACCTTGAGCCCGCAAGGGAGCTAGAATGGCATCCATACATTTCGAAAAGGTTCGAGGAGCTAGTGACAGGCCGAATGGAAGGACACAAAACTTCGTATACCCTGCTCTGAAATGCGAAGCGCAGATACTTCCTGTGACCCGGGCAGATGGGAGCGTGAAAGTGCGCATCTGTCAGGTCCACGGTGGTGAACCAGTCGCCGTGTCGGACTGACTGGATGATGTGCCTGTGCGTAAGCATCCTGAGCGATAACACCCGCAGGTATTTGTTCAGTACTTGCAGATCTAAAATAGGGCGGAGCCCGCCGTCCTTTTGGGCACCAGGAAGTATTTGGAATAGAACCCTGGTCGATCAGAGCAGGGTCTACTTGTTGAATGGCACGCTTCCTGAGCAATGCCTGTATTTCCACATTCAGAGCTGAGGACTGAACCGAGTCCTTCACTGCAGTTACGACCACTCCCGGAAGGGGAGGTTTTAACGGAACTGAAGGGTGTACCGGTGGATATAGTTTTGTGCACCCAGGTGTCGTTGGTGCATTGTTGCCAGAACTGGAGCTGTGAGACAGTGTAGGGGCGGGTTAACAGCTGCCTGGAGTTCTCAGGGCTGTTTCGGCTGCGCTCGTTCGCGAGGGGCCTGGCCTGCCACCTCCTCTAGGGCGCCACCCTCCGCGCTGCGGTCTTGCAAATGGAGGTTGACCGCGTGCTGCTGTGCTTGAGGGAGAGGTCTTAGTACCCCCTGGCCGTGGCTGGTGCTGCGGTGGTGTTCTACGCCACTGGTGCTCTTGTTGGCGTTTAGGCTGGAAGGGCTTATGCGGCCACATCTTCGCCATCTGCTGAGATGCCTCCCGGGCTTTAGCAGAGCGTTGTAGCATCTCCTCAACCACTGGGCCAAATGTGTGCCCCGGTGTAATAGGCGCATCCAATAATGGGGCTTTGTCAGACTCTTGAACTCTCGCTTGCGAGAGCCAGAGCTGCCTTCTGGTGACTACCAGGGATGCAATACTCCTGCCTTGAGCCCGTGCATTTAGCTGGGCTATTTTAACCAAGAGTTGAGCGACCAACGCCAATTCCGCCCTCAGAGACGCCGATGGGTGCTCTGGGAGGTCCTTCACCAGCGACGCCTGGTAAACTGAAAGGAGGCTGGCCAAGTTGGACAACCTAACTGCCTCTGTAGCCGCTAAGTAGCCCTTCTTCAAATGAACCTCCGTGGTCCTGCACTGTCTGTTAGGACATGCAGGGTCTTTAGCTAGACCCGAGAGCGTCGGGGTTCTAACCAGGGCTGCAAAGGCAGCATCAACTGGTGGGAAGGACGCCAGACCAGCCTCACTCGCTCCCTGCATGGCAAACGTGGAGGCCTTCCGCGAAGTTGCAGGTGAAGAAGCCGGGGCCCCCCAAGTGGACTGTACCTCCTTAATAAAATCAGGGAAGGCTGGGAGCGTCCTGGGCTGTGGAGACCGTACAGATGGCGACTCAAACAGTGACCGCCGAGGTAATTCCACAGCTGGCCACTCAATCCCCAGGTGGCGAGTTGCTCGCTCCACCAGTGACCACAAGGGATCACTGGTGTCCAGCACCTCCGACTCAGTGTCTTGCTCTGAGTGCTGGGATGTCAGTTCAGCTTCCACACTGTCCTCCTCAAGGAGAGGCTTCCCTTCCGAAGCATCCCTGGAGATGGCATCTACGTCCCATACCCCTTGGGGTTGTTGGACAACAGGGACGGCCAGAGGCTGTGGCGGAAACGCCAGCTGATTGGCAATCGGCCCGGCCGGTGGTGCCATGTTCGTAAGAGACATGAGCAGCGATTGCTGACCCATCATCACGTCCATAAACTGGGACATTTTTGATGTGAACTCCGCCACGCCTGACTTGTCCGTATAACGCCTGTCCCGACGAGGAGAACGAGAGCGTCCCCATACGGCGGGGTGACACGGAGCGAGACCGTGACCGGCGAGGCGTTCCCTGCGAGGGGAGGGGCCTCGGGGTCGAATAGACGGGCTACGAGAGCGCTCCCGGGCACGTCTATGGTCTGGGGATCTCTGGCCAGCTGTAAGCTGGGAGGGGCTCCTGGATATCCGCAGTGTGACAGTGTGATGGGCGGAGTCGCTGTGGACGACGGCGGGACAGACAGGGTGTAAGACGACCCTGAGGAAGGGGAGTGGCTACCAACCGCTTTCCTCGCCCTCTGGGAAAGAGTGCACGGCTGAAAATTAGCGCACAATGCGCAAAATGATCTGTCTGCCAAGGCAGACGCGGCATGCTCTGGTCCCAGGCACACCACACAGTCCTCATGAGGATCGTTCGCCGGCAATTTTGCCTCGCAGGTGACGCAACGGTGGAACCCAGACATGATTACCACTCCGATCGGCGACGTGTTTGTGCGAGTGCGTGCACGAAACACCGCGGTGCCGAACACCGAATGTCGAATGGCGAAGCGTCGGCGTCGAGGTACGTGCACCGGCGTCGGCGTCGATGCACCGAGCGTCGGCGCCCGAAGCATCGGCGTCGAGTCGCGGCGCCGAGCGTCGAGCGTCGATCGCGCCGAGCGTTGAGGTGCGTGCATTGAGCGTCGGCGCCGAAGCACCGAGCGTCGAGGTGCGTGCACCGAAGCGTCGAGGCATCGACGCGCCGGCGTCGAGCGCCGAGCGTCGAGTGCGTGCACCGGCGTCGGGCGTCGATGTGCCGAGCATTGAGCGCCGAAACGTCGAGGTGCGTGCACCGAGCCCCAAGTGCCGAGGCACTAAGCACAAAGCGCCTAAGCGCTACACCAAAGCGCCAAAGCGCTGACACCGAAAACGCCGAAGTGCTATGCGCCAGAGCGCGTGTACTGAGCGTGAAGATGCTATGCACTAGACGCCGAAACGTCAGCTGAACCGCAGAGCGGAGACGCTAAGTGCTAGTATAGTGTCACAGTCTTAAAGACAAAGGTGTTGTGCTATACTTACCTGTTTACAAGGGGCAACTAAAAAGTGCAGTTGGCGGTAGTCTTCCTTGTGTAATGTATGGGGAAATTTTTTTTATTTTTTATTTTTTTATTTCAGTTTAGAGGAACTGCAGCCGCACAAACGATATTTTTGTAGCGTAGCTACAGTCGTGCAGCAACCATGCGGTGATGTTACAATCCGCGGGTGGTATTATTGGAGTGGCTGCTAGCAGCAGGCTGCACTCCGGGTCTAGCCGAGGCAAGACCGAGGCTGCAAAAAATTGTGTGGCCTAGCCAGGCGCGCAAGCGTGTCCTCTAAACTCTATTCTATATTAGGGAGAGAATAGACAGTGCAAAAAACCCAACAACAAATATTTTACAATATATAAAATTATATGTAAAATTATATGTAAATGTAAGAAAGACGGACGATGAGAGCCAACGCGAGAAACACAATGCCGAAGCAAAGCGTGAAAGTGAAAAAATATATAGTGCTCCGTAGAGCGAACACTGAAATCAACTCAGAGAAGGGGCAGTAGCCAGCTTCTCAAGCTCAAGGCTGACGAGTACAATCAGTGATGTCAATCTCTCAGAGAGAAAACTTTCCAGCTCAATGTCCTACATAGGCTGAAGGCAAAAGAGGAAGAGAGTCTCTGCGCGCTGCGTATAGTAAGCTCCCAGGGGGGCGGGCTTACGTGGCAGCTCGCGCAGAGGCCTATCGGCAGCTTTGCTATAAAAGCTCAGCCAATCCCTACTGCCTGACGGCAATATCCCACACTTGACGGTTATTTTCGACTTGAAAGGGAACAGTTATTTTTTAAAACAAGCAAGTATTTTACGGTCATTGCTGCAGTGTAATAGATTACCACGAATATGCATGTCTGCATCCCTTACCATTCTGTGCGTCCTGTGAACGCAAGACAAAATCATTTTCTGTCCAATGGATTTATTTTGCGTCTAGGACGCAAAATTTTGCGTTAACGCCACCTCTGATAGATATATATAGATGGCTTCTTTCTTGCCATCCGTCCATATGGCCAGCTTTGTGTAGGGACTGGCTTATTGTTGATGTGTGAACACTGACTCCCATCTCAGACACAGAACTTTGCAGATCTCTCAAGGTCATTGTTGGCTTCAGCGTGACATCCCGAACCAGTTTCCTGCTTGCCCGGCTGCTCAGTTTGGGAGGGCGAGCTGATCTGGGTAGTGTCTGGGAGGTATGATGCATATTCCACTTCTTAATGATGGACTTCACTGTGCTGAGAGGGATAATCAGCACCTTTGAAATGTTCTTCTACCCTTCTCCTGCTGTGCCTCTCTACCACTTTATCCCTGACTTGTTTCGAAAACTCCTTGGTCTTCATGGTTGCTTTGTTGGATCACTATGTGAGTTGCAGATTGAAAGTCTTTATATACCCGAGGGAAATTATCTACAAGTTAAACCACTTTGAGTACACACAGGCTGAAACTATTTCACTACTTTTGTGACCTTTCAAACAAATCATTTGCACTTGAGCTGATTTAGGGCTGCAGTAGCTAAGAGGTTGAATACTTATGCAACTGAGATTAATGTGTTTTTCTCTGTAAATCTTACTTATTTATATTATGCATTTTTTAGTAGTAGTTTTTTAGGAGTAGTTTGTGTAGATTCTACATGTAAAGTCTAATTTGAAAGTGTCGTGGAGTACGCTCAGGTGCCAGCAAAATGTGAAAACTTTGCAGGGGGGTGAATACTTCTGCAAACCACTGTATGTGTGTGTGTATATATATATATATATATATATATATATATACACTTTTCAATGTTTATGTTGTATGGGTGGCAGGTGACTCATTACTTACAGTAGGATTATTCTGTCTCTCGATATTTCTCTCTTCCAGCACTGATAGATATCACTTGTACGCTACTGCTGCTGAATCCAGACTTCACCACTGCCTGGAATGTCAGGTATGGCACACTGAGCACATGACAGGACTGAAGCTTGTTTCACTGCACCCACTTCTCTATCAGCTTGGTACACATTAATTGAAGATTCTGAACTTTCTACCCCGGGGTTACAAGTTGAAGAAAAAATGAATTAAGCTTGGATGTACACTGAACAAAAATATAAACGCAACATGAAACAATTTCAAAGACTTTACTGAGCTACAGTTCATATGAGGAAATCAGTCAATTGAAATAAATTCATTAGGCCCTAATCTATGGATTTCACATGACTGGGAATACAGATATGCATCTGTTGGTCACAGATACCTTAAAAAAAAAAGGTAGGGGCGTGGATCAGAAAACCAGTCAGTATCTGGTGTGACCACCATTTCCCTCATGCAGCGCGACACATCTCCTTCGCATAGAGTTGATCAGGCTGTTGATTGTGGCCTGTGGAATGTTGTCCCACTCCTCTTCAATGGCTGTGCGAAGTTGCTGGATATTGGCGGGAACTGGAACACGCTGTCGTACAAGTCGATCCAGAGCATCCCAAACATGCTCAATGGGTGACATGTCTGGTGAGTATGCAGGCCATGGAAGAACTGAGACATTTTCAGCTTCCAGAAATTGTGTACAGATCCTTGCAACATGGGGCCGTGCATTATCATGCTGAAACATGAGGTGATGGCGGCAGATGAATGGCACGACAATGGGCCTCAGGATCTCGTCACGGTATCTGTGTGCATTCAAATTGCCATCGATAAAATGCAATTGTGTTCGTTGTCCGTAGCTTATGCCAGCCCATACCATAACCCCACCGCCACCATGGGGCACTCTGTTCACAACGTTGACATCAGCAAACCGCTCGCCCACACGACGCCATACACGCGGTCTGCCATCTGCCCGGTACAGTTGAAACCGGGATTCATCCGTGAAGAGCACAATTCTCCAGCGTGCCAGTAGCCATCGAAGGTGAGCATTTGCCCACTGAAGTCGGTTACGACGCTGATCTGCAGTCAGGTCAAGACCCTGGTGAGGACGACGAGCACGCAGATGAGCTTCCCTGAGACGGTTTCTGACAGTTTGTGCAGAAATTCTTCGGTTGTGCAAACCCACAGTTTCATCAGCTGTCCGAGTGGCTGGTCTCAGATGATCCCGCAGGTGAAGAAGCCGGATGTGAAGGTCCTGGGCTGGCGTGGTTACACGTGGTCTGCGGTTGTGAGGCCGGTTTAACGTACTGCCAAATTCTCTAAAACGACGTTGGAGGCGGCTTATGGTAGAGAAATGAACATTCAATTCTCTGGAAAATTTCTGGGATCTTTTATTTCAGCTCATGAAACATGGGACCAACATTTTACATGTTGCGTTTATATTTTTATTCAGTCTAGATCATGTAGCTATTTGTTTGTTGAATACATGACACGTTGCTTGCTAATTACAATGCTGTTGTGGGTCATTCCATGCCAATTGAACCAGAAAAGGGGCTTTTGGTTGCCCGACCGTCTCAGATTTTGCTAGAAAAATTAACCTTGGGATTTTCGAGCCCGCTGAATTCAGAAATGCTAATCACTTTTTCTGTTTTGTTTTGTTTTGTTTTGTTTTGTTTTTAATTTCCCCTTCAAGCTGTGACCTGGCAAAGGTCAACCGAAAGTGAAAAAGTGATCCTGACGAGAAAAATCACCCTGGGCTCAACTTAGACGCTACCATCATGTGTAGCACTTTTGGCAAGTTGCCAGATGAGGGGTAAGTGACAAGTTTTATTCGAACTTCAGACCAACCCTTTGCCCTGTAGGTGATGCGGGTCCTAAAATGTTAGTTTTGCTGTAAGAACCTTAGGGACCACTCTTCCAAATTTTGTGAAACACTTTTGGTTTCAAGTCCCCCCACTGGTCATTAACCCCCTCTGAAATTACGATTTTTGGTATTTCTACCAAGTGTAGGCCCAAATAACTTATGTGGGGGGGCTCCACGAAAATCACCCAAAGATATTTTTGGATAGATGTTGATGAGATCTACAAGAATGAAGCAAAACATTTTGGTATCTGTGGATTTGGGAATTTTGAAGGTGTATTTGAGCATTGCTTATGACCACTTTGGTGAGGCTACAGAACCACATAGTCCGAATCGAATTGGCATAATTCTTCAGTATTGCATTGTCTGGGGTTAGATCTAGAGTAAAATGTGACAGTGTGTGCTTCCAGTGGCACTAGCTTGGAGCTGAGGGGTTATGAACTTGCTTATGGAACTTAGATTTCTTTGTTACAGTGACACATTTGAAACTACCAAAACCTCACTTAGGTGCATTTTAAAAACTACAAACTGATAGAAAACACAAAAAATTTATACTCTTGGCAAACTTTAGGTGCTTGAGGAGTTAACCATTTCATGATCTTTATGACATGCTTACTGTACCATATGCGGTTTCCAATTTCAAAATGCCCGTTGGCTGTGAGGTCTGGTGGTGAAAAAAGAATGGAAAATTCAATGTTTTTCAAAAGAAAAAACGTCCCCGTTTACCCCACCTTTTGCATATGCATGCCTTCCGCTATCTTGACATTGCAGCATGGTTACCATGTGGTTTTTGAGCACTGTCTGTGCGGCACTCCAGTGTCCTTGCGCCGCATACTGGCAACTGGCACATCCTGAAGAAATGGGACTTGGCCCATTGTATCAAGGTAGAGATTCCCTGTCACTGAAGACTCCAAAGACTGCCCAGAATGCTTAATTGACTGATTGGCCAGCATGAGAATGCAGCAAATGGCTCTCTCATGAGTAGTTGGCCAATCAGTCAATAATCCCCCTAGATAATGCTGCCAAGTTGCTGCCGTTTTTGAGTTGGCTTTTGGCCCTTGAGCCATTGTTTGTGTTTTGTTTCGTATCTTTCGGAATATTAATAGGAATTATTAACAGTTTAAGCCGACAGATTTCTTTACTGGAGAAGGTGATCCAGTGAATATATGCCTGTACCATCGTCAAGTTTTTCTTGATAAGTATAAGCATCTCTCATAGTTCCGAAGTGGTGTGCTGATCCCACAAAAAGACACAAGACACAGGATCGGTTAAAGGCATCAAAGTTATTACTCTGAAACAGACGGAAGACCTCCCAATTTAACTAATTCTGGGACACAAACTGTGCCCTCAGGGTGTCATCCGGATAAACGATCCCAAAGTGCAAAACCAGTTTAAGGAAAGCAAGCAGGATCAGCCTGAGCAAGTCCAAAGCACATCTGGCGAAGAAGGCTTCGTCATCCGTTTCCGTCATTGATGAGGTTGCTCTGAACGAGTCTCTTGTCAGCATTGGACAGTCTCCAGTGAAGCGGAAAGTTCCTGTGAATGCTGCGAGGCTTATCGTTAACGTACGTTGAAGATTTTTTCTACAATAGCAGCTAAGGTTTCAAAAGTTTTGAGTGTTGTAGAAATCCCCTCGATCAGTACATCCAATCCAGCGTATGTTCCAAGTGTGCCAGACGGTGATTTATGTGCTTCAGAACCTCAAAGACATCTCTGACTACTTCGAAGGAACTACAGGTCCATATTTTTACTCTGGCACTCGAGTCATGGTCCCACAAAAAAACTGCATCTTTTTTTTTCCACGCCACTTCATCAAGTGAAGCTGGCATGTAGGCTAAAAAAGGAAAAGGGTTTGGTTTAGTCTCTGGGCGAGTACTTAAACAAATGTATAGATTTACTCCTCACTTTCACAGTCTTGCATTAAAATAAAATGCAGGAAAAGTCAATTTTCTAACGCGGTGTAGCAGTTGTGAATAAGCATTCATGCTTACAAAACAGTCACTCGGAACTGAAACCTCCCTTCACCCCCCTGCAATGCCAAACACACTTAAAACGCATTTTAATTTTACTGAAACACGTTGCATCTTTGAAGTAAATTTAAAGTCATTTTACAAAAATGTGAAAATTTGTTATGTTCCGACCCCCACCCCACCCCACCCCACCCCACCCCGACACAAAGAAAGAAAAAAAAATAGACTGAAGATGTGATTAGCAAAGGGGGCTGGCTGTACTAACGAAATCAAAAAATAGGCCAAGTTTTACAAAACGTTTTAAAACTAATAAAATAAATAATTACCATAATGAACGTTACCATCATATGTTGCTTAAAACATAACTAAATATATTCATATAAAGTTCTTACCTATAAACAGTAACGTTTAAAGTTTGTGACTCGCTGTCTGTATCTTGGTGGTGTTTATATTATCATCAGCATATTTGAGTGATTGGAATTATGTTTTTAAAACACCCTTTTCTTATACCAATACAGTACTATTAGTACCATTTCAATAGCAAAACATTCACTGGTGGCTCTGACAAACCAGAAGGCGATCCTTCACATATTCAAATCCAGCTCTCTTGAAAAAAATTGTGTTTCCCTCATTTTTCTTTATTATTTTTTATGCTCTCATTAGTATTCAACCTAGTGGATTCAGCATCCGTCAGTTCTGGCAGATTTTACTGTACTTGCTGAAGCGGTTTTTTCCCACTGCTAATTTTCCTCTGTCAGCACACAGTACAGTAATCACTCAGTAATGAGGTGCAAACAGCTGATTGATTGATCGATATGTAGGAGCGTTTACTAAGATGCCTTTGTTTAATAAAGATAAATAAAAAAATTACATTTATAAGTGTTTATTCTTTAGGAAAATAAAACTGATGCCTAATAATAACTTTATTCTGTAGCAAAACTATTTGAGGCAGTGAAGTCTTATTTTCAGGGTTAGATAAACCCTGAATTCTAACTGTCTTGCTGACCATGACATTGACATTTGACTGAATATGGCTGCCATATTGAGGTCATGTGACTTCTAAAAATTTCTGCTGTATAAAGACTGTACACTTCAATTAATTGTCTTAATGTTTCGTACACAGCTGTATTTGGTTTTCTTAGCTCCATTACTGGTGTTGTCCATCATCAGACCACATTATTTGACATACAGTAGTTGTATTTTAATATTCTCTCAATAAAATCCCAATTCAAGTGGTGTGCAGTAACATTGACTGTTTTAGTGCTACATTGTTGTAACCTCTGATTATATAAATGATACAGACCACATGCTTTCAGATCGTATCTTTTAATGGCTGTATTCTGTGATTCTCTCAATACATTTCCATTACAGGTGGTATCCAGAAGAAATTACCTTTTAACTGCCACATTGTTTTTAACCTCTGGACATATCAATGATGCAGATCTTTTTCACAGTTCCACTTTACTTCATGTTTACAAACCATTAGTTATTGGCACAAGATACTTCAGTATCGCTTTCCAGTGATGAGGAAAAACATTCATGCATCTGTCACAACCAGGGCCGGATTAACCCATCACTGAGGCCTACCTTATATGAACAACAAAAAAGATGGTTTCTTATATATATATATCAGTGTTTCCCATAAGCCTGGTGGGGGGAGGGAGTTTGCTGTTATTTTTGTGCAAGTGTCGTGCAGCTTACTTTTCGTGGCTTAGAGAAAACAGCCATGGCCTTCTGATAATAATATTCGGAAACTGGAAGTCAGTAAACCTCCAGGCTGTGTTTCAAACAAACACTCACGTCTTTGATATTTAACAAGTTTGATTTGCGTTACACTGGCACTTCAACACACAAATATTAATTCATGCAAGTGAACTGAAAAATGATCATTGGAGGAAGTGTCAAAATAAGTGAAAATACTCTCCCATATGGATTATTAACAGGATTATACATCATTGGTAATTTACGCTATTCACATTGTATAATTGTTAGTTACACAAAGCATTTCTTTAGTTATAAATCAATCAACCTATTTATTTTTTAAAGGTTGTAAACATACCATGGTCAGTGTTGTACAGCCAGGGACTGTACCTGGGGTCCTTTACCCATTCCATCCCGAGAGGCCATGTTTACTGTGAGACTCGCTCCTTACAGTGCCGACGCACATGCTGACCTAACAGAATCGCTGCTGCGCTGCTCCTCTGAGCTAACAGATCGTCTGCTGCGCTGCTCCTCTGAGCTAAACAGATCCTCTGCTGCGCTGCTCCTCTGAGACAATAGCTCCGCAGCGGCTGGTTGACTGCATGTCTTAAGCAGAGGCAGTTTCAGTTGAGGTCTCACCCAATGATATTTCAATGCGATAATTGGCCACTTTTTGCATTGGCCGTAATTTCACAGCCAATCATGTTTCAGTACAACCACAGGGTCATCCACATGACGTAAACACCAAATATGTCACGTTACATAGGGGGTGGGGAGGCGACGCGAGGCGGCGCAGGAGCCTTGCAGAGCCTGTTCCGCTAAAACAAACCTGAAAACTAACTTCACACGCGTAATTATGATTTTTTTTTTCCAATTTTGTAGGCTCGGCGGCTGCCTTTATTTTACCCGGCGGGCCGTCGGGCCTGTAGAATGGTAGGGGAACCACTGTGTGTGTATGTATATATATATATATATATATATATATATATATATATATATATATATATATATATATATACACACACACACACACACACACAAACAGAGTGCCATGAAAAAGTATTTGCCCCTTGTCTGATTTTCTGCAGTTTTCCACATTTTTCACATTGTATTTGGTCAGATTTTTTTGTGGGTTGTAGTAGTATATAGAGGGAGTCTGAGAAAAAATGACACCAAAGTTTGGTGCTTCTTTCATTTGTTTGGTGTGCAAGGTAATCAAACATGCAATCTTCAGGTGTGAAAAAGTTATTGCCCCCCCTAGTTAACTCAACCCAATTAAAGGGATAATTAGGGTCAGCTGTTTGAGTACTTTGGTTAACAATCAGGCCTGATTTGGGCCAGCCCTGCCCAATATAAATCTGACTAAATTTGGCCCTTACCATCAGAGTGAAGTTGTCAGCACACAGGTTCTAGAGGCACATCATGCCACGAACAAAAGAAATTCCTGAAGACCTCCGGAAAATTTTTTTGATGCCTATCAGTCTGGAAAGGGTTACAAAGCCATTTCTAAGGCTCTGGGGCTCCACCAAATCACAGTCAGAGCCATATTGTCCAAATGGATAAAGTTTTGGGATAGTAGTGAATCTTCCCAGGAGTGGCCGTCCTGCCAAAATCTCTCCAAGAGCAAGGCGTAAAATCGTCCAGGAAGTCACAAAGAACCCTAGAACAACACCCAGGGATCTGCAGGCCTCTCTCGCCTCGGCTAAGGTCAGTGTTCCTGACTCCACCATCAGAAAGACACTGGGCAAAAATGGGATTCATGGCAGAGTAGCAAGGCGGAAACCATTGCTCACTAAGAAGAACATGAATGCTCGTCCCAAGTTTGCCAAAAAGCACCTGGATGATCAACAAGATGATCAACTGGAACAATGTTCTATGGACAGAGGAGTCAAAAGTGGGACTTTTTGGCCGACATGGGCCCCGTTATGTCTGGCGAAAACCAAACACTGCATTCCACAGTAAGAACCTCATGCCAACGGTCAATCATGATGGTGGTAGGTGGTAGTTTGGGGATGCTTTGCTGCATCAGGACCTGGACGCCTTGCCATCATTGAAGGAACCATGAATTCTGCTCTGTATCAGAGAATTCTACAGGAGAATGTCAGGCCATCCGTCCATGAGCTGAAGCTGAAGCGCAGCTGGGTCATGCAGCAAGACAATGATCCGAAACACACAAGCAAGTCTACATCAGAATGGTTGAAGAACAAGAAATTTAAAGTTTTGGAATGGCCTAGTCAAAGTCCAGACCTAAACCCCATTGAGATGTTGTGGCAGGACCTGAAACGAGCAGTTCATGCTTGAAAAACCCACAAATGTCACTGAGTTGAAGCAGTTCTGCATGGAGGAGTGGGCCAAAATTCCTCTACGGCGCTGAGAGAGACTAATCAATAACTACAGGAAGCGTTTGGTTGCAGTTATTACTGCTAAAGTTGGCGTAACCAGTTATTGAGTCTAAGGGGGCAATTACTTTTTCACACAGGGGCATTGGGTGTTGCAAAACTTTCTTTAATAAATAAATGAAACATGTATCAAATTTGTGTGTTATTTGTTCACTCAGGGTCCCTTTTATCTAAAATTAGGTTTTGGTTGAAGATCTGATAACATTCAGTGTCAAAAATATGCAAAAATGCAGAAAATCAGACAGGGGGGCAAATACATTTTCACGGCACTGTATATGTTTATTATCCTCTATAACTAGGCTTGCTACTTAGATATTAAATCGGTAAATTCCCCAAAAATATGAGTTTTACCGAAATAAATTTATAGAGGATAAACCTCTTGCTATTTTTTATTTTCATACCACAGATAATCATTTAGAAATCCTCTCTAGTTTGTGTAGTTTTTTTACTTGCTGTCTGTCCTTGCTCCGTTCCGCTCTGAATGGCTGGGGGTCACTGTCAGTCATCTCAGTGGTCTGTTAGTACTGTAGTTTCACCCTGTTCTGACAGATCTCGTTGCCAGAAGCAGTGCTAGAATGCTGTCATTTGCCAGCTGCAGTGCCTTTCATTCAAAGCACCTACTTTGAAATTAGCGGGTTAAGGTGCAAGGAAGCTTTTGCTTTAGGTGACAGTTACTAGTTTTATTTGAAAAAGGGGCGCAAGAGAAAAACACAATGAATATTATGCACAATACCCTGGCCGACGACTGGTCTCTGCGGCAGGACGAAGGGAGCATGTCTGCCTTGCCTTCCAGACTCTGAGTCCAGCTGTGCTGAAGCAGGAGAGGGGGAGCTCAGACTCTGAATAATAAGTGCAAGTTAGTTCTGTTCAACTATGTAATGTTTTGTTCTATGCATATTATTTTTACTCATAAATTTATGCTATTAAGGTCTGTGTAATACACTTTTATATGCTGCGTTTACTATGGTTTATTTTAGACCATTTTTAAATGTATAGCTCAGCTATGACCAAACATTATTTCAATTAGAATGTTGGTAACCATGGTTTTGTTGCATATTGAATATGATAAAGTGGTTTCGCTAAATGAGATGTTTTTCAACAGCATAAAAAGTTTTTTTTTGTTTGTTTTGTTTTTTAAACAAAGGTCGATTTCACCCATTCCTGCTTGAATTGAAAAATAAAGATTGGGAAAAAAAAGCACAATTCTTTCTAAAGTAAACGTTGATATTAATCGTCGATTTGGCAAAAAAATAACGAATAGTAGCAAGCCTATCTCTAACATGCGCCACCAATTTGCAAAAGGTATACTTTTTTAGTTTTAAGTTTTATAATGCATGGTTTTGATCAGAAACTGTCAATTATGTAGAATTCTGTTGTATTAATTTAATTATGACGAAAGTTTCATGCAGTGGTTTATTTAGATTTCCAGAAAGCTTTTGACAAAGTCCCGCATAAAAGAATTCTGAACGCAGTAGGGATTCAAGGAAATGCATGCACATGGATTAGGGAGTGGTTAACATGTAGAAAACAGAAAGTACTGATTAGAGGAGAAACCTCAAAATGGAGCAAGGTAACCAGTGGTGTACCACAGGGATCAGTATTAGGTCCTCTGCTACTCCTAATCTGCATTAATGATTTAGATTCTGGTATAGTAAGCAAACTCGTTAAATTTGCAGACGACACAAAAATAGGAGGAGTAGCAAACACTATTGCAGCAGCAAAGGTCATTCAAAATTATCTAGACAGCATTCAGAACTGGGCAGACACATGGCAAATGAAATTTAATAGAGAAAAGTGTAAAGTATTGCATGCAGGCAATAAAAATGTGCATTATAAATATCATATGGGAGATTCTGAAATTGAAGGGAACTATGAAAAAGACCTAGGAGTTTATGTTGACTCAGAGATGTCTTGATCAGATCACCGCATAGTCTTCTTTTAGCCTGTCTGCATACGACATGCCTTTTAAACCCAGGATAATTCTGGTTGCTCTTCTTTGCACTCTTCCTAGAGCAGCAATATCCTTTTTGTAACGAGGTGAACACAATATTCTAGGTGAGGTCTTACTAATGCATTGTAAAGTTTTAACATTACTTCCCTTGATTTAAATTCAACACTTCTCACAATATATCCGAGCATCTTGTTGGCCTTCTTTTATAGCTTCCCCACACTGTCTAGATGGCAAACATTCAAAATCCTAATGCTCAGTCTTTACTGGTAATGGTTGGGGACTAGAGAATAATAATGACAATCACATTCAGAATTCTAAAAGGTATAGACAATGTCGACCCAGGGGACTTCTTTGACCTGAAAAAAGAAACAAGGACTAGGGGTCACAAATGGAGATTAGATAAAGGGGCATTCAGAACAGTAAATAGGAGGCACTTTTTTACACAGAGAATTGTGAGGGTCTGGAACCAACTCCCCAGTAATGTTGTTGAAGCTGACACCCTGGGATCTTTCAAGAAGCTGCTTGATGAGATTCTGGGATCAATAAGCTACTAACAACCAAACAAGCAAGATGGGCTGAATGGCCTCCTCTCGTTTGTAAACTTTCTTATGTTCTTATGAACTGAACGACTGACCGAAACAGAAACAGTTTAATTAAAGGCGGTGTGGTAAAAACATTTCAAAATAAAATCGGAAAGACGTGAAGCCTACTTCAAATCCTGTAGGGGAGCTTGATAATCATCTTTCCTGATTTACTGAATAGAAATACAACAGTTTGAATATGAACAAAAACACCATGGGCCCAATTTTGATAACACGGGGGCAAGCGGAAGGGCAATGCTCAAAGTGGGAGTGGTCTGTCTCCAAAGTGATTTTGATCAAATTTAGCGCCAGGCGCAAGCGTAATCCAAAGCAATGTCTTTGCACTACGCCAATTACTGCTGAGTGGGAGGTGTAATCTGATTCCCAATCATAAGTCAGTAACATTCCCTTTAAGAAGCTGTTTGCGCTGGCACCAGGATGCTCAGCAATTTCGAGTTGAGAAAAAGACTATGCAGCTTAGCTCTTTGTTTTTGGCATCCAACATGGAAGAGACACCATTGCAGCATGAAGGAATTTGGCAATTCGCAAAAGGAACACTTCACACCACAGGACGTTTTGCAGGTTGATAATAAAATATAGCACAAAACACCGAGAACACTATATACATATATATATATATATATATATATATATATATATATATATATATATATATATATATATATCCATATATATATATATACATATATATCTAGATATATATCTATATAGATCTATCTATATATATATATATATAATCTAGATATATCTAGATATATACACATATACACAGCGCTTGAATTTCATCGTGGGAATCGCTCATTTTCCAAGTTGGTCCGGCATATCTGCAACTTTCAGTACCGGAAAATCCTGCAGAGATATTTTTCACCCAATTTAGAATGCCTGAAATGCTACAACAATCTCTAAGGAAGTGAGTGTCAGTGACTAAAGCACTATAATCCGCATTCTGAGTAGTTCTGGTTAAAATAAATAAATAAATAAAAGTAGTGCTGGATATTTTAAGTGCTGCGAGACTTTATTCTCTCGTACGTGATTCTCGGCCGCTATCTTTAAGCATTATAGAAACTCAGTACACTGCAGTATAAGTAGTTTTGAAAAAAAAAAATACAATACTAAGTCTATCTTGGTGTTGTTTTGCAAGCGGTGACTTTCGCTTTAACTCTTAAAACTCAGCCCCATTCATTTTGGGGCACCGGCGCACCGAAGGTTACGCACATATTACTCAGACACCGTAAAAGCCACCTACCTGGCTTGTTTAAAAGTACAGACTCTGGGCTTGCCAAAGACATATTCAGTGTATGTATGTGGTACTCCTAGCCGGAACTAAGACTGCATGAAGTTAAGCCTCTAATCATGTGAAAGGGTTCACAGCTTAGGTTTCGTTTTGAGCTTGGACTATATGAAGAACAATAGGAAAATTTTGTCACAAGTGGGCGGAGTTAGTAAACAGTGGAGCCATTTCTGGAGCCCATAGAGCACTTTAACAGTGAGCTTGCCCTGGCAAAATGTTTCTTGACATAATCAAGCATTAATTTGCATAAATAAGAGTCAGTCACTTTATATTAACAATATTTCTTGTACCCTTCTCCTGCTCTGTGCCTTTCTACCACTTTATCCCTGACTTGTTTCGAAAGCTCCTTGGTCTTCATGGTTGCTTTGTTGGATCACTAGGCGAGTTGCAGCTTGAAAGTCTTTATATACCCGAGGGAAATTATCTACAAGTTAAACCACTTTGAGTACACACAGGCTGAAACCATTTCACTAATTTTGTGACCTTTCAAACAAATCATTTGCACCTGAGCTGATTTAGGGCTCCAGTGGCAAAGGGGTTGAATACTTATGCAACTGAGTTTAATCTGTTTTTCCCTGTAAATCTTATTTATATTCTATATCCATTTTTTAACTTTATCAATGTGGAGTAGTTTGTGTAGATTCTACATGTAAAGTCTAATTTGAACGCATCGTGGAGTACGCTCAAGTGCCAACAAAGTGTGAAAACTTTGCAGGGGGGTGAATACTTCTGCAAACCACTGTATATATAAAATTAATGTTATTTAAACTGTGGAGACACAGATGGATCACATTAGTTTACTGTAAAGCTACGTCTTGGTGCTTATCTTGGTGAGATCCGAGTTCAAATCAGCATGAAGTTTTAACATCTACTCTCATGTAATGGAAATCATAATTATCCATGCACCTGTTCTCCTATTTATCTAGTTAATTGTTTAAGAGTCATTATAGCAATGGCCTCGTTCTACTTTAATTGATTACCTTTGTCTCATTAAGCCATTTGGCAATTTCTTTATTACAGGCACCTGACTGGTTAAGAGAGAGTCCGTTTTTGTGAAGAGAGAAGGGTGTGGTGGCTGTGTGTGTGTTTGTTAGAAAATGTATTTTCTAAGCTACTGCTTTTGAAGAATAAAAAACACTTAGGAAAGAAGTTTATCTCAAAAAACTGAATCAATGCTACAATTAACTACTTTAGCCGAGTTTGAACTTTGCTTTAGCAAATTAATAGAGATGTATTGATGTCTTTATGTCCACACTCTGGATTACTGTTCATTGTCTCACCAAGCTGTTCCTGTTTTACCCTGGAATTTAAAAGGATTATTTGTCCAAGCTACCTCTCCATTGGGAAATCATTTGTTGGACAGACATTTCCAAACCAGGATGATTTTGCTGGTGTATCATTTCATGAACGCTGGGTGAGATCAAACCAATTTACTCTGTGGGGTGTGATTTTTTTTTTTTTCCAACTTATCTATCTTATTGCTCTACCAGTTTTGTTTCTAATCTAATATTTCTATTCTTACTTTGTGGTTTGTTTTTAATGCATATTTATTGTAAGGATTACTGTCTTACCCCACGTTTATTTCTTGGATCTGGCACTCGGCTCACCTACCTTTTTTAATATGTGGCTTATTCCTGGTAGGAATATAATTGATCAGGTTATTTTAAATTATTTTGATTGATCTAGTGTTGAGTTTGTTACACACTGCACATATCTCAAAATAATCCCAGTAGTGCTTAATGCAGCATGCAAATAGCGTTTGGTATCTTGTGAGCGTGTTCTGAATGGAAGAAAAAAATATCAAATGTATATCAAATTATTTAAGTTAAATGTTAATGGTTTTTTTGTGAGAGATAGATAGATAGATAGATAGATAATATAATTTTTTTTTTTTTTAGGTTGTGTATCCCTTTTAAAAAAAGATGATCCTTAATTAGTTGATGCGCGCAGGGTATAGTTTCTAGGCCGGTGAGAGGAAACAGATGATGAAACGACAGTTGAGGATACGAGAGAGGGCACACAGGTTGTTGATTTGTTGTTTTTCTTGATTTATAGCTTCTAGCTATTGAATGTTTGAAATACATTTGTTAAACACCCAGCTGCCCATTTATTTTGGCAATTTCCATGTTTAAAAATGTTTCAGATTTCATTCTTAGCCCTCAAATAAGCAATGTGGCCATTTTTCAAAACAATTTTTGCTTATATATATATATATATATATATATATATTAATACACTTGTGATTATTGTCAGATTCCACATACTTCTTTTATTGCTCTGAGCACACTCTTAAACTCAGGGGAGACATTTAAGGAGGATAAAGATGTTGTGGACTCCTGTAGTGAATTGTCTGTGCACTGGGCTTGCAACATATCCAGACAACTTTTAATAATCAAGAAAATCACACACTCATTCAATTTGAAGTTTTAACGAATCGGATCAGTATAAGTACTCGTTCGGTTTATTAGCTGCTTAATAATGGATCGAGTGTTTGCAAGCCACTTTGGATCCCTGCTAATAGGCAATCTGGGTGTTTCCAGTGTCTTTACAGGTTTAACCACATTAATACTTCAATACAGCAATACAAGTATGGTTATCATATGCTTAGCACTTAGGCTAGCCATGCAAAAAGCTAAAACGCCCACCGCTAAATCCTAAAACAAACAATTTATCACTCTCCAAAGCTAAAATATAATTCCTATACCTTATAGCAATGCATCAATATAAATTAGATATAAATTCTAAATTGTTCTTACCTTACACTGTATGGAAGTGTAGTTGTAGAATACAACGTAAGAACAAGCGCTGTCTTGAAAAGGCAGAGACTTCTGAATATGAGCAACCAGCTTTTTCAGAGCATGGACCACACAATTTGTAGTTAACAAGTTGAGTGATACTGATTGGGGTTTTACCTTGGCTTTTATATAACTTTCTCCATTTAATACATCAGAAGACCCAATTAAATCTAATTATTTGGTTTGTTCTACAACCCTTATCTTGAGTGAATAATATATACATATATTATTAATATATATTCAATACAGCAATAACTCCTATGACTGCATGTCCTACCCTATTTGCATTTCCAAAACATGTGAGGTGAACTGATATTTTTTCTACAGTACAAGTGTATGTATATGTATGTGTTTAATTATTATAACCTGCGTTTTAAAATATATTTCCATCAACATCAAAAACATTCTTTTCAGTAGGTTGGATTTGTTTCATGTAAAATAATATCCCGGCGTGCCACAGACACTTCTAGTTTTTGTTTTACCCAAGCCCTAATTGATTCAATAATTGGCTTAATTGGTCAGAATTACCATGTGTTCCAGGTATTTAGCAATTGATGATTAAGAGATACCTACAAAACCTGCAGGATTGTGGCACTCCAGGACCAGGGTTGCCTACCCCTGGTTTAGAGAGTTCATGACTCTATAGTTGCGGATCCAATTATTTTCATTTAAATCCAGGCTATAGAAAACAGTTAAATGTAATAGTCTTATATTGGCTTTTTCAATTCTTAAATTAAGTTTGACCTCTGTTTCTAAAAATCCCCTGTGCAAGCAGGTTTCAGACACCCTGTTTACCTGCCAAGAGTTTCATATTCATTTTTTAATTAATATGAAACTACTGTAAGCGCTTTTCCAAATTTATCGAATTCATGTTTTGGCCGGATTCAAGAGACGACTCAGACAGGTATCTCTACAGATAAGAAAAAAAGCTTGCAACCTATTTTTTTTATAACTAAGCTCTCTATTTTCTTATAATGAGGTACATACGCATGTCTTTCTTAAAGCACCTTCCGTTGGTTATCATTAGGCTTGCTACTGTTCGATTTTTATTTTTTTGCCAACTCGACGATTAATATTGACGTTTATGTTAGAAAGAACTTACTGTTTTTTTCTATCTTTATTTTTCAATTTAAGCAGAGAATGAGTGAAATTGACCATGGTTACCAACATTCTAATTAAAATATCATTTGGTCACAGCTGAGCTATATATTTAAAAATTGTCTCAAACCGTAGTAAACTCAGCATTTAAAAGTGTATTACACAGACCTTTTATAGTGTAAATTTACGAGTAAAAGTAATATGCACAGAACAAAACATTAGACAGTTGAACAGAACTAACTTACACTTATTTGGAGTCTGAGCTCCCCCTCTCCTGCTTCAGCACAGCCAGACTCTGAGTCACTGGAAGGCAAGGCAGATGTATGCCTAAAGCAAAAGCTTACGTACACCTTAAAAGTAGGTGCTTTGAATGACAGGCAGTGTAGCTGGCAAATGAGAGCATTCTATCACTATTGTCAACGAGATCTGTCAGAACAGGGTGAAACTACAGTACTAATGGACCACTGAGATGACTGACAGCGACCACCAGCCATTCAGACTGGAACGGAGACGGGACAGGCAGCAAGTATAAAAACTACACAAACTAGAGAGTATTTCTAAATGATTATTTGTGGTAAGAAAATAAAAAAATAACGAGTGGTTTTACAGACGTTTATCATATAGAAATTTATTTCAGTCAAACTCATTTTTGGGGAATTCGACGTTTTAACAAGCTTTACCAATTAACATCGAAAAGTAGCAAGCCTAGTTATCATTCTAGATTGATACACAGCAAAGACAAATCCCGCTTTTAAGAGCCAACAGCAAATCCTGCTTTCAGGTGGCAAAGACTAATCCTTATCTTTGAAGGTCAAATTCTACTTTGCTCATACAGGCAAAGCAACAAGCTATTTTCAGTATTCTACTGTGTGTCTGAGACAGACTTTTAATTCTTTCACTTTTAAACACTTTAATTCTTTCCCTATAAATAAATACTTCTGTTTTATTACTGCTGTAAAACTTAAATGCACCACTTTTTTGTTTTAAATGTAATTCTGTCCAAGCGTTGCTTTTTCTTTTTGTAATACAAAAGACTAAACTTTTTAAAAACTATGAACTCATTTTCAGTTAATTAACTGAGGTGCTTGTTTATGCCAAGGTTACAGGCTTCTGCGCATGATAGCTGTTAATAATTTAAAGATAGGGGAGGCTCTATGTTTAAGTCTGACCAGTTTCCAAGACGTTATATGTATTCTAATAACAAAGGCACACAGACAAGCTAATTTCTACAGGTTTTATATTCTTTAAAACATAGTACAGTTATTACAATATTCTGACATTGTCAGTTAGTACTGAACTCTTATTTTTAACTGTAATATGTTCTTTCAACAATACTTATTTTATTTGTATAACTTTAAGTGATTTTATAACGTGTTTCTAATTCAGATACTTCAATGTAGCAGTCTCTTTTAGAAATTTATTTTATTTCATTGATACACAGAAGGCAAGAGGTTAATTTTAATTAGGCACCTGCTTGGCAGCAAATGCAACCTTGAATATTAAAAGTTTTTTCTAAACAATGTGCTTTAACAATTGATTTAATATTTCTGCTGGCTTCTTATTCTTTTAAAATAACAGTACAGTCATTACAATATTTTCACACTGTTGCAGTTTCACAAATGTTCAGTTTGTATCCAAAAGACCAGCCTGCTTCCAGTAGCAGTGACAGTCTTGGGTCAGTTTCTGCTCCGTGAGTCTGTCGCCCAAACCTGGGGTGGCTTTGACAGTCTGTAAAAGCCTGATACCTGCAAAAAACTTATATCTTGTTAGCTGGCCTCCCATCTCTATATTCTCATTCCCATCATCAGTGGGAAGACTTCAAATAAATTAAGCTGTTTCTATCTAAGAGCCATACATCTCTGCTGCATACACCTTTCACTTAAAGGTGCTCGCACTGTACAAGGGAAGACAGGTTTTAGGGTCACTCGTGACATTATGAAAAACAGAGATGCAGTATTTCAATAGAACTTAAATAACAACAATGTGTTTACAATTGTAGCATTATAATATAGATCACAACATAACATTTTTTTCCCCCAATGGCAGCATTATATAAGTATAAATAACATACTTTGTTTCCAATGGCAGCATTATAATAATTGTGCAGGCATATCACATTTCAGAAATAATTTTTTGTGCGATAGATTGAAGCAGACACACTTCAAACCCTCATCAATGCTAATGCCTTTATCAAGCACATATACATATACCACATAACCTCCCCCCCCCCAGCTCTAACCTACAGTGTGGAACGGCTTCATAGCCCATGTTGTGAACTCTTGATAACCCGGCGGGCATTAGCATTTTTAGTGTTGCTACGATCTTTAAGGCTGTAAGGCCAAGAACCACCTAGTGACCCTTGTTTTTCTCCCTGTTTTCCTTCTCATCCTAACAAATAATATCTCAAAGGCCCTACAAGCCCACCTTCTCTACTACTGTGTATTTTGTTTCCCTAGGTAATAGTTTCCTGCCTAAATACAAGACTGGGTGCTCTTCCTCACCTGCTCCAATGCCCTCATCCGAGGCATCAGTCTGTACAACGAAGGGTTTCTTAAAGTCTACTACTTTCAAAACGGGCTCTCTGCACAGTATCAGGGTCAGAAACACTTTCTCTGCTTCTTCTGTTCACCTAACCATGTCAGATTCCCATTTCTTGATAGTCAGTCTGGGCTGCTGCTATGGTAGAAAAAGTAGGGATAAACCTTATCTCAGAGACCTCATCTGAGCCTTGGTTTTGGGGATTGCCACGTCCACCAAGGCCTGGACCTTGGTGACAACGGGTTTCACCCTGCCATTCCCCATTATAAATCCCAAATATTGTGTCTCTTTCTTGGCAAACGCACATTTTCGCAAGTTAGCTGTCAGCCGGGCTGCCCTTAGAGACTGAAGGACGGCTGTGATCCTAGCCAAATGCTCTCGCCAGGTGGAGCTGTAAATAACCACATCATCAATATACGCTGCCGCATATTCACGATGTGGGTGTAAAACCTGGTCCATCAGTCTCTGGAAGGCAGCAGGCGCACCATGTAACCCAAACGGCATGGTTGTAAAATGAAACAGCCCTCTGGTGTTGAAAATGCAGTTTTCTCTCTAGAACTACGAGTTAACGGGATCTGCCAATATCCCTTCGTCAGGTCCAGAGTGGAAATAAACCTTGCCGTCCCCAGTCTATCTAGAAGCTCGTCGACCGAGGCATGGGATACGCATCAAACTTGGCAATAGCGTTTACCTTGCGGAAATCAACGCAGAAGCGGTTGGTGCCGTCCTTTTTGGCCACTATCACAATTGGACTGCACCACTCGCTCCTGGAAGGCTCAATCACCCCAAGTTCGAGCATGTTCCATACCTCTTTGCGAACGCCACTCCGTCGACTTTCTGGGATCCGATAAGGTCTCTCTCGCACTGTGACACCTGGGGGAGAGACAATGGCATATTTAACAAGGTTAGTTCTACCGGGCACATCAGAAAAAACATCGTTGAATTCCTCAATTAACATACGCAGCTCATGTTGCTGATCAGGAAGTAACTGTTCCCCCATTGAAATGTCCTTTGTGCTAGAGGTCTCTAGCTCAGGGCCCAAATCATCCTCTACATTGCCTGGGGCTGTAAATAAGGCCTCCCTTTCCTGCCAGGGCTTTAATAAATTTATATGATAAAATTCTTTTTCATTACGGCGATCGGGCTGTCTAATTTCATAATTCACCTTTCCTATAGCCCGAATCACTTCATACGGCCCCTGCCATTTAGCACATAGTTTTGATTCTGAGGAGGGAAGCAGCAGCGTTACCTTGTCTCCAGGTTGAAAGGTTCGAATTAATGCATTTTGATTGTAATGCTGCTGTTGTCGGTGCTGAGCCAATTTGAGATTGTCCTGGGCCAAACGACTGACCAAATCCAGGCGATCTCGAAGTGCAGCATGTGCTCCTACTACATTTTTGGACGAGCCTTTGTGCTCCTCCCACCCCTCTCTCAACAGATCGAGAATGCCGCGAGGCTGTCGGCCGTACAAGAGCTCGAAGGGGGAGAACCCTGTCGAACTCTGCGGCACCTCTCTCACTGCAAAAAGGAGGTAGGGGAGAAGTGATGCCCAATGTTTCTGCTCCTGATTCACAAATCGTCTCAGCATCGCCTTCAGGGTCTGATTAAAACGTTCCACCAAACCGTCCGTCTGTGGATGATAAACAGACGTCCTGATGGGACGTATTTTTAATATTTTGTATACTTGCTGTAACGTATTAGACAAGAAGTTAGTTTCATGATCATTCAAGATCTCCTTGGGGATCCCTGCTCTAGCCATAATCTGCACTAGCTCTTTGGCTATCGCAGCAGCGCTAGTGGACCTCAATGGAACTGCCTCCAGGTATCGTGTTGTGTAATCTACCACCACTAATATATGCGTATACCCGGAGTCAGAAGGTAGCAAAGGGCCGACTATGTCCATTGCAATGCAAAGGGGGTGGAAATAATCGGCAGTGGAACCAAAGGGGTGGGGCGCACTCGACCCGGCGCTACTCGCTGGCAGTCTGGGCATGTGGCTACATATTTCAACACATCCTTTATGAAGTCCTACCCAATAAAATTGAGCCAATATTCGCTCCCTTGTCTTGTCAGCTCCGAGGTGCACCACAAAAGGGATATCATGCGCCAGCCTCATGACCTCCAGTCGACAAGACGGGGGAACCAATAATTGTGTTACAGGCTGTCCTGTGCCCGTGGCAAGGTTTACCCTATACAGTAATTGCCCCTTGATAATGAAATGTGGAAATACTAGCGGGTCGTTATGTTGGCCCCACACTATGTCCACGCTTGAGTGCCACATGTCCGGTATATTGAGAGGGGCGGAAGTAACATCTGCCCTTGATGGCCCAGTAACCTCGCCCTCTCGGTCACACTGCATTCCGACCCCCTTTGACTGGCGTTTGTTACCATTGTAGCAGGCTCCCACCAGCCCCCAGCCTTGTCTCATTAATGCTCCCTCCCATTTCCGCATCCTTCTCTCTTTATTTGTTTTTCTCGGGCGGAACAGGGGAGAAAACATTTCAGTTTGAAAGGGAAACACATTACCAATCATTTCCCTTTTGTCTTTTTCTGCCACGTTTACGTGTGCTGTCGGGACTGCCATTAATTTCACCAATTCTCTATAGTTTGGCCAGTCTCGACCCAGAATAATTGGGTATGGTAACCTTTCCGCCACCCCCACTATCAGGTGACGTTTTATCGGACTGACCGATAAGTATGCTTTGACTATGGGGTATGTTGCAGTGTCTCCATGGATACAGGAGATAGCCACCTGACCTTGTGGCTGCCACAACACACCACCCAAGAGAGATGTTCTAATTAAGGTCTGACCACACCCTGTGTCCACTAATGCATGGGTTGTCACATTTCCCAAAATTACATTAACCATACAAGGCCCCTCCCGACCATTTTTCCCTCGCTTACCCGCTTCTGATGCCAGATTGCATGCGGCCACGTCACACTCCATCGCAGATGGGCATGACTTGGCCTGATGACCCGGCTGGTGGCACCTAAAACAGATAGGGGGAAAGGAGGGCACAGAGGTTAGATACCTGTCCCGCTGCTGGTATGGCAACGGGGCAGGGGCAGCACCTCTACCCCAGCTGGGGGACAACCTTGGTCTTCATGGAGGGGAGGCAAGTTTGCCCATTGGGGCCGGCGGTCTAGAAGGTCTGTGACCCGGTCTCGGTGGTGGGGGTGGAGGTGCAGAGAGAGGGGGTGGTGAGATGATGCTCCTTTGGGCCGGAGCGGTGAGTAGCCCTATCTGGGCTGATGTCAGGGAGTCCTCAAAGTCCTCAGCGAGTTTCACTGCCTGCTCCAGGGTGTCGGGGTTGTGGCGCCGTATCCACGTTTGGGTCTCGGCGCCGACCACATGGCAAAACTGCTCAATTACAATGGCCTCGCCCATCTGGGCGCTTGTCTTCTGAGCAGGGTTGAGCCAGTGTACCATGTGGTCACAGAGTTTTTGCGCGACCACCCTGGGGCGTGTATTCGGGGACCTCTTGTACCCCCTGAACCTCACCCGGTGAGTTTCCTCCGTGATGTTGAGACGGCGGAGAATGGCCAGCTTTACCAGGTCGTATTGAGCGGCGTCGTCATCAGCCATTGCCTGGTATGCTGCCTGTGCTTCACCAATCAGGCAGGGTCCCAATTGGCTCGCCCAGAACTCTCGGGGCCATGACGCGGTGGTAGCCAGCCGCTCAAACTCCACCAAGTATGCCTCCGGGTCATCCTCCACCGTCATTTTCTGCGTCCTCGCCTTTGGGGCCGTCATAGTAGGTCCCGCTGATACTGTGGGCGGTATCGCCAGCCCGACCCTCTCGATCAGCGCAGTGTACCTCTCCTCTCTCCCTCTCTCCTCAGCCTCGTGTCTGCTGTCCAGCTGCTCCAGCAGCGCCGAAAGTGCTGCGTAGTCCATCCCCTCTTCTGACAACCACGTGTGGCAAAGTGGTAAAGACGTGCAGGTGAGTGCAGTGCAGTGCAGAGCAGAGTAATCACACAGACAACGTTTGTACAGGTGCAAGGGTGTTTATTTAATTTAATAAATGTCCAGAGCCTTAAGGCAAACCTGCAAATAATAACAGTGTTGGAAGTGGTACAGCGGTGTGTATCACTTCGAATTGTAATCCCACGGGTTTGACCTGTAACCCAAAGTCCCGTTCCGTCACCCACACAAAACACAGACACTATTTAGACAGTGCATGATTTTAGTGCTAGTGGTGAAAACAAAGACAGTTCCTGTAGTGGAAAGGTGAGTGGTGAAGGCCGGGTTTTTCGCTGGCCTGCGGCTGCAGCTCCGGATCGTGCTCGGTAATCTTTAGTGACAAATAACACACAAGACACACAGTGTTAATACACAGACACGAAAACACTCACGGTTTATTCACAGTACGGGCTCCTTCTCGGTTATTTAACTTAACCATATGCAAAGGAACAGATCACATACGCTACCCCCCTATTTATATCCTCGCTCATGACCCCTAAGTTAACGAGCGCATCTGCTCCTCCAATCCTCGGATGCCACACCGTTTACCGTCGGGATCATTGAGTTTGGATACCGTAGCTCCGTTCCTCTCCTAAATGACCGACTTCCACCTACCCTACGGAATAAATTGTCGTGCCATTTAATTAAGGGTACTCTGTTCCTCTTGCACCGTGCCCTCACAGGTCGAGAGGGAGATCTAACACCAAGAATCATTCGATCTCTGACACAGTGCCTCAACTGGTTTCCCATCTATTTCGACTACAGCATTCCGAACATGCACGAGTGTTGAGTTGTTAGCCTGCGTGGAGTCCCTAGATGTCAGCAGGGAAGTTTCCAGTGTCAGTTTTTAGGCTAACCCTGGTTCTCCACAAGTTCTCCGGGCAGGTGCAGGAAACTTTCACTCCCCGAGGACATCCTCCAGGCTCGGCTAGACACTGGCGAATCTCCTCTAAACCCTCTATGGTTTCAGCCCGCTGATCCCTTAACGAGGTATTCGTGCTGCTCAACAACCCTGGGAAATCTCGTCCAAGTATGACTGGGTGTGGCAGATTAGCTACTACTCCCACTCTCATGAAGGTCTCCACCCCAGCTAGGTTTACTTTCACAAGTGCTGTAGGATAGTGTTTGACGTCATGAATTCAGGTCACTCCGGTCTGTAAACAGTGATCCCATTGCTTTTCTGGAACCAACCCCGCGACAACTAAATTTCACGCACTACCTGAGTCTACTAATGCTAAAGTCTTTTGTCCATTTACCATTACCCCCATCAGATCGGCATTACTACAAATGGTTACCCTGGAGACACTTATGACACCACAATGATAATTCCCCATATTGCATTGGTTTGTCACTCTGGGTACAGTTTCATGTCCTTTCTTATGGCACTGGTAACATCTGAGGTTGTCCGGAAAGGCTTGGTTAAATGGGGTTTCTTCTGTGGGTTTCCCTTTCTCGTCCGCTTTGGTTTGCTGATTACCATTACATTGTTATCTTTTTGGATCTTGCCAACGCTGAGGGATTCCTTGGCTAGCTCATCTGTGGACAACTGTCTCTCCACGAGGGCCATGAACCCATCCAGACCATGGATTTCCTTGCCCCACCCATTTTCTCTGTTGGGAAGGAGGTGAGCATAGGAGCCAATCCATAAATAGAATTTCTAAAATCTTTATCGAGCTATTGATCTCTGGTTGTAGCCATCTCTTAGCCAAGTACAGCAAATCAAACATTTGAGACCTGGACACCCTATCCTTTCGGTAACTCCAGGCATGAAACTTTTGTGCCTGTGCAGCAGCTGTAACTGTGGCTCTAGCAAGGATTACAGCTTTCAATTGATCAAATTTATTTGCAGCCTGCAAGACTGCATTTTTAACAGGGAGCCAGAAGTTCAACTGTGAAAATATATTAACACAGTGTTTCAATACCACATGCAATGTGCGGAGAGGCATACATCCAGAAACATCAGCCAGACCATCCAGCTACCATGAACAGGCAAGAAGCACATTCTGAGGAACATGCTACCAGGCAGTTAAAAATCATTTAAGTTGGGAAAAGGTACTACTACCTTTTTGTTTGTTTGCTCGGTTTAGTAAAAAATATGTTTTAACTAATAAAATGAAGAAAATCTTTTTTTAAAAGACTACAGTAAATCTTGTCCTGATTTTGAGTGTGCAACCAATTGGTTTTTTGGACTTCAATCTATAAGTCAAGGTTGATGGATCGATTTGAGAAGTGAGCGTAAGCCCAAACAGACTTTCTTTTGTTTATATATATATATATATATATATATATATATATATATATATATATATCTCGCTGTAACATCTGATGAAGACACACTATGTGTCGAAAAACTGTTTTATTTCAATAAATGTTTTGTTTTCATAAATAATAAAAGGTTTTTAAAACAAAATGTAAGAGGAATCTGCATATAATTATTAGCGGTCAAGTCTGAAGAGATTTTTGAGTGTGCGACCAACCATCTCTATGAGCGACATCAAGCAAAATATACATGGTTTATATGTCATTGTTAACTTTTTTTTTTTTTTTTTAACCTGCATAGTTTTGCTTTGCTTTATATATACATATATGATGCTCCCACCATTGCTTGCTTTAAATCAACTCTCAAGACCCACCTTTTCTCTCTTGCTTTCCATGCTTGTTAAGCTTGATATCTGCTATTAGCTGCTGTGTTGTTGCTACTATTTCATGTATTATGCTACTATCATGTATTATGCATTTTTTCACTGTATTTAATGTTATGATTTTTTTTTTACTGTGTCATGTATTATGGATTTCTCTGTATTTAAAGTTTATGGATTTTCTTGTTACTGCATCTTGTAAAGCTCTTTGTGATGGTGGTCCACTATGAGGCGCTACATAAAATAAAGATTGATTGAAAATCAAGATTGAGATATATTGTGTGTATTTTTTTCACTTATTTCTTTCCATAAATTAGTACATGCTGTTAAAATGTTTTTGCTTATTTGCATTTTGTTCATATAATTTAATTTTTTTTCCCTTTTTTCCTGTTGCTTGTATTACTTTTAACTGTTTTAAAAAAATAAAAATAAAAATAAAAAGTGGTGGGAAATTCTTTTTTAGGCGCTGGGTCTTGCAGAGTTTAATCCAGGAATGCTGCCTCAGGAAGGCATGTAAGGAGCGGAGTGGAGCGGGGGCCGTGACGGCAGTGCAGACAGAAAGACTGCAGAGAATACTGCAGGAGGAGATGAAGGCCTGCTCTGAAGCTGCAGGGAGATACCCAAGCAACTACAATGCCTGGTCACATCGTATTTGGGTGATACAGAATTTGGCAAAAGACAACAAAAAGGTATCATTTGCAACAAAGTTTATAGTTGCCACATGCTACAAAATAGTAACTGTTCTACTTGTGACTTTGTTTCCTGTTTTTACATCCCCTGCTTTCAAACAAATGTTTATCATTGAATTTATTAGGTATTTTTTAGTATTCCCTGTATGATTTTCAATTCAAGTATTAATTGATAATTCAAGGAAAAGATCAATACCTGTCAATCATTTATTGTATGAAGTATAAAACTTATTTTTAAAGTACCAGTATTATGTTAAACATATTGCCACATTCAGAACGGCAGAATTTTTTTTTTTTTTTTTTTTCCCCAGCAAAAAACTGAATTACTACTATTTGTTATTTACTCCCTATACAAGACCAAAGCTTGGGGGTTGATTTGATCAACCTAAACCCCTCTAGAATAAATCATAGCTGGGTTTTTAGAGCATTTTAAAGCAGCAAGGAATCTACTTTGATTGCATCAACCACTCTAGTGTTTTTAGTGTTAATCCCAGGATAGCCATGGGTAGATGATTGATGCAATCCTGGATGATTCCCCATTGTTTAGCTTATACTCCTTTTAATATGTCAGGGGAAGCATGTTGTAATTTGAAGCAAATTATTTTCTCTGTTGGCCCGAATATTTATCATGTTTTGAGACTGTTACTCATGAAATGCCTGTAATTTGTGCAGATATAGCACCTGCCAACTGAGAGCCCACTTTCAGCCCTCTGTCCTGCCTGTTGTGACTGATTCACTTGCAACAGGGGTTACATTCCAGCCAGCTTCAATGCAAGCCCCCTTCACTCTGATAAAACATTCACATACTACACCATTAATATCAGTTTGGTATAGTATATTAGCCTTATAGTTGCCAGAACATTCAAAAAGGATCAGTGTAAAAAGGTGTAAGATTGAACTGTAGATGGGAGCTACGCTATTGGCTCATTCATTAATTCTGACGATTTAAGTCATCTTGTCTCGATTTAAATAAAAACTGTACAGTAACATTTGCACACAAGGTAACAGTAATTTGGATGGGTAGCCTGGTATGAAGAAATTCGAGGCTACAGGATGGGTTGCTTGGTGTTACAACAGTTCAAATAAAAATAGCATGATTCTCAGTGGGAATGTTCTAATTGGCAACAGCTGTGTCATGTTTTTGTATCATACATTCTGAATGGAGGACAACACACGTATTTACTAGCTTCATTTAAATCTGGCGTTAAGTACATCGGTGCCTCTGGATACACATTAGGATTTACCATAGTGGCATTGTTACTTTAAAAAAGGGAAGCAGGCACTGGCGAGAGAAAATAGTGAAGTGGATAAAATCAGAGCTCAGTGGTTGAGGCCTTAAATGCAGTTCTGGCCTTGCTTCTGCAGAATGCATTGCACACTACCTGCATATCCTGAACCATTATATTACTTGGTTCACTGAATGCTAGACAACATTAGACCAAGGCTTATAGCTAAACAACATTTTTCTTGCATGCCTTGAGAAGAAAGCATTGCATTCAGTAGGTCTGTGTTAATGCATTGCTGTCAATCATTTCATGAGTGATTTGAAAGTTCTTGTATTACTTAGTATGAGCATTATGGTCTAATCTTGGAGCACAAAGGCTTAGAACACATTAAAATGAACAGAACCAAAAACTTACAGGCTCCTGTACAACATATTGTTATACATTTCATTCATGTTTCAAAATGTTATTCTACAATAAAGGCATGCTTCCAATGTATTTAATTCAACAGTCTTCCTCTCTGAAAAATACAGCATGGTTGAGAGGGACTTTTGTTTGGACCCAAAAAGGCAGTACTATGACATTAGGAACAAATTTCTAAATGGTGTAATACAATGTACAGGAGGTAAAGTGAAAAATATTTCTGTGTATAACTGTCTTGAGCAGAGCAGTGGCTTGGTACAGGAAATCTTCTGACTGTCATTTCAGGTTTTTCTTGATGAGTTATCTTCTATGAAGTACTGGGTGTCCATGCACGTTTCAGATCACAGTGGCTTCCATTACGGACAGTTTCTCCTCATATCTCTTGTTGGAGACCCCGGCCACATGCTGGACAAAATTGCCTCAGCACTGCAGTCCACTTCTAATGAACATTGTGCTAGTCTTCCAAAAGAAGAGGAGGCTTCAGCTGAGATCCAGAGGACAATGTTGCCAGACCTGTTTGATGAAGAACTGGAGCTTTGCATTGACCTTATTGAGTCGCACCCTGGCCACGAAACACTTTGGTGTCACAGGTAAGCAAGTGTCTGGGTTGCCAGGATGTCATGATTAATTTTGTAGTGGTTGATAGATGTAACAGATTATACTTTTCTTTCTTAATGACCATGGTACTTAATCAGAAGACACTTTCCAATTTCTGCATGAAGCGATCTAGATAAATGAATCACTCAATAACAAGTTTACTCCAAGTCATCCTGTTAAATGGAAAGTGTTATTTTTCATTACAAATACAATAGTATGTTTCTTTTTCTTAAGGCGGTATGTTTTCTTCCTTTGGCATCACTGGAATAATAAGCAAGGAGCACCATTAAACAGCAGCGATCGGCCATTAGACAATTCGAGTGCTACCACAGGAGGCAAGTCGGCACAGGCCATGGACCCCAACAAGCCGGTCTATACCCAGGAGACCAAGCGGCTGAAATGGGGCCCTCTGCAGTGCTGCCAAGGCCTGCCAACAGAGCACAGGTTCATTACTAAAACCCTGACAGACTGCAGGAGCACAGAACAGGCCAGGTTTGCCATTGCATACCGGAAATGGCTCGACTCTGTTCTAGGTCAATAATGGTGAACTTGTGGGGAGAATATTAATATATAACAAGATTTCTCTTCAGAGTTAAAATCCATGCCAGGTTTTTCTAAAAGCAGACAATTCTGTAGCAGTGTGCAACCTCTGGAATCAGTTCAGTGCACCAGTACCTCTCAATTCTTGACAAACATTTTGCCACTTTTACTCAACTGTCTGTATTTTATCAAATCAGGCTAGTTAATGTTCCCCTCTTTTTTACTGACTCCAGTTTTTTATTGTTTTGTTTTATATATAATGTCTTCCAGTAACAAACATCTCTCCGATTTTAAGCATCTTTATAAGGGGAGCTTATATGTTTCTGTAAATGTTCTGCCCCTGCTTTAACAGCTTCTGTATCTCAAACCTTTCTGAGACACAGACTTGCATATTTCAGTGTTATGGAAACTTCCAGTGCAAACCAATACCCGTCACTTTGACCTTTTTGGTTTCCAGACTTTGACTTCTGCCCAAATTGCCATATTGAGGTTGTGTTACTTTAGTTCTGTGAAACAAAACTGTACTCAATGAATCTCTCAATGAAGTTCTGTTACAGTTGTCCTGAAAAGTGTGTGTTTTTACTGGCACATTTTTTTAAATCTCAATGATGGACAACACATGCTTTGAGATAGTGGTACATGGCTTAATTCTCTGCCATATCCAATGAAAATTAACCATTTTGTGGCTGTGCTTGTTTTTCAACCATATCTCAGAAAGCCTATAGAGTTCTATATATTTAAATAGACAAAATGTGCCAGTGATCAGGAAATTGGCCAATGAACTAATACGGTTGTCATACTTTCTGTTTTGTTACATTTTTAGATGATAATTAGCACACACTTGGCTCCAAATTAACTAGACCATATTAACTAATGATGTCTTGATTAACAGATATTGTCACTTGGTTTTATACGTGAGGAGTTGTCATATTGAGAACATAGTTTTGTTTGCATGAGAAACCTTTAGTTTAACCTGAGATTTAATGATGAGAGGAGTCAATGTGTTTATTTGAACTCTTTCAACACTGTAGATATGTAAAGCAACATAATATACTAATATGTATATCTGCTCCAATATTTATTTTTCAGTAAAAAAAAAATTTTTTAAAAACTATCTAATTTGTTTTCCTATTGAAAGAATTAATTTAATCAGCTTGATGGCGTAGGGATGTGCATTTCCGTATATTTTAATAATCGAATACACGTAATGTACCAAACGATTATACAATACGATTATACAAACCATTATACTTTTTTATATATATATATTACCGTGCCTCTGTTAAACTAATGTTTACATAATATCAAAATTGAAGTAATAGGGAATATATTTCTTAGCAGACGCCCTTATCCTGGGTGACTTACAATTGTTACAAGATATCACATTATACATTATTTTACATTATACAGATATCCCATTATTTTTACATAAAATTACCCATTTATACAGTTGGTTTTTTACTGGAGCAATCTAGGTCAATCTTGCTCAAGGGTACAGCAGTGTCCCCCACATGGGTTTGAACCCACGACCCTAACCACTACTCCACACTGCTGCCTCATATATATATATATATATATATATATATATATATATATATATATATATATATATATATATATATATATATATATATATATATATATATATTGGTGCCTTTAGAAAGTCTACACCCCCTTGAACTTTTTTCACATTTTGTGTCAGTGCCTCAGAGTTTCATGCATTTAAATGAGGATTTTTCCCCACTTATCTACACACCATGCTCCACACTGTTAAGGGGAAAAAAGTTTTTATTGAGAAAAAATATATATATTAAAAATACAAAACTGAAAGATCATAATTGGATAAGTCTCCACCCCCCTGAGTTAATACTTGGTGGAAGCACCTTTGGCAGCAATTACAGCTGTGAGTGTTGGGATAGGTCTCTACCAACTTTGCACACCTAGATTCGGCAATATTTGATATATATAGATCGGAGCTCTGACTGGGCCACTCAAGGACATTTACCTTTTTGTTCCTTGGCCACTCCAGTGTAGCTTTGGCTGTGTGTTTTGGGTCGTTGTCATGCTGAAAGGTGAACTTCCGTCCCAGTTTCAGCTTTCTTGCAGAGGGCAGCAGGTTTTTCTCAAGGACTTCTCTGTACTTTGCTCCATTCATTTTCCCTTCTATCCTGACAAGTGCCCCAGTCCCTGCCGATGAGAAACATCCCCATAACATGATGCTGCCACCACCATTCTTCACAGTAGGGATGGTGTTCTTTGGGTGATGCGCTGTGTTGGGTTTGTACCAAACATAACGCTTTGCATTTAGGCCAAAAAGTTCAATTTTAGTTTCATCAGACCACAAAACTTTGCCACATGGCTACAGAATCTCTTGAGAGTTTTTTTGCATACTTCAAACAGGATTCAAGGTGGGCTTTCTTGAGTAATGGCTTTCTTCTTGCCACCCTACCATACAGGCCAGATCTGTGGAGTGCTTGGGATATTGTTAGGCCATGCACACTTTGACCAATCTTGGCCATAAAAGCCTGTAGCTCTTGCAAAGTTCCCATTGGCCTCTTGGTAGCCTCTCTGATCAGTCTCCTTCTTGCTCTGTCATCCAGTTTGGAGGGACAGCCTGATCTAGGCAGGGTCTTGTGGTGCCATACACCTTCCACTTTTTAATAATCGTCTTGACCATGCTCCAAGGGATATCCAAGGCCTACAGGAACCTACAGGAACTGTTGAATTTACCCTGACATCATGTGAATCACTGCAATCTAACACAGGTGGTGGCCACTTAACTTGGTGTGTGATTTTGAAGGCGATTGGTTACACCTGAGCTAATTTAGGATTGCTATTACAAGGGGGGTGGACACTTATCCAACCAAGCTATTTCAGTTTTTATTTTTTAATTTTCTACAAATTTCTAGAATATTTTGAATAAGTTGTGGGGTAGGATGTGTAGATATATATACAGGTGTGTGTGTGTGTGTGTGTGTGTGTATATATATATATATATATATATATATATATATATATATATATATATATATATATATATATATATATATATATATATATATATATATATATATATATATATATATATATATATATATATATATATATATAGATATATATATATATCTCTCTCTCTCTCTCTCTCTCTCTCTCTCTCTCTCTCTCTCTCTCTCTCTCTCTCTCTCTCTCTCTCTCTATATATATATATATATATATATATATATATATATATATATATATATATATTTGCTCGTTATTAATAGGAAGTGTAATACAAATAAAGCCCAACTTAAGCATAATTCCCAGACAGCAACATTATAACAAGCAGATTATAATGAATCAATAAATTGTGACTTCATTGGACAACTATGAAATAAATAAATGTTTACATTAAGTAACAGCTCACATTAAATAGGCAGTGGCTATGGTTATATGGTACCGTAATCACTTTGAGTGGCTAATCTTACTGCACTTCCAGTCGTGCATGAGCACTAACATGTATACCGGACTTTGACTCCCTTCACTACTTTGCAGTGCCGTAATGAAACTTAGAATGGCTAATCTTACTGAGAGCCCCCCTGTATTCAGCCTACCTCCATTAGTTTCAAGATATGAGTATTTATACTGTAAAATGATCAAGAGAATAATAATGTTAATGTTAAGTTTTGTACCGAATATAATCATGATACATTCTACAACCAAAATAACGATATTTTGTGAGATTGATATTGCATTAAGAAATTATACTATTAATAAGATAATGAATTTCATTGGATTTATTTTCTTTAAATAGACTTTTTCTTAAATCTCAAAATCTCGATCTCTGGCCACAGCGATAGTTCCTGTAACTCTGGCTGAAGTACGAAAGTCAGACGGACAACAGGATCTGAAACTGGGGTGGAGATCGGTTGCGTTGGATCTGAACGAACAAAAAAAACCCAGCCTCGGATCATATTTTCAAGATTATGTATAAAAAGTTAAATACATACTGGTAATTGTAGACATCAGTATGTATTATAATGCAGTGAGCAGTTTTGTTCATGTTGACTGTGATATGAGTGAGCATATAAAACATGTAAGTAGGCAGTTATATATAATTTTGTGGTTTTTCTATACAGGAAATTAAGAGATTCAAACTGCACTCTACAAAAATCTAGAATATCTAAAAAAGTAGACATTTACTCAGCAGTAGTACGTTTTCACAGTAACACAGAGGTCATCCTTGCTATTGTCAGCCATATTGCAATGCACATGCTCAACCAAAATTCAGACTGCTGAGCTTGCTCAACCATTAGTGCTGTAAGATCAGCCACTCAACGCATCGATGTATGTTTACCATAACCATAGACACTTCCTATTAAAGATGCTACATAACTCCTGGCCCTGGTGTGCGTTCTGCTACATGAAGCCTCATGTAGTACAGAGTTCAATGTAATTAACTAAAAGTCAAGTTCAAACTGCAAAATGTGTTTATTTTATTAATGTTTTTTAACCCAGTTCATCAACAGAGCCATAGAAATAATTTATTTATAGTAATACGTTGGGCTGCAATGGCAGGCTTAGTAATGTTAATGGGTCTGTTTAGACAATGAATATTTGTTGCAATACAAGAGATTATACGACTAGTGATTTTCTAAACGATTAACAATTAATCGATTATTCAAAAATGATTACACGTGCCCATCCCTAGATGGAATTAGTCTTGATTAGTCACTCCAACAAAATCAAATATTAAACATATAATTTAACTGTAGTTGAATATTTTGTAAATCTATGTAAACTAGTTAAATATAATAATTCCACAGTAATACCCCTTTAACACAGATGAGTTATGACGGCTCAGAACCGGCACTGATGTGGCATTTTGATCTATGTGAATTGTCTATACTGTCGCAGAGCCGTCATATTTTATGTCGTCTCTGAACTACCTCACAAGGTGGTTTAGAGACGGCACTGAACCGTCTTAACTCCTGTGTGAAATGCTGTGCCAGCACTGAAATCCTATAGTGGGCGTGGACTGAAAGTCAACATCCCATGTGACTGCATGTATACTGAACGTGTTGGGTATTTTTGTTGGTGTTACACGCTTTTATTTTTTTTCAAATGCAATGGCTGATTGAAACTGAGGTAGTAGAGTCTGGAATAACTTAAAGAATTGTTAACTTTACAAGCTGACAAGGAGGTGAATTCACAAATAGAAGGGACGGTGCTTGGTGCTGTACTTTATGGGCAAATCACCGTTGCCATGAAAAAGACCTGTTGACTGACAGGTTTGAAAGTTGTACTCCCATGATCCCTTTGGCTGTGTGAAAGGGTTATGACGGTATTATACTGGCATAGTTTGTGAAATTTCATGCTGTGTGAATGGGTATTTTAAATAATTATTTTAACGTCCGAGACTGCTCAGTAGCGGCATTTGTGTGTGAAAGGGGCTCAAGATATATAATTCAATGCTCATGTTAATCTGTTTGGAAAGAATAATGGCATTTTACTGAAACAGGTGTCTGCTGTGTTATGTTTTTTAGTTTGGTTAGGCATTTCATTTTGTAACAACTAAGATTCTTAGAAACAATCTTTGCAGTTTGTTTTGGAGCAAAAAAAAAGTAGCTACACTGTGTTGTGAATGGGCTGCATTAAAAATGTGTAATTTTGTAACAAATTATCAAAATAGTGTGACCTCTTTCCAGGAGCTGGGGGTAAAAATGGTTCAGCAGGATGGTGAAGGTAGTCTCCTTAATATTTTTTACATATTGCATATGAGGATACAAAAATTAGGATTTAATTGCATAACTAAACAAACCTATTCATTTGACTTCCTGCCAGTTTCTTCAAATATACTGTACAAAAGGGATGTCCACAATTTTCAAATTTGAATTCCCTTATACCATTATTTTATTAAAACAAACTTTTACTTTCTGTAGCTCACAGTGCCAGTACTAAATGTTTTCTTCGAAATGTTGTTTTTGGTTCCGCACAGTTCCTATATGCTTACCCAATGTTGCAGCAAAGATCTTGAAAGTAAAGTCACTTAATTTTGTGCATGTCCCAAATTTGAAATGTGGTCAAACTTGTATTTAAGACCACTTTGCTAAAGAGACCCCTCTTATGAATCCCCATACAGTATCCCCATACTGGATATAAAGATTATATTTAGACTGTCAATGCCTCAGGTCTGTATATGCTAAAGTTAACTATGGGGTCCCTGAGTGGCTCACCTGGAAGAAGCGCTGCCGCGTGGTGCACAGGGTGAGTCATACAGCACAGGTTCACATGACTCACCTGGTAGAAGCGCTACCGTGTGGTGCACAGGGTGAGTCAAACAGCACAGGTTCACATGACTCGCCTGGTCGAAGCGCAGCAGTGTGGTGCGCAGGGTGAGTCATACAGCGCAGGTTCACATGACTCGCCTGGTAGAAGCGCAGCAGTGTGGTGCGCAGGGTGAGTCATACAGCGCAGGTTCACATGACTCGCCTGGTAGAAGCGCTGCCACGTGGTGCGCAGGGTGAGTCATACAGCGCAGGTTCACATGACTCACCTGGTCGAAGCGCAGCAGTGTGGTGCGCAGGGTGAGTCATACAGCGCAGGTTCGCGTCCTGGCTGTGTGAAGTAGGCCGGTCTTCACTGGGGACTCCGAAGGGAGCGTCGCATTGGACCATGCGCTCCCATGGGTTAGGGAGGTAAAACCGGCAGGGACAGTTTTCCTCATCGTTCAACGATTCCCGGATGAACTATTTTGTTACCTAGATCTTTTAATTTGTAGTGTAATATTAGCATCATATAAAGTGATAGAAACACAGGGCTACTGCTTTTTAGTGTTAGTTTTAGAGTGCAGTCTCGTGCATGCAAGGCCTGAGACTGAGAAGGATGCTTACATCTCGGAGCGAAAAGATACATATTAGAATGATAAGAGGTAGCTCTGTCACTCATATGAAGATATTGTAAGATATATATTAGAATGATAAGAGGTAGCTCTGTCACTCATATGAAGATATTGTAAGATATATATTAGAATGATAAGAGGTAGCTCTGTCACTCATATGAAGATATTATAAGATATATATATATTAGAATGATAACTGGTAGCTCTGTCACTCATATGAAGATATTATAAGATATATATTAGAATGATAAGAGGTAGCTCTGTCACTCATATGAAGATATTATAAGATATATATTAGAATGATAAGAGGTAGCTCTGTCACTCATATGAAGATATTATAAGATATATATTAGAATGATAAGAGGTAGCTCTGTCACTCATATGAAGATATTGTAAGATATATATTAGAATGATAAGAGGTAGCTCTGTCACTCATATGAAGATATTGTAAGATATATATTAGAATGATAAGAGGTAGCTCTGTCACTCATATGAAGATATTGTAAGATATATATTAGAATGATAAGAGGTAGCTCTGTCACTCATATGAAGATATTATAAGATATATATATATTAGAATGATAACTGGTAGCTCTGTCACTCATATGAAGATATTATAAGATATATATTAGAATGATAAGAGGTAGCTCTGTCACTCATATGAAGATATTGTAATTCATGTTACAAAATAACACTTATGTTTTTCTCAAATCCTGAACATACAGGTCAGCGTAGACATTCTTGACTGAAGTTGGCAGAAGAATTGGTTATCTGTTTACATTTTGTTTGATTACATTATTTGTGACACTCTTAACACAAGTGGAGTTTCTCCTGGTTTTATTGGGGACATGACTTAAATATTCTTGTGGTTTGCACTTCTCTAGAACTTTCTTCAAACAGGTTCTCTTGCAAACTAGGAATTGTAAGAGTTTGAGAGACAAACATTTGTAAACTGTTACTGAGTAATGAAGTACTTTATTGGAAGGGTGAAACTGAAGGAGTAGTATGAGTGCTGTAGTAATACAAAGTTTGTGAACCTTTTTCATAACTTCTGTGATTCCAAAACATTGTGTGCAATAGCCTGGAGTATTTCTAATACATTAAATATGTAAACAGTATTCAGGCTAGGCTAACCCTTGACAATAGCATGTACAGTAACTGTATATGAAAAGTGAAACCTCATGTGTGTGCAGCTGTATCCATATATATTTAGTACAGTGACATAAGCAAAAGCAGGCCTGATGTGACATAGAAGAATACCTTCCTGTGTATCTGCAGGTTGCTTATTATAATGGCTTTTTGTCAAAATTGGGTCATTTTAAGATCAGGGTGCTTAGAAAATGAACCCATTATAGGAGTGGCATTATTATAGTAAGGACTAGTCCAGTGGAGTTTGACATTCTTGTACTTGTTGTGTATGAGACTTTCAAAAACATGTTCTAAGTACAGAAGTAGTGATAGAAATAATCTGCTGTCAATGGCCAAAGAGGTCTAAAGCTAAAATAAACTAGTAAGAATGAGTGCTGAAACTATACCGATTTTATTAAATGTACAGGAATTAGTGCAGGTCAGTTTTAAGCACATGGTAAAATGTCAGACACCCACAATACCCAAAATACTTAGCTGGACAACACTGTTATTCTGAAAGGGTCCATATGGACAGACAGATCTTTTAAAAAGTGTATTAAAAGGCATTCATGTGTCAAAATGAGAAGCACAATGAGATACATACTCTGCAAAGTCATTTTTACTATATGAAATCCAAATCAATCTAGACTGACATTCTGTGAGGGGGTGAAAAGCATGCCAACAAAGCTTATGTTGCCATCCAAATGAGATGGGGAAAAGTTGATGTAGCCTATAATCTTACAGTAGCTGAACACACTGTACCCAGTGCTTTGGCATGAAACTCATGAAAAATACAAAGGAATATGTGCTTTTAATTAAATAAGCATATCAACACTAAAACCAAACACTACTGCACATGTTGTAAACTTTTTAAATGGATATACGTACCTTCTTTGATGGTATATTTTAATTTACAAATACAGTGCCTTGCATAAGTATTCACCCCCCTTGGACTTTTCCACATTTTGTAGTGTTACAACCTGGAATTAAAATGGATTTAATTAGGATTTTTTGTCACTGATCTACACAAAATAGTCCATATTGTCGAAGTGGGGAAAAAAATCTATATATTTTTCAAAATTATTTACAAATAAAAAACTGAAAAGTCTTGATTGCATAAGTATTCACCCCCTTTGCTGTGACACCCATAAATAAGCTCTGGTGCAACCAATTGCCTTCAGAAGTCACATAATTAGTTGAATGGAGCCCACCTGTGTGCAATTAAAGTGTCACATGATCTCAGATTAAATACACCTGTTTCTGGAAGGTCCCAGAGTTTGTTAGAGAGCATATCTAAACAAACAGCATCATGAAGACCAAGGAGCTATCAAAACAAGTCTGGGATAAAGTTCTGGAGAAGCACCAATCAGGGTTGGGTTATAAAAAATATCCCAAACTTTGAACATCCCCCCGGAGCACCGTTAAATCCATTATTAAAAAATGGAAAAATATGGCACAACCACAACTCTGCCTAGAGAAGGCCGTCCACCAAAACTCAGTGACCAGGTAAGGAGGGCATTAGGCAGAGAAGCAACCAAGAGGCCAATGGTAACTCTGAAGGAGCTGGAGAGATCCACAGCTGAGATGGGAGAAACCGTCCATGGGAACTATAACCCGGACGCTCCACAAAGCTGGGCTTTATGGAAGAGTGGCGAGAAGAAAGCCATTGCTGAAAAAAACCCATATCAAATCCCGTTTGGATTTTGCCAAAAGGCATGTGGGAGACACAGAAAACATGTGGAAAAAGGTTCTCTGGTCTGATGAGACCAAAATTGAACTTTTTGGCCTTAGTGCAAAACGCTATGTGTGGCGCAAAGCCAACACTGCTCATCACCCTGAGAACACCATCCCCAAGGTGAAGCATGGTGGTGACAGCATCATGTTATGGGGATGCTTTTCATCGGCAGGGACTGGGAAACTGGTCAGGATTGAGGGCCAAATACAGGGAAATTCTAGAGGAAAACCTGTTTCAGTCTGCAAGAGACCTGGGATTGGGGCGGAGGTTCACCTTCCAGCAGGACAATGACCCTAAACACACAGCCAAAGCTACACTGGAGTGGTTTAAAAACAAGAACCTGAATGGCCCAGTCAAAGCCCAGACCTCAATCCGATTGAGAATCTGTGGCAAGACTTGAAAATTGCTGTTCACCAGCGGTCCCCATCCAACTTGACAGAGCTTGAGCAATTTTGCCAAGAAGAATGGGCAAAAATTGCAGGATCCAGATGTGCAAAGCTGGTAGAGACTTACCCCAAAAGACTAACAGCTGTAATTGCTGCCAAAGGTGCTTTTACCAAGTATTGACTCCGGGGGGTGAATACTTATGTTTTATTTTGTGTCACAATAAAAAATATTTTGCACCTTCAAAGTGTTAAGTATGTTGTGTAAATCAAATGGTAAAAATCCCTATTAAATCCATTTTAATTCCAGGTTGTAACACTACAAAATGTGGAAAAGTCCAAGGGGGGTGAATACTTCTGCAAGGCACTGTAAACATGTATGTTTGTCTTGTACAGACATTACTTGAAGGACTATTAGAGGACACAATGAAGGACTGGTAAGGTACTGCAAATGATATGTGTGAATTTAAAGAAAAATGATGTATGTGTGTATATATATTTGCACAGTACTGTGTATATATATATATATATATATATATATATATATATATATATATACTGTATATAGTGCTCACCCTTTATAATGCTATAGTGGGGAGTCATAGTTACAAGACCGTACTATTTGTGTTCCGCCTTATAACGAGTATAAAAGGGCTACTGTAATGGCATTATGGAGCAAATGGGAGCCACGACCGTTCCGATTCCACACTATTACGAGGCGTGTTATAATGGGTGAGCACTGTGTGTGTGTGTGTGTGTGTGTGTGTGTGTGTGTGTGTGTGTGTGTATATACAGCTCTGGAAAAAATTAAGAGACCACTGCAAAATTATCAGTTTCTCTGGTTTTACTATTTATAGGTATGTGTTTGGGTAAAATGAACATTTTTGTTTTATTCTATAAACTACTGACAACATGTCTCCCAAATTCCAAATAAAAATATTGTCATTTAGAGCATTTATTTGCAGAAAATGACAACTGGTCAAAATAACAAAAAAGATGCAGTGTTGTCAGACCTCGAATAATGCAAAGAAAATAAGTTAATATTCATTTTTAAACAACACAAGACTAATGTTTTAATTTAGGAAGAGTTCAGAAATCAATATTTGGTGGAATAACCCTGATTTTCAAGCACAGCTTTCATGCATCTTGGCATGCTCTCCACCAGTCTTTCACATTGATGTTGGGTGACTTTATGCCACTCCTGGCGCAAAAATTCAAGCAGCTCGGCTTTGTTTGATGGCTTGTGACCATCCATCTTCCTCTTGATCACATTCCAGAGGTTTTCAATGGGGTTCAGGTCTGGAGATTGGGCTGGCCATGACAGGGTCTTGTTGACCTGGCTGTGTGGCATGGAGCATTGTCCTGCTGGAAAAACCAATCCTCAGAGTTGGGGAACATTGTCAGAGCAGAAGGAAGCAAGTTTTCTTCCAGGACAACCTTGTACTTGGCTTGATTCATGTGTCCTTCACAAAGACAAATCTGCCCGATTCCAGCCTTGCTGAAGCACCCCCAGATGAGTCCAATTTTCAGCTTTGCCCAACACCTGGTCGCCTAATGGTTAGACGGAGACCTGGAGAGGCCTACAAGCCACAGTGTCTCGCACCCACTGTGAAATGTGGTGGAGGATCGGTGATGATCTGGGGTGCTTCAGCAAGGCTGGAATCGGGCAGCTTTGGCATGAATCAAGCCAAGTACAAGGTTGTCCTGGAAGAAAACTTGCTTCCTTCTGCTCTGACAATGTTCCCCAACTCTGAGGATTGGTTTTTCCAGCAGGACAATGCTCCATGCCACACAGCCAGGTCAATCAAGGTGTGGATGGAGCACCACCAGATCAAGACCCTGTCATGGCCATCCCAATCTCCAGACCTGAACCCCATTGAAAACCTCTGGAATGTGATCAAGAAGAAGATGGATGGTCACAAGCCATCAAACAAAGCCGAGCTGCTTGAATGTTTGCGCCAGGAGTGGCATAAAGTCACCCAACATGTTCATTTTACCCAAACACATACCTATAAATAGTAAAACCAGAGAAACTGATAATTTTGCAGTGGTCTCTTAAATTTTTCCAGAGCTGTATATATATATATATATATATATATATATATATATATATAATCTGACCCATATATTTCTTTCTCTCTCTCTGTGTGTGTGTATATATAATGAAATATTCCATCATATTAATATGTCTCTTTGAGCCGTAATGCACAAGTGGCATAGACACGAGTGCATTTGTAGCGCAAGACTAACGAGATGTTACGCTGCTATGATTCGGCGAGAAATTTGTTCAAAGTCGTCCCCTATTTTTTTATTTTATTTATTTTTTTACTGACAAGATGAAATTTGAAAGGTCTATATCCAGGTGTTTTTCAGGTAGCTGGTGAAATTATCTCGTTTCTCCCACTGAACACAAAATACGACATGGCGGCTGTTGACATTTAAGCGGCGCGGGCAGTAATGACGTAGGTAGGAGTCTGATACACGTATTAGCCATGAACATATGTATGAATGTGAATGTAACTGGTATAAGGATTTATTATTTCCAGTTATGGGGTTATAGTGGGGTAGCACTGTATATATCATTAACTGCATGCTCCTATCTGTGCAAATTTGTTGTACATTAAATGTATCCTCGTCAAATAGTTGCCGTTGATTTTGCCAGATTTTACAAAAGGAGTATTAAAATGAATTTCATCATACAGGGCCCTGTTCACAAAGCAACTTGTGAATTATTAAAAAGTCTGCTTTTATGAATTCAATAGATTTGCGAAAAACTGTTGTAGACTGCTAAATAAAACACATTGTTTTAATGAAATAACAAACCCTCTTTAAATAACTCATGCGTTTGTGAAAAGGACCCATTGCGTCCTACTACATTTGGTAACCGTCATACATTATATTGCATTTTACAATATGATGGAATATTTCATATTGTATAAGTCAATGTGTAACTTTTTATTTAATTTCTTCCTTAAATAATATCATGATACCCTGGGTATTATACTGTACAAAAGGAACAGTAATAGATCTAAAATAGTAGCATGCAGGAACATCAAGTACATAACATTTGTAAGAGATTAAAAGAAACTGGTGTATTACAGCTTTCTAACTTTAAAATTAAGAGCAATCCCCCTCTTCTGTTTTCAGCATTATTTCTTAAAAACAGTTGCAATTTATGGCCAAACTTTTTCAAGTAGGCTATGATGGTGATCAGTACCACACAAACACATGTATAAACTGAGGGGTTTTTTTCTGTTTACTTACACTTTTAGAAATCTAACTAAATGTCATACCTGTTAAACTGTTTGTCTGTGTTTTGTCATTTAGGTTAACATTACATGGCACAGTTCTTCATAACAAAAATATATATTTGGAAATGTTTGCAATTTATTTTAATTGTACACATTCGTCTGCAACTCAGGGCACTTGGCATTTATTGCTTTTCCCTATTGTAGATGATTACTTTGGATTAATCCTGTACATATGAGGCTTTATTATTTTAGTTGACACTTCCATTATTATAGCATGAATGAGTCTGAATAAAATCATCTATGCAGAATGTTTAATTTATGAATGTTATTCCTTTAGTCAAGTTATGGTCAGTATCCTTGTAATGCCATGTATTTATTGTTTGGATGAATCCTACCTACAGCTGTGTTTAAAGTTCAGATATAGCTAATCATCTCTTAAATTAATTTATTTTATAGAGTAATATTTAAGACCTGTGTTCACATTTACAGTTGACAATTGTCAGCTTTTTATCAAGTAAAATAAAGTTTTTCCTTGCAGAAATATCTCCTGATTTGTATTATTTCATAGTTTAAGAAGAAAGCTATTTTTGAAGTGCACTCACTACCTCTTACACAGTACAGGGTTATTTTGGGCAACCGTTTATTGGACAAATAGCATTTGCCATTCCCACTGATTTCAATAACAAAGACATCGTTTATACCATGCCGTAATATATTTCTCGCAAACTCAGCTGTTTGGATCATATTAATGTTGGGTTTATTTACAGTTTAAAAGCGATGAGCATCAGCACAAAAATTCAGTGTAAATAAAATGTCTCTGTTAGATGCTGTGCGCTTGCTAAAGCATGCTTGGAACTCAGTCAGCAAACAATGCAACGTTGCTTCAAAAACTTGGGGACAATGTGGGAATGGGAGCTGATTATGGACTGGGGGAGGGGATGGGAGTACTCTGTAAATGTGTGTTTGTAAACTGTTATCATTGCTCAGATCTATTAGCGTTCTCTGTGTTTTGGTGCGTGTGTGACTTAAGGGGCGGTCACGCGCAGTGGCAGAGGGACGCTGCACCACAGAGTGGCGCGCAGGTGATAAAATATTTTCAACTTACGCTGCACCATGACGTAAACTACTAGCAGCCAGTCAGGGGAAAGTAAGAGGCTCCATTTGCGAGGAAGAAATAAAAATAAATAAATAAATAAATGAAATGGAGGAAAAGCTTGTGGTTCTGATTTCAGATTTTCCAGAGTTGTATAACACAACATTAAGTAGGTTTGAAATCTGCCTTCATCAAACTGGAGCTCCTGTATCAGCCGATGATATTCGCCGTACCTTTTTCTTTTCTTGAGGATGTCATGGATCTTTTTTTCTTTCTCCAGTAGAGCAGGGCGATCACAATTCTCTTTTTTTTTGTTTGCTGTTCATTGTTTTATTGTGTTATCAGATGCACAGTACCACTGATTGTTGCTGCTTTTACAACCCCCCCCCCCAAAGTTTGATATGATGGGATGGCAGTAGTTGCATTTTTTAGTCAAGTACTATGTCAAAACTGATGTGTTTCATTTGTTGTTCTGTTATTGCTGCCTGTAGCAGATCTGCTAGAAAGTTTTTTTTGAGAATTGAAGGTGTTTTTACAGCACGCAGATAGTACAGCAGACTAGATGAATTCTGTGATACAGAAACTAACAGATAGAAATAAGTCTTTCCATCCAATGAACTGTCAAATTTGGAAAAAAAAAACTTTTCACCATTCATAAGCCCTTCACTTTATTGCTTTGCTCCGTAATGTAGTTCCGTGACAGACTTTCTATTCAAACAATGACTGCACTTATTGTGTTGAATGCACTCGAGTATATTAAGGCTGCTCCTTAATATACTAGTATATTAAGGCTGCTCCTGTCCCCCAAAAAAAAAAAAAGTATTTTACTTTTTTCTCTCCTGCTGCTTTTCTTTATTTCAGACTCTCTTACTCCTCATCTCTTGCCCCCACACACAGCTGTCCTCAACAGGTTTTTAAAGAGCCATCAATTATTATATTAAACCTCAATCACTTTATCAGTTAAACCATTAACCCATTGTGTAAACTGATTGTCATCACCTTCACTACCCTCCCCCTTTGCACAATCCTGTGGGGTCGGGCATACAAACTCTCTGCTATTTGCAGGAACCTATACAGAAAATCAGCATTTATGTGATCCTTGCCTTTTCTGTATTTCACCTCAAAACAATATGGCTGTAGGGCCAGAAACCACCTTGTTCTTGCGTTTCTCTCTTTTTGTCGATGTAACCATTGTAAGGGGGCATGATCTGTTACCAGGGTAAATTTTCTTCCTAACAGGTAATATCTTAGGGCTTCTATCGCCCATTTCACAGGAGGACACGTTTTCTATTGAGGCATAGTTTCTTTCCTAGGAAGCAGTTTCCTGCTTAAATATAAAAATGGGTGTTCCTCCTCCCGAAATTGAGACAATACTGCCCCTAAACCTACTTCTGAGGTATCTGTTCGTAGAATAAAAGGTTTGTTAAAATCTGGACTTACTAGTACAGAGTCTGAACATATTGCTGTTTAAGTCCATAAAAGCCTTCTCTGCTTCTGCTGACCATACAACTGTATTGGGTGTGTAACCTCCAGTTACCTATCAGAGGAACTGCTCTGGTGGCGAAATATTTAATGAATCTGCGGTAATATCCCAGTTACCCTAAAAATGATCTGACCTGTTTTTTGTTCAGTGGGCGACTGCAGGACATAATGGCCTCAACCTTATTGCTTTGTTGCTTTATTAAAACACAGCCCAGTGTGAACCCCAAATACTTGTTAGCCATTAAACCCACTTTCCTTAAAGATTTCAGAACTGCCTCCTATAGCGTCAGAGTGGGTCATAATATCATTCTGTGTATGAAATTAACAGAATTGAAATATACAAAGGGGAGATCCTAAGCCATTCCCTGTGTTTACTTGGTTTCTGGTCACAAACTCCCCCACTGTCAAGGAATGCTTTTAAAGAGTCATAAACTTCATATCGGACAAGTGGCTTATCTCCACCATCAGCTGAATCAATCTTTTGGTATCGGCAGTGTCTTGCAGAGCGCCGCAAGCAAGACAGTTTTGGGTGCTTTGACACCTTGGACAGAAAACAGTCCATCTCATAAATCCAGCCGACAGGAGCCGAAACAGCTGACCAATTGAGGACAAGGGGCTGTCTTAGGAGAACAACCAATAGGAATCACTCCACGTGGAGTGAAATATCCCAGACATAACCGGACGAAGAGTGCACATATTGGTGGAGGAATTGCTGTTTCAGTGGAATAATGACTCTTGTTCTTTGCAAAGACATTTGTTTCGTACCCTGAAGTGGAGACGAAACGCAAGGAAGGCAGACCCTGGAACCTGGACTTGTCCTTGCCAGCAGGAGAGCCTTTGAGCGCCTGTATTGTTGAAGACACGGATCAGCTGGAGGAGGCAGCGCACGTCCGATAAGTATTCAACAAGTAGTGTTTTAATCCTCTTATGATCTTGAGAATAAGCAGACCTTAAGTAAAATTAACGTTTTGTTTTAGGTAGAATGTAAGAACAGTATTATTGCTTTCAATTTATGCTTTGAGTTAATGAACACTAGTATTTGTTTGTATGTGATTTATACACATTGATGTGGGTTTTATAAGGCAATTATCATTCTGCGTTTAAGTCTAGAATCCAAATTTAGATAATTTGGTAATAGATCATTCTTGATAGTTTGTCTGGACGCAAAGAGCGTCTATCTCGCAAGAGTGAGAATTGCCTTCTGAACCAAAACATATATATTTACCTTCGTCTTAAATAGCTGTCAGGAATGCAGTTGTAACCTTTAAGGGAATCTCCCATAGATTGTGTTGGATCGCTAATCAACCAGCGGGAGTGGGGTGTCGTTGTTTAAACTTTGTTTTCTGTACTGTTTAGCTTAGTTAATTCTTCCTTTCTGTATTTTAGTTTAGTTGTTGCACCTTTAATTTTTCCTTTAGTTTTATTTCTAATAAAACAGTTCCTTTTATATTCACTAGAAGCGTTGTCTAGTTTGATTATTTCGGTAAAGGTGGGTTCTACATGATATTTTCTCCCAATTTGGAATTGCCAATTATTTTTAAGCTCAGCTCACTGCTACCACCCCTGCACTGACTCGGGAGGGGCGAAGACGAACACATGCTGTCCTCCGAAGCGGGTGCTGTCAGCCGACCTCTTTTTTTTCACACTGTGGACTCGCCATGCAGCCACCCAAGAGCTACAGCGTCGGAGGACAACGCAGCTCTCGGGCAGCTTACAGGCAAGCCTGCAGGCGCCCGGCCAGACTACAGGGGTCACTGGTGCACGGTGAGCCAAGGACACCCTAGCCGACCTAACCCTCCCTCCCCGGCGGCGCCGCCAATTGGCGCGCCTCCTGGAAGCTGCCGTCCTCGGTTGGCAAAGGAATAGCTTGGACTCGAACTCGCGACATCCAGACTATAGGGCACATCTTGCACTCCACATGGAGCGCCTTTACTGGATGCGCCACTCGGGAGCCCCGGGTTCTACATGATTTGAATTAAAATAAGGTATTATATTATTACAACAAACTAGTCCAAATACAAATATACCTCGCAGTCAACACTAAAATGACCACGTCATCTAGATAGGCAGCTGAATATTGCTCATGGGGTCTGAGTACCTGGTTCATGAATCTGAAAGGTGGCTGCTGTGCCATGTAGCGTAGATGGTAAAACTGTGAACTGAAGCAAACCTGCTGGGGTTGAAAACCACTGTTTTTTCTTTAGTGGAAGGTGCAAAGGGGACCTGCCAATAACCCTTGGTTAGATCCAATGTACCCTTGAGCAAGGTACTTTACCTAGATTGCTCCAGTAAAAACCCAACTGTATAAATGGGTAATTGTATGTAAAAATAATGTGATATCTTGTAACAATTGAAAGTCGCCCTGGATAAGGGTGTTTGCTAAGAAATAAATAAATTAAATAAATAAATAGTAATAATAATACATTTGGCCTTGCCTAATTCTTCCAATAACTCATCATTAACCCTCGGTATTGGATATGTGTATTTAGCATATGTTCATCCACAACGTTAAACACTCAATTAGAAATCTAATGTAAAACTATAAAAATAAAAATAAAAAAACTGTGTACAATTCTACACATAGACCATGTTTATTTAGTTTTCATCCCTTCATGTAAAAATGTGACTAGTTGGAATTATTCTTCAGAGTAGCCCCAATTGTGTCAAACTATTTGAAAAAAAAAACAACTGTCAATGTGGTAGCCTAACAAATACATTATAGACCTATACTTTTAAATAAAGTTATCAAACCATCCCATTTGTTTATTTATATTTCGAAAGTACAGAGCAGATCTTCAGATCGGCTTCAGGTAAAGTGACTTTTCTGCATCCCGATGGGGTCGTATTTCGGCTTGGGGTCTTTAATGTATTTGGGGATGAAACTCCAGAGAATGGTACATCGCCAACTTTCTCAGTGAAGACAGTAATCCACCTGAAAAAAGTAAGAGCTACATAAACTGTCAACAGTAGACACATATGATTAAATGAGGCACAGCTAAATAGAAGAAAACAAAGATTGAAAAAAATGCTAAAAAAAACTACAACATGGGCTTACAGGTACGTTATTTACATAGTTGTAGCAACACATGGGACATAACGTTATATTTTTGCATGGCAGGTCAATGTAGTTTTATTAACCTCAAATGCTTTAGTAAGTCTCTCTCCAGATATTACCTTTTTACCAAATACTGCTTTAGAGAGGTTTGAGGATTCTTAATCCTGCGTGTTCTAACGATAAAGTAATATATTCTGCATTTGCAAAACATGCTAAAGATCTACAGTATATGTCACATTACCGGGAATAGGGTCCAGGCACTTAATTAAACAATGTGTTGAATCAGTCCAATTTGGGAATAATGCACAGCAGCTTAATGAGTTATGTGGTCTAAGTGGAGTATATAAAGCTCTGGCCAAAAGTTGTGCATCACCTAGAATTTTAGGATTAAGACATTATTTAAGAAAAAAAAATATATATACTGAGCATCAAAAGAAACGTATCACTTGTATTTGAGCATCAAAAAAAATGTGTCACTTATTTGGATAAAATTCACTAGATGTGATCGAAAAATGACAAACTGTGTTTTAGAGCAGTTGCAGTGACTTGTTATTGTGCTGATTAACAATTGACATCACAAAGATGCTGCAAAATGATTGTCGATCTTGGGCAGGTGTTGTGACTCTTGGTCTCCCAGTTCGTGGTCTGTCATTGACAGTGTGTCTGGTTATACCGTCTCACCAGGTTTGAAATTGCTAGCTGTGAGCACCCAAGATGGCGAGCCATAGTATGCTGCCCTAGTCCAGCCTCCAACATGCCGATTGCACGAAGGCACTGCTCTCTTGACAGACATGGCATATTGTTTTTTCTGTGATTTTCTTTATTGCTTTTATTCAAGCTTGCAATTCAAAAGCCGAAATCACTCCATATCCAGTGTCCAATCAACTGTCTCACTAATTAGGTGATTAAGTGCACATGCTTCAGTCATAGTCACTCAAGCGTGTCATGTCCATCAGTTATATTCCTTTTTTTTTTCAAAAATAAATGTGTTATAATAGTTTCTTTTGATGCTCGGTGTGTGTGTGTAATTATATATATATATATATATATATATATATATATATATATATATATATATATATATATATATATATATATATATATATATATATAAATATATATATATATATATATATATAATATATATATATTTAATATATATATATATATTTTTTTTTTAACAAAATTATATTGCAAAAAAACTACATGAAGCCATAATAGTAGTAGAGTATTTCATGTTAGATTTCAATTTCATGTCACATTTTAAAATTTTTGGCAAGTATATGGAAAACTACAAAGCGGTATTTATTTGTTAGCTGTAAATCTTGAGCTGTAATTCATCAGGTACCAACATCTGTTTATGAATTGTGTATAGCTGTAGATATTTGCACCTGTGTCCGTGACTTCTACTGCAACAGTGTCTTAAAGGAGGAGTCACCTCTTTAAAAAAAAACAAAAAAAAAAAAAAAAAACAACTGTTGAGCAGTCTGCATGGATGGGAGTGTCTGTTAGTCTACAGGGGGGAATGACATTGGTAATAACTGGTAGGCATCAAGACTGCCATGGATCCAGGTCTCAGTCAAATTGAGCTGGTAGGCATCAATAGTCTGCCATGGACCCAGGTCTCAGTCCACTTGAGCTGGTAGGCATCAATAGTCTGCCATGGACCCAGGTCTCAGTCCACTTGAGCTGGTAGGCATCAATAGTCTGCCATGAACCCAGGTCTCAGTCCACTTGAGCTGGTAGGCATCAATAGTCTGCCATGGACCCAGGTCTCAGTCCACTTGAGCTGGTAGGCATCAATAGTCTGCCATGGACCCAGGTCTCAGTCCACTTGAGCTGGTAGGCATCAATAGTCTGCCATGGACCCAGGTCTCAGTCCACTTGAGCTGGTAGGCATCAATAGTCTGCCATGGACCCAGGTCTCAGTCCACTTGAGCTGGTAGGCATCAATAGTCTGCCATGGACCCAGGTCTCAGTCCACTTGAGCTGGTAGGCATCAATAGTCTGCCATGGACCCAGGTCTCAGTCCACTTGAGCTGGTAGGCATCAATAGTCTGCCATGGACCCAGGTCTCAGTCCACTTGAGCTGGTAGGCATCAATAGTCTGCCATGGACCCAGGTCTCAGTCCACTTGAGCTTGTAGGCATTAATAGTCTGCCATGGACCCAGGTCTCAGTCCACTTGAGCTGGTAGGCATCAATAGTCTGCCATGGACCCAGGTCTCAGTCCACTTGAGCTGGTAGGCATCAATAGTCTGCCATGGACCCAGGTCTCAGTCCACTTGAGCTGGTAGGCATCAATAGTCTGCCATGGACCCAGGTCTCAGTCCACTTGAGCTGGTAGGCATCAATAGTTTGCCATGGACCCAGGTCTCAGTCTAATTGAGCATCAGTGGAATGACCTGGAGATTCGGATTTGTCAGTGCCTGCACGTTTGTGAACTGCACTGTAAGTCTGCAGGAAGCATACGAGGGACACATAGTACAATTCGCACCAATCTTTACCTAAGGTACACGAGTTAGTGCATTAGTGTTCGGGTCTGTGAATCCAGCCCTTAATGTCAATTCTACCCACTTCCATCTGTCCCAGTTCTGATAATACTGTACATATATTTAAATCAGTCAGGAACTGTAAGATCTGTTATTCTTTTTATTAATCTACAGTGCTAACATTTGTTTGGGAAAACAAAGTACACATTTTTTTTTCATTTTTTTTTTTTTTTTACATTTCCCCTCTAACTATGACTTAACAATACATAGGGCTTTAATACAGATATTTTTTATACAGATTCTTCACAAGCACTTGTGGCTTATTTACTGACAGTCCTTATTTATAAGAATGCCTGGAGCTTTGCAAACACCCACCATCTGCTCAGAAACAAATAGATTGCACACAAGGTGGCAGTCTGAGCAGAAGCACACTGGAGATGCTGTTGAGCACAGACTGTAGAAGTGCCTCCTTCTATCTGCACAAACGCAGATGCAATCATCATGCACCAGGCAGCAGGTTCCACAGAACCAAGTGACACTTGTATGAAACACTGGTAACTGTATATGTTCCTTTTAATTACTACATTCTTCTTGTTTTACCTCAATAATACTGATGAAGACATTCACCAAAACATTTGTTATATAACTGTATTCTTCTTTTCTTTTACTACATATACCACCAGTGAGTGGTTTATAGTTTGTATGAATATAACTAATTAAAGAAACAAAATATCTTAAACACAAGATATTACATCTAATATCAATTGTTAGGATAATGCTGCTGTTTTTAACAAACCTGCCTACAGCTGTTAATGATAATAACAAATCAGGGCTCACTTGAGACAATAGTCATACACAAATGCTAGTTACTGTACATGCACATGATAATTTGATTTCCCCACCCAAACAAGCTTGAAAAATGCTCTGCTCTTTGATTAAAGAGTTTTGAGTTATCTTTTTTTCTGTATAGATGACTACAGCTACAGTATCTAATAAACACAAATGTTTAAAAACAACTCTGAACCAGTCTCAATCATAGTTTTACTGGAGGGTTTACCATTTTTCATCATATGATAACTCAAAATAACTATGGATATATGCAGACCCATCCATATGTTAACTCACAACGAACCCTAGTATTACATTTAAATTACACTTCAGGATATTTATAGTGTGAAGTAACACAAACAACTGCTTAAAATAACTATTTTTGTATTTGTATGCAGTTTTGTCATTTTGTTGTTGCTATTTTCTATGTATTAATAGCAATACAATGTAACTAGGGTATATAAACGTAAAAAAGCAACATATTTCCATTTTAACACAAAGTATTGAACAATTAAATAATTGTATCATAATCTAACAAACTGGGTGATCTCAAGAGGACGCTTGGATTTTAGAGCCATCTAGCAAAGGATGCTAAAATTAAAATGCAATATTTGTGTTCCAACAACAAAGAGAATGGGTGATATTGCTAATTGCTTGCTTTGTTAAATAAATGAATTGCACATTCATACACCAGGGTTGAACAAAGGTAAATCAACACAAGGACATACAGTAAAGAATGTATCCTCACACTATCCTATTTTTTAAGAATAAAGAACCCTGGTTTGGTGAACTCTAATCAGCAGCTACAGAACCAAATCGCAGTTTACTGTTTTGAGAAGTTATTATACAAAATCATCCGTATTATCAGTAACATATATAACAAATAGTGCGATTTGTTGCAGAAAAGCCCATGCAAACACCTGGAATCCTCGAATTTGGAGCAATGCAATTTCGCCTGTTTTTAAGATTATTTTAGCATTGTTTGTAATTCGTTGTGATGTCACTGGAAGGAGGGGCCGCGAGCGCACGCAGACTGACAGCTGAAAGAGGGGAAGATGGTGGAGCTGCATAGAGGGGCAGTATCAAAGGTTTATTTGCTGCAATAGTTCTTCTAATGAACAGGTAAGAGATGCATTTTTGTACAACATAGAAAATCTTTAGTATAAACATATCTGATGTGGAATATTAATAATATGCAGATTATTAATGCAGGTCTCCCCGTTGAAATAGTCATGGCACTACTTGGCAATGCACCTGGGAGATAAGCTTTACACTACAGTCAGTGGGCCTTTCTGGTGCTTATCAATGATCATGTTATTAAACTATGCTAATTAATTCAATATGTCACAGGGATAACGCTTATGTGGAAGTGGAACTCGTTTAGCCCACTTGAAGCTTCTCATCATGGACACAGAACAAACGCAAGAGATTTCAAACGCAGATTATTTATAGGATCGAGAATAGTAGGTATCTTTAAAATCTTAAAATAAATAACTGTTATTCTTCCTGTAGAGACAAGAGTACTGTACTACTGTGTACCATTTTTAGCAGGGCGCAGTCTGCGCTAAACCTAAATTAATCACGTCTGTATCTACAGTGAGTAGCGCAGACTGGACATTTGTTCAACGTTTTATGATTAGGTGTTTAATTTACAGTATTTTAATCGATCTCTGCAGTACAATACGGTTAATGTGGTACATGATTAGGAGGAATAACCACAGAAACTTAATACTAATCGACTAAGCGTAAGGGATGCTCAATAAGTCGGGAAACAAGAATCGGTCAATGAAATTGTTTTGACATCCTGTGTAGCGGAGTAACTTGTCAGGAACAGCAAACCAATTATTGAGGTGCGTGCATTTGCGTGTGGTTTGTTAGTTGTTACTGCAGCTGCTGGTTCTTGTGAACAGATCCAGGGGGACCTGCTGCTGTTGCCGCTGCCGCTGGCAAATAGTGCACCATACATACAGCTGAATGACGACCGCAGAGTGCGCCTGCGCCTTACTTGACTCTGGCCAGGCTTCCTGCCAAATACTCACCCAGTTGCAGCGTTGCTTTCATTGAGGTACACATTTGTAGTAGGCATCCAGACGGGAAGAGCTGTGGTGCAGTAGTATGTGTTATGTCGGATATTATCTTAATTAAAAATAAGTATTTAAATGAATAAATTATATATTTATGCGGATTTTTGGTATTTAAAGTGATTTTCCAGGCGTCTGCAGCAATGCACCTTTTTTGAAGATATGATTGTTATGTAGTTATTTAACAGACGCTTTTACCAAAGAGACTTAGAGACTTGTTGGTGAACTACAGATGTATGCATCACAACTGCTGCAGAGTCACAACAGGACCTCGGTTTTACTTCTCATTCAAAGGACAGAGCACAAGGAGGTTAAGTGACTTGCTCTGGGTCACACACAGTGAGTCGCTGGCTGAGCTGGGCTTGAACCTGGAACCTCCTAGTAATAAACCCCTTTCTTTAACCGCTGGAGTAGTGGAATATTTATTTTCCACATTAACTGGATATAAGCAACAATCTTATTACAACGAGGTCTTTGTTCATACATTTGTGTTTCTAGCCAGCCAGTACCACCAGAGTAGGCTGTTTTTCCTGTAGGAGGTGCACACAGGTAAACCCCACGTGTTAATGAGTGGACATTTTATTGAATAGACAATATGTTGTAACTTACAAGGTGTGGTGAGGGATATTATGGTTTTATATTTGACTTGCCTATACATTTGTCAGTTTCAGAACAGTCACAGATTTTGAAGTAAAGCCTGCTTGTGTTCAGTAAATTACAATTCATAGTAATATTGCTTTATTCTGTCCTGTTAATATGTAGGGATGGGAATTTTAAATGTTTAACTGTATAAACTCTAAAGAAGTGGTTAAACATTTAATAATATGCTAGAGGCATAACCGGTCACATGACAAATGTCACCAAAAGCATGTTTTTTTATGGATGAATATTAGTAATTTATCATCAGTAGTCCGTCGCGTATCAGACTGCTCTAGTGCTACAGTAGGGCAGATGTTATAAAAAATAAGGGGTTTGGCAATTCCTTTCAAGTAGCTTTTTTTTTTTTTTAAATGTAGTTTTTATTTTCTCCCAATTTGGAATGGCCACTTATTTTTAGGCTCAGCTGTCCTCCGACGCGTGTGCCGTCAGCCGACCGCTTTTTTTCACACTGTGGACTCACCATGCAGCCACCCAAGAGCTACAGCGTCGGAGGACAACGCAGCTCTCGGGCAGCTTACAGGCAAGCCCGCAGGTGCTCGGCCCGATTACAGGGGTCGCTGGTGCGCGGTGAGCCGAGGACACCCTGGCCAACCTAACCCTCCCTCCCCCCCTGGCGGCGCCCCCTGGAAGCTCCCGGACTCGGTCGGCAAAGGAATAGCCTGGACTCGAACTTGCGATGTTCAGACTATAGAGCGCATCCTGCACTCCACGTGGAGCGCCTTTACTGGATGCGCCACTCGGGAGCCCCAGCCAAGTAGCTTTTCTAATTGGTGCAACAGAAAAATTGACACTGGGGCGGGTTTTATTCTTGGTCGATCTGGCGCTTCATTGGTGCACTGTGTGTGTGTTCATGTCTGTAGTAGGCGTGGTTTGGTATCAATTCCACGCCGGGGTAATAATGACAAGCGTTTTTTCTGAGTTTGTTCTATATTTAAAATGGCATCTCTAAACAAAGGAAGCCACATTTGGAAGTATTTTGAGGAAAGAGAAAACCGGGGTATGTAAATAATTTTGCCAAACAAAATTGCCGTACCACCAAAACACAAGTTCAATGCTTCACAGTTTGAAATGAAAACATTCAGAATTATTGTGGGCGGAACTACTGATGGCAATAACATTTGCTATAGTTTTGGCCGAACAGAGAGTGATCACGTTATCCCCAATGAGGGCAGTGCGTGTGAATTGTGAATGTTGCAGTTTTTAAATCCATGTAAGATTATCCCACTATTGTGCTTACCCATAAAATAATAACAGCGAGGCTGGAAAAAACTTAGACAATCGTCTTGCAGCTGTTCTTACAAAACTTTCAATGGAAGAAAAAGTTGCAATTACCACAGACTCATGGACCCCATTCCCCAATCTTCCCATAGGTAGAAAGCTTTTTTCACTTGAAATTGTTCTTTAAGCTTTTGGACCGAACGGCCATTTATGTTTAGTACAATTTTTATTTGTATGTTGGAACTACTGCACTACAGTGGGGTGTTATACGCATCATACACATGGGAGGGGTCCTACCCAAAAAACAATCTATCATATAATAATAGACATATCCCCTCAACTCAAAACCATATGACCAGCATGACCGTAAACATTGACACAATGAAGCGTTCATACCTTTGTATACCGGTAAGTGATCAGCAGCTGTGTCAGCTGCACCAAGAGCACAGCGTGTGGTTTTCACAAGCTCTACTGTGCAGAATAAATTAATTTTTTTCCATGTGTAAATATCGGGACTTTCTTCCTGTCCATCGGGACGCGGGACATTTGCTAGGAAATCACGACCATGGACTGTTGGCATGTATGTTAGTATTACTTGACCATATATAATTAACTTCACAAGAAGGCAAACACTATGTTAATCACTTAATATATTACTTGATTGTGTGTTAGTTTGACATTTAAAATAGGACTTGTGGCAATTTTTGGGAGGTTTATGTACACTAGTACAGTATGTAGAGGAGATTCGAGTACTCAGAAATTGCAATGCTCAAGTACTCGTCTCGAACAACAATAGATCTCAAAAATCCCACCCCTAATATCAAAGACTGCAAACATTTAAATCTCTGAGGCAGACTTTTTCAGTCACAGTGCTCTTTTAAAATTCCAAAATATTGTGCTATTTTATCGCTGGTAATTACCTTTTCCAGAAGTGAAATTTTTTTCCAATTTGCACAACTCACTTTTGCTTTCCTGTAGCCATTTTGCATTAGTGCTGTACAGTGGGTGATGTCTCTCTTTTTTAATTTTCATTTTTATTTTTTTTAAAACCATATAATTTTGGGCAAAGTTCTAAAAACATTATACTATCCAAAATGTGTTCAATAATATGTATGTATGTAGTTATCTCTCCAATAGCAACTTTACTTTGTAGTTAACTCTTTGCGATGTTAAAACGTTATTTGCTTATTTAGGGTTTGCTTAAAAAATACTAACCAGGGCTGTCAGTATCATAATGTAATATAAAGAGTGTATGTATGTAGATATGGTTTAAACGCTGACATTGCAAAGTGTTTAAACGTTCATAAAAATGTACCAAAAGCATGTCCGTATTAACAAGTACTGTACATTAGGGCAATCCCATGAATAATACATTTTGAGGCTACCATGATTTATCTTTTTTGTTTTTGTTTTTATCGTCTGCAGTTTACCATGCTTGTGCTTTTACTTTGTGTTAGTACACTTTGCTAAGCTTTTATCATATTGCATAGCAGTGCATTTTTATAGCTTTTATAGTAAACTTATTTTATTTATAGGGAGAATGCTTGGGGGAAGTGACATGTTTCAACAACTGTAGGATGCACAATTTGTACTGAAAATTGTCTCTCACCTGAAGATTTTTTTTTTTCATTGATGGGTCAAAGGGACAGTTCTATTTATTCTAAACAGAGTTCTACATGACTACAGTATGGACAAGCCTAGAACTATAAGTATAGTGTGCTTATGTTATGACACCAACACCAGGGGAAAACATTTTCTTTTGAAGATTGTCCTGGCTTTATTTTTTCAGTTGTTTTAAACAGTTGTATATTATGTTTTTGACAAGTAGATCAATTTAACATAGAGTTTTGTGTGTGTGTGCGATTCTACTTGGGTGTGCAGAGATAGAGTGCCCTTACATTATGAACAGTAATGTCACGCTCTCACCTACTGTATTTATTGTATGTCCCAAAAGTGCAGTCTCCATTGAACCACCTGAGGTGCAATTCATTGTACAGTGGCTCCCACACTCTGTCCCTTTGATCTCTCTTGGTGTGTTAAAGATGCTTATTTAGCTGTAAGCCAGTGCCAGTATTGTTGAGAGTGGGCTTCTAAGAAAACATTACACCTATGATCTACATAGCCCATACTGCACAGAGAAATATAGATGTTTGCATGTGCCCGGAAGGCTGAATACTGGCAGGCTGTACTCTAGTTTATGTCAACTTTAATCAGATATCTTGTTCTGTATTCTTTTTTGCTTGTTAATATATAATCATACAAGGCAGAGGAAATGCCTGTGTTGACAATGGTGACTGACTGAACATGAGCTGAAGTGCAGGGTCTTTTACAGTGAAATTAATGACCATAATTAAAAGCATGAGCATAAGAACATTTAAATATAGGCCTAATTTGTGTTATAGGACACACTACAGGGGAGTGCAATTTTTGAAAAAAACCTGTTGTACAAGGGACAAAATGCTAGAAAAATCTACTTGTCCTTATTAAAAATCTACTTGCCCCCTTCCCCAAGCACAAAACACACAAAAAAGTAGAATATAACTTGTAGGATTTTGTTTTTTATTTAACAGTGAACACAATCAGTCAATTAGTGATTAACAGGGGCGGGTCTTGCCTTGTAGCTTGACGTGTTCACTAAATTCTTCAAGATACACAAAAGATTCCCTGTGACCCACCTCAGCTCAACAAATGTATACCATACTTTACGGAAATGTTCCTTTCAGTGCAGTTTGGAACACATTTGCTAGTAAATTTAAGAAACATACTAAGACCTAGGCTAGATGTACTAAAGGATTGCGCCTGTTTTAAGAGCCGTAAACCTGTCGCAAACAAGCTTGAAGTGTCAGGTGACATGTACTAAACAAAAGCAATGATATTTGCGAGGCTTTAAGAAATGTTTTACAGAGATAATTTGTCTTTACGGTTAAGCACTTGATGAATATTTAATTCTGGGCGTTCCTGTAAAGAATTGCAGATTGAGTGCCACCTCCTGGAAGCTGCCGTCCTCGGTTGGCAAAGGAATAGCCTGGACTCGAACTCGCGACCTCTTGGTGGAATATTGTATGAAAGCTTTAGAGATGTGGTTTGTCTTTTTTATAATTGTTTTTATTTATGTTTTAGACAAATATTGTTAAAGTATTTCTGAACAGGCTGTTGTGTTCACAATCAAGCACATTACTTACCTTTGTCTGCTGGGATGTACAGTCGCAGACTAAAGTATCGGCACTCTACGCTTATTGTACCACAATTCAAGGTAACAGATTAAGGAAAAGCATGTAGTAAACTTTAGTTTATTTTTAATTAATGAGTCGTAAGATACATTAGTTGAAACAGTATTCACTACTAATGTCATTTGAAAAACAATTTGGGCAAGAGTATTAAAACACATTATTAACCAGCCAGGCACAAGGTATTTTGCTTTATTACAGCAGCTTAGATTCACTCGTGTAGCAGTTCTCTGCGCATGAAAACCGCATTTTCACAAAATTTCACTAGTAATCTTCAAAAACAGCACGAGTACGTTACACATAGCTAATTTACATATCAACCTCCACCTTTCCCATTCATTTGCACAATGTCGAGTGAAAAGCCCGGTTTACTTGAGTAAAATAAATTGAGCGAATGGAAATCCAAAAAAGCATTTTACACTAGACATTTTTCTCGTGTAAATGTCTCGAGTTAAAAAAAAACTTGCATGGAAACCCCATGATTGTACATTGTAGAAGAATTTGATACATGGCTACATTTATTCAGTCTTCAATCACATGAATTTCTCCAGTCCCTGAACTGCTAAAACCCCCATACCATGACCGAACCACCTCCAGGTTAACTGTAGGTACACAGTTTTCTTCATTGAGAAGAAAACCTTTTTTTTTCCATACATACTGCGGCCCATTTTTGGGGAAAAGTTTAATTATTTTGTTGAGGAATGCATCAAATTCCAGTTCATATTTCTTGGCAAATTTTAGATGGTTTGTTTTATAATTTTTTTGTTTTATGAACTTCCAGCATACAACAGCTCTTTTACAGATTTTTTTCATGCACTATTATGCCTGATGCTTCTAAATCTTTCTTGAAGTCCTTGGCTGTTAATCTTGGATTTTTTTTTTAGCTGCTTGGACGATTCTCCTACCTGCTGCACCTGTCATTTTCTTTGGACAGCCAATTCTTTCAAGCGTTTCAGTTGAATTTGTTCTTTGGTACTTCTTGATTATTGCTCTGATTGTGGATTTTGGTGTTCCGTATTTCTTTGATACTGTTCTGTAGCCATTTCCTTGTACGAGTACTTTTCTAAAAAATCTCCTTTGTCTTGACCATCATCTTCTGTGTTGTCAAAATGTTCTTCTTCAACAGATGCTGGAAATAATTGCCCCTATTAACTTTATAATGCAGCTTAATTACAGTGTAATGGTTTTCAATCAATTAATATATTTAATTAGTTCTATAATATTTTATAGATGTTTTAAAGTAAAGGTGCCAATACTTTTGTCATGAACAAATATTTAAAATGTCTTTAAGTGCTTCTGTTTTTTACAAAAATTGTTTAAGTATCAGGAATTGTATATTTTGTTTTGTCATATTAGTTAGTGTCTGATGTTCACTAAATGCTTGTATTTAACATGTTTTCTTGAATTGTCTTATATTAAGTGTTAAGGGTGGGAATTTCGAATAATAAGACATTCGAATACACCAGTTCCACAAATGTCGAATGTTCGAATAATCGACCTCTAATTTAAAATAAATAAATAACAATCACATATAACAAGCCTACTCCCTATTAGCAGCGTCCATGCCTATAGAAATGCATTATATAAATACATGACAAATAATTGCTTGCAAAAGGATTAACAAACAATAACTTAGACCATAATCAAGAAATTAAATACACAAGGTTTTTTACTTTATGAAACAGAAAGGAGCTTCAAAACTGTCATTTATTTTCTATCCACTGCACCACAGCAACTTGTGTGCCAAAACACACAACCTAAACTAATAAAGTACTTACTAACAAAGCACAACAAAAAATGTCTAATAATATTTATATTATAAAAATAAAATAAAAACAGAGACGTGCTTTGCTTGCAGGGGAAAGACGAGAACGCAATCTATTAACAGTAAGAAAACTCTCTGCTGGTATTTTTTTTTATTTTTAATAAGTATAATTGTACTCCATGCTTTACCCAATGTTTCTGTAAGTACATTGGTATTGTGTAGGTATTACCTCCTGATAATTGAGTTAAAAATGGTTCAGTTTTGTAGTCGTTTTTCGGGCCGCCACAGCAGCCCCTGGCTACGTTGCGGTTGCCGACCCCTGATCTAAACAAATTTAAACTAATTTCACTGATATGGTTTGGAGTAGAGAATCTTTAAGTTGGGGATGGAGAGGGCAAAGCACTTTACCAGAAAATGATAAACAATTCACTACATATAAACCAACCATTATCAAATAATGAAACACATTATTTTTTTTTAACATGTCAGTAAGCTACAGTACAGTAGTTATTCCAAAAATGGTCTATTAAAATAAACCTTTCCCTCCATGAAATCTCCAGATCATTTTGTTAGGAAAGAACATTGTTTCAATGTATATTTGTTTGTTTATTTATTTTTTACATCTGTGTACAGAGCGTTGTGCTTATTTTTGAGAAATGCCTGAAAGAATGTATCATGCATTTGTATCAGTAACCTTGGGACTGTGATTATAAGACAGGGAACATGTATTTTACAGTGGAAAAGAGCAAATAAAAAAAACCTGAATGGTTATGAAACATAAGGCAACTACAAAAGTGACTTTACGTGTACTGTAGTATTTTGTGTTTAGCAAAAGTGCCTTTGGTAGGGAGGTTGTGGGTTCAATATGGTTAGACTCTCAATTGCCAAATGAGACCAGAAGTAGTAGGCACTTGATCTCATGCTGTAGTTTTTAGAGATAAGATAAGCGTAAAGTAACCTGTCTAAGAAGGGGTTTTTGGGCCAAAGGAATGAGCATTCTTTATTTTTTTATCTTTAAGAAAGATTCATTTTTGAAATTCTAGACTGAAACAATATGCAAAAGGGGTTAAATTAAACTAGCTCTAATTTACAGTATTCTGAGTGGCTGTTAATTCTTTCTTATTTCTTTTTATGTTTCATTTTATTATAACATAAATAAAAGACTTTCTATTCTGTCTTGCTATTTGATTTAATTAGTAAACATAAGGCTTCATTTTATTTAATAAAATAGAATTTTAGTTGAGCCATGATTTGATTTGCATTAGGAAACTTATTGCAGAAAAAATGAGGTTGCAGGATTTATTAGTGGTCTGGCGTTAACTGGGCCAACTGTGTCTGATAGCATGGTAACCCAATGTTGCTTTTGGTTTTGGAGTATCAGGATAATAATTCATTTTAGACTCTGTAGACAAAATATACATCTACATGTAATATTATATAGATGAAATGTGTACATTTTAGTAATTTTAATTACATTTTTTGGTTGAATAGAAAGTTTCTTTTCTGCTTATTTTTTTTTTTTTTAGAGTTCTAAAGAATCACAATATTAATGGATTCTGGGAATCACAGGTTTGAATACCATGGTTGTTATTTTAATATTTTGTAAGTTGTGGATTCTGTTTGTATTTGCAATACTAGTGAACATAGATTAATGTGCAGTTAGTACACTGAGCCCAAAACACTGTTAAGTGTGAAGAAGACGACCTGAATTTTAATAGGTTACTGTTTCCCATTACCATACATGTTGTTATATCTGTCAAGCCATGCTTTTTTTTCTTTCTCATAACAGCGAGGTCTATTTACCACAGAGTGTTTACAGTATATATTTGAGCGTCTTTCACAGTGTTCTCTATTGTTCAGCTTGGTGTCCTAGATTTCTATTATCTGGGGATCAGAGCAGTTCAGTGACTACAGAATGGTACATAGTTTAGACCTTGGGTTTAGCTGGTGCTGTACAATTCCTGCTTCCAACTGGCATGCCTTTTCTCTTTGTGGAGGACATGCCTTGTCATCCCTCCTGAAAGCACGCTTACAGGCTAAATATTGAAACGAGGCGAGCACAAATTAACCAATGCTGTACAAATATTAGAAACCCTTATCAGGGCTAGTCATGTTTGTGATCCCAGCAACCTAAAATAACTGTTGATTTATTGCATTTATAAGAAGGCTGTTCCCAACCCATGTATACTAAGTCAGAGAAATATACTTGGAACTTAGGTTCTGATATATTTTATGTACACATTAAAATACTTCTCTGGTTGATAAAGGGATTTTTTATGATGGAATGTATTAACTTTTCTTGGGTTTTCTATAGTAGAGAATTTTACAAGATGCAGAACTGTCTACAGTGCTGCCAATCCAAACTCTCTCTCTGTGGCCATATTCAGTCTGCTACTGTACCAGATTGAAATTTACTGCGACACATAATGTAATACAAATGTACTGTGGTGTTCTGTTTAGGTTAAAAATTAAAATACACAGTACTCTCTGCTATTTTGGTGGGTGTGACAAGGTAACTGAGCAGTGGCGACATCCCCAGACCAGACAGCTGACAGAGACAACACAGGTGAAAACAGAATTCACACAATAAGTTAAATGGAGTCCATCTGTGTGCAATAAAAGTGGTTCACATGATTTCAGATTAAAAACACCTGTCTCTGTAAGGTCCCACAGTTGGGTAGTGCATTCAAATCAAAGATACTACCATGAAGACCAAGGAGCTTTCTCTACTATTAGCAAAACCGCTTTATACTGAATCAATAACAGAGAGCTTTCAACATAAAACAAGTTCATTTTTTATTTTGCAATCAGGACAATTATATAATTATTTTTTAATTGCTTTTTGTCTAGTTTTATTTAATAACATTAATGCAGTTGATAAATGAGATAATAGCTAATAGTGCAGACCCCTAAAGTACACGCACCCCGTATTATCTCTGCAAACAGGCAGTTCTGAGCATTGACGACAAACAGGTCTTCCCCCCTCAAGAACGAGGAGAGTGGGGGAAGAGTGCCAATCACGCTTGACAAGACAAAGGAGATTTGATGAGCTGTGGGCAAGGCCAAGGAGTGGCCAGAGACGAATTAACCAGTGTTTAGGCATGTTGCGTGACATTAAACACCACCCATGAATTTAACGATTCAATCAAAACGGGTCTTGGTTTAATTAAAAAAAAAAAAAAACTGGAACAAGGTCTGAAGTTAGCTGACTGAAAAAGAAATGGGCTGGTGGTGAAAAAGTGTCTGAAAGAGGGCCGAGAAGTGGGTCTAAAAGTGTCTGAAATGGGAGAATCAGATACAAAAATGGCTAAAATCATGTCCTGAGAAGGCTGAAATCAGCTCTGAAGAGGGCCCTGCTCTCTGCCCTGCGAGAGACTGAACCAGGAAACAGGATACACAAAAAAAAAAAAATCTGAAAACGGGTCTTTGTTTTTATGTCGCTGCTTGAAATCAATTATGAAATGAACTAAAGCAACTAGCCAGCAGCTGTGCCTCTGGAAGGTCCCTTAGCCATACAAAATAATTGCAACAAGATCATTTTTACAAGCTATGTAACTTTTCAATTGCAACGCATTCTTTGAACATTGAGTTCTGTCTGATCAACGGAAACCGTTACAGTTGGAAACCCTCCGACAAGCCAAAGATAATGTTGCAAGACTGTTGAAAATCAACAGCTACAGTGCCTATAGTAAGTATTCACCCACCTTGGACGTTTTCACAGTTTTTTGGTTACATCCTGAAATCTTGATGCATTTAAATGGGATTTTTTTCCCTTTGATTTACACAACCTACTGAACACTTTCAATGTGTGAAAAAATGGGGGGTGAAAAAACAAATCAATTAAAAATAAAAACCTGAAAAGTCTTCATTAGATAAGTATTCACCCCCTTTGCTATGACATGCCTAAATAAGCTCAGGTGCAACCAATTGCCTTCAGAATTCACACAGTAAGTTAAATGGAGTCCATCTGTGTGCAGTAAAAGTGGTTCACATGATTTCAGATTAAATACACCTGTCTCTGTAAGGTCCCACAATTGGGTAGTGCATTCAAAGCAAAAATGCTACCATGAAGACCAAGGTGCTTTCAAAGCAACTCTGGGATAAAGTTGTGGAAAGGCACAGATCAGGGGATGGGTATAAAAAGATTGCAAAGGCATTGCATATCCCTTGGAGCACAGTCAAGTCGATCATTAAGAGGTGGAAGGTATACGGCACCACCCAGAATCTGCTTGGGAGCAGGCCGTCCTCCCAAACTGAGCAGCCAGGTAAGAAGGGCATTGGTCACAGAAGCCAGCAAGAGGCCAATGACAGCTCTGAAAGACCTACAGCGTTCCATGGCTGAGATGGGAGAAACTGTCTATGTGAGAACAATAGCTCAGGTACTCCACAAATCTTGCCTGTATGGAAGAGTGGCAAGAAGGAAGCCATTTCTGAAAAAAAGCCCATGTAAAATCCTGCTTGGAATTTGCAAAAAGGCATGTGGGAGACTCTGAAAAGATGTGGCAAAAGATTCTGTGGTCCGATGAAACAAAAATTTAACTATTTGGCCTAAATGCAAGCGTTATGTCTGGCACAAACCCAACACAGCACATCACCAGGGTAACACCGTCCCTACTGTGAAGCATGGTGGTGGCAGCATCATGCTATGGGATGCTTTTCATTGGCAGGGACTGCGAAGCTTGTCCGGGTAGAGGGCAAAATGGATGCTAAATACAGGCAAATCCTTGAGGAAAATCTGCTTCAGTCTGCAAAAGACCGAAGACTGGGAGGGAGATTCACCTTTCAGCAGGACAATGACCCCAAGCACACAGCCAAAGCGACACTGGAGTGGCTTAAAAACAAGAACGTGAATGTCCTAGAGTGGCCCAGTCAAAGCCCGGACTTGAATCTGATTGAGAATCTGGGGCAAGACTTGAAGATTGCTGTCAACCAACGATCCCCATCCAACTTGACAGAGCTTGAACAATTTTGCAGAGAAGAATGGGCGAATATTGCACAATCCAGATGTGCAAAACTGGTAGAGACTTGCAGCTGTAATTGCTGCCAAAGGTGGTTCTACCAAGTATTGACTCGGGGGTGAATACTTATCTAACCAAGACATTTCAGTTTTTTTATTTTTCATTAACTGTTGTTTCACAATAAAAATTCTCTTGCCTCCTCAAAGTGTTGAGTAGGTTGTGTAAATCAAAGGAAAAAAAAATCCCATTTAATCCATCAAGATTTCATGATGTAACACAACAAACTGTGAAAACGTCCAAGGGGGGTGAATGCTTACTATAGGCACTGTACCTTTGAAAATAACTATTGTTTGCTGAGAACCGACGCAATACAATGCCTACAACAAGCAAAGTACCATTTTCTTTTCCTTCGATGGAAGACTGACTTTGTTAGCATATCAAATATTAAACATTTTATAACTTGAGAAATTAACTGTAGCAAATGTTGTCAAGTTAGTGGATAAATTAAATACAACAGTTACATTCAATTCCGGATTCATGTCTTTTATTTAAAGACAAACTGCACACATTAGAGGGATGTATTAAAATGGATGTGCGTCTGGGTGGATATAGGATTCATTCGGATTCGGTTCACTGAATCCTAAGTATTCGGCCGAATCTGAACCCTACTGAAAAAGTAGGTATTCAGGCCGAAACCGAATCCTGGGTTCGGTGCATCCCTAATTAAAATAGGTAAAATTTAGACGGAACAGAATGCATTGTACAGATGGCATTTACATTTAACAAAAACAATGTTATTTTGATTCTTGCACCCTTGTATGTAGAGACATTATCCTCTATCCTCAGCACCCTCTGCTACAGCAAACCACAACTCAACTGCCGCTATTTTATTTGAAAAAATGTTACACAGCTCTCACTAGAGATCTCGCTAAGGTGACGCAAATAATATTGAAATTAGTTATTGCGGCTCTCTTCATTAACATATTTTTTCTTAGTACATACCACAAAATGTGCACTTTGCTAATTGTTGTTGCAAAAATGCAAATGCCAACTGGCCCATCTTAGTACATGTACCCCTAAATGTGCTGGATCCTCAAAACCGTGGCTTTGGGACCAGAGTGCTAACGGCGGCTTCTATGTCGCTACCGGAAGCACTTGCAGGGCTTGAAATTAACTTTTCCATGTACTAGCCACCATGGCTAGTGGATGGAAAAATCCACCGGCCACTCAGACATTTTACCAGCCAACATCATTCTTTGGGGGGGGGGTGACGACAAAAGAAAATGCAAAAACAAGCAACATTTGATGAGCAGTCTCAACAGGATCTGAATCAATCTGCCTCATGAGTGATGATATAGCTTCTGAGATGTGTTGGGCATTAGCCCTCTCCACAGACTGCATGCGCACAAACTGCACAGTCACCATTGCTAATTCCTCTTCTATGACAGCGCTGTCGGTTGAACCATCTGACATCACTGACAGGAACTTTGCAGCTGCCATTTTTCTACCTCAGCAATGTAGGAGGCTGTGTGGTCCAGTGGTTAAAGAAACAGGCTTGTAACCAGGAGCTCCCCAGTTCAAATTCCAGCTCAGCCACGGACTCATTGTGTGACCCTGAGCAAGTCACTTAACTTCCTTGTGCTCCGTCTTTCGGGTGAGACGTTGTTGTAAGTGACTCTGCAATTGATGCATAGTTCACACACCCTAGTCTCGTATCTTGTAAAGCGCTTTGTGATGGTGGTCCACTATGAAAGGCGCTGTATAAAAATAAAGATTATTATTATTATATTATTATTATAGTGAATAAATACTCTTGCTTGTTTGTCATTCCTAGATTTAGCCCGGTCTGTTCATCAACCCTATGTTATTAAAAATAATTTAAATAATTAAAAAAAAAAAAAAATCCTATTTTCTATTGTCACACTTTCTGACTGAGGATCTGCTAAGCATTAACTTACTGTGTTTTTTCAAGCTTTAAGTCTGTTCAAGATACATTTGATTCCAGTAAATAGTAAATTCACCAAAATTAATCTTAAATACCAAATAAGTTTACTTTAATGTGGTTGCATTATAGTTTACTAGCAGTCATTTTAATCCCTTTTTCAGAGTTTGTAGCACGCAAATTATTATTATTATTATTATTATTACAGAAAACATTGGATGTGATATGCTATATTTAAAAAAAAAAAAATCTAGCACAGTAATAATAATAATGGGGCACTTCGTAATATACAAAGTGTTTAAAACAGCATTCGCTGTATTAAACTGTCAGCGAGTGCCGTTTGAGCAGGGCGATTGCCGGTAGAAAGTATAAAGAGCACGGCGACACGACAGCGATGATCGCAGGTCGCCTTGCTCTTCAAAGACAGTTGAGCGATGGAATATAAACCGGCCTTAACACTTTGAATGCCACATTGTTTTCCTGTACAATGTTGTCTTTCACCAACACGATTTCCGCATGATTTAGTAAGTGGTTTTATATATCCTTGAATATCTTTTAAAAAAAAATGATACAACAAAAGTACAAAAGGATAATATGTTCCCTACTTTGCAGGCTATGGAATGGTTGTAAAGGTATGCATTTTATTATTTGATTGGAGAACTGGGAACAATATAGGTAAATGTGAAATAATTTTCTAATAAATTATTTTATACAGTACTTTATACACCGTATGTCTTCAGGAGAGGATAGTGTTTGAAACTGTGTAATATACGATATATATTTTTTTATTAATCTTTTTTTTTTAATTCACAAAACATCAACAATAAATATTTCAGCAATGCAAGTTGTTCAAATTAATATATAGGGAGACCATAGATGCATATTTAAAAGTAAAAAAAAACAAAACTTTTTACATGTATAATTTAATTAATTAACTATATACAATACATTCAATAGATACAATAATGTTTTCATTGTACAACCCAAAAACTAAATGTTGTAGAGACCCCTATTATAATATAATTCATACTTCATTCAGTACAAATAAATAAATGAATACAATTACTAGTTTATCTAACAATTACACATTTGAGTCATTAATTGGCTTTAATTGTTTTCAACACAAAAAGTTCCACACACTGAAGAATGGGGACTTTACAGTCTGGACAGTATGAGCTTGTCAGAGCCTAATATTCATTCACAAGTCTGATCATTATTTTCTGCAGTTACCCAAAATAAATTTACAACATGGGAACAGTGATTCAAATGCTTGCTAAAATTTATTATTTTGTTTTGTTATAAAATATAATGAAATAGAATGAAAGTAAATTACAGATTATAAAGGTTCTAACAAAGTGTGGCCATAAAGAATAAGAATACTGTACCTTTAAAGATATGTAAATAGATGCGTGTAAGCCATATAAATAGAATGCAACAAAACAAGAAACCCCTAGTTTGTTTATGTTTTCATTTGGTAGATCTCTAGAACAAATACTATTATATACGATACCGTTTTTTTTTTGTTTTTTTTTGTGCTGCTGCTGTTTTTTCTTTTCCTCGCTCCTCCCTCGTCTCTTCCTATCTCGCTAGCTAAACTGTCCTGAGGAGCACAACTTTCAGGCTCACTATCTTGGTCAGCAAATAGAAGACCAGCAGCCTGCAGTGCAGTGTGTTTTTCTGCCAGGGCGATCTTATTTTCTTCAGCGAAAATAATTTTCAGCATTTTCACCAACTTTTTCTGAACTGTTTCTGCTGTTCTCTTGGTAGCATTTTCATTTGTAAAAAGTAATCACAGAGAGAAAGACGTGTTTGAGGGGGTGCTATGCTCTTCACACACAGACACTGAAAACTTACCAAGTTACTTTCTTGATTGGTTGTCCAGCAAAATATTTTCCACATGTATTAAAATAATATTTTACTTTATTGTAAATCAATCAGAAGAAAAAAACATGTAAACTTTACTTTTTTAAAATGTACATCTAAAAATATGACATACAATAATATTTATACTGTCTTATTAACAAAAGCTGTTCATAAAAATCCTTTAAGATTTAATTAAGTAAATATCAGAAACTAACCTCAATTCTTAAACGAGAGAGAAATGCTGACGGACTGTATGGAAAACTAGTCCTATCACTTCACAGCGCAAGCACCGCCTCCTTTATTTTGTTTGGTTGTCAGCAACATCACTTTCATATGTGATTTGCAAAAAAAAAAATATTGAATGACAGAATATATTAAATAAAATAGACCAATCGAAAGCAGTGGCTTGGGTATCATTACTGTAGTGTGCAAGGTATAGTTGTATTTGGACTAGTTTAAGTTGTAATCATATAATCAATCAATCAATCAATCTTTATTTTATATAGCGCCTTTCATAGTGGACCACCATCACAAAGTGCTTTACAAGATGCAGTAACAATAAAATATGTAATAATTTAAATACAGAGAAATGCATAATACATGAAATAGTAGCAGGGTTCTCCCCAGGCCTTTTCAGCCGGCCAGGCTGCCCAGCAAAGTGTCTGTTGCGGCCCGGCTGAAAAAACCCAATCCACCCGTCTTGTAGATGCTACTGTGTCTTTAACAATAAGGATTGACTGCGCTTCTAGCAGACTAGATCAGTTGCGCGTTCATGGGTGAAAAAAAAAAAAATCTTGGAACCACATGACAGCTGTGTTACGTCTTGACACAACATTTTACAATTGCAAATGTAATACCAATCCACAAAAAGTGAGACAAAACCGAACCAGGTAACTACCAGACCTGACTTCTATTATATGTAAACTTATGGAAACTATAATAAGATCCAAAATGGAAAATTACCTATATGGTAACAGTATCCTGGGAGACAGGCAGCATGGTTTTAGGAAAGGGAGATCGTGTCTAACTAACCTGCTTGATTTTTTTGAGGATGCAACATCGACAATGGATAATTGCAAAGCATATGACATGGTTTATTTAGATTTCCAGAAAGCTTTTGACAAAGTCCAGCATAAAAGGTTAATCCTCAAACTGAACGCAGAAGGGTTTGAAGGAAATGAATGCACATGGGAGTGGTTAACAAGTAGAAAACAGAAAGTACTGATTAGAGGAGAAACCTCAAAATGGAACGAGGTAACCAGTGGTGTACCACAGGGATCAGTATTAGGACCTCTGCTATTCCTAATCTACATTAATGATTTAGATTCTGGTATAGTAAGCAAACAGAAAGACACTGGGCAAAAATGGGATTCATGGCAGAGTAGCAAGGTGGAAACCATTGCTCACTAAGAAGAACATGAATGTTCGTCTCAAGTTTGCCAAAAAGCACCTGGATGATCCTCAAGAGTTCTGGAACAATGTTCTATGGACAGATGAGTCAAAAGTGGAACTTTTTTGGCCGACATGGGCCCTGTTATGCTTGGCGAACACCAAACACTGCATTCCACAGTAAGAACCTCATATCAACGTCAAGCATGGTGGTGGTAGCGTCATGTTTTGGGGATGCTTTGCTGCATCAGGACCTGGACGCCTTGCCATCATTGAAGGAACCATGAATTCTGCTCTGTATCAGAGAATTCTACAGGAGAATGTCAGGCCATCCGTCTGTGAGCTGAAGCTGAAGTGCAGCTGGGTCATGCAGCAAGACAATGATCCAATGCACACAAGCACGTCTACATCAAAATGGTTGAAGAACAAGAAATTTCAAGTTTTGGAATGGCCATGTCAAAGTCCAGACCTAAACTCCACTGAGATGTTGTGGCAGGACCTGAAACGAGCAGTTCATGCTCGAAAACCCACAAATGTCACTGAGTTGAAGCAGTTCTGCATGGAGGAGTAGGCCAAAATTCCTCCAAGGCGCTGTGAAGGATTAATCAATAACTACAGGAAGCGTTTGGTTGCAGTTATTGCTGCTAAATGTGGCGTAACCAGTTATTGAGTCTAAGGGGGTGATTACTTTTTCACACGGGGGCATTGGGTGTTGCATAACTTTCTTTAATAAATAAATGAAATATGTATCACATTTGTGTGTTATTTGTTCACTCAGGGTCCCTTTTATCTAATAGTAGGTTTTGAAGATCTGATAACATTCAGTGTCAAAAATATGCAAAAATGCAGAAAATCAGACGGGGCAAATACTTTTTCACGACACTGTATATATACAGTGCCTTGCAAAAGTATTCAGAACCCTGACCAATTCTCTCATATTACTGAATTACAAATGGTACACTGAAATTTCGTTCTGTTTGATATTTTATTTTAAAACACTGAAACTCAAAATCAATTATTGTAAGGTGACATTGGTTTTATGTTGGGAAATATTTTTAAGAAAAATAAAAAACTGAAATATCTTGCTTGCATAAGTATTCAACCCCTGTGCTGTGGAAGGTCCCAGTTTACACCGATGAAAGAAATTGCCCTAACGAGGACACAATTACCTTACCATTGGCCTCCACCTGTGAACCATTAAAGTTGCTGTCACATTTTCTGGATAAAAACCCCACTGTTGAAGGATCATTGGTCAGGCTGTGAATCTGAAGGAAAATGAAGACCAAAGAGCATTCTACAGAAGTTAGAGGTAAAGTAATACAAATGCATAGATTAGGGAAAGGGTACAAAATAATATCCAAGTGTTTGGATATCCCAGTGAGCACAGTTGGATCAATAATCAGGAAGTGGAAGCTGCATCACACCACCCAGGCACTGCCAAGAAAAGGCCGTCCCTCAAAACTCAGTGCTCAAACAAGAAGGAGACTTGTGAGAGAAGCCACAGAGAGGCCAACAATCACTTTGAAGGAGCTACAGAGTTCAGTGGCTGGGAGTGGAGTAATGGTGCACCAGTCAACCATATCAAGAGCTCTGCATAACACTGGCCTGTATGGGAGGGTGGCAAGAAAGAAGCCGTTACTCAAAAAGTACCATCTAAAAGCACGTCTGGAGTTTGCCAGAAAGCATGAGAGTGATCCAACTGCGATGTGGGAAAAGGTTTTGTGGTCAGATGAGACCAAGGTAGAGCTTTTTGGCCAAAACTCAAAGCGCTATGTGTGGCACAAACCTAACACTGCCCATGCCTCAAGACACACCATCCCTACAGTGAAGTATGGTGGTGGTGGCAGCATCATGCTGTGGGGATGCTTCTCATCAGCAGGGACTGGGCATCTTGTTAAAATTGAAGGAAGAATGGATGGAGCAAAATACAGGGAAATACTGCAAGAGAACCTGCTTCAGTCCGCTAAAAAACTGACGCTTGGGAGGAAATTGACCTTTCAGCAGGACAATGATCCCAAGCACAAGGCCAAAGCAACATTGGAGTGGCTCAAGAACAAAAAGGTGAATGTCCTACAGTGGCCGAGTCAAAGTCCTGATCTCAATCCCATTGAGAATCTGTGGCACTATTTTAAAATTGCGGTCCACAAGTGTCGTCCAACCAACCTGAACAACCTGGAACAAATCTGCCAAGAAGAATGGGCCAAAATCACTCCGACACTGTGTGCAAAGCTGGTACATACTTACCCCAAAAGACTTAAAGCTGTTATTGCAGTGAAAGGTGGCTCTACCAAATATTAATGTGTGGGGGTTGAATACTTATGCAAGCAAGATATTTCAGTTTTTTATTTTTCTTAAAAATATTTCCCAACATAAAACCAATGTCACCTTACAATAATTGATTTTGAGTTTCAGTGTTTTAAAATAAAAAATCAAACAGAACGAAATTTCAATGTACCATTTGTAATTCAGTAATATGAGAGAATTGTGATATATATATATATATATATATATATATATATATATATATATATATATATATATATATATATATATATATATATATATATATACACACACACATATACATATATATAATTATTTTTATTTCACTTACTCAATGTGAAACTTGTTGCTGGTGCTGACCAACAGTTCTGTCAAGACATAGAAGTATCTTTGCCAAGCTCACATACATGTCATGGTCAATGTTCATCCTGGCTCTGTGCTCTTTGTTTTCATTGATGTCATGGCTGAAAATCTGGTTTCGCACAAGTAGGTTGTACTGAATGGGACCAACACTTTCAGTACTGCAGAAGACCCAGTGCTGTATTCATCGGAGCACACACACCAAAATGCTTCCAGCGGCATTTCACTGAACTTGGTTCTGAGGGAGCTGTTTGCTGAAATGTCAATGAGCTCTTCTAACAGCTTTGATGGGACAGAGGGTGGCAGTTTAGCTTCAATATTCTCACTAATGGGGTTTGTGAGTTCAGGAAAGTAAGTATTACATTTGTTGAGTAGACCAGACAGATGTGCTGCCAGCTGCGGTTTGATTACATCAAAGTCAATGTTCAGTGCACTGCGAAAACTACTATATGTCTTCTGATATAAAAGCGATCTGTCGTTTGACAGTGTCATTTGACATTTGTATTTTTGCCAGTTCCTTGGCCTTCTGCTCTCCAAACATTTCCTTTACAATTTCAGTGGCACATGGCATTATCAACTCCTCAGCAATCATATGCAATTTTTTTTGCTTTAGCAATTTTCTGCACCACTATGTACGATGACACTGCAAGCTTTTTATCCACGGTAGTTGTGGATTTCATTACGGCTTTAGTACCAAGCAGTTCCTTAGCCTTTCGCTCAAAAAATGAATGTTGCTTGTTTTTATATATTTCTTGGTAATTAAATGTCTCTGTAATTTGGAGGGTTTCAAACATTCATTGGACAGTACTTGTGCACAAATTACACACTGCGGTTGAGGTATATCTCTACGTCCAGTACAAATAAAAACGAAATGTCCTTAATTTTGCAGGGTTAATAACAGCTTTTTTAGTCACACCACTCCTCTCTGTTCTTCTTTTTCTGAAAGCTGTTGTTTGTTTTATGTTCTGTTTAGCAGCGTCTTTAGAAGCCTTTCATTTAATGTGTGATTCTGAAGCTAAATAGCAATCAATCATATTTTCTCCAAAGTCAAGTTACAAGATGTGCAAAACAATTTACCTCCATCTGCATGTAAAGTTTCTTTGGGACATTTCTTGATACGATCCTCACCCGAAATATACTTTGCTTTTTTTTGCTCTGTCGTCTATTTTTGTTATTTTACCTCCAATGCAGAAAACTAGATTTTAGCAACCTAAATCAAAACAATGTAGCACTGACTTTGTCCCACCCTCTACTGTACAGTACAGGTCACAGAAAAGCCAGTACAGATGCACTGAGGCTGATTTAAACATTGTTGTCATGGGAACAGTAAACAAGAAAGTTAACCACTTTGGAGTATTTTTTTTAAATTGTATTTGTATAAGGACGTTTTTTTATTTGCCTATGCACACAGGACAGCGACGGGATAAAGAAAGAAAAAAAAGCCTATCTACAGAATTAAGATACGTAGTTTGCTTCTCTTGTGGTGTGCAGTAGTACATTTAATTTAGGTTTCTTTTATTTTTTCTCCGTACTAGTCCGGTATGCATTGGCCCCTAAAAAAGTGAATTTCGCAGTGACCCCTCAATTTCCTGATTTTCGTGAAATCGCGAATTCGATAGATCCCTAGAAGGACAGTGTGTGTGTATCGTGGATGCAGCCGTTAATTATCAATAGCAAAATAAATAGATTTTTAACAGAACCTTTTATCCACTACACCTCTGTGACAGGATGTCTTTCACTTGCGTGGGTATGTCGCTGAGTGAGTGGGGGACGTGAAGGATTGGTGTGTTTGTCACGCCTCACAGGCGCCAGGGTTTATTAACACAAAACAGAACAGAAAGTAAACACAGAACCACATACAATACCAGCGATAAAATAAAACACAGTACCAACAAACAATAGGTGCCATAAAAACGGCTAGCGCAACTCCCCTGGAATACACTTCTCTCTATACTGCAGGCTTTTGTTGCCTGAGACTAAGCTCTGTTCCTACCCCGGCCCGGGTATTCACAGACCGCCAGTGGTTGAAGTTTCTTCTTGCGTGAATGCTGGAACCCTGACCCTGGTTAACACATGCAGTCTTCAGTTCTCTCCAGCGGGATTCTAGACCGTAGCTCAGAGTCTTATGGCCTTGCAACAGTCTCGACCAATCTCGGCCGGATGTTTTTAAGGAAGCGGACACTCAGTTGGGACACGCCCACCTGCTCAGGGATTAGCAGAACCAATCGCTTACTGCCTTTTCCCTCAACCAAGCATTACAGGCAGCAAGTCCCAACCGAGCACCCGCTTGCAAACAATTATTTAATTAAATACAATTACAAAAAGCACACAAACACATTTTCACGTGCAGGGGTCCCCTGCCACAATGTCTTAATATATTTAAATACATTTGGGTGGTTTTATGTTTACAGAGCTATAAAGTCACTACAAATCGCAAAAGGTCAAAGAAACATGTCATTAACATATGATCATTTCTCAAAATATAATGTCAATTTCATAAAATATCATTATTTTGATTGTGAAGTTCACCTAGATTGCATTAGGCACAATTTTTTTTTCTTAGTAGATTTCATTGTATAAAAGTTTTTGTAAGGACAAGCGGCACGCTGTATTTTGAGACTTAGACACTGAGTCATGTGTGTGGCTTGGCCATTTTAGGTTGCTGTCTTCCTTTTCGACCCAGCCTCGTCGTCAGATTTATATAACACCTACAAATTTTTTTTTTTATATACATTTAAAGGTTGGGTGCAATGATTTTTCTTTTTTTTTAGTATTCACTTGTATAGAACTGTTAGTAGGTCAATAAAAGTATGTGTGTAGTTTTAGAATATAGAAGTGTATAAAAAAACTACTCTGAAGTTGACACCTCTATGAAAAGTCCATCTCACTCGAAGCTGCAGCTAATTTATGCGTGACGTCACACCAGGACAAGCTCGCCATCCCGCCCGCTGCTTTCCAGCATTACCGCTCGCCAAAACACAATGCACCCAGGGTGGAGGTGCCATGGTAAATAGGTGTGGACCATTGGTATCTCTCCACGAGTTTCCTAAAGAGCCGGTACGATGCCGGCAATGGGTAAAGTTCGTGAGGAGGACCAGGGATTGGGATGCTAAGCCCAACAGCAGCTGCAGCACCCACTTTCCCGAAGACAGCTTTATTAATTTAATGATGGTCAAGATGGGTGCTGTTAAAAAACTTAAATTAAATAAGGATGCCGTACCATACATTTATCCGGATGGTACCTGGAGGACTAAAAATCACCGGGACTCGAGTGGCTGCCAGGAAAAGAGAGGTTCAGAGAGTAAAAGCATGATCCTATCATTTCATTATAATTATCTCTTACTGTTTGATGAAAATATGTATAAAGTGACACGACTATATAGTCAACAACCTTCCATGTACATTGTTAATAAATAATGTGATAAAATGATCACGTTATGTCACCTTTTCTTATGAATTCCTGTGAAGTCTCTCAATTTCGTCAGGACACTCCCGCGTAAGATCTTCTGCCTCCGGATTATTTAGATTACCAATCTTAACCCTCTGAGTAGTACGAATGTACAGGTATCTTCTGCAACTTTAAACTTGAATTACTGAGCCTACAAAACTTCTGATAACAAGTTATTCTAACACTAGGTTTCTGTAACACCTTTTATTGGTCTCATGCGTCCTCTGCCAGATACTGACTGAATTACATATAATAAACCCATTCACAAAAATGTCAACAGTGTTTGTAAACCAGTGAAAATCGTATTAGTAATAATACTAAATTCAGATTCCGATTTAAATTCAAATACATAAATTCTTCCACTGAATCGGATGTCAGCAACTGTGTCACTGAAGACATAAGCAAAGAATATTTACCATCAACATCAAGTGACAGCGGAGGGGCGGCGCCAAGCTCTGTGCGTTGCTCCATGCTTCAAGGAGTATCATACGCTGAAGCATTAGACACTCACTCCCTCCACCCCCACAACCTGTTTACCCGGATATGATTTATTCATGTCTCTCTCTCTCTCTCTCTCTCCCTTTTTTTGTTAGGACATGTTGTTGTGGTTGTTCCATCTCATTGTTTATTGCCTACATGTTATTTTTTAGTCAAAACCTTTCCCTAGACTAAATAAAAATATATTTATTTGTTTTATTTATTTACGGTAAAAATGATTTGTCTGTATTTCGTCAGTATTCATTACATACATAAAAACATATAGCTTTCAGCTTGTTTGTACGCTGTACTCGTAATAATCAAGCGCATGCAGAAGACAGAAAAAAACTCACTCCCATAGGACCGGCAGTGCATTTTTGAACTCACTACTCAAAGTGTTAACAAAAACTTTAACTTTATTTATTATTTTCGGCATCCGACCTGCAAAAATGCCTTAGGCTACTTAGGCCTACTAATAGGCTACAAGTTAAGAATAAAGTATTATTTCCTGTATATGTAAGAATTATTTTATTGGTCAAGTTGTTCAGTAAGTCCGAAAAAGGAGACCTCTGGTTCTTGTGTTTTCATAAGTTGACAGGTATTACTGTACTTGTTCTGCATGTTAAATTACGGCTGATCTGTTGCCACGGAAATCTGACGCACTCTTTGTCTATTGCTTGGCTTTTAAAAACCCCACAGTGAAGAAACAAGACTGGCTATTTTATACGGAGTTCCTGAGCTGGGAGAACGCACCTTTTTTTTTGTTCTTTGTGTCTTGAAACAAAGACAGGAGAGTCTGTATTATTTTTTGTTTATTTGTTTATGTTTAAAGGGTGTTGTCTGACCGTTGTGTGTGTGTGTGACGCTGTGTAATTGACATTACTATTATGTATAGTCTGGTGTTACCTCAAGTAAATCCTATCATATCATATAAATCTTATTATATTTAAAAGAAATTAACAATAACTAAAACTTTCAGAATACTTCAGGGACTATGTCTTGTTTTTACTGTGAACCTGAACAATAAATGCTAATTTTTTTTTGCAATTTTTGTTGTTTTGTATATTTCCTATCAGTCACTGATGTTCTGCCCAGTTAAATACCTGTGCGGGAGATAATTAGAGGTCCCTTACCGTTATTGAGGATGGCGTAGTCAAAATGTACAATTGATAATTTAGCCTCTTGTTTGATTAATAACTAAATTCCAGTAACACGCTACAGAAGGGATGCATAGATGCAACAATCAAGCGATATTCTCCAGAATAAATTCACTGTCTGAATAAGGATGCTTGGCACAAGCTTTTCATGAAAAGCAGTCGTGAATACTGCCAAGAAACAAATTCAAATTAAAAAACCTGAAACTGACACACAAAAAAACTGTCATGTGCTATTCTACCATCAACAGGCTACAACAAACCACGGAAGAGAGAGAGAAGTGCAAATGTAAACAAGCTTTTTATTTTACATTGTGAAGCCAATATAAATGAAACACAAGACCAACATTTCTGACCAACAGATGACCAACATTTCTGAACCGGTAACATTGCTTTCACTTCTGTCCTCCAGATACTGCATTTGTTTACAACAGCGTCACGCAAGCGTGTTCTTCCGGGTAGAGGTCTCGAAGGGGTTTGAAAACGGTCTAACCACAAATTTGCCTTTTTTTCCGCTTTATAAGTAACGAATGTGAATGAAACTTTCAGGACATGTGTACAAAGTTTAGCTGCACTCAACAATTACTTTTATTAATGTCATTGCACCCCACCTTCAATACCCTTTAAACTTTCTGCATACCTGTCAGCATTTAAATCTGACAATCTGAATATTAAAAAAGTCAAATAGATATTTGGGGGCAGTATTACGAAACCCTACTGTGACAGAAACAGAATGATTCTTGGTGACAATTCCAGACAATTCATTCCTAGGGTTAGGCGGAAGTCGGCCATCTAGAAAGGGGGTGGAGCTACGGTACACTAAATCATCGACCTGGGAGGGAAACGATGTGGCAGCCACGGATTGGAGGAGAGGTTGCAATCGTTAACCAAGGGGGCGTGATTGGCGGTATATAAGAGGATGTAGCAAAGTAATCTGTTCCTTTGTTACGGTTAACGCTGAACAGGAAGGTGAACCGTATTGTATCATGAGTGTTTAGTTTGTTTGTTTGTTGTGCCTAAAAAATATACTTGTTGTTATTAGACGGCTAACACAATCTGGAGCTGTCGTTACAGGCCAGCACAAAACCCGGACGACACTGCACTTCTTTCACGATTTAGTTTTATTTGCACCACGAGCACTGTAGCATCACTGTGAACTTGTGATCATGTTTGTGTTTAAATACTGTGACTAATATTTTGGGTCCAACCCGTGGATTAAACAGAGCAATACGCAAACACTGTGTATTGCCTGTTATAATTATTCTTTGTCATCAGACTTTGGATTACAAAATAAACCATCATTTCACCAGTACTTTGTTGTTTGTCCTTGTCTTGAGCACTGCATCACCCATACACGTGCGTACTGCCACTCTTACCCACGATTCTGACGCCCAAAAAATAGATGATTGGTTCATGGTATGTGGCAGGACATCATACCTGTTTGAATTATTAACCTATCAGGAGAGGTTTTTGAGATATAATGGAGTAGGTGATGTGCATTGAGATTTTTATAGTGTTGAGTTTAACTCATTTTACGCTTGTCTGAGACAACATCAACAGCAAGTGCTAGTTCCAGTGTGAGTGGTGGTATTGAGAACGCGCCAAACAGTGCTAAAGAGGAGCAGCAGTTTCCCTTTTGAGCAGAATTAGGGATAGATCTTCATAGATCTTCAAAGTGAAATTAGTGTGTCATATTATTAACAAATGATGATGCATGAGATCAATACATTTGCCAGTAGTACTGAGAAAGACAGATGTGGATCTCTTACAGTCTATGGCGTCTTAAATCATAAATTCAGTCTTGATATTTATATTAGCAATATGGAGAAACAGCGCTATTTCAATCATAATATATAAAGAAAATGATTAGTGTGCATAAGGATACGCAGGATGAATTTAAAAGGCACATTTTTACTTTACGTCTTGCAGGCAGACAAATGATTGACAGTGACAGATGGTATGTCTAGTCATATGTCACAGGGCAGTTCAGACAGTGCAGACACACAGGGATAGTAGTTTTAGTATTAGTAGTAGGATGTATACAATTCAGGGTGGATCTGATTAGCTAAATACTGTAGATCATTTAAATGCATTTGTACTCTAGAAAGAGAATTAAAACATGTGGAAGACATGGTTTTGCTATGCACAGATTCATCGGCTAGAAAAGAGACGATTTATGATGAAACTAAGGAAAGAGGGCTGAAGATGTATTTTGTAGAAGCTGAAATTGAATGACAGAAAGAGCTAGATAAAGCTACAGAGAAATTTAGTCAAACTCACATCAGGAGTGTAAATAAAAGGGAGAGTTTGATGTGAAGGTAGAATTGGATAGTTTCCTTAGTGATAAAACACTTACTTACAACACAGATGTACAGATGTAGTGAGGGAGGTGTATATGTGGATTTGGTGGCCAACATGTTGGTGCATGTAAGACATCTAACAGTGTTGGAAAAACTAGCTGACACACAGGTAGACACTCCCAGGGGAGACATTTAGAAATATAAGGCTTTAAAAGTGAGACAGGCATCTTTGCAGCATGTGCAAGACAGAATTTTGAAAGAAAATGATGTCACTCTTGCTACAGATGGTACTACTAAATTAGGCAATATGGCACTGCAAGGATGTTTTTCAAGGATGGCAGTCGGATACATTTAGGCCTTAGAGAAAAGGCATCAGGCTCAGCTCAGTGCACATTTGATACTGTTGGTGAAATGGTGCAAGATGTTATTAAGAGTGGAGGCAGTGGTTTAGATTCAGATCATTGTGAAAAGGACATTTTCACAAAAATAACCAATCAATTCAATACAATTCTTGCTCCGTATAGAAAAGATGTACTTTTAGATATTGTGGAAGGGATCAATCGGTACAGTGACTGACAAGGCTAGGAGAGCTTCTCCCCAGAACGTTTTTATTGCTTTGAGCTCTATTTTACCACGGCCCTGGGATGACACATTGAAGCCAATTGCATAGACCGTTGGAAAGTAATAACTGCTGAAGATTGAAACTCACACGGCGCGGCGGCCATATTGGAATTTACGTTGAAATTTTAACTCCTAGGGCGTGCCGACAGGGTCATAGTTATAATGGAACATGTATAGGAAGTCATATGTGCTCTATGAAAAAATGTCATCACCCGTGACCTTTGACCTCTCCTAAAGGTCAAACGTGATGCATGACATCATCAACATACGCAACTGGCTATAAACTGCCTATAACTTCTTATCGGGTGCACCAAAACGCACTGAATTTGACACGGATGTAGAGGACTACGGGATGTTGTGCCGTGGTCAATATGGCGGCCTTTGGTCACATGGTGTGGCAGCCATCTTAGATTTAATGACAATTTCGGGGAATTTTCAAAAGTATTCTCATATTTGTGCCAAAATTTACAAGGTTAGCACAGTTGTGATGATAACGTTTCATCTATAATAACCAATGCGCTTAAATTTCACTAACTGCTTGGAAGCCTTTATAGTTGCTAGCAACTCTAGTTATTAGGCTTCCCAGCCTTTGGCCAAAGGCTGGGAAGCCTATTATTATTGCTGTGTTTATTATTAGGCTTGCAAGCCGTAGGCTGGGGAAGCCTATTGTTTTTGTTAGGATTATTATTATTATTATTATTATTATTTGGCTTCCAAGCCATAGGCTGGGGAAGCCTATTGTTTTTGTTAGGATTATTATTAAGCTTCCAAGCAAAAGGCTGGGAAGCCTATTGTTATTGTTATGTTTATTATTAGGCTTCCAAGCCAAAGGCTGGGAAGCCTATTGTTATTGCTGTGTTTATTATTATTATTATTATTTTTCTTCCCAAACATCATTGCAGAGTTATGAAAACACATACGTAAGTAGATGCCTATGGCTGGACAACCAGACTGGCGTCTTTAAATGAAAAAGTCACATGGTTCGACCGCCATATTGGATTTCATGGAAATTTTGGGAATTTTTCAAAACTCTTGCCTTTAAAAACAACTTAGGTTGGAACTGTGACAATGGCAGCAGATAGTGCAGCAATGGCCTGTAAAAAACATATGTTCAATCGAGGTCAATTGAACAATTACTTTGCCCGCTACACTGGATTGGTGCCAAATATTCAACAATCTTCTTGTCTTAAATCGCAACATCAATCGACACCTAAATTGGCACGCATGTTCATGACCAGGTCCTTTCTACTGTTTGTAAAATCCACACTTTTTCGCTAAAAAACATGGCCGCGGCGTGCAAATAACCGTTTCACGACGGCTGTATTTTCATACATTCGTGCATAAATCCAATGCGCAATACACTACAGTCATGAAACTTTATAGGACCATAAAGACTCACATAAAGTACTGGTGATATGAAAATGACACATTTTGGTCACATGGTTTGGCGGCCATATTGATAATTGTAAAAAAAACTTTTACAACCCATAAGAACACCATTGCACATAAGCTCTTCAATGTCAACACAATTGCACAGACCATTGGAAAGTAATAACTGCTGAAGATTGAAACAGATTGCTCACACGGCGCGGCGGCCATATTGGAATTTACGTTGAAATTTTAACTCCTTCCAGAATGCCGATAAGTCATATGCAGTCTATGAAAAAATATCATCGTTCGTGACCTCTGACCACTCCTAAAGGTCAAACGTGATGCATGACATCATCACCATACGCAACTAGCCATAAAACTGTGTATTACTTCTTATCGGCTGCACCAAAATGCACAAAATTTGACACGGATGTAGAGGACTATGGGATGTTGTGTCGTGGTCAATATGGTGGCGTTTGGTCACATGGTGTGGCAGCCATCTTGGATTTAATGAAAATTTTGGACAATATTCAAAAGTCTTCTTCTCATGAACGGTAAATAGTACAGCTGTGAAAAATTTTGTACATAGTGCGCTCATGTCCAAGATTGATTATACTTAAGGAAAAATGGATCGGTCACACGGTGTGGCAGCTGTGTTGGATTTTGCATAAAACATTTAACCCTTTGCGGTCCATTTATTAATTCTGCGTCAGGCTCGCCAGGTCTAATTAATTTTACACGCCATTTAATTTTAGACGCTGTTTAAAAGTATTTTTTCCACAGTCAAACGGGTTTAAATGGCCCTGCACATCAACAAAGCACTCACTAGGGATCTCCAGCCCCGCCCCACCCTTTCGTTTGCTATCGCTTTCACATATGCTACCAAATAAAAAATAATAATAATAATAGTCGTACATACCGATCAATCGTCTCCTGATGACTCGTTTTATCACCAAACTCCTCAATAATGCAATCCAAGTCATTATTTTATTGCTATAACATCTCAAAAAGCTCTGCAAATGTCCGTGATAGTCTCTGTGCGCTGATACTGTACTTCCAGCTTGTTTCCATACGACCGCCCCATCTGATGCCAATGGGGTACTATGACTATTCATGAGATCGCCTTTTTTTTTTTTTTGTCGGCTTTTCTCGGCTCCTTTCGTTCCCACTCGGCCATTGAATGGTTTTTCGGCTTTTTCCGTTGAAAACCGACTTTTTACGTTTTGCGTTTTTAAAATGATGTCGGACAGGGTCCGACAAAGGACCTGGTGGGAATAATTGCAATGTCGGACCCAGTCCGACAATGGACCGCAAAGGGTTAAACAACAGCTGCTCATGAGCCCTTTGGCTGTTTGACATGAATCTTGGGTATACGTTATCTTTGTACTGTCCTCTAAAAAAGTTAATCAGGAAAAGTTCCTACATCAACAAACATGACCGCCATGAGCCAATCAATATGGGTGACCTGCCAGTTTTGCTATTTTTCACCCTGAAATGACACATTCCCATCACTGGGGACAGCTGTTAACATGGAAAAGTCTGCAAGGTATGGAAAAATAAAGCAAGGTATAGCAAGGTATAGAAAAAAGTAGGTTTGTAATTTATTAGATGTGACTTTTGTTGTTTTACAAAACTGGTGTGTTTATATGAGCACTATAGGTAATGCAAGTAGTGTAATGCATAATGCATAAATAGTTTGATATAGTATGGTTAAGTTCTGCTAAAGGTCAAATTTAAAGCTGGCTGTAAAACTTCCCATAATTTCTTATTGACTGCAGATGGTTGTTATATAACATGCAGAGTTCTGATTAAAGCCAAAATGAGCATAAATGATCTAAGTATGATTATCTTTTACGGTTGTTCAAGGGAAGTTGCTACAGTACAGAACATGGCTGCTGTGGGCCAATGAGATTTCACCATTGATCATCTAACCAGTGATTGCAATATTTTTGCCAAAATTGACAGTCAGCTGTGTCCAAAATGATATGTGATAACGTTTCATCTATAACAACCAATGCGCTTAAATTTCACGATAACTGCTTGGAAGCCGTAAAGTTGCTCGCAACTCTAGTTAGGCTTCTAGGCCAAAGGCTGGGAAGCCTGTTGTTATTGCTGTGTTTATTATTATTATTATTATTATTATTATTATTATTATTATTATTATTATTTTTATTCCCAAACAACATCGCAGAGTTATGAAAACGCATACGTAAGTAGATGCCTATGGCTGGACAACCAAACTGGTGTCCCAAATGAAAAAGTCACATGGTTCGACCGCCATCTTGGATCTCGTGGAAATTTTGGGAATTTTTCAAAACTCTTGCCGTTAAAAACAACTTAAGGTGGGACTATGCCAATGGCAGCAGATAGTGCAGCAATGGCCTATAAAAAATATATGTTCAATCGAAGTCGATTGAACAATTACTTTGCCCGCTACGCTGAATTGGCGCCAAATATTCAACAATCTTCTTGTCTTAAACTGCAAAGTCAATCAACACCTAAATTGGCACGGATGTTCATGACCAGGTCCTTTCTACCGTTTGTAAAATCCACGCTTTTTCGTTACAAAACATGGCCGCGGCGCACAAATAACCATTTCACGGCGGCTCTGTTTTCATACATTCATGCATAAATCCAAGGTGCAATACACTGCAGTCATGAAACTTTATATGGCCATGGAGACTCACGTGAAGTACTGGTGATATAAAAATGACACATTTTGGTCACATGGTTTGGTGGCCATATTGATAATTGTAAAAAAACTTTTACAACCCATAATAAGAACACCATTGCACATATGCTCTTCAATGTCAACACAATTGTACAGACCATTGGAAATTAATAACTGCTGAAGATTGAAACAGATTGCACACACGGCGCGGTGGCCATATTGGAATTTACGTTGAAATTCTAACTTCTAGGGCGTGCTGACAGGGTCATAGTTATAATGGAACACATATGGGAAGTCATATGTGCTCTATGAAATAATGTCATCGCCCGTGACCTCTGACCTCTCCTTAAGGTCAAACGGTGATGTGTGACATCATCAACATACGCACCTGGCTATAAAACTGCCTATAACTTCTGATCGGCTGCACCAAAATGCATGAAATTTGACATGGATGTAGAGGACTATGGGATGTTGTGCCGTGGTCAATATGGCGGCCTTTGGTCACATGGTGTGGCAGCCATCTTAGATTTAATGACAGTTAGCACAGTTGTGATGATAACGTTTCATCTATAATAACCAATGCGCTTAAATTTCACGATAACTGCTTGGAAGCCTTTATAGTTGCTAGCAACTCTAGTTTGTAATTTTCTTCGTTATTTTAAATCTTTTTAATGAATTGATTCATTAATTAAAGTTTTATTTTACAGGCGTTTAGAACTGCCACCTTTTTAATTATTTTATTTTTCTTATTTATTTAACTGTGTGCAGATCCTTTGGTTTGTGACTTTTATCTGAAAGTTTACACTTAATTTGACAGTTGAGAGAGAATGTTGACAGTTATGCCCATCCATCTGGATCTTGTGTCTGGGAGGGAAAAAAACAATTAAGCCATGTTAACTGCAAGTTGTCAATAAAACCGCTCCCATTTTCATATACCAAAAATCTTTGCCCATCTAACCAGGTAGAGAAGGAACAGTTGTTTTTAGATTTTATTATCAATGTAAGACAGTTCAGGTTCAATATTGAAGCAAGTACAAGGGTGGATTTTCAGAGATGAATAAAACAACTGTAAGAGTTTGAAACTAGCAGGACACAACTTGTAAAGTTCAGGGGTACCGGTAATGCACAAAAGTAACCTTCTCTGTGAGTGGGAAAAGACCACTAATGAGTCGCAAGGTCCTAAGTAATCACTTTTCTTCAAAAATATATACTGTGTTCTTTGCATTACCCATGCAGGACCAATTAATGTAATGTTTAACCTATTCAGTAATCAACACTATTTATCCTATTCAAAAATCAATACTGAAACAATATAATTTACATGGAATATGCAGCGATGTACTGTAATTGATCCCTTTTATAGGGGCAAAAAACAATCTGGAGCATTGTCACTTTTGGAATAATTTAGTACACTAACATCTACTGCACACACATGCCTATGTAAACTTCACAGATTCTACAGCTCCCTCGGCCATGTATGGATACTGGAGTCCCTGCTGTCACTCATCCCTACTTCTCCCCATTCCATCATTGTGCGTACTCTTTAATAGGAGGAACAGCAGATCTGCCCCCTGATCCATTCCTCTGTGGAGGCCCCCATTCGCTACAGCAGGGTGTGCCCCAATGCTGAGAAGCATCATTAACTATGGAGACTGAAGGCGCCTCTGCTGCCAGCTGTCCAATCTACCACCTGGGACAAAGCTCTGTTATCATTTGATTAAATTACCCTAGTGGTGTTGTTTTTACTCTTGTTCCCACTTGGAGTTGGGAAGTCAGCAGCATATACAGCAACATTATTATCTAGCATCAACCCCACAATTTACAGGTGCTTTAAAAACAACACCAAAAAAAAGTGTTTCAGCCAGTCTGGACCAGGTTAGGCTCTCCCAGAGCTATGGTAAAGCATACCGAAATACTTTTGCGATCCCTTAACATGCCTTGAATAAAATACCAAGTGACTGGCCTTTGAAATTTGCCCTGAAACGAATATCAAACATTATTGATCACAGAGATGAATACAATCTGAATCTGGACCCCAGTAGGATTTACTGGGCCCTGGTGCAAGACAGTGAAGTAGACCCCAACCCCAAATAAAAACACAAAACCATGCAGCACTGCTGCAGCATTTTTTTTTCAGCAAAACATATTCTAACGTTATTTTAAAATGAATGTGAACAAGACAGTAATTAATCAAGTAACACTATATCCAAACATTTTAATAAATAAATTATTAATATTTAGTTAATATTGAAACATATGAATAGCTTCAAATTAGTCATGAAATGTAGTAATCATAGGCATCAATTGGATTTTTAAATTAATGTTATCAAGTACAAAAGTTAGTATGAAAACGTTTCTATAAAAAAAACACATGTGCGTCTCAAAACCTAGCCCACAGTACAAATGCATTCGTTACAACTCATAAGCGAAAACACTAAACAAATTAATATCCCAAAAGCATGTTTTTTTTTTTTTTTTAAATACTAAATTTGACTATCCATTAGTTAAGGTGGAATTTCGTGAGGCAAACAGACACGTTTAGTTTGTTGTATGTGCAACAGGAACAGGTTTTAGCCTTTTTGTGAAATCATTTAGTTATATTCTAGCATCATGACTGAGAGCAATTTGTTAGACAGAAAGTTCCAAGCAGTAGTTGCATCATAAGATTAATATTATGGGTCAATATACATAAACAAATCTCGCTATACAGTACAGACCATCGTAAATTGAGGCTATGTTTATTGTAATTTGCCAGTATTGCATGTATAGTGAATTAACAGTACAGTACAGCTGTGGCCAAACATTTTGCATCTTTATAATTAAATCATTTTGCTTCACGTAGTCGAGTGAAGCCTGTGGAATAATGCTACTTTAACATATTGAATTACATACCACTTTGTAGTTTTCCATACTTAACGAAAAACTATCAACAATTTAAAAATGTGACATTTCGTAATGCAACATGAAATACTATTGTACAATTATGGCTCTGGTAGACTTTTGCAATATTGCTCTGTGGTTTCTTTGATTAGATGGTGTTAAATAAAATAATCTAGGTTTATTTATTTTTTTTTTTAATTGTGTCTCAATCCAAAAAAAAAAAAAAAAATGTAGGTGATGAAAACTTTTGACCATAGCTGTACCTGCGAGGCTCCACCATGTTTCACTGTGTGGAACTGCTCCTTGAGCAGACCGGGCTGTTCGACCGAACAAGCAGAACACATTCCACGGCAGGAAGATGGAATGGCTTCACAAAATCAGGTTGTCCAGTTCTGTTCGGTCTGTTCGGACTCATGAAATTACGCCTTTAGTATCACATCTCCCAGAAGAGTAATCACATGACCTTAACACTGACCTATTGCCAGAGCGCTCGCTCTGTGTCCCGCCTCCAGATAGACAATCTCAGGTGTGATTTGTGAATTTGTGTTTTGATTGACATTCCGCCAACACTACCTTGCTACCTTTTTATTTTTTCTAATCCCAGTGGAGTAGACGACACCTATATATTTTTTACATCTCGTCATTAAAGTGGGCTCAGAAAAAAAAGAAATGGACTCTGAGCTGGACCCTACCAAAGGCTGGACCCGGGTGCAGTTGCGTCCCTTGCACCCCTGATGCCGGCCCTGCTGGACCCTTACAAGAAGAGAACCATTGCCTGGTATTTAATTGTTACCTTTGTTAAGGTCCTGTAAGTTAAGCCACTTGCCAACAAGAAGTGTTTGTCAGGGAAAGAAGATGCAATTCAGATGATAAGAACCAAGGCCAAAAATAGTCTCAGAGAAATGTATAAAACATTCTTTAATCTGTGTAAATCCCATTATAGTATGTATCAGAAATCGGAAAGGTGGACAAAAACATAACAATTGCATTTTCCACTACAGTAGACCACGGTAGGCCAAATTGAACATTAATCCAAACATTGCATAGTGTTACTAGATAATACAAAGACATTATACATAGTGTTACTAGATAATACAAAGACATTATACAAAAAAGGCATTTTTAGTAGAGTACAGATAAGAACAGAAGAACTACTTTTCTTTGAGGGTCCGGTCACGTATATACTTTTAAAATTAATTCACAGGCACATTTGAATTAACCAAATGTTACCAGTGGCCCTTGCATTCCTCTGTGAATGTTATTAACTGTTCACACCATGCACACAGTCATAACATGGTTTTCAGACTGTAGTACTCCACCAGGTTATTATAGCATAGCCTTGAAGCCAGACAAAAATGAAGGTGATGAACAAGGATTGATTAGTCAATGTGCTCTGCCATGTTACTTTGTTCCAATTAGGATCAACGACTAATGCAAATTAATATATCCACTGATCTGAAGCTCAGTAAAACATCAAACCATTTTTTACATTACAGTACAGTGGTACAACCTGAATCTGCAATGTGTTAAAAAGCAGAACAGAGGTTGGTTGAGGATTACCTGTATTTCACTAGTTTCAGCTATGGAGGCATGGGTTGGAATCTGGCTCGGGGCAGCAGTGTGGACTTGTGGTTAGGGCTCTGGACTCTTGATATTCCAACCCATGCCTCCAATCACAATTGGACTGCACCACTCGCTCCTGGAAGGCTCAATCACCCCAAGTTCGAGCATCACCCATACCTCTTTGCTAACGCCACTTCGTCGACTTTCTGGGATCCGGAAAGGTCTCTTTTGCACCGTGATGCCTGGGGGAGAGATAATGGCATATTCAACAAGGTTAGTTCTACCGGGCAAGTCAGAAAAAAACATCAATGAACTCCTCAATTAACTAACACAGCTCTCTTTGCTGATCTGGAAGTAACTCTTCCCCCATCGAAATGGCTTTAGTGCTAGTCTCTAGACCGGGGCCTCTGCTTCGCCTGGGGCTATAAATAAGGCCTCCCGTGCCTGCCAGGGCTTTAATAAATTTACGTGATAAATTTCTCTTTTATTACTGCAATCGGGCTGTCTAATTTCATAATTCACCTTTCCTATAGACCGAATCACCTCATATGACCCCTGCCATTTAGGACATAATTTAAATTCCAACGAGGGAAGAAGCAGCATTACTTTGTCTCCTGGTCGAAAGGTTTGAATTCTTGCATTTTGATTGTAATGCTGCTGTTGTCGGTGCTGAGCCGATTTGAGATTGTCCTGGGCCAAACAACGACCACATCCAGGTGATCTCTCAGTAGCAGCACATGCTGCACTACATTTTTGGAAGAGCCTTGTGCTCTTCCCACCCCTCTCTCAACAGACTGAGGATGCCGCAAGGCTGTCAGCCATAGAAGAGCTCGAAGGGGGAGAACCCGGTCGAACTCTGTGGCACCTCTCTCACTGCTAAAAAGAGGTAGGAGAGAAGAGAGGCCCAATATTTTTGCTATTGGTTCACAGATCATCTCAGCATCTGCTTTAGGGTCTGATTAAAGCATTTCACCAAACCATTCATCTGTGGATGATAAACAGATGTCCTGATGGGGTGTATTTTTAGTATTTTGCAAACTTGCTGTAACATGTGAGACAGAAAGTTATTTCCATGATCAGTCAAGATTTCCTTGGGGATCCCTACTCTAGTCATAATCTGTACTAGTTCTTTGGCTATTGCAGTTGCACTAGTGGACCTCAATGGAACTGCCCCCGGGTACATTGTATAATCTACCACCACTAATATATGCGTATACCCGGAATCAGAAGGTAGCAAAGGGCCCACTATGTCCATTGCAATGTGTTCAAAGGGAGTGGAAATAATTGGCAGTGGAACCAAAGGGACGGGCGCACTCGACCTGGCGCTACTCTCTGGCAGTCTGGGCATGTGGCTACATATTTCAACACATCAGTATGAAGTCCTACCCAAGAAAATAGAGCCAATATCCGTTCCCTCATTTTATCAGCTCCGTGGTGCCCTGCAAAAGGGATATCATGCGCCAGTCTCATGACCTCGAGCCGACAAGACGGGGGAACCATCAATTGTGTTACAGGCTGTCCTGTGCCCGTGGCAAGGTTACCCTATACAATAATTGCCCCTTGATAATGAAGTGCGGAAATAGTAGCACTACTCAACATCCTTACCTTCAATAGACCGGACCTGTCCCCAAGTGTGTACTAGTGAGGGTCTTTGTTTTGGCCCCACACTATGTCCGCACTTGAGTGCCACATATCTGGTATATTGAGAGGGGCTGGTGTAGCTTCTGCCCTAGATAGCCCAGTAACCTTGCCCTCTCGGTCACACCTGCTCCGACCCCTTTGACTAGCGTTTGTTACCATCTGTGTATTCTCCCACCAGACCCCAGCCTTGTCTCATTGATGCTCCCTCCCATTTTTCGGTACCTCTTTATTTGTTTTTCTAGGACGGAAAATAGGGGAAAACATTTCAGCATGTAAGGGGAAAATATCACCAATCATTTCCCCTTTTACTTTTTCTGCCACATTTACGTGTGTGGCTGAGACTGCCATTAATTTCATTAATTCTTAAAATTTTGGCCAGTCTCGGTCCAGAATAACCGGGTGCGGTAACCTTTCCGCCACCCCTACTACTGGTGACGTTTTATTGGTCTTACTGATAAGTATACTTTTAATGTGGGGTATGCCGCCGTGTCTCCATGTATACAGGAGATAGCCACCTGACCTTGTGTCTGCCACAACACACTGCCCAAGAGAGCTGTTCGAATTAAGGTCTTCTCACACCCTGTGTTCACTAATGCGTGGGTTTTCACATTCCCTAAAACCACATCAACAATACAAGGCCCTTCCCGACCATTTTCCCCTCACCCACTTCTGATGTCCAAATGCACGCAGATGGGCATGACCTGGCCTGGTGTCACGACTGGTGGCATCTAAAACAGGTAGGGGGAAAGGAGGGAGCAGAGGTTAAATATATGTCCTGTTGCTGGTATGACAACGGGGCAAGGGCAGCAACTCCACCCCAGCTGGGGGTCAACCTCCATGGAGGGGAGGCAAGGTTGCCCATTGGGGTCGGCGGTCTAGGAGGTCTCGGTGATGGTGGAGCGGAGAGAGGAGGTGGTGCTCAGCTGCTCCGTTGTGCTGGAGCGGTGAGTAGGCCGGCCTGGGCAGAAACCAGGGAGTCCTCGAAATCCTCAGATATTTTCACCGCATCTACCAGGTTGTCGGGTCGGGTGGCGATCCATGCCTGGGGTTTGGCGCCAACCACATGGCAGAGCTGCTCTACTATGATAGCCTCACCCACCTCCAAGCTCATCTTCTGGACGTGGTTGAGCCAGTGCACCATGTGATCACACAACTTCTGTACGACAACCCTGGGGCGTGTATCCGGGGATCTGTTGTACTCCCGGAGCCGTACTTTGTGTGTTTCTCCCATGATGTTAAGACGGCGCAGAATGGCTTGCTTTACCAGGTTGTACTGGGTGGCTTCGGTGTCCATCATGGCCTGGTAGGTTGCCTGAGCATCCCTGATCAGGCAGGGTCCCAGCTGGCTTGCCCAGTATTTCTTGGGCCATGATGCGGTGGTAGCCAGCCACTCAAAAGCGACCATGTAAGCCTCTGGGTCATCCTCCATCATCATCTTTTGTGCCCTGACTTTTGGGGCCGTCATCACGGGTTCTGCTGGTGCAGTGGACGGTATCGCCAGCCCGACCCTCTCAATCAGTGCCGTGTACCGCTTCTCTCTCCGTCTTTCTTCGACATCTGTCCAGTGCCTCCAGCAGCGCTGCTAATGATATGTGATCCATTCCTTATTATCTGACATCACGTCTGGCAAAGTGGTTAACAGTGTACAGGTGCAGGAATGCAGCGGTGATCAAGAAATAGACAGACAATGATAATTCAGGTGCAATGATATCTTATTTGTATTCCAACTGGCACAAAGACAGTAAATAATAGCAATGATAACAGGCAATACAGCGGCATGTATTGCTCTGTTTTAATCCACGGGTTGGTCCGGAAATAATAACAGTCCCGTTCCTAAATACCCACATGTAACACAAAACACAAACACAAGTCCACAGTGAGTGATTTAGTGCTCGTGGTGTAATTTACAGTTTATTCGTGAACAATGTGCAGTGATGTACGTGTAAGTGCTGGTCCGGATCGTGTTCAGCCATCTTTAACCATACTGTCGTGGCACCGAGCGGCATTGTCCCGCAGACTATCACAAAACTTAGAGAATCAGGGTTCAAGTCACTTCCTATGGCAGTGTTGTGTGCAGAACAGTAGTAATTCAGTCACAGACAGTAATTCAGTTCAGAGTCTTTACTTTAGAAATGTTACATAAAAACAGCAGCACATAGACAGCAAGGCTTTTTTTTAAAAACAGTTCATACCTCTGGATATTCAAGTGCGGTGATATTGTAAACAAATCCAAAACAAAGTGTGTAGTGCAGTATCCAGACACAGACAGTGTGCAAGCGTGCTAAAAGCGAACACAGTTCGAGGTTATAGTAGATTGCAATATTTAAAAACAACAAAAACGCAAACGTGCTACAGCTTCCACATATGGACTCAAGGTCCACACACCCCCTCACGTCCAGCAACCATCTTCCTTTTATTTACCCACTTGACCTCTGACCTCTTCCCAAGTGAATAAGCATTTACCAGACATTTAATAATATATTTACCCGTCAGTATTTCATACATTTTATACACAAGATACATTTTAAAAACACACATTAAAATCGAAGCAGGCAATTAAATAAATGGGCGTGTTCACTATCTCCAGACGGCTAAACCATCACACATACAAAGAAAAAGATCACTTTGTTACGCCCCCTTTTGTACCGTCAATCATGACCCCTTGGTTAAGCAATTGCTCCTCAAATCCGCAGCTGCCACATTGTTTCTCTTCCGGGTTGATGATTTAGTGTACCGTAGCACCGCCCCCTTTCTGGATGACCGACTTCCGTCTAATCCTGGGAATGAATTGTCTGGCCATCCAGTCCAGGGAACTCTGTTACCTTTACACAGCGCCTTCACAGGTTGGGAGGGAGATTTATCACCAAGAATCATTCTGTCTTTGTCACACACCCTTATTAACATTATTAAATGCACTAGCAGTGCAGTGGAATGATGTCTGACAGTATTATATATGATTTAGGCTGTATTTTTTCACGGTTCACATTGATTAAACAATCCCTATGAAATACATGTAATCACCGTGTAGAAAACATGCAGCTCAGTATATGATATAGAGAGTGTCGTATAGGTTGCTGTACAATATATAAGTAGTGTTCCCCGTTTCCGGTTTATTCTGAATTTTACGGAAAAATTACAGGATTTTTTTTTTTTTTTTTTAACTGAAAGTTGATTTTTACTGATTTATACCTGATTTTTTTTCCTGCTATTTAATATTTTCCCGGTACCTACGTTCCCTCTAAGACTTTCATTTAGTTAGCCACTGTGGCTAAAGCAACTTAACATTTTTTAGCCACAATGGAAACACTTTAGCCACAATACTGTAAACAAGTTAAACATACTGTTTCACAAGGCTAAAGACGTGTATTTTATTTGAAAACACAGAGATATTTAAATGCCAGACCCTGCCCTTTAAGGGTAGACCCTACCCTTAAAGCGCACTGTAACTCTGATTCCCATTCAATGAATGCCAAACTTTGTCCCACGTGAAAAAACGTCATTACAGATTTTCTAAATTCTTAATTGGTTTGCAGAGATATTTATGTACTTCATAATTTTTTTACATTATTTTGACTGTAACACGGTTTTCTTTCCACTGCAGGACAGTGCTATTAGTGTACGTTAATGTTAATGCCTCCCTGACCAATCGCAGCTCTAGTTACACAAGTTTGTACTAATGTGATTAATAATATTTAATAGGATTATACAGCCACTACTGTGTTTAAAAAACGTATTTTTTTTTACCATGTTCTTACACCTGGGACTACTGACAGTAATATTGCACCGATTCTGACATTAAAACTCAATATATCTTAGTGAGACAAATCCTTCTTTTTAAAATAATAAATGTGTTTATGTTTTTATTAAATTGTTCCTCTTTCAAATCCACATGTTACAATTTCCAAAATATATTTCAGAACATTTTAAAGAGATAGCAAACAACGAAAAAAAAAAAAAAAAACTTAGCTGTGATCTTTTGAAGCTGTGTGTGTCTGGTTATATACAGTGATAGAGCCCGTCGATGCAGGCTCTACCTTGTGGTAGATGACCGCAACTGGAGTTATGTGTCCAGAGCCGTAGGCATTGAGTGGGCTCGATCGCTATTAGAAAATGATTTATTTCTTTATTTTCTCTTTAAAAACATTTAAAAACCTATATTTACCTTGAACTTCTGATATTTCACCGGGTAACCTTCCGCTGAGGAAAATAGTCCCTAACATAATTAGAATAGAAAAATGACATACATGTATAGAAACATTTTTTATTATTATTATGACATTGCCAGATGAATTAACTGTAGGCTTGTTGAATAGTCTGTGTAGTATAGAGTAGGACTCAAAACTTGTTGTCGGAGGCGGGGTATCATTCAAGCTGGCAGGAAGTGGATTGGCTGGTGCGGATAGAACTGAAGCAGGATTGGCAGTTTGACTGGCTGGTTTTGAGGCAGGGTGTTGTTTGGATCCAGCTGATGACAGAATTGTGGACCAATCGTGTCTTTCCTGTTGATTTGCTGTCCAGTAGCTGCAAATTGAGCCTTCATTACAATGTCCTGCCACAGATTTCCCTTGTCTCTAGACCAGTGTCAGAAAGTATCAATGTTTAAGTAGCTTTTTATGTTATCAGATTAGTTGTAGATTAGAATGTTAAGGGAAAAAGCCGGTATTTATGCTTGGATTGATTTAAAATGTAATTCACAGTTAAGCACTTCAGCATTCCAGCGGGCATCTATGCAAAATAGAAGCCTGCTAAATCTGGAAGCTGTATATGTATATGTATATGTATGTATGTTTTTTTTTTAATTTATTGAAAAGAACAATTCGAAAATAACATGAACAACAAACAATGATACCAGGGCCCTTACCAAAATACAGACCTTCTGGCAAACTGTAGTGGCAAGTTTTCCGCAAGTTTGCTGCAAACATGTTGTGAATATTTGCAGCAAACTGGCCACAAGGTCACTTTTCACATGCTAATTAGATCTTCTGGCAAACAGTTGTGGCGATGTTCTGGCAAACAGTTGTGGCTAATTATTTAGTTTGTTGCAAATTAACCGCAGATTTGCAGCAAACTTTTTTGTAGGGGGGTTGATACAATACATTCAAATTATGTTAAATACATGTTGACAAAAGAATAGGAAGAAACTGAAAACTGAATTACACATTAAACAATAAGGTATTTGGTTAATAAATCATATGACTTACAAGCTTATTTACAATTTTATAGGTTTTACATAAATTTCAATTGTGTGCATAAGAGCTATGACTGAAGGCTTCACGCCTCCCCATTTACACTTGTGAATAAAATAAATTACTAAAAAAAGAATAAGGTTTACAATAAACAAAATATCACTATCACAATTGGCACTGAAATATCATTTAATGACCTCGTATATCAGTTCCAGCAGATCTGAAATTTTTATAGATAACAAAGTATGAATTCGCTTCCAAAAATGTTTAATGTGACGGAATGAAAAAAAAAAAATGTTCTAAAGATTCAATATTAGATAATACAGACAAAATACACAAGGGATATCTTCAAAACAAAATCTTTTATGAAGAAATTCACTGGACTGATATATAGAGCTAATGATTTTAAAGTGAGTTTGAATACATTTATTATTTAGAAAGTGTAACCCATTAATCAATAAGGTAGGTAGGATGAACTTCCTAATACTGCAGTAAACCTCCAGTGAGGTGTATTAGAGCCTTGGGAATGGCCTTAATCATTTGTAATCAAGAGGTTGAATTTTTGTAGGAAATCATTAAACAATCTATATACTTCCTGTGCATCCAGTAAATCTCTGACAAATATAATATTTTTATCAAACCATTCTTTTTCAAACACCGATTTCTTGTGTATTTTGATCACTCTATTATTCCATAACATTGAGGTGTGAAATTTTGAGAAAATACCAATTTCCAATATAACAATGGCTGTTTGTAATAGCTTGATAATTTTATGGGGAGCTGTGAAGCATCATAGTCACAACTAAGCAAAAATTCCAAACCTTCCAATTCTCTGAATAAATTATTTGGATTATGAAACCACATAGAATCACTATTGCATAAGCAGGCCCTTAACCATTTTAGCTTAAAGGTCCTCATCAAGGATTCAAAGTCAATGGCTTTGAGCCCACCATCTGAATAATCTTTACTGGTTGTGACTTTCTTGTATAATGGGTTTTGTTACGCCATATATATTTAAAGATGATAGAATTTATGCGCTTAATATTTTGAGGAACATGAGGAATTATATAGATTTGGGTAAATTATAAATTTCACTAGCAATTTTACCTTTATCATCTATCTTTTGATTATTAATGAAGAGAGTAGTTATAGACTTTTTACATTGCCTTTGCTTTCCTAAATTAAAAAAATAAGACAGATTATTTTCACCCTTTTCTGTCCACTTTGCTTTAGAACAAAGTTCTAGTTAGTTATGTGATTGCAATGTTGTTCGTTTGGATCTAACTTGATTATTTAGTTCATTTTTGTTTCAAATTAAGTTTATTTCTAAAATAATATTGGATTGATTAATATGTCTGAATTTAGCTAATTTTTTTTTTACCAACTTTAATAGGAAGCTTATGGATCTGATATTTCAACATTTCCCATTTTTTATATAAGCTATTGATTCTTCCTTTGTGTGTATTTCCTTAATAAGGTCCCTAATTTGATTACAAAAAGATTAATTGTAAGTTACAATTAAATTTCCAGTAAGATTTTAAAAATGCGTTTTTGTGGCTATGAGGAGCTAAAGAAAGATATATGCAAGAGTGATCCGATAATGGAGAGGCTGAGGTATAACATTTAGACAAGCTTTTTAATAAATTGAAATGAGATAGAAATAAGCCAATAATCTATACGAGATTTTTAAGAATTGTTGCTAGAATTAAACCAAGAGAATTGCTTTATATAGGGATGAATATGGCGCCATATGTCTATCAAACCCAGCTCATTACACAACTCAAGGATCGATGGGTTATAACAGTGTGATTCATGTTTTGTTGGGAAACAGTCTAGCCATTCGTCAGGAGCTATGTTGAAGTCACCAGCTAATATTACACTATCGGTCGAGTAAAGCAGTTTCCATTCCTTAATTAGGGAGCAAATAGTAGAGAGTAATAGTTTATGCCTTGTTATATTATTGAACCCGTAAATATTAATCAAAATATAATTATTGTCTTTCATCTTTGGTTTCTGAGTATAAAAAGGCTTGCGATACTGAAGGTTTAATCAACCTTTTCTTTACTCTTTAAGTATTGTTACGGCTCTAGTCCACCAAACAGTGCTGCACGCTTCTTGAAGTGATTTAGAGGACAGATCTTAAACCCCAGTGCACTATAGCGGCCGTTTTGAAAATAGCTTTGAAACAGATTTTAAAGTTATAAGTGTAAAAAGTTGTCAGGATTCGTTATTTAAACGATTGTAGCAATATGTGGGGACGTGTAATGCAGTTTGTTTTGGAACCCCACTACTTACTGTTTAAGCTGTTTTTTTCTTTGTTTTCCATGGACATTGAAATCTGTGTTTGTGGTACAGTTACAATTAGAATGGTAATTCAATTTAGCGTTTTTCCTATGAATAGTAGTTCTAAAGTCATTCAAGCAATGAGTATTACATTACTGTGCTGTATCCCTGTATTATTCACCAGATTATTATTATTATTATTATTATTATTATTATTATTATTATTATTATTATTATTATTATTATTATTATTATTATTCATTTCTTAGCAGACACCATTATCCAGGGCGACTTACAATTGTTACAAGATATCACATTATTTTTACATACAATTAATACATTTAAACAGTTGGGTTTTTACTGGAGCAATCTAGGTAAAGTACCTTGCTCAACGGTACAGCAGCAATGGTCCCCCATCTGGGATTGAACCACAACCCTCCAGTCAAGAGTCCAGAGCCCTAACCACTACTCCACACAGATTAAGAATGTTATGAACATTTCAGACTTACGAACAACTTCCATTCCCAAGGTGTTTGTAACTCTGAGGTTCTACTGTACTTCAGAAGTATACTATATAAATACAGCTGGAATAGGTTTTAGTGTACAGCCATTATTTATGTTTCACTGTCCTATTTGACATGTATGTTCTCTTGTCTCCCTCCAGCCTGTGCCGTGTGCTGTGTGTCCCCTGGTAGAGCAGAGGGAATGCCTTCAGTGTAGAGCAGGCCACATTCCTGAACCAGCCATGAACCACCAGGAAGAGGAGCCCAGCAGCATCAAGGGGGAGGTAAACGAGGCCACGGAGGCTGACCTGGAGCAGCCTAGTATAGAGGAGGAGCAGCACGTCGCCGCCATCCCTGTGACTATCCCTGCAGCCCAGTGCCACAGGCAGGACATTACACCGGCGAGGGAGAGCAGTCGGGGGCTAGTACACCAACAGCAACAGAACAACAACAACGAGGAGGCTGGGGTACAACATCAACAACAACAGCCACCACCTGCAGCCTGGTTCCGCAGGTATGACACCTCAGAAGGGGGGACCCGGGTTCAAGGGCAGCGAAAGCCACAAGAGGACAAAGAGGTAGCGCAGCAACAGCCGCTGCAGAGACCAGCAGCAACCCGATACCGTAGACAGGCTGACGGGGAGGCTCGGATTAGAGCTCAACAGCAGAGGCAGAAGCGGCAACAGCAGCAAAGAGAGGCTGAGATGGTGGAGGTAGAACAGCAGCAGCCTTCACAACCCCCACCCCCACCCCCACCGCCTCCACAGCAACTAGAGGCAGAAGATGAGCAGTTGGAGGAGGACGAAGGGGGATTGGGGCTTGCAAGGTCAGCCAGCACCGAGAGCGGCTTCCACAACCACACAGACAGAGCCGAGGGAGATGTGGGGCTGGCTTCAGAAGCGGAGGCAGAGACAGCGCTGGGAGGCGAGGCGGTGGAGGATGAGAATGCTTATGCAGTGCACTATCGTCCTGAGGCGGAGGAGTACACAGAGAGTGCTGAGGCGGAGCAGCACGGGGGGCCCTACCAGCCCCAGCCTCAGCCACCACCCCCTCTGAACCCACTCCCACACTTTCAACATCTCGAACAGGATGAGGAGGCCATGAATGCAACCTACTCAGGCTACGTCTACACTCAGCGACTGTTTCATGGCAATGAAGGGGAGCAGGGTGATGGGGATGAGCCCTACTCAGAACCCTATGCTGACTACGGGCTGCAGGAGCATGTTTATGAGGAAATTGGGGATACCCCACCAGAGGGGGATCATCCCCAACATCAGGGAAGCGACTTCCGTCTCTTTGAGCATGAGAGCTATCGGCAGGAGGCGCTGGGCGCCCGGCTGCACCACTATGATGAGCGTTCCGACGGGGAGTCAGATAGCCCTGAGAAGGAGGCAGAGTTCGCACCGTACCCCCGCAGGGACAGCTACGACCAGGAGGAGGACATTGATCAAATTGTGGCAGAGGTCAAGCAAAGGAAGAGCTCTCACAGTCTGGACCAGGCTGCTGATGAGGACAGGCCCGAATCCGAGCAGAACTCACAGGAGAACGAGGAGGGCAAGCCAGCAGGGGAGGAGGAGGAGGATGAGGAGGAGGGCAGTCCCCCAAGGCCCTCAGCCACCAGCCCTACCGGGGGACAGCCCATGCAGAGGCACAGCAAGGAGAAACGAGACGCCATCTCTCTGGCTATCAAGGACATTAAGGAAGCCATTGAAGAGGTTAAAACAAGGACCATTCGCTCTCCCTACACGCCAGACGAGCCAAAAGAACCCATCTGGGTCATGAGACAAGACATCAGCCCGACCAGAGATTGTGACAACCAAAGGCCACTAGTTGGAGATGTAAGTATTCATTATTGTATTTTTTGTAGGGAGAAGTCTTGGGTATTCTTTTAGATCACTAAACTATTTTTTTCTGTGTTACAAACCTTGTTGCAAAAAAAATACTAAAAGAACACTGAAAGCAAATTTATTTTTAAAAAATATTATAAACTTTTTTTTTTTTTTTAACATTTTGAGAAACTGAAACCCTTGCAGTTTAGTAAGCTGTTATGTATTCACAGGACAGAGCTGTTTTGGTTTTGAATAAATGAATCTGCCGAATACTGAGAAATCCCCAACCTTGTTTTGTATACTGGAGCCAGGCTTCAGTGCAATGGGATTGAAGTGTAATTCCTAGTAACTAGAATTGAATCTGATTCTATTCAGGTGTTTCATAAATTACCTTTTCAAACGGCTTTTTGAGTTTAATCGGTATGATTATAGCAGTAAGTGCCTTAATTGTTTTCTCTTTAAATAAGACGCTTACTTCCTGGAAGGGAGAGGCGGTGTTTGAAGGGGAGTCTGCGTTGCTGCAATTTTAAGCGTTACACTTTTGGTTTGTTAGAAAAGTAATCTACCATTTGCCACTGTTAAAGTATCCAGTTAGTTTAATACTTTCCAGGAACAAACTACGGATTTCAATTACTTGTTCACCTAAGACCAGAGTCAGGGATGAGGCCAGTTGTTTACAAAAAACAAAACTTCACCTCTGTTTTCCTTTCTGGCTGGAAACTTGTTCGAGCGTGGCAGGTCCGAGGAAGAGCTGGGTGAGATTCCCCAATTGGTTGTTTTTTTTATTTTCGCTGGATTGGGTGGTCTGTTTCTGACTTTGTTTGGGATTATTATTATTATTATTATTATTATTATTATTATTATTATTATTATTATTATTATTTGTGATCGTGGTTAAAGGAGCACCCCGTACAAAAGTCTCAGGGGGATTATTGAATGCTTTAATCTGTGCAATGCCGATTGTGTTAATTTCTGCAGTAGTGAATGTGTTAATCTCTGCTTACTCAATGCTTTAAATTCTGTTTATACTGATTGTTCTATTTATTACATATACAATACCATTTGCTATCTGAATTATTGTGTTGGTATCTGATTTGATTTCCTTCTTCTTTATATTTGTGGTAAACTAACCAGATTTACCCAGCAATGTTCTTAGATCTGTCACACAATCCTACTGCCTTGTGTATTTGCATTATTCCAGGGTAGTTCATTTATTTTTCCATCGCAAAATACTTGTTATTGACGTTGCTCCAGGATAGTGATTGTTACAATCCTTATTAACTTAACATAACAACCCCCCACCTTCTCAGTCCTTTTTGTTTTTTTAGTTCTCAGTCACATAGTCTCTCACCCAAGCAGGTGGGTCTCTGACCTTTTGAGGTTGGTCAGGCATCAGCTGTGGGACAGGAGGGTCTCCCACGTCCAGGCCCCTCGCAGCCTGCATTTGCCAAGAGAGGGAGTCAGGCTATTTCCCTCCATCATTTGCGGTTGGAGCGGGAACCTTGCACAGATGATTTAAATCAGACCCATTCTGAAGGCGATAGGTAGTGGGCCCTAACTTTTTCTCTACCCAAAGCAGGGAGGACCAATGGGGCTGCAGTTTGCTGTGGAGGGTCTCAAACAGCTCATCCTCCTGTGATGCTTGCCGCAGCTCTTGCATGGATACAACAGTGTTTAATGGGCCTTGCATTACTAGCACCAATTCCGGTTCCTCGTCTATTGCTTGATGTACTGGTGGTAGTGGTAGAACAGCCCGCGACAGGAGATTAGCAATGGTGTTGTGGCGTCCTGGGGTGAACTCCAGGATGAGGTCATACTGATTAAGGCGATCAGCCCACCTGAGTAGCCGCAGCGATTTATCCTGATCCATGTGCGGCCAGCAATGCGGTGAGGGCTTGATAATCTGTCCTTAGTGTAAATGCTTGACCATAGAGATACAGGTGCCAGCGCTCGCATGCCCATATGCACGCTAATACCTCCCTGTCCCCCACAGAATACTTCTGTTCTGCAGGCGTGAGGGCACAAGATGCGAAAGCCACTGGCCTTTCAACACCATCGTGCAGCTGTGACAGAACAGGGGCGAGTGCTACTCCAGAAGCGTCGCAAGTGACCACAGGGGGACAGAAAGGCTGAAGTGTGCCAGCGTTGGAGGGGACGTGAGCTGGCGCTTTATAGTGAGCACCATTTGATGACAGGCTGGAGTCCAGTCCCATGGTGTGTCCTTTTTCAACAGGTGAAGCAGCGACGCCGTGATGGAGGCATACTGCGGGAGAAAATGAAGATAGTAGGTGGCCATGCCCAGGAATTAAGCTAGTTGGGGGACAGACAGGGAGATTCAGAATGGCCTCCAAATGAGACAATGTTGGTTTGATGCCATGGCTACAGAGTTTGTACCTCACAAACTCAATTTCCGGGACCCCAAACACACATTTCTCAGCGTTGAGTGTGACGTGATGTAAGGGCAGTTTACGAAACACTTGCAGCAGACTCCTATGTGAGTGACAAAAGCCGTGAGGTCCCTCCTGATTGGTGCCAGGGGTACCTGGAGGTAGCCTTGGCGCAAGTCCAGTTTGCTGAAAAAAAATAGCCATGCAAATGAGTTGTGAGTTCTTCAGCTGTCGGCAATGGGTATTTGTTTGGTACAATCACTTTGTTAACAGCACGGAGGTCCACACACAGACGCAGTTCTCCACTTTTACTGCGGGCAGTAACTAGATTGGACACCCAGGGTGATACGGTGATTGGTTCGATGATGTCTGCATCCAAAAGACGCTGCAGCGCCAAAGATACCTGGTCACAGAAGAAGGGTTGAGGGTTGAATTATGGTGAGATTGACGGTTGGCTGGTGTACAAAATCTGGTGTACAAAATCAAGTCCATCAAACGGTGCTGAAAATTGTTGACGCCAGGAGATGGAGACATGAAGAACATCCGTGCCAGCCGAGTCAGAGAGCTGAAAACTCCAAGCCAGCCCTATCAGGTTAGGGCCATCATCCGAGATGGACGCTAAATGTGTCTTATAGCGCACTGGCAGACAGACAGTCTCTATAACAGTAATGGGGGCATAACCATATCCGCAGAGGGAGACTGCAGGCCTCTGCATGGGCACATGGGAAAAAAATGTTTCATATGTGGATTTGCTCAGAAGAGACACTTTAGCACCTGTATCAATCAGCAGTGGAAGTAGTACATCAGCCACAGAACACCCACATGTTTTGAATGCTGTCGAGCTATGCAGCACTGAATTGATGGAAACCAGTGTGGGGGATTCTGAGTCGGGCGGTGGCTGTGCAGGCACTGAGCGGCACCAGTGGGCAATATGGTTGAGCTTGTTGCATTTCCTACAGCGCTAACCTGTGCTGGGAAGTGGGAGCACGAGTTTCATGTCTGGTAGAGCTACAGTTTGCGCAAAATTGGAAACGATGCATGAACACGCTCTGACGAGAGCTGAAGTGGTCCAACAGTGCTGCCAAGAAGAATGGGCAAAAATTGCAGGATCTAGATGTGCAAAGCTGGTAGAGACTTACCCAAAAAGACTCACAGCTGTAATTGCTGCCAAAGGTGCTTCTACCAAGTATTGACTCAGGGGGGTGAATACCTATGCAACCAACAAATATCTTTTTTTGTTTAATTAACTTTTGTGTCACAATAAAAAAAAATTTGCACCTTCAAAGTGTTAAGTATGTTGTGTAAATCAAATGGTAAAAATCCCAATTAAGCTATCGTCCGTGAGCTGCAATCTGGAAAACACGCGCTGGCCTTCCGTGCCTAGACAATGCAGCACGATGGCCCTTTTTCTGGGGGCCGTGACATCTTGTCGATCCAGTGCAAGCAGGTACATTTGAAAAGAATCAATCCAGCGGCTCCACGGAACAGGTGGTTTGGCTGGGACTGTAATTTCAGCCATCCTCGACGCCAAATGTTATGTATTCACAGGAACAGAACTTTATTGTTACAACAAAACAGACCCACATATCTCTAACTATTTTATGACAGCTGTCAAAAACCAGCTGCCTCAATTTACGGTAGCTATTGCGACAATCCATAACGTAATAGCAGTGCTGTACCTCTGCATTAGTTTTTAAACTTAACATAACATAAGCATTCAATAAATGTGTGTGGCAAAGTGATGAGTGATTACAGGTGCGTGCAGTGCAGAGTGGATACAGAAACAGACAGACAATAGTTTTCCAAGTGCAAGGGTGTTTATTGAAAATTAATAGCAATGTCCAGAACCTTAAGGCAAACACATGTAAATAATAAATGATGGAAGTAATACAGCGGCGTGTATCACTCCGTTTGTAATCTACGGGTTTGACCCAAACCCAGAAGTCCAGGTTCTTTCCTCACCCACACGTAACACAGAACACAAACACAGTGTTTATTTACTGCATGAAACTAGTGCTTGTGGTGAAAAGTACATTGTGAAACAGGGAAGTGCTGGTGTCTGGGTGTGTTGCTGGCCTGATCCAGCATAGTGTTAGTAGTCTTTGAACAACACAAACAAAACAGTGTTACAAGACAGACTAACAAACACAACACTCACGGTTTTCACTTGATGAAGGGTCTCCTTTTTGGTTGTTTTCTAACCATTTACAAAGGAACAGATTACTTTGCTACGCCCCTATTTTATACCCTCCCTCATGACCCCTTGGTTAACAAGCACACCCGCTTCTCCAATCCGCGGATGCCACGCCATTTCCCGTCCGGGTCATTGAGCTTGGGTACTGTAGCTCTGTCCCTTTTCTAGCCAGCCGACTTCCACCTACCCACGGGAATAAATTGTCATGCCTTTTAGTCCAGGGTACTCTGTTCCCTTTACCTAGAGCCCTCACAGATCGGGAGGGAGATCTAACACCAAGCGTCATTCGATCTCTGTCACAATGTGTCCCTTGATATTTTGTCTAAAACCATGTTGTATAAAAAAGTATGCATCATAGAAATGTAATGGCATAGGTTACTGTAGGTATTTTGTTATTTTTGGAGCCCCATAAAAGAATCAATCCAGTGGCTCCACGGAACAGCAAAAATGATCAATTCAGTCGATTTTCATTATTGCAATGTTTTTTTTTTTTTTTTAAATTGTGTGTATGTTGTTCTAGAAAATGGACAAAAAAAGACTCTACTATAGATACAGGATTACAGAGGGAGAAACTGTGTTCTCCAGACACAGGATTTCCATTCTATTTTTCAGTTTTTTGTGATCCTTTTCTCAACAATATCAGCACAAACACACATTCTACGAATGTACAAACTACGGATTTCAATTACTTGTTCACCTAAGACCAGAGTCAGGGATGAGGCCAGTTGTTTACAAAAAACAAAACTTCACCTCTGTTTTCCTTTCTGGCTGGAAACTTGTTCGTGCGTGGCAGGTCCGAGGAACAGCTGGGTGAGATTCCCCAATTGGTTGTTTTTTTTATTTTCGCTGGATTGGGTGGTCTGTCACTGACTTTGTTTGGGATTATTATTATTATTATTATTATTATTATTATTATTATTATTATTATTATTTGTGATCGTGGTTAAAGGAGCACCCCGTACAAAAGTCTCAGGGGGATTATTGAATGCTTTAATCTGTGCAATACCGATTGTGTTAATTTCTGCAGTAGTGAATGTGTTAATCTCTGCTTACTCAATGCTTTAAACTCTGTTTATACTGATTGTTCTATTTATTACATATACAATACCATTTGCTATCTGAATTATTGTGTTGGTATCTGATTTTATTTCCTTCTTCTTTATATTTGTGGTAAACTAACCACTGGCAGTTGAAAGTGAAACCTATTAAAGTAATAAAATGTGTTTGCTTTTTGGAGCCTGAAAGACTTATTTGTATTTTGTATATGTAACACAACAGAAGTAGATAATGCGCTGTCCTCAAGGTATTTGACAGTATACTGTACATTAGCGACAGGGATTTAAAGAAAATACATTTATGAGATGGGAGAGTTTGACTGGTTGGGGGCAGCTGATGAAATGTTGCAGTTGTGGGGTGGCTGTGGGGTATAAATATTGGGTGAAATCTGTGCTCCACAAGCTAGTTTGGAAATTGGCAGGAGCTTCTGTCCGATTGGAAAACGATAAAAGGAAGTTGCTACAACAAAAAACATGACGGCTACGTTGGATGACATCATCAACATGGCTAATAACTCCTTATAAAGTGCAGATAGGGTCATGGTTACTATGAAACACACATAGTAACCCATGTATGCATTCTGCACTATTTGCTAAAGTGTTTGATATTGGTACTTTAATTCTGCGCTGCGTTGTAACCTGCCTCGCTGTAGAGTCGACCTCGCTGGCTACCTTGGCCCACCCAGCCCGGTGTGTCGGGCCTTAAAAAAAAAACAAAAAAAACACAAGTGTGTTCTCTCCCTGTTATTTTCCACCGTTTATCCTGTGTGTCTCCCTGGTATATGCTGTGCGCTGCCCAGGTGTGTGACTACACGCGGTCAGGGTAGGCACCGCTGCTTTAGCTGCCCCCCGGTGCTTCGGTACCTCGTGCACACTCAGCCCTTGGTATTTCGGTGCCTCGGTGCTCACGGTGCTCAGTGCACTCGGTGCGCATGGTACTTCAGTGCCTCGGTGCACATAGCGCCTCAGTGCACGTGGTGCACTTGGTGCTTGGTGCACGTGGAACTCGATGCACAAGCCGTTCGGCGCGCACAGTGCTTAGTACCTAGCACCCTTGGTGCTCAGTACACTCGGTGCACTCGGTACGCACAGTGCTCGATGCGCACGATACTTGGTGCAAGCAGTACTATGTGTGCACAGTGCTCGATACACTCAGTGCGCACGGTGCTTGTTGCACTAGGTGCGCACGGTGTTCGGTGCAAGAGGCGTCCACCACCACGGCATGCTTAGCGGTCGCAGTGTTGGTACGTCCAGTGCACATAGTACCAGCTGCAAGGGGTACGGTGCACGCTGTGCTTGGAGCACTCTGCCTTTTGCGACATCTGCATGGCTTTCCAGCACCGTCCCCTGTGGCCGAGCTGTTGCCGGTCCTTGGAGCCCCAGACCCCCCACTACTGTGGTTATCCCAGAGCCCCTCGCAGGGCATTCCCTGCGTGCAGGCTCGGGTGTTGACCCCTCATAACCGCTCCCCATCTCCGCAAGCAAGACGGGTTAAGCTCTCAACGCAAGTGAGCGACATAATGGACCTCAAGACGTAGATGGCCCAGGTCCTGGAGCTCCTGTCAAAGCAGCAGACACCTGCGGCCCCAGCCGCAGCCCCGGCTAAGCCATCGCCTGCCCCAGTACCAGTCCCTGTCTTCCTCAGGGGAGATCAGGGTGAACGGGAAGCGCCGTCACAGATGGCAGAGGAGGACACGCTATCGATAACGGCCTCCTGGGGTGAGGGCTCCTTCCCCACTGAGATGGAGGAAGGAGAGGAGCCTGAGCTCTCATCTGAGGCAGAGCCTAGTTTCGAGGTTGCCTCGGAAGCTAGAGTGCCCCCGCTTTCGAGCTCCATGTCGGCATTGATGGGACGTGCTGCAACATTTTTGCAGGTCCCCTGGACAATAGCAGCTGAGTCACGCTAGTCCATGTTCCGGATTCAGGCTTTGGCTCCCCGGCCGCTGCCCTTTCCAGCTTTCCCCGATTTCATGGAGGAGGTGCGCTCCTCCTGGGATCATCTGGCCTCAGCGCCAAGCATGCTGAAGCAAGCCTCACAGCTTGCTTCTCTACTGTCGCGGCCTTAGTCAAAGCTCCGCCAGTGGGGGGATTCCCCAAGGACCCTGTGTACCCGAACCCGCAGTGCAGGGTTATGGAGACACACCTGAAGAGGGCATACACAGCGGAGGCACAGGTAACCCGACCAGCAAATACGGTGGGTATACTGACGGCCTATATGGGCAGCATACTAAGGGAAGCCCCACTCCCAGAGCTGGTGGCTTCTGAGCTACGCCTCCTTTCAGGCACGCTGCTCCAGATCTCCGGCCTTCAAGTGCAGGCCATAGGCTGGAGCCTGGCAAGCCTGGTGGTTGCTCGCAGACCGCTATGGCTGTCACAAGCGAGGGTCCCAGACACGGATAAGGCGGCGCTATTGGATGCGCCGATATCCCCGGGGCATACCTTTGGACCAGCTGTGGCGGAGATTTTACAGCGCTCCCACCAAGAATGCGAGGCGTCTCAGCAAGTGGCTGCACTACTCACTCCCCGTGCTCCGGCACAGGGCAGGTCGAGCCGTTGGCAACCTGCCCACGCACACACCATTACAAGGACGGTTCCGGTTCCCACGGCTACGTTGGGCCCTTCCGCAGGGCAAGGGGAACACAGGCCGTGGGGCACCCATGCAGCAGGATTCTAGGAGGCAGTTCCAGGGCTGTCGCCTTGGCATCGACCTCAGTGTGCTCCGCCCGAACCTCAGCAGCCCCAGCAGGGGCCCTGAAGGCTTGCGGCCTCAGATCCCCTTTTTGAGACACCAGCTGCAATACTGGCATGCTTGTACCTCGGACACCTGGGTGCTTGCCACCGTGCACAACGGTTGTGCACTACAGTTCCGTATGGGGCCTCCTCCCTTCCGAGGGGTCACGAACACTTACGTGATGGACCCTATCCAGGTGTCGGCACTCCAGCAGGAAGTGGCCGTCTTGCTGTGCAAGCAAGCCATTCGTCTTGTAGATCCCATCTCCCATGGAGAAGGGTTCTACTCAACTGCTGTAGTAAGCATTTATGGTAAATAGTTGCACTGTCATGAGCACAGCTGTAAGTATACTGGGTACAATGCTAGAGGAATGGCTGTTTTATGTGTCACAATTTGTAATTTTGACAACTTGCACAGTAGCTACAGTGCCGTGAAAAAGTATTTGCTCCCTGTCTGAGTTTCTGCATTTTTGCACATTTTTCACATTGTATTTGGTCAGATTGTTTTGTGGGTTGTAGTTGTATATAGAGGGAGTCTGAGAGAAAAAATGACACTAAAGTTTGGTGGTTCTTTCATTTGTTTGGTGTGCAAGGTAATCAAACATGCAATCTTCAGGTGTGAAAAAGTTATTGCCCCCCCCCCCCTAGTTAACTCAACCCAATTAAAGGGATAATTAGGGTCAGCTGTTTGAGTACTTTGGTTAACAACCAGGCCTGATTTGGGCCAGCCCTGCCCAATATAAATCTGACTAACTTTGGCCCTTACCATCAGAGTGAAGTTGTCAGCACACAGGTTCCAGAGGCACATCATGCCACGACCAAAAGAAATTCCTGAAGACCTCCGGAAAAAAAGTTGAAGATGTCTATCAGTCTGGAAAGGGTTACAAAGCCATTTCTAAGGCTCGGGCTCCACCGAACCACAGTCAGAGCCATATTGTCCAAATGGAGACAGTTTGGGACAGTAGTGAATCTTTCCAGGAGTGGCCGTCCTGCCAAAATCTTGCCAAGAGCAAGGCGTAAAATCGTCCAGGAAGTCACATCTGCAGGCCTCTCTCGCCTTGGCTAAGGTCAGTGTTCATGACTCCACCATCAGAAAGACACTGGGTAAAAATGGGATTCATGGCAGAGTAGCAAGGCGGAAACCATTGCTCACTACGAAGAACATGAATGCTCGTCTCAAGGTTGCCAAAAAGCACCTGGATGATCCTCAAGAGTTCTGGAACAATGTTCTATGGACAGATGAGTCAAAAGTGGAACTTTTTGGCCGACATGGGCCCTGTTATGTCTGGCGAAAACCAAACACTGCATTCCACAGTAAGAACCTCATACCAACGGTCAAGCATGATGGTGGTAGTGTCATGATTTGGGGATGCTTTGCTGCATCAGGACCTGGACGCCTTGCCATCATTGAAGGAACCATGAATTCTGCTCTGTATCAGAGAATTCTACAGGAGAATGTCAGGCCATCCGTCTGTGAGCTGAAGCTGAAGTGCAGCTGGGTCATGCAGCAAGACAATGATCCGAAACACACAAGCAAGTCTACATCAGAATGGTTGAAGAATAAGAAATTTAAAGTTTTGGAATGGCCTAGTCAAAGTCCAGACCTAAACCCCATTGAGATGTTGTGGCAGGACCTGAAACGAGCAGTTCATGCTCGAAAACCCACAAATGTCACTGAGTTGAAGCAGTTCTGCATGGCGGAGTGGGCCAAAATTCCTCCACGGCGCTGTGAGATACTAATCAATAACTACAGGAAGCGTTTGGTTGCAGTTATTGCTGCTAAATGTGGCGTAACCAGTTATTGAGTCTAAGGGGGCGATTACTTTTTCACACGGGGGCATTGGGTGTTGCATAACTTTCTTTAATAAATAAATGAAATATGTATCAAATTTTTGTGTTTATTTGTTCACTCAGTATCCCTTTTATCTAATATTAGGTTTTGGCTGAAGATCTGATAACATTCAGTGTCAAAAATATGCAAAAATGCAGAAAATCAGACGGGGCAAATACTTTTTCACGGCACTGTATACTTCTATCTAATGGTTACTTTGAGAACCAAAGTTATCTCTTGTAATATAGATAATGTAACAAAATATTTCCAGTAAATCATACTTAATGTGTATGTATTCTCAATATTTTATAGGTCTTTTGTAGGTAGTAGGGAAAGCCCCTACCAAGTGCGAAATGACTGATGACTCCACTTGATAGCATCTCAAGAAGTTTATTACAATGCGCGCAAGGGAAGAGCAGCAATGACAACAGTTCACTCTCTCTTGGTTATTGACAAGGTAGCACAATATTTATACACTACTAGCGTAGCAACAATAGTTAGCATAATTACAGAACATTCTCGAAGATTTGCTCTCCCCAGTCTGGCGATCCCGACTCAGGGTCGATATAGTAACAACCTAACATCCCTTTTAATCTCTTGAGAAACACATTTTCATCAATTCCCATAACAACACTAAACACTTCATGGTCACATTTCATGGTCGAAAAACATCACGTAGCCGTTCTTAGCCCTTCTTAACCTGTTAAATGCCAAACCACATATTAGCTGCCTCGTCAGTCTCACATTTTCATATATGAAACACAAACACATTATGGTAAGATAAATATGATTTTTACATGGTCTTTGTATTTTGTTATTAGTTTCTTAAGTCATTGTGGTGATGGTAATATTAAGTAAGATTTACTAGAATGATTGTGTTCATGTGTACTTAAATGATAGCAGCATGCTAGTTGTAGAATCTCTTTGTAACGTGTATATAAGTTCTGTTTTTTAATTAATTACATTTTGCATTGGATGTAAATCACATGTCTGATTGGATGAACTGGGAGGCTATATATGCATGCCTTGTTGAAACCGATAATAACTGATTTAAAGCAATTTAAGAACATAAGAAGAACATGTAAAGAAAGTGTACAAACAGGAGGCCATTCAGCCCATCTTGCTCCTTTGGTTGTTAGTAGCTTATTGATCCCAGAATCTCATCAAGCAGCTTCTTGAATGACCCCAGGGTGTCAGCTTCAACAACATTACTGGGGAGTTTGTTCCATACCCTCACAATTCTCTGTGTAAAAAAGTGCCTCCTATTTTCTGTTCTGAATACCCCTTTATCTAATCTCCATTTGTGACCCCTGGTCCTTGTTTCTTTTTTCAGGTCAAAGAAGTCCCCTGGGTCGACATTGTCTTTACCTTTTAGGATTTTGAATGTTTGAATCAGATCGCCGCGTAGTCTTCTTTGTTCAAGACTGAATAGATTCAATTCTTTTAGCCTGTCTGCATACAACATGCCTTTTAAACCCGGGATAATTCTGGTTGCTCTTCTTTGCACTCTTTCTAGAGCAGCAATATCCTTTTTGTAACGAGGTGACCAGAACTGAACACAATATTCTAGGTGAGGTCTTACTAATGCATTGTAAAGTTTTAACATTACTTCCCTTGATTTAAATTCAACACTCCTCACACTATATCCAAGCATCTTGTTGACCTTTTTTTATAGCTTCCCCACATTGTCTAGATGAAGACATTTCTGAGTCAACATAAACCCCTAGGTCTTTTTCATAGTTCCCTTCTTCAATTTCAGTATCTCCCATATGATATTTATAATGCACATTTTTATTGCCTGCATGCAATACTTTACACTTTTCTCTATTAAATTTCATTTGCCATGTGTCTGCCCAGTTCTGAATGCTGTCTAGATCATTTTGAATGACCTTTGCTGCTGCAACAGTGTTTGCCACTCCTCCTATTTTTGTGTCGTCTGCAAATTTAACGAGTTTGCTTACTATACCAGAATCTAAATCATAAATGCAGATTAGGAATAGCAGAGGACCTAATACTGATCCCTGTGGTACACTACTGGTTACCACGCTCCATTTTGAGGTATCTCCTCTAATCAGTACTTTCTGTTTTCTACATGTTAACCACTCCCTAATCCATGTGCATGCATTTCCTTGAATCCCTACTGCGTTCAGTTTGAGAATTAATCTTTTATGCTGGACTTTGTCAAAAGCTTTCTGGAAATCTAAATAAACCATGTCGTATGCTTTGCAATTATCCATTTTCAATGTTGCATCCTCAAAAAAGTCAAGTAGGTTAGTTAGACACGATCTCCCTTTCCTAAAACCATGCTGACTGTCTCCCAGGATATTGTTACCATATAGGTAATTTTCCATTTTGGATCTTATTATAGTTTCCATAAGTTTACATATAATAGAAGTCAGGCTTATTGGTCTGTAGTTACCTGGTTCGGTTTTACCTAGTTACCTGGTTCGGATGTAATAAAAATAACAATAACCCATGGCAACAGAACAGATAAATATTCACCAAATTAAATTTTTATTTTGAAACGTGGTAATTAATTTATGACTGTCATGTTATCACGTTAACAAGCCTGTGCACATACTATTTGAAATGCATTGTGTGTTCTGTTGAGTTCAGTTTTATATTTTCCTTAATGCCTTTTATACTGCATTTTGTGTGAGAGTTTTTTTTTGTTGTTTTTTTTTCTTTTTCCACTGCATGATTTATTTATTGTAAATTAGAGAAAAACTGCTTTGAATAGTTAAGCAGGACTCGGGTATCAAAAGAGAGAAAAAAGCATCTTCTATTAGGGTACATTGGATTTGCTTGAAATAATACACAATATCTGTCCCATTTACTTGCAGTTAATGATTTATGTTCTACTGGTAGTACATACTGTGCATTTGTGAATATTACATATTGGATATTAGATTTTTTTCAGAGAAACATTGAGACATAAAGTGTTATGTTGGTAGTGCTTTTATCTGCCTATTTCCCTGAATCTGTGTTTATTCTCAGGTCAGAGTTGGATAGTGACCGAGGAATCAAGGTCTAGTTTTTCAGAATTTTGCATTTCATTGAAGGTCGCTTATTTATTTGTTGCTACCTGCATGCATTGAAAGTCTCGAAGGACAGACAGGTTAACTAGAAGGAACTATTACAGGAAATAAATAAATACCAAAATACTATATAATTCATAAGGAGAATTTGTTGAAATGTACCGGTTTAGTATGCACTTTGATACAAAAGGTGTTATACAGTATAAAGAAAACTTCATTAAATCTGTATGGCAGAGTAGGTAGAAAAGCATATGTAAAGTCTACTCTCTCCAGTGGTCTGTTCTGAAGGATGTAACAGAAACCCATCACAAGTTTCATTATGGATTCTGTACACACTGACACTGGAGACTGGGTTATTCACCAGGGCAGTCAGTTCCAGCCAGGGCTTGTGAAGTTCAGACTGCTGTATAAATGGATCCAGAAATCACCATGGAGAACTTCTTGATGTACCAAATAAATTATCTGGAAGAGGCAGAGGTTTGATTTATGTTTTTAAGTACCTTCAGGAATGTTAGCCAAGGCATAACTATATTTGAAACCGAATGAATGCAGCATGGAGGCGAGTGTGTGTGTGTGTGTCTATGTATTGCTTTTATATCTTTGCAATCAAAATAAATTATCATAAATAGGCCACAGTGTTGTAATACTTTATAACTCTGAAACACTGGCTTCAGTTCCAGAACAAAGCTCAGTGCTGTCTTTCTGGGGCTCGTTGTTGTGTGCATGTTAACTGAAATTTTATCTTTGGGTAAACACTAAAGATAGCATGCATAACAATAAGTCAATAGAAATTATTTTAGGCTTTCATTTATATTCATAATTGACTTTTGCCAGACCTGGGTGTATTGAGGTAAATGTGTTTTGAAGAGAGACAGGCTTTACGAAAACTACAAATTGTATACCACTATACAATCACAATACAATACAATACAATACAGTACAATCATTGGAAAATGTTGGGAAAAGGCTGGGCTACACCATTGTTGTGATACAGTTTTGATGTAATCTTTATGAAGTCTCAATGTTTATGTAATACATTTTTAGTTTTCATTTTGTTCTATCTAGCTATAAATATAACCTGTTCTAATTTGTATATTTAAGAACTAATTGTGTTTGTGTAGAAAATCTTAACTATCAGTTAATTTAAACTAATAAAATACATTGAGAAAGGTACTGTTTTTAAAAAAGAATTTCTACTCAATACGGTGCCTCATGCTTTATCAAAACTCCAGTTGTGTGCTCTGATTAATAATCCTCACCTGCGTGTCTGACTAAATGATTGATTACATTGTTATCTTTACACAAATGTTTCTCTTTTTTTTTTCTTCTAGTCTCCAGGCTCAGGTTCTACATCCCCGCAAGGGGCAGAATCCTCTGTTAGACAGCATCTCCACGATGGCAGTGAAAACTCAGACTCTCCTCTTAATAAAGAGGTATGAGCACCTGAAAAAGGTTTAACGTTGCAGTTGTCCAGTGGAAAGAATGTATTTATTTAGGTTTAGTAGTTGCACAGCATGGATTAAAAGGAGAATGGATTAAAACACTACGCACAAAAGCTAAGCTATATTCTTAATTCTGGTATAGAATAACAGCAATCATAACAACCCAAGTACAGGGCCACGCTTTAAGAGATTTTTTTTATTTTTTTTCATTAAAAAAAATGTTCAAGTATTTTTGGTTTATCTATTTAACTCAAGTATTCAACCATATTTGCAGGCACAAAACAGCAACTATTCAATATGTCATCTGCTGTGTTGCTTCATGAATATCACAGTTTACCATCCCATTGTTTTTTTCAATGGAATGGCTATAATCTCAGATAGGTTGATGTTGCTATGCTAATAGCATGTTTATCAAGTAGGATACAGATTTATCCCCAATTGTTTCACAGCTGTAGATAGACCTTTTGCGATGCTTTTGTGCTAAATAGTACCTACAGTACAGTGGTGTAGTCGAGGGTATACGCAGGTAAACAGCATATATAGTGTTTACCCACTTCGCATATAACTGATACAGAGTTTACTAATTTCTACTCTCCTGAGATATGCAAATCCTGGGCTAAAGACAAGATTTTTTAAAGGTGAGCATCTGATTTGTGTTGCTACAAGTGAGACTGACAGCTGAGAGCTCTCGGTGAAAACGATCACAGGGTCGTGGCCACTGGACTGAGTGTTCTCTTGTGTGCGTGCGTGCGTGCACATTCTGTGATTGGCTGTTAATATTCTGTTAGGCACACTGGACCTGCAGGGCGGTGTTAATAGCCTTCATCCTAGCCCATGAAAGGACGCTCACAGAACTGTTCACGTGACGCACACTGTCGAGTCTGTGACTGTACAGCACCTGAGAGGGGAAATGACTATGTGTGGGGGCTCTGGGCTGAGGGCTAGTAACAATGTATCTGTTCATGTTTATCTGTTCAATCTATCTGATCAACTCCACCAAACAGGGGCGTTTACCCGCTTTTTATTTACCACTACACCACTGCTACAGTACATATAAGATTTGGATCTAATACCAAAGTTGAATTCAGCAAAACATATTAGGTCCACGTGTAGCTAAGTGGTATGTTATATTTTTCCAGCTTCCCAAATTTCACATTTAACAGTATGCCATGGAAAAGTGTACATTCTGTATTAATAGGTTGAGTGACAATGAATGTGTTGTTCAAGCATGAGTTTTTGCTTCTGTAAGCACAACAAATGTTTAACTGTTACAAATGGACAGAGTAGTAAAATACAGTTTAATTACGTTAACAGTCAGAGATGTTTATTCGTAGTTTTGCAACAGTTTTAGTTTGCTTACAAAAATAATTAAGTTTAATAATTGATTAGTAATGAATCCTAAGTTGCAATGTCCTTTTTTGTAATGTTTTTTTTTTTACTTGACTTTTAATAGTGTTGAATGTTCATTCAGTTAACGTGCAACTAATTAACAATGTTAAAAAACTAATTTAAACTAGGTTTAAATGTTTTCTTGTCTTAATTGCAGTCAAGGAAAAGCTTGGCTTCATTCCCAACTTATGTTGAAGGTAAGTATCATTATTTATGTTAATAGCAGAAAAAAAAAAAAATGCATTATGCAATAATTTGCACCCATCTGTGGATATTTTTCATAGTGCCGAAAAAACAGCACTATCTACAATATCAACATATATGTACAGTAACAAAATAGTATTGGTAGCTCACGTTTTACACAGAAGGACAATGTGTCTACACATATCATTGAGAATATTAAACATGTGTAATCAGGAGTGTTTGGCTATTACAGTATTCTAAATAAGAGATGTGAAAAATTCAGTTCTACATCAAAAGACAAAATTAAAACTGTTCAGTAACTTCTGCATATTGAGAAATATTAATAAATAAAATGACAATCTTCACATGGATTGTGTTTCATTGCCAGACAACATTATTGTATTCTTCAATAATCATCATACAGCAGAAATATAATTGCATAGGCTGGTCTTGTTCCTCAGTCATCTAGCCTTCTCTCAATTCAGTGGTAGAGTGCATACTGTATATGTGAACATAATTACTGTAAAACTTCAATTAAACTCCTCAGATGTGTATTTACAATATTTGCCAGCAGACCCAGTGCGTATTGGAGACCCGCGATTATTTGAGACTGCCGTTTATATTAGATCACTCGCTTCACATGCTTCATGCGGTCATTGAGAAGCCGCTAACACACAACCTTGTAGCAACATCGTAACTCAATTTAAACATTCCAGCAACTGTGTTAAAAGGTTGTGTGTCAGTGGGAACTAAATAAGAGTTTTGTTTTATAACAAAATTACATTGTTTTGTACACCCTCCAGTATAAAGCGAAAATATAGTCTTTTTATATGCACTAGTGTTAACAAGGAATACGGTATGCAAAACGCTGGAAAATGAACAAGCAGAAGAACAAATTTGTATTTAAAAACAGAATTAGATCTACTATTGTTAACAATAATAATAATAATAATAATAATAATAATAATAATAATAATAACAACAGTTATATCCACTAAAAGACAGCCCTGTAGAACAAAGGCGTGTAGGCTACGCTTACAGCACAATAATAATAATAATAATAATAATAATAATAATAATAATAATAATAATAATAATAATAATAGTAATAATACATTATTATTGTTTAATCTCAAACTTGTAGATTGCTAATACAACACAACATGTAAAAATACACCAAGAGGTTTTTATCTGGCCTACTTTCAGCACGCTTAAAATTATCAAAACTTTTGATTATGTAATAACTGCATTAAACAAATATGCATTACATGTAGGCCTACCTTAAATGACGTTTTCTATTATTATTATTTTTTAATCCTGAGAGTCACCTTCATCGCTGTCACTTATTAGCAGTTCATTACGCTCAAGCTCCTCCTCATCTTCCACAGCTTCAATGACCCGGCATTTAATAGAGACCCAGCGTTTGTTTACAATATTTGCCAGCAGACCTGGCGCATATTGGAGACAGGCAATTATTTGAGACCCAGCAATTATTTGAAGTTTTACAGTTCCTACATTGTTGTAATATCTTTATATTATGCAGTTCCTGGACCCTGTGACCCTGAAGACCTTATTGATGGCATCATCTTTGCAGCTAATTACCTTGGTTCCACCCAGCTGCTTTCAGACAAAACGCCCTCTAAGAACGTGCGGATGATGCAGGCCCAGGAAGCTGTCAGCAGAATCAAGGTGATAAATCCAATGGGGAGTCTGTCGTGGCAGTGTTAACCTCCAAAGTCTGTCAACACAGCCAGCTTTCATTTTTCTTGTAAACACTGCTGAATCGAATTTGAGGATTGCAGATAAAGAGCAGGATTTAGATTAGTGCCGCTACACATGTTGTAGCTAAATCTTACCTGACCTGACTTGACTTGTAGTAAGAGTGGCTAAACTGTCTCTCCTAAAAATAGGAAATAATGAATTTGCCCACAAGTAAGAATTATGACTATGGCAAAGGGGACCCTTTAATTTCCCAGAAATAGTCTCCACAATCCCACAGTTTGGCGAATTTAGTTTTCCCTAAACATGGTTTGCCACTGTTTCGTAATGGAGCTCTATAAATCAAACAGATGCCAGATTCTGACTTGTTTAAATACTGAAAAGAATAAAACAATACATTGTTTGAATGTCTTCATTATTATAATGCCCTGGTATTAGATCTATCGCACAGTTTCCTTTACATTTATTTTCATTATTTCATGCTTTTTAGTTTAGTGTATGCCCTAAAATAGAATGGAAAACTAGCCTTTATTGAAGGGAACTCAGAATGTATATTTATACATTATAGGAAATATACATTTGTATTATATTACATTAAATTATATTAAATATATTAGAAGCCTTGGACAAGATGCTGGGGACACCCGCCCAAGGCTTCTAATAAATTAAAGAGAAAAATATCCCTAGAGTCTGCCAGAGCAGGGGCGGAAGATGACTCAACGTTGGACAACACAGTTAACGACTTAGGAACGGAAACGGATATGAGTATGGCGAGTACTTCACAAAAGACTAGTTCAAGATCTGCAGTTAGCAAAGACATGGAACTCCAGGTTTGTGTCTGCGGCTGGAGCAAGGCGACAATGGTCAGGGGTTTGAAGATTCATCAAGGGAGAATGAAATGCTTGAGGGAGAAGGGACAAGGGCCTCGCATTGATCAGTACTTCTTAAGAAGTCAGTCGAATGAAATCCAGCGACAGGAAGCAAACCACAGTTCGCAGGATATCAGCACCCCTGTCATAGACGTGAGGAGGACTTGCATGGACACACTTAGTGATGAACTTAATGATCCTTGTGAACCCGGTCAGACAAACCAGCATAAGAGAGAAAAGAACCTCGACGGGCACAAACCTGGAGTTAAATGGCCAAGAGCTTGTGAGAAAACTGTATGGGACACAGTAAACACATATCTCTGCTTTGCATTGGAAAGGTTAAGTGGAACAGTTGAAAAGAAGCGGGATAAATTTGGAGACATCATCTACACATATGGAAGCGAGAGGTTTGGAGTTGTAAAAAGGAAGGAAAAAGTACAAACTATTCCTGGAAAGTCTAGACGGCAGCAGGAGATTGAACGCTTAGTTAGAGAAAGGAGACAGCTGAGGAAGCAATGGAGAAGAGCAGAACAAAGTCAGAAGGAGGGTCATAAAAGATAAGCTTGCAACATTGCGCAGAGCTGAGCGCCTACGGAAACGCTACAAAAGAAGGAGCGTCGAGAACTAACTTTATAAAGACCCATTCAAATTTGTAAAGAAGTTCACGATCACTATTTCATCTCTTTTTCTCTGTCTCTCCCCTCTCCCTGCTCCTCCTACCCCACTGTCACCTCTCGCCGTAACCTCCGCTCTCTCTCCCCTCTGTCTTTGCCTCCACTGCTCTCTCTCACCTCCCTCCTATCGACTCCTTTTCTCAACTCTCCGTAGACTCTGCTACCTCCACCCTCTTCTCCTCCCTCACCTCCTCCCTCGACTCCTCTGTCCCTCACCTCCCGACCTGCTCGCCCCTCCCTCCCCATCCCTGGCTCTCTTCTGCGCTCCGCTCAGCAAGAATCACACTGCGATCTGCTGAAAAGAAATGGAAGAGAACCAAACTCCCTGCTGCCCTAGACCTTTACCGCACTCTCCTCTCCTCCTTCTCCTCTACTCTCTCCTCTGCTAAATGTACTTATTTCCAATCTGTAATCCAAGCCTCCACTAACAACCCACGTAAACTATTCTCTACCTTCTCCTCCCTCCTAAACCCTCCCCCTCCTCCTCCCTCCTCTATCTCCCTGATGACTTTGCCTCCTTCTTCTCTTCTAAAATCTCAGATAGCCGCAAACTCTTTAACACCTCTCCCTCCCCGCACCCCCTCCTGCTCCAACCCCTACACCCACTGCATCCCCTACTAACTCACCCTCCTTCTCCACCTTCTTGCCCTCTCAGACTCTGACCTCTCCTCCCTGCTCCAGGGTCACAAACCCACCACGTGTGCCCTGGACCCCTCCCCACTCACCTCTTTCAAGCTGCTGCTCCTGCTCTACTTCCTTCATCTCCTCCCTTCTCAACACCTCTCTACTTTCTGGTCTCTTTCCCTCTGCCTTCAAAAGCCTCTATCACTCCCATCCTCAAAAACCTACCCTCGACCCCACCTCCCTCCAGAGCTACCGTCCTGTCTTCCTCCTACCCTTCCTCTCCAAAACCCTCAAGCAGACTGTACACCGCCAGCTCTCTGCTTTCCTGTCCAACCACTCTCTGCTCGACCCTCTCCAATCTGGCTTCCGCTCTGCTCACTCCACTGAAACCGCCCTCCTGTCTGTCACCAACTCACTTAAGTCTGCCCGAGCTGCCTCTCTCTCCTCTGTCCTAATTCTCCTTGACCTCTCTGCTGCCTTTGACACTGTTGATCACTCTATTCTACTATCATCTCTTGCTGACCTGGGGATCTCTGGCACTGCTCTGGCCTGGTTCTCCTCCTACCTCTCCAACCGCACTTACCAGGTAACCTGGCGTGGAGCAACCTCCACATCTCACCCTCTCTTAACAGGAGTCCCCAAGGGTCAGTCTTGGGTCCTCTCCTGTTCTCTCTCTACACCCGCTCCCTGGGCCCCTCATCGCATCCTATGGTTTCTCATACCATTTCTATGCTGATGATGCTCAGATTTTCCTCTCCTTCCCCACCTCTGACTCCACCATCCCTCCCGTATCTCTACCTGTCTGTCTGCTATTTCCTCCTGGATGCACTCGCATCACCTCAAACTCAACCTCTCTAAATCTGACCTCCTTTTCTTTCCCTCCTCCTCCCCCTCCTCTGATCTCTCTATCTCTGTTCCTCTTGAATCTTCCACACTCTCTCCCTCTTCCTCCGCTAAGAACCTCGGTGTCACCCTGGACCCCTGCCTCTCTTATTCCCAGCACATCTCCACTCTGGCATGCACTTGCCGATTCTTCCTGAGCAACATCCGAAGAATCCGACCCTTCCTCACCAACTATGCCACCCAGCTCCTGGTCCAGGCCTTGGTACTCTCCCGCCTAGACTACTGCAACTCCCTCCTGGCTGGCCTCCCTGCGTCCGCCACCCGTCCGCTCCAGCTCATCCAGAACTCCGCTGCCCGCCTGGTGTTCTCTCTGCCTCGCTTCTCCCACGCAACTCCACTACTCCGCTCACTCCACTGGCTACCGATCACAGCTCGCATCCAGTTCAAGACTCTTGTACTAGCCTACAGATGCCTTGACCAGACTGCACCCAGCTACCTCCAGACCCTCATCTCTCCCTACACCCCCACTCGACACCTCCGCTCCGCCTGCACTAGAAGACTGGCTCTAACTCCTCTACGCTCACCCGCCTCCAGAGCCCGCTCCTTCTCCACCCTCGCTCCGCAGTGGTGGAATGACCTACCTACAGATGTCAGGACCGCCCAGTCCCTGACCACATTCCGGCGCCTCCTTAAGACTCACCTTTTCAGACAGCACCTGTAGAACTCCTCTGTTTCTCCCCTGGGACACTTTCACCCTTCCTTAAATGTGCTTTACTTGCTCTTATCTGCCCCCTATTTTACTGCATTTAATCCTGTACTTCAGAGTACTGTAATCTGCCAAGTGTTTAATCTGTAGTATTTGGTATTTAATCATATCTTGATGTAACTATCACTGTCACTTTTATCTGCTGTATTATTGAATTGTATTTTGTCACACTTGTACTTGCTTGAACTAGTCATTGTATTTATCTTGCTCATTGTATTATTACTTGTACTGTAACACTTGAAATGTATTTGCTTACGATTGTAAGTCGCCCTGGATAAGGGCATCTGCTAAGAAATAAATAATAATAATAATAATAATAATAAGTTATTCACCAGTGAGAAGAATGGCACACTAAAAGCATCTAAGTTTGAACTGGAGAGATATTTGGAAGAAACACATACAGATTCAAAAAGGCAGGAGCCTATGTCAATTCCTTCAGACATCCCACCTATCAATCCACCAGAATACCAAATGGAGGACTGTGCACCTAAGTGGAAAGAAGTAGAGCGAGCTGTGAAAAAAGCAAGGGCTTCATCATCACCAGGGCCTAATGGAGTTCCGTACAGAGTGTACATGAGTGCTTCAGGAGTTATACGAATCCTGTGGAAATTGATGAAAGTGGCATGGGAAAAACAGGTTGTACCAAGAGCATGGCGCCGAGCAAGTGGAGTATTTATACCTAAAGAAAAAGATTCTACAAGTATTAGTCAGTTTCGCCCTATTTCCCTATTAAACGTAGAAGGCAAGACTTTCTTCAGCATTATTGCTCAGAGATTGTCAACTTACCGATTAAAGAACTGCTTCATTGACACGTCAATACAAAAAGTGGGCATTCCAGGTTTCCCAAGATGCTTAGAACACATCAATGTGATCTGGCAACAAATTCAATCAGCTAAAATGGAGAGGAAGGAGCTCCATATACATTAGCCAAATCCATTCCAGGTTGCTGTGGCCACTGACTGTGTATGAGGTTTCTTTGACAACAGTAGAGAAGCTGGAAGCCTTAATCAGTTAATACATCAGGAAATGGTTGGGAGTTCCATGCTGCCTCAGTAGAGTGGGACTTTATGGTAAAGGAATACTGCAGCTACCTGTGTCCGCTCTAACCGAGGAGTTTAAGTGCGCCAAGGTCAGACTGGAAATGACATTAGTAGAGTCACGCGACAAAAGCTGAGTTCAAATCAGCGTGAAGTTTTAACATCTACTCTCGTGTAATGGAAATCAAATCATAAAAAATAAAAATAAAAAAATGCATCCTTATCCATACTTTAATACCATCAATATAAAATACAGCAAATAACGATTTGAGATTTACATTTTCCAAATGGTTTTCTTTTACTGGTGTTAAGTTCATGCAGTAAATACAATATACTTTATAAACCTACGAATTGTTCTTTAGTGTACTGGCTGTAATCCATCTGTTCTGTCCTTCCTCTTTGTTGAAGGCCCGTGCATGCCTGTTACTTTCACTAGCTTCCCTGTTGACTGTATCATGCATCATGTTTTTGGCTGCAATGTAAATTTTCTTTTTTTTAATTGAGCTAGCTTAAAAAAAATACAACACCAAACCAAACACAACCAGATATTTGGTTTTTTGAATTTGACACCCCAAACATCTAATGATGTTGTATTTTGATTCCTAAAATGCATATTTGTATTCCTAAGATGCATTTTTCTGCTTACCTACCAGTGTTTTCACAGCCTAGATTTGTTTTCTTCTGCTTTCATTGTTTTATTTAAGCTATAGTGATTTTAATTGTATATGTTTCCTGCTAGGTAGCTTCTTTCTGGATTTAGGCACTGGAATGTCATCATTGTTGTATGAACTAAATCCTCCTGAAATGGCACTCAATGGGATTCTGTCAGAAGAGACTTTATTCGTGCAGCATATTTCACACTGATAACTTCACAACTCGTCACCTACACATTTGTCGTCAAACACAGGACCAACAAGCATCTCCACAATGGAATATAACATTTCCTACTCTTGTTAAACACATTTCTGGTAAAATGTATGCAGTTAATGCAGATCAATAGCCATGTTTTTTCTCTTTTGGATGACATGTGCCTGTTTAAAATACTGTGATTCTTTGAGAAAAGACTCTCCCGTCGCTAGTCATAAAACACTTAACTTAAGATAACGGGAGACACTAAACCATACATACCACACTGATAAAAGAGAAATCATTTAAATTCTGATCTGTAACTATAGGAACGGGTCCCAGTTTGTTAGTTGTTTACACTTGAAAATGTGCTGTTGAAAGCATGGCAATTACTTACAAATGAATGCCTTTCCAATCTTTAACACCTCTAACACCTTTTGGGAGTAAAATTAAACTGAGTGAAGGTTTCAAAATATTTTTTGTCTTGAGACGCAGGTAGAGTTCATGTGAGGACTGAGCTGTGCTGAAAGAAATGGGGGTTTTGACTGTGGCCAGTGACATTGTCCGTAAACCTTCCATTTTTAATATTTGCAGTGTCATTAGCATTAGCAGCATTATTTAATTTCTTTCATGATCACTAATGATTGTCCATATAGTCAGTGCTGGGTCTTCTGTCTATTTTCTGTTACCACAGACAACGCTACCACAATAACTTGAGTAAAACATCCTGCAACTTGGTAGAAAGTCAATTAGAACTAAGGCCAGACCCTGAAAAGCAGTTGGGTTGAGTTGCTGATTACTGACTGAAAATTAAAATTCTCACACCCAGAGGTTTTCATACAGGCAGGTATATAAAGGATATGCATTTGTACACTACTGTATTTGTGTGTGTGTATGTGTATATGAACATGCATATATATATATATATATATATATATATATATATATATATATATATATATATATATATATATATATATATATATATATATATATATATGGACATGTCCTGATTGCAGCTAGATCTTTGGAATTAAACTCATTGAAGTGCTTAGTGATTACCTGCTTATTTCAACCAAAAGATTGTCAACAGAAGAAAAGGGGGATGAGTTATAATGCTGCTAATAAGAGGTAAGAAATATGATTTTAAAATATTTGTTTGGAAAAGACAAACCAAACCAAAATATTCCCCTTAACCCAAACCCCCCAAAAACGTCATGTCACCCTGGAGCAGTCAAGAGACAGTTTCCTGTCTGTTCTTGTTTCTTTGTGAGCCGTGTATTTTTTATCTAGACTTGAAGCTAGGGGTGTTAAAGCTGTATGTGTTCTTCACCTGTCTGACAGTGACTGTTTATTTGGTTCTTCTCTAACCGTTCTCCTATCTCTGTTTATTCCATGTTAAGCAGATGGCCCAGAAATTAGCCAAAAGCAGGAAGAAGGTGCAGTACAACCCCCACCAGCTTAATGTTTTTTATATACCTGTTGCAATGTGCATTTTCTTTAATTTTGATTATTTTTAATCAAGTTTTCTGAATCCAGCTATATATTCGATTTTTGTATTTTTATTCAACGCTGTCTCTGTCTAAAACTGTTTTTTTTTTTTTCCATTTGTCATTTCACTTCAACCATTACCAAATTTAAGGACTTTCGAGTGGCAATCAAAACGACGGAAGTAGTAAAATAAAAGTTATTAACAGATTCTCTCTCATGCAATGCAATACAAAAACTGAATGCTGGATGCAGAAAATAAATAAGATATGACAAGTTGCTGGGTAGCTTTTGTTAAATTTTATTGTGTTTCGGTTTTTATTTTGTGATGTAGTGTTATGCTGTTCTTTGTGCTGAAAAATGTCTTTGTTTTTTGTTATGTACACTTTAATCTCATTATAAGGTTTACAGACAGAACCCTTTTGGCTGCCTTTTTGCCCCCTTATAACACATGCAAAATGTATGGCTTTTAATTACCATATTATGAAAAAGTATGCCATGTATATAACCTTGGCACCAGAGTTGAATTGAAGGCAAATGATGCCTTCCTATTTCTCAAACTATTACATGCTGTTACCAGTTTCTTTAAGCAGCCTCCAAAAGTTTCATGAATATCAAGCATTAATTAACTGATCTAGATAGTTAAAGCTTTTTGCTATAAAAAGAGCCTTCTTAAGAGATCATGTGTAAAAGATGCTGTTTTTGCTTCTTCTTGACTTGTATGTTCCTCTGGTACTAATCTTGCTGACATCTGCTGTGGCAGTATGATAAGAAGGGAATGTTATTCTTCTCTTCATCGTCATAGTAATAGTAACAATAGTTCTAATGAATATCTTTGCAGTCTCCCGAAGGAGAGTCCCAGCCCATGACGGAGGTGGATCTTTTCATTTCCACTCAGAGAATCAAAGTGCTCAATGCTGACTCACAGGTACGCAGCATTGCTCTTTCATAGCACAGGCAGAACTGTCAGTTTTTTCATCAATCTGTAGTGCTGTTGAGACACCACACTTTGACATGCTCCTTTTGAGGCTGAACAAAACTGCACATTCATTTCAAGTGAGTTCTGTAGAAATCAAATGAATACGCGCTGTGGTCTTGTGACATTCTGAACTGGAATGACTTATGAATGTTTAGAGTAGAGTAGAGTACAGTACAGTAAGGTTTCATAATCTGGGCCGGACTGCACCAAGCAGGCGTAAATTACGCTGTCGCAACTGCTTACGCCGTCGGTACTACTTCCAACTTAAGCCCGATTTAAAAGTAAATTCCACTCCCAAGTGCACCAAAGCAAAACCATCCCTGGTGTAGAAACGACCGCGTTCCGACCGAGGCGCAGCAGATAATGGAAATTGCCATAGTTTCACGTGGTGGCTTTCGCATTCTACAAGCAAAAATGTCAAGAAAAAGAAAACTTTACAGATCACAAAATACGCACACTGCTGTCTCTATATAAAGAGAACAAGGACATTCTTCATTCTAAGCTTAACACGACAGTAACATTTAGTCAGAAGGATAAATGGTTGGCTATTATCTATATTTTGCTGATCCCTTGGAAAGTATGTATAGTGACCCATCCGTCTTTTAAAGGCAAGTACCACGCAAGGGATCGGCCTACAAGCAGTCGCTCTGTCCACTAGAGAGCGACACAGGAATGAAACTGCAGTCCTGTCCTGTCAAAAATGTTCCTGTCCCGTACCTTTTTTTTTTTTTTTAATTCCTGTCCCATCCTGTCCTGTCAAAAAAAAATCCTGTCCCATCCCATCCCGTGATCAACAGAGATCAACTATTATTTGGAGGTACAGATATTTTTGTATTCATGTATAAAATTAGGGTTTATAGGGTTTTGCATTAAACACTACCGGTATACGACTAGTAATTTGTTTTTAGTTTTTGTTTTTTCAGAAAAAAAAATACAGTGCAAGCACAGGGTCTTTTATAAGCACAATGTGCAATATAATGATGTAATATATAAATTCGGTAATATAAAAACAACTGTTTAGAGTTTTGTGCGGCAGTTTCAGTTTTTAAATCAGTTACTAAGCAACACAGCTCAGAGATTTTAGTATGTCAAAGCCACAATAAACTGTCAGTGAAATACAGTATTACAAACCATTCATTCATTAAAAAATAAACAACAAAAAAACATGATATTGAAATAATATTTCATAAACGTGCAGGGAGTATCCATCATGTATTTATTTATTAAAAATAGCAGTATTATACATACCCCTTCAACGTAGCATCGAAGCAGTATGTCCAATAAATAGTAGCTGCTACGGCCAAATCGTAGCCTTTGACATCTCTGCATTATGATTTGCACATCCTTAATATACTGCACATATGTATATAGAGAGAGATATGTTAATATATGCCAGTAGCAATCCACAGCATTCGGTTATTCTGCTAGTATCAATAATTCATGTATCAATGTTGTTAACTAAAGGACTGACATAACTATACAATTATGGGTAATATGAAATATTTTAAGTATCAATCTATGTTAAACGTACAGGTTTTTATTAACGATTCCGTGTTGTCAATACGCTGATTCTCCGCGGACATCTGCTGTCCCACTGGTCCGTCCGCGTTGGTGTTGTCGGAGTCTCACTCTGAGTTTGAACCTTCTGATTCGGAGCCATACGACTCGAATTGATACGGGAGACAATCCCTGTTTTCTCTCTACATCAGATCCATCACTAGATAATTCACATTCATAAGAGGTGTCTGAAACTGATAAAATTAGGCTACTCTCACTTTCGCTGTCGCTGTCATCCATACTGGCAGATGCAAGGAGCCTGAGGTCACAGTCTTGTGGCCCCACACCAGGAAATTGAGATCACCCTCTGTGTATTTCCGGGTATTATTTGATTCATTGTAGCGCGATTAAACATAATTTGGTAATGTGATTATATGTTCAAGTGAGACCTGTTAATATTATTTTGTATGTTTATGGTAACAGTCAAGTTCCATGTCATAGGCTCTTTTACGCCTTTAAAGATCAAAAAAAATACTCTTCCTGTCTGCTGGTGGCAGAGTAGTCCCATTCCTTCCCGTTCCCGGAAGCTTAAATCCCGGTCTTGGTAATCCATAGCGCTAATAGAGCTCAAGATAAAACACATCCAATGGATATGTTCCGCCATATTGACAGTGACATCACTGGTTGGATAACTCAACCGGCTGGAGGATTGAACATAACAGAGATGGCGAATGTCACATTTAAAAACTATACAAAGAATACTACATACGATTAAATGCATTTACCTGAGGCTTAGCATTCATTTCACTGTGTACACCACAGTTACAATGTTAATGAATTCAGTAAATTGATTCAAATATTTAAGAGCAGGATCGATTTATATTGCAGTTTCACTGGTATACAGTATTTCTAAATATACTCGTTGGTGTACTTGGAGGTACTGTGTTGTAGCAATATCCATGACTCTGACCATTATCTTGTGTTTTCTGACCTAAATCCAATCCAGTTGCTGAAGACAACTCCTTCTATCACAGACCTATTGAAACCTTTAGCTACAGGACAGGGGAGAATTTAGGATATGGTCACTTGGTCTTGTCATAACACTTTCAGTGCTGTACGGTAAACAGCTTTCTCTTACACTTGCCTCATTGCTTGTCTGTATGCAGGAAACTATGATGGACCACCCCCTGAGAACTATTTCCTACATCGCTGACATTGGGAACATTGTAGTACTGATGGCCCGCCGGAGAATGCCGTGCTCCAACTCACAGGACAACGTGGAGTCCTCGACCCCCTCACAGGACGAGAAGAAGCAGTATAAAATGATCTGCCACGTCTTCGAGTCAGAGGATGTAAGAAATGTCTTTTTCATGATACTGTATCAGTTCTTTCCTATTTTCGGATTCTAAAAATATCAATGTTGATCCTGGACAAACAATCATACTTTTAAAAAAATATATATATTCTGATGTATTTAAATTCTCAGCATGATATAGTTTTATCTCAGCTGTTTTATAATTGTGAAATCAAAGAGTTACATTTTTATTTTCAGGCCCAGCTGATTGCTCAGTCCATTGGGCAAGCGTTTAGCGTTGCGTACCAGGAGTTTCTTCGAGCCAATGGGATTAATCCAGAGGACCTGAGCCAAAAGGAGTACAGTGACCTGCTCAACACCCAGGACATGTACAACGATGACCTCATCCACTTCTCCAAGTCTGAGAACTGCAAAGATGTATGTTAACAGGGTTCAGAGCACTGGATTAGCAGACATGTTCCACACTCATTAACACTGCGAGTGGGCTCTGAGCTGCCATCAAATGAGAGCTTGGATTAGAAAATGTGATTGAATCTCAAGTGCTTTCTCATGTTTCTTGGGTATACTGAAAGTACACAAATGAAATATCATTCCCCTAGTACAGAATAACATGTGTTCTGTTTAACTGATTTATTTCCTCTGGTTGGTTTATCCAGTCTCAAAATAGAAAACGCATTGTATTTATAAAAGAGGGCTCTATTACTGTACATTAGACAAATTGCTAAATGATATATGTCACAGAGCTTTATGAGCTGTACTCTTTCCTTCACAGTGAAAGATGCAACGATCCAGATCCTTTTACTGCCTGGAGCAGGCTTTGAAACCCAAAGTCTTGTAGCTCAGCTGAGGTTTTATTTAGCACACCACCTGCACTCAAGCCTTGCAAAGAATATATCTTTACAGAATAGGGACTTTCTTTAATCAAACTTGAATTAAAGTTTTAAAGACTTTAGTGGTAGGAAGGTGCCAGCAGACTTCCTCTTCTTTTGTTTGACTGTATTCTTCTTTAAAATGCTCCACCAGTGGAAAGCTTCCTGTCTTTACACAAACACACAAACGTGCACTCAAATCCTAATTAAAAAATAAAACGTTACCATTTTACTGGTACTTTTATTATTTTTAATGTTTTTATATTTTTTAAGTGGTAGATAAAAGCAAGCAGTTCACAAACCATGTTTGCTTTTGTGTATGAGGTACCTGAACTGATGAACAGCTCCATATAAGTAGAAGATTTAGTTTTAGTATTGAGTTATTATTTACCCTATTGGAAATACCCATAACCGAATATGGTCCGCCGCTAGGATACTGAAGCCTTCAGCTGCTGACCACATATGGAACTGTGATCAAACTGCATTACTCATGTAATAGTGAGGAAAACATTTGTATTCATGAAAAAAAACAAACGAAAAACTTTAAATGTTTTTTTTTTTTTTTTTTTTTTTTAAACACAAAAACACAGCCATGTTCTAATAGCAATAGAACCCTCTTAAGAGGGCTTTACCGTCTGGGAAGGCCCTTCTTGTCTGGTAATGCCTTGGGCTCTGGCATTTAATGGCAGAATGCGGGCTTTAAAGCCCTGTTTTAAGGGGTTATTTTGCTTATTTATTAGCTAACCAAAGAGAAGGGAAGCCTAGCTTGTTATATTTCAGCACCAGGGAGTAAAATATTTTCCTTTTTGACAAAGACAGTATAAATGCATACTAATATTTTGGATATTGTTTTTTTTTTTTAAATATTGCGAAAGAATATGACATACTGTTATTATTATTATTATTATTATTATTTATTTCTTAGCAGATGCCCTTATCCAGGCCGACTTACAATTATTATAAGATATCACATTTTTACATACAATTACCCATTTATACAGTTGGGTTTTTACTGGAGCAATCTAGGTAAAGTACCTTGCTCAAGGGTACAGCAGCAGTGTCCCCCACCTGGGACTGAACCTACGACCCTCCAGTCAGGAGTCCAGATTCCTAACCACTACTCCAGGGTTGACGAATAAACACCCAAGTCAATTAAAGGATCTATACCTTTATAACAACTTTCATGAGCTTCCAGGGTTTGGAAGGTTTTGATATTATAAAGAATAACCAACTTAATATCGCCCTTCTAAATGTTGATTTGGAGATTGAAGTGGAATTGTGGGTATACTGGATGGTCTCAAGTGTGTAACCTCTTGAAGAGGTTTGGGAAATACAGGTGGTAGAAGGCAGAGTTACTGAACAGCAGTGTCATCTTGCAGGTTTGCATTGAGAAGCAGAAGGGCGAGATTCTGGGGGTGGTGATTGTGGAGTCTGGCTGGGGCTCCATCCTGCCCACTGTCATTATAGCCAACATGATGCACAGCGGCCCTGCAGAGAAGTCTGGGAGACTCAACATCGGGGACCAGATCATGTCCATCAATGGAACCAGCCTGGTGGGACTGCCACTCTCAACTTGTCAGACCATCATAAAGGTAAAGGAAAACAAATCTTGTAATTTAAGTGGCTTGAAGAGCCATTAAATCTATTCAGTCCATCTCTCTTTGGCCCCCAGGGCTTACACTGGTAAAGGATATTCATTTGAGTATATGTCCAATACCAATTTAAACTGTTTATGAAGCTACATGGGTACTGTACTCTCTCATTCAAAGAAACCAAAATATGACTACCAGATGACATAGTTTCCTTTGCAAAACACCATGAGAAGTGTATAAAACAAAATGTTACAAACGGCAGTACTATTTTTTTCCTAAAATGGGTCAATAAATTTAACCCCAGTCACAATTTCAAATTCAGGTCAAAAAACAGTGGAGTGAAGTTGAGGCAGATTTAGAGCCGAAGGTATGAAGCATGAAATGGGTTGCCAAGGCATAAGCCACTCGTTTGTAATTGTGGACCCCTTGTGTCCAGTTGTTCATGAATGGGAACACAGCGTAATAGAGTTCCTATAGAATGACAGTCACCCAATGGCCTTCCTGGGAATTAAAACCCATCACCTAATCATTGGTTCTCCACTAGTTGATTGCTTTGCCTAACTGGTAGCTTGGTAGGGTCTCTGGCCTGGGTTAACTCCCAACTAATTTTAAGCTCAGATAAATTCATTTGTGCAGTTTACTAACTCTGACACATAACTCTCGACACAATTGCAGATGTAACAAGAGCAATGATCGTCTGACTTGAAGAGGTTTGGAAAGCTTTGTACTTGGTTCTTGGTAAAGACTAGGCTGCTGTGGTTAAATTGGCAAAAGTATCTTACAACAATAGTCATATGAGATAGGCTAGCAATGAAGCAGATTGATTGAACCTTAAGTATGTATGCACTGGCTTCAGTTACCGTCAGTGATGACTGCACTAAAAAGGGTTCTGTAATATGGTAACTGCACAACAGTCTCCTCTTGAAAAAAAAGGTAATAGGGTTGAATCCTTACCTATAACCAATAGTCTATGCTACATTAGAAAAGAAAAACATGACAAGCTACCAACTCATGTATAAACAAAGAAAGATGATGCAAAGTAAGTTATTTTTGTTTCCTTTATTTTCTTAGGGTTTAAAAAATCAGTCCAGAATAAAGCTGAATATTGTGAGATGTCCCCCAGTAACAACAGTTCTCATCAGAAGACCTGACCTGAGATACCAGCTGGGGTTCAGTGTACAGAATGGAATTGTGAGCATGGCAGCAATTGTTATGAAATCATATATTAAAGTGATCTGGATTGGTTAGAATAGTTTTAGCATGAATGTTGATAAAACTAAAATGAGAAGAATAAAAATGAAGCACAAAGCTTAATAGTTACTTTTGAAACCTAAAATGTTATTAGATCTTACTCTAAGTCCTAATAATAGATAAAGATAACCTGATTAAACAAGTGACACAAAAACATGATACTTTTTCAACATTTATTCATAAATGATTCAACATTCAATATCCATGTGTGAAAAAGTATGTGAACCTTTAGATTCAGTAACTGGTGGCACCCCCTTGAGCAGCAATGACTTCAACTATGCGTTTCCTGTAACTATTGGTCAGTCTTTCACATCGGTTTTGAGGAATTTTGGCCCATTCATCCTTACAGAACTGCTTCAACTTGGTGACATTTGAGGGCTTCCTTGCATGGACAGCTCGCTTCAGGTCCTGCCACAACATTTCGATGGGGTTTCAGTCCGGACTAAAACACTGAATTTCTTCTTCTGCAGCCATTCTTTTGTAAATCTGCTTGTGTGTTTAGGATCATTGTCAGCTTCAGCTCACGGACGGTTGGCCTGACATTCTCCTCTAGAATATTCTAATACAATGAAGAATTCATGGTTGTGTCAATGATGGCAAGCCGTCCAAATCCTGAGGCAGCGAAGCAGCCCCAAACCATCACACTCCCACCACCATGCTTGACTGTTGGGATGAGGTTCTTGTGTTCGAACGCAGTGTTTGGTTTTCGCCAAACATAACGTTTCTCATTGAGGCCAAAAAGTTCTACGTTTGACTCGTCTGTTCCAGAAGTCTTGTGGATATTCTATGTGCTCTTTGGCGAACTTCAGTTCAGACGGGCAGCAATGTTCTTTTTAGAGAGCAGTGGTTTCCTCCTGGCTATCCTTCCATGAACACCATTCTTGTTCAGTCTTTTTCTGATAGTTGAGTCATGAACACTCACATTAGCCAAGGCAAGAGTGGCCTGCAGATCCTTGGATGTTACTCTGGGGTTCTTTGTGACTTCCTTGATGATTTTCCGGTTTGTTCTTGGAGAGATTTTGGTAGGACGACCGCTCCTGGGTAGAGTGACTGTGGTCTTGAACTTTCTCCATCTGTCTGACAATGGATTGGTGGAGCCCCAAATCCTTAGAAATAGTTTTGTAACCCTTTCTAGACTGATGAGGATCAATAACTGTTTTTCTGAGGTCCTCAGAGATTTCTTTTGATCGTGGCATGACGAGTTTCCACACACCTGTATGGTGAAGACCAAACTCACAAAGTTTCTGATCTTTATATAGGGTGGGGCCTGCCAAACTCACCCCTGAAGATCTACCTAATTATTTAAACACCTGATTCTAATTATCCCCTTAATTGAGCTGATAAAACCAGGGGTTCACTTACTTTTTCACATACCCTGAATTACTCATTGTTTGTCTCATTCATACATCACATTGTTTCAAAAGACATGGAATTGGTTAATATAAACCCTATTGGATATATCTAAGAAAAGACTTTTGGTTTTGATTCAAGAAGGCCATCATGGTAAAACTATGGAATTTCCATAATTATCATTGGGGTTCACAAACTTTTTCTCGACACTGTATATAGAAAAAAAGAGCGGGTGTGTGATAGGCTGGCTCGCAGTGGTGATGTGTGGTGACGTCACGGACCAGGAAGTAACTGAAACCAAAACAATGGATGGGCGGGTGAAGCTGAATGCAACTGCATTCAGCGTATTTAATAAATAAACAAACAAAAGATTTAAACAAAACAAAAATAGAAACCAAAGGGCACGAGGGCCAAACAAAAAACAGACAAACAAGTAAGTGTCGTGCTGGCTGATCCAGCACGTTTTTAGCAATTGTATTATCTCCTTGCTCTCTCCTCTCTCCGCTCTCCGTACTCTCCTCTGTACACTCAACAACCCAGTACGGACAGCTGCAGGTTCTTATACTCTGGCCGAGGGGTTAACTAGCTGTTAATTATCTTATTACCCTCGCCACAGTCTGCATCGTTGGTAAGGATGCATGACTGTCAGCTAGTTAAATAATCAGTAGCTGATCAGTCATGCATCCTCACGGGTTTTAAATATAAGTAATAAAAGACGCGGCGCTTTTAACTGCGCCGCAAACAAAAATACAAATAATAATAAATAGGGCGGGACATTCCTCCACACATGGCCCCTTGTGCGCAGCACACATGGCGTTTCGGCCACCTCCCCTTATTCCCTAAAGTCCCGCTAGCAGTCCCAGCAGGAACAGGGGCAGCAACGGGCCAAAGGTGGCGGCCATGGTGGGATGTCCTCATCCCACCCCAACAACTGAAGCGTCCCAGTGGACCACGCACAGGCCGGCTCCTCTGGCCAGAAAATTTTGGGGTGGTCTCCAGACCTGCCCCCTTCTTCATGGCCGGCAGCTCCCCTCCGTGGGGCTCCGCCACCCTTTCTCCTGCAGCGAAATTGCTGCGGGGAGCTGGTCTCCTGATCTCCCCCTTCTTCATGGCTGGCAGCTGCCCTTCATGGGGTTCCAGCCATAGTATTTCCTGCCGCGAAAGTGCGGCTGGGGAGCTGGTCTTCTGACCTTCCCCACTTCTTCGTGGCGGCAGCTGCCCTTCATGGGGTTCCAGCCATAGTATTTCCTGCCGCGAAAGTGCGGCTGGGGGAGCTGGTCTCCTGACCTCCCCCCCCTTTTCCGTGGCCGGCAGCTCCCCTTCATGGGGCTCCAGCCACAGTATTTTCTGCCGCATGGCAGGACTGGTAGCAACCCCAGGCAAAACAGGACCCTCGGGAGGCAACGGCAGCAGCTGCAGACCCTCGGGAGGCGACGGCAGCCGCAGCGGACGCTCGGGAGGCAACGGCAGCAGCAGCGGACCCTCGGGAGGCGACGGCAGCAGCAGCAGTAGCGGACCCTCCGGAGGCGAACTCGGGAGGGGAGCCCCTGGCCATGGAGGCGGCAGCGGGAGCTCCACTTGTCCCTCGTTCCCTGTAACTGGTGGCTCTCCAGGCGATGCGGAGCAACAGGCAGCCCCAGGCGATGCGGAGCAACAGGCAGCCCCAGGTGATGCAGAGCAACAGGCAGCCCCAGGCGATGCGAAGCAACAGGCAGCCCCAGGCAATGCGGAGCAACAGGCAGCCCCAGGCGATGCGGAGCAACAGGCAGCCCCAGGCGATGCGGAGCAACAGGCATCCTTGGGCGGTGCGAAGCAGGCATCCTTGGGCGGTGCGAAGCAGGCATCCTTGGGCGGTGCGTAGCAGGCATCCTTGGGCGGTGCGTAGCAGGCATCCTTGGGCGGTGCGAAGCAGGGCAAGAGCAGTCCTTCCCATGACGGTGGATGTGGAACCAGCAGGTATTCACCCTCTGCTGGTGGCGGTGGGAGGAGAAAGCAGTCCTCCCACGGCGGCTGAGGCGGAACCAGCAGGCATTCACCCTCTGCTGGTGGAGCTGGGAGCGGCAAGCAGTCCTCCCACGGCGGCTTAGGCGGAACCAGCAGGAATTCACCCTCTGCTGGTGGAGCTGGGAGCGGTAAGCAGTCCTCCCACGGCGCTTGAGACGGAACCAGCAGGCATTCACCCTCTGCTGGTGGAGGTGGGAGGGGCAAGCAGTCCTCCCACGGCGGTTGAGGCAGAACCAGCAGGCATTCACCCTCTGCTGGTGGAAGTGGAGAGGGAACCAGCAGGTATTCACCCTCTGCTGGTGGAGGTGGGGGTGGCAGAGACAGAGGCAGCTCCCGCTGCTCTGCTCCTGCTGGAAGCGGTGGAGGTGGGGACAGCGTGTAGTCTCCGCCTGTTGCAGGGAACCGGTGCTTCTCCTTCTCCTCCTCTTCCTGGAGAATGGGGCAGTTGACCACAAAGTGGCCCCATTCCCCACAGGCAGTGCACCAGTTCATGGTCTCAAGTGCGCTGAGGTATGCTTCCCAGCTGCCCTTCGGTCGTCCCTCCTCCTCCTCTCCAGGGCGGGGCAAGTTGACGACGGAGTGACCCATCCTTCCCGCAGGAAGGGCACCAACTTGAGGCCTCGACCAGGCGAAGGTAGCCATCCCAGCGTCCACTCTTGAGCTTCCCTCTCTTGGGCTATTGACGCTCAGGCTCTACCTTCATGGGCACGGGATGCACGGGCTCCCCCCCTGCGGGCGCTGGATGCACGGGCTCCCCCCCTCCGGGCGCTGGATGCACGGGCTCCCCCCCTCTGGCGCTGGATGCACGGGCTCCCCCTCCGGGCGCTGGATGCACGCGCTCCCTCCTTTGGCGCTGGATGCTCGCGCTCCCCTTCTGGCGCTGGATGATCGCGCTCCCCTCAGGCGCTGGAGCCTGCTTCTTTGCCTTCTTGGCACCGCCTCCTTCCCTTCTTCGGGACCAGCAGTTCCACCTCCTGCCATGGAGGGGTTGGTCAGGTGGTTTGTGCCCGACCTTGCCGACGGCAAAGCACCACTCCTCCTCTTTGAGGCAGGTGAGGCAGGTTTCCTGATCCACCTGCGGCGATGGTATGGCCTTCAGGTGGATCCACTCCTCCACAGTCTCCACCTCACCTCGATCAAAGGCCTGCACAAAGAGGGGGTCTTCATATGGGCACACCTCAGGGAGGTGCCCATACTCCAGGCAGACGAGGCACCACGTAGCCCCTCCTTCTTTCAACTCCCTCTGATGCTCATGCCACCTCTTCATGTAGGCATCAACTTTATCCATTTTTTTTTTTTTTCAAAACACAAAAAAACACTATTTGAAAAAGAACACAAAAAAACCTCCCTTTGCTGTTCCTGGTCCGGCTCCTGGAGGCGTTGTTTATCCCACTCTGACACCATATGTGACAGGCTGGCTCGCAGTGGTGAGGTGTGGTGACGTCACGGACCAGGAAGTAACTGAAACCAAAACAATGGATGGGCGGGTGAAGCTGAATGCAACTGCATTCAGCGTATTTAATAAATAAACAAATAAAAGATTTGAACAAAACAGAAAACAGAAACCAAAGGGCACGAGGGCCAAACAAATAAACAGACAAACAAGTAAGTGTCGTGCTGGCTAATCCAGCACGTTTTTAGCAATTGTATTATCTCCTTGCTCTCTCCTCTCTCCGCTCTCCGTACTCTCCTCTGTACACTCAACAACCCAGTACGGACAGCTGCAGGTTCTTATACTCTGGCCGAGGGGTTAACTAGCTGTTAATTATCTTATTACCCCTCGGCCACAGTCTGCACGCGTTTGGTAAGGATGCATGACTGTCAGCTAGTTAAATAATCAGTAGCTGATCAGTCATGCATCCTCACGGGGTTTTTAAATATAAATAATAAAAGACGCGGCGCTTTTAACTGCGCCGCTAACAAAAATACAAATAATAATAAATAGGGGCGGGACACTCCGCCACAGGGTGTTAAGCAGGATTGTGTCAAATCCACAAATCCGAGGCAGTACCAACGTGTTCACCCCTTCTGACACTGACTGTAACACTTTAATAGAAAATTATTTTAGCAATCTTTCTTTTTAGAAATGTGTTGTTTTTTTTTATAAACCTCTGCTTTTAGCTGTAGTTTATACCTTGGGATGTTTGTTTCTTTGCATATTTTTGCTAGCATTTGTTCCTGTCTTTATAAATATCCATTCTCACTCTTCGCTTAGATCTGTAGCCTTATGAGGGGTGGAATAGCAGAGCGTGGTGGTGTTCGAGTTGGTCACCGGATCATTGAAATCAATGGACAGAGTGTTGTGGCAACACCACATGAGAAGATTGTGCACATTCTGTCAAACGCTGTTGGAGAGGTAAGCAGCAGATAACAACATTCAATAGGCATGAAAGTTGTAAGTTCAATTGCAATGCATTTATACATAAACTTTGCAAAAATTACAACAGCAGTGTCATTTATAATTACTGCCCTGTTAACAATCCTTGTGTGAGAACCTTATGTTATCTAATGAAACAACTTTTCGAAAGACATGTCATTAAGATTAATTAAATGTATTAAATAAGCGTCCGTGTGAAGGGAGCTTGTATGTTCTTGTAAACCTGCTTCCACTATTTCAACTGCTTATACCTCATAAACCATTTAAGATGCCAGCTTTATACATTTTATGGCATCTCCTCTGGCACAAAAGGCTGCCATATTGCAGTCATGTGGCTTTTTAGTTTCCAGATGATGAAGACCGCTTTGAGATACTCAGTTCACAGTATATAGCTGTATTCTCTGATTATTTCAGCAAAAATCCATTACAGGGACTGTGCAGTGAAATTAACTATTTCACTGCCACATTGTTTTAACATATAAATAATATAGACCGTTGTTACACAGTTATATTCTATCCATGATGTACAGCATACGCTATCCATTTTACTTCATTTTTGCAAGTAGTTTGACTACATATGCCTGTCCCCTTACATGCCCCTGGGGATGCTTTGCTTTTGTTCACATTAAATAAAAAATGTAAAAGTTTATTTTGGGTCAGATACTTCTTATTTCTCAAGCAACCATATTTGATTTTTCCCCATCTTTTTTTTTGTTTTTTCCTTTGTTACCCTAGATCCACATGAAGACAATGCCAGCTGCCATGTACAGACTGCTGACTGCCCAGGAACAGCCAGTTTACATCTGAGTCTGACAAGCCCGGAGCCTTCACATGCATGGAGGGCTTGTTATTGCAGTTGTGGTCGTGTTTATAGTGCTGCATTTCTGTGTCCACTGAAACATTTCCCAGTGTTTTTGCGTGTGTCATTTTGTGAAACTTAAGGCATCTTTTTTCACCATCGCGTCTTCATGTGATCCCATACGTTGAGCTGCAAATATTTATTGCAAGTCAATTTTCAGCAAGTCAACCCCTTGCACTTCTCCCAGACTGATAACTAAGAGGCAACTCTGACTAGAGGTCCAAATGTGTTATTTACAAGCACTAAATTATTTGCTTAGTTACAATAATAACATACCTGTTTTTTTTTTTTTTTTTAAAGATGTCCTTTTTGATTTCTGTTTGTGTAGATAAAGATTTAACAGCAAAGTTAAACCACATTTTTGCACTACTGCTGTAGGTTGGCATGATTGTTATACCTTTAAATAATATTTTGCCAAAAGGGTCATTATTTTAGAACAATGTACTGCTTTGCAATGCATCATAAAGTATGACAGGGGCTGGTAAAAGTACAATGGTTAATTTTACTGTCAGTTTATTTTGAAGGCTTGTTATATTGACAAAGTGCTTAGTCTCAAGTACCAGTATGTCTTAAATAAGAGTCATTGTTTTCATGCAGACACTATTGCTCTGTTTTACTGCTGTTCTGCTGCAGCCCGTATTGGTCATCATTACTGTAATCTGAAAAAACAAGAAAACTTGTGACATTAATTAAAACATCATTAACTACTATCTGCTTATTCAATGCAGCATACAAACAACAATTAAACCTCTCATAATCAAGGTTTTATATTGGAAGCACATATATTGTTCATTATAAAACAATATTTCCTTGAGGCTAGTCTCAACTGGATTCCGATCCTTCAAGGGAAAAGAATATCCTTCAAGGGAAAAAAATATTTTGCCTCATAATTATCCTCATGTTTTTGTCCTATTTTTACAAAGAATTCCTGAACGATAATGCCATTGTCAACAGATACTGTTTCACAATATAAATGGTAAAATGTAAGATTATCTGTTGCTTACATACTGTAGAAATAGAAATATATTGTATTGTAGGTAGTGAACTAAATAAGGCACGTAAAAAAATATTTCTTTGGATGTTTTCATCTTAAGCATATTTTAAAAGAGTAAATCCATGCAAATTAGTTTGGATTTTGAGCAAGCTTTTTTTGAAAAAAAGACAAAAATGTATTTTAATGCAAGAATTGCTGTTTTCTTTAGAAGTTCATGTAAATGTATTAAATCGTGTCAACATTCTTACACTTGGGCTGTCAAGGTGAATACCTTTAAATGGAAGGAATAGACTATGAAGGGCCAAAATATAAAGAGCTGTTTAATACTTTCATGCTTTACTATCCCACCCGACCTCTTTCCCTTGGTCACTCACAAGAACCCCACTGTTATCTGTGATGATTGTGTATTTGTATACATTAATGCACCACTGCAAGTATCAGGCAGGGATGTGAAGGGTTAAAGCATTTCACGTGCTTGTGATTATTGTTCGCATAATTTAGCATGGGGTGTAGCGTGCTGCGGTATTTAGCACCAAATTGTCTGATAATACAGATTTTCCCGGTTAACCAATTATGTGTAATACTTGAATTGACAATTTTTAAATCTTTATTGATTTTACAATACAAATAATGTTGGCCTTAATTTTTTTTTCTAATTTTTAAAACACAAAAGTATATGCCCTCAGCTGTGGGCTGAGCATGGCATTATATGAACTAATCAATATGCTCATAATTCGTGTATATAGTTTTCAAGAAACTGTAGTGAGAACATTCTTCTACCTTAATGTGTAATCTGACTTTCTGATTTAGCTTACATCAATGTTTACATTTTAAAAGCCAGACTTTTTATTTATCAAAGATCATTTTAAATTCTGATGTGCTTTTTTTGTCATGTTTCTAATAACTGAAGATGATTTTGTGAAATTAAAGTATATATTTAGCACAGTGCTAGATTATGAAGTATACCATTGTTCTGTAAAGGGGTGCAATAGAAACCCTTGTAAAGCATTGGGAGAGTAGAGTATTGTACTGTAACAAAGCTGTCCTCTTGTAAAGCACTTGAGTCAGTGATGGCTTGTCAGTTTGGCAACTCTAGTGTCAATAATGCACTTTGAATGTAGTTACTCTTTGTCAACATGTCTAAAAACACTTTCTGTAAAGCAACAGCAGTGTTTATTTATTTGCTAGCTTTTCTGTGATGTTACAATTACTGAGATACATTCCTTTACCAGAGGAAGAATGTTTGTAACATTATTTACAACAATAAAAAACTTGCAGAAGGATGATGTGCTTTTTTTGGCTTTGTTTGAGGACACTCACATATCCCCCTGGTATTTGCTATGATGTTTCCAAAATGTAAAGGATGTAATATTACCTGAAGCTGTTTCTACCCTGTAATATAATCCAATATAAAACATCTGATGCCAAAAAATAAATAAAAAGGGCTGTGTGAGCTTACCCGCATGTGTCAGGTTGCAACAGTCTTTTTATTTTGAATCCAACTACCTCATGTAAGAGGTTAAAAATGAAAGGAAGGGACCCTTTTAGACTGCTGCACCCTGACACCCTATGTGCTGTGAAGTGAATTGCTTAATTGATTTTTCTCCTGGGTAAACTAAAGAATGTCCAGTAAAATGTATAAACCTACTTCTCCATGTTGTATATTTGCTGTTTTTTATTTGTTATTTTATTGTCATATAGTTCTGGGAAAAGAGATACAAAATGATATTTACTTAATAAACAACAGAAGTTAAATGTGCCAAAACGTTATATATTAATGTAACTACTGTGTTTAAATTGCCAAGGCTCAATTTGTCTCACAAATTACAACTCTGGTGAAAAGTGTAAAATGCACAGTCATGATTAGTCACTATTAACTGCAGCCTCCTTATATGTAGTATATAATCCAGGAAACCGAATGAAACGGCAGATGACAGATTGTTGCAGCAGACTAACAAAAATGTAATTTTGCTTTAAAGCCCTAGTGTTGTGTGTTTGTACTTATACACCATTTGGGGACTGAAGTCTGATTGCAGACAAGCTGGTTCAGGACTGTTACAGTATGTGAGCGTTGCAGATACTGCTTCTTGAGTTCCATAGAAATGTCTATTGAAGGAAAGCGTAAGTTACCTCAGGGGGTGTGGTGATATGTATGTAGAGGCAGGAACACAGAAAAGGCACTCAGTATAAAGCTAATTCAGTTCTCTAAAAGGTCCCATCCAGTTTGAAGGGAATTATTTGAAATTTGGTAGGTAGGCCATATAACACAAGCACAAGACATTGCTGTTTCAAAGTATGCTCTGAAACAAGAGTTCAGAAACAGGGACATCAGATGTTGAAGACCTACTACAAAAATTAAATGAATTGCTGAGTTTTTTTTTTTTACCACACCACACAACACAATCAGAAACAATTGCTAAACTAAAAGTTCCTCAAAAAAGCAGCAATATATAGTATTCGCAAGCTTTTTTTGTGTACTTTTTTTAACAGTATTGAGTTTTTGGAAATATCCCAGCAAATCAAATACTAGAGTTGCTTGCATTTACTTTTAACCCACAAGATGTACAGTATAAGTAACCAAGGGTATTATTTAAATACACACCAGCAACTTCAGGCTTCTTAGCAAACAAACTGGCATTTCTAGTGCTTACAATAAAGTGTTAATACACTGCATAGATCTGTGTTATTCTCTTCCATTGTAAAAGCACATAATAACATTGTGTAAAGAGAAAGAAAAGTTTCCTTAACAGCAGGATATGCTGACTTACTCATTTTTTATCCAGAGAACCACTGAAAAAACATGTGCTTCAACGTGGGTTAAACAATAATAGAAAACTAGACACACACAGCTGTATTTACAACCAAGGTACTTGGGTACAGTAAAAGATAACTAACCTGCTGGATTGCACAATTACAATAACAATGATCTATTGCAGGACTACAATGTCATTTTCCCTATAAAGCTGTCAGATATATACACTGCTATGCAAAAGTCTTAGACATGTTGCATTTTTCTACGCTGATATGTTATGAGCATCAACAATTTACTCAAAGCCTCCACTAGTGTTTTCTAATATTATAACAACCTTGACTTTCATAAAGAAGGAAAAGCATTGAGGTAAATAGCTTGCATCACTTGATTTTCAAGGTTTGGTATCTGAAGCATAATCAACAAGTACAGAAAAACATCATCTATAATTGACAAACCCAGGACTGGAAGACCCAAAAAGCTGCCTAACAAGGATGAGCAATACTTGAAAATAATATCCTTAGAATAGAAAGAAGACAAGCGTTGAAATGACAACAGAACTGGCAGAAGGCACAGGTGTTGTTGTCCATCCATCAGCAGTCCAAAGCACCTTTGACCATTGTTCCACAGTCCAATTTCTGTGTTCTTGTGCATATTTTAGCCTTTTAGTCTTGTTCCCCTTTCTTAACAGAGGTATTCTTACTGCAACACATCCTTTAAGTTCTGATTTCAAGAGTGGCCTTCATACTGTTGATTTGATGGACAAGGACACCTGTAATAACTGTATTCCTGATAAGTAAAAGTACACTTAATAAGAAAAGATGTAGTGAATATGTCAAGAATAACTGATTCTCTGGAAGTCTTATCACAAAATATATCTAAAGAGTGTGCATATTGTTTTTTTTTTAAACATACATTTGTATAAATGTGTATTTGTGTGTGCATGTGTTTGAATAGTCAGATGACCTAAAGTGGCCATCATTGCATCGTAAATCTTTTTTGTAACTGAGGAAAAAGAGGTAATTAAACGTTGGGGGGGGGCCTGTTATAAATGTGGGGAGAGACCGGGGGGTGTATGTTTGTGTAAATATAGGGGGACACTGGGTGGCAGTGGTTGGGGGGACAGTGGTCACCGTGAGAGGGGGGCCGCTCCTCTGTTGTCACCCTCCTTGCTTTTCCAGTGTTCAAGCACCCTTTGGGCTCTGCAATAATAATAAAAAAAAAAACTTCCTGAGCAGTCATTGAGTTTGATAGTCAGTCTTTTCTTTCTCTGCTGCCAATCACATCAGTGCGATTGCTTCTGGGGAGCCCTTGTAAGGGTTATTGTCACAATACTTACATAGTTCACATTGGTTTGCTTGTATGAGGCACATATGCAAACAGTACTGTCTTGTTTAAGTGAAATTATAAGAAAATGGCCATATTTGCACTACAGTGCCTATATGATTTATACAAGTTTGCTTTTATGAATCATATATTTAAAGTACATGTTTTAATAGTTCACCAAATAAGAAATTCCCATATTTTACCACAATAACTATATGGTTCATATGAGTTTGCTTGTATGAAACATATAAGGACAGGTATAAATTGTTGTGCATATGTTAGGTCTGTTAGGTATGTAACAGGGGAGACCTGGACTGGCCGTCTGACGTATCCATAGTGCTGCAGGCAGAGGGTGGCAACCCCATGGGATCTGCCTGTCAGTCATGGCAGTGACACAGAGAGCTGGGGAAGAGGGTGTGTGGGCTTTCCTTGGGGGGATTGCTGGTCCTATAAATTAAAACTTTGTTGTTTCCTCAGATCTGCCTCTTTAGACCTGAACAACGAGCTAGCGGTCACGCTGCTCGGCAAAGACCACAGACGGACGGGAGAAAAGTCCCTAAAGAAACTTAAAGAGAAGGACCTAGAGAAATAGAGAGAAAGCGGGAAATCCTTGGGCAGACCCTGATAGTGTTTTAAACTTAGCTGAGGAACAGCAAAGTGTAGGATGGAGACCCGGGTCGTACGGGTAGCGGCGACTGGGAAAAAACCTGCTGCAAAGTGTAGCACATTTATTTTGTGGTTTTCATTACTGTGTTTTATTTTCCCCTTTTCTTTTTGCGTTTTTGTTTTATTCTTTGAGCACCTGCGAGTGCACTTGTTCTGTACTGTGTACCCTGCCATGGTATTCCGTAGGTTCTGGATACCATAGTTGGTAGCCAGGCCACAGACAACAGTGCCCTCTCCTGTGGTATACATATATACATATTTTATATATAATTTGTAAATATACAAATTATATATATTTTTTCCATATGGGATATGCTGTGCGCTTGCTAAAGCATGCTTGGAACTGTCAGTCAGCAAACAATGCAACGTTGCTTCAAAAACTTGGGGACAATGTGGGAATGGGAGCTGATTATGGAGTGGGGGAGGGGATGGGAGTACTCTGTAAATAATGTGTTTGTAAACTGTGTTATTCTTGTTGGGTCAATTGCAACGAACTGAAAGCAGCGTACTAACTGGGGATGATCCCGTGGTTAGTAGCTCCATACTAAACTAGAACGCAAGTTAAATACCAATTGCAACGAAGTTGGCGGCTGAAGTTAGTCCCCAGCTGCGTACTAAAAAAGGTCTCAATTGCAAAGAACCCAAAAATAACTGCTGCTGCCCTCTAGAGGATACTAAGTACGGGACTAACTTAGTCGAACTCTTGCTATGGACTAAGAATTTTTGTATCGTACTAAGTGGAATAGTGGAAGACATGTGAAAGTCCCAGAATGTACTGGCAGTTACACATTTTTGTATTAACTTATCCCAACATAGCGACCCTCATATTATGGATGGTATCGTATGCTGATTAGACGGCGGAGACAGCGCACGCGAGGCAACCAAAAGAAGCGCTTAGCCTATTAATTAATTGACCATTTACACCGTGCAAACGTTTCAGGCAGTGTTTGACTTTTTGTATAGTTTGTCTACTACACTTTAGCCTGTGGTAAATAAAATCCAACCTGTTGATTTTTATTTGACTTTGGTGTTTTTTTCTCAATGTGTGGATCTAGGGGCTTGTGATTTGTGATCTATTGGAGATCGGTGCACCGGTTACTTCTGTTTTAGCGCAGTAAGAAAATATAGGCTGCCAGTAGATTGATAATAAAAAGGTAAATTGATAATTTACCTTTGATTAGTAAACGCCTAAAAAAAAACTATTCAAATGTGCACATATCTGGTATTTTTTAATTCAGGACACTCGGAGCAATTCAAGACTAATGTATTTTTACCTGTGGAACCAAAGCTGTTAATATTCCGCCATCTTGTATGACAAGTTACATGACAAACTACGTCACTTAAACCTGCTTCACTATTGGTTGACACCCTTATGACTAATCAGTCTCACTCAGTGTTGGTCGGCAACCACTGCACACAGACAGAGTGATCACATCTGAACAAAACTGCGTCTGAAAAAGATTAAACATGTTCAATCTGCAAATCTGAAGACATCCCGACTGAAATCTGCATAATCTTGGTTTTTAGGGCACGCACACTGATACGATTCATCCAAACTCTGTACGGCCAGTTGAGATGAGATGAGTCGGGACGGTTTGAGTCGGGCTGTGTCGGCGGGCTTTAGTGTGTTTTGGTGCTTGTGTGATTAGAGCTGAAAGACAGCATGTGTGTGAGTGCGTCACTGAGTGGGGTGGGAGCAGGTCTGACACGAGTGTTGGACCAATGAGTGAGGAAGGGGGAGGGACTGGAGTGTGTGTGTGTGTGGGGATGACAGTTTGAAAGAGAGAAGCGGGATCTGGCAGCGGAAGAGTTGAGAGAGAGAGACAGAGTTGCCAGGTCCGCGGTTTTCCCAAGGGAAATATTTAGGAGTCCACAACCACCACTGCGCATGACCATGCAAGTGGACTCAGGAGTGAGAGACGAACGATTGTATTAATTGACAGTGAAAAGCAGCCATTTTAAGAAACGGTAGAAACATCGAAACAAAATACGGCAAAGACTGGGAGAAAGAAAAAGGGGTAAAAGAATGGATTAGCAGTGTACCTGGCGATGACTCAAAAGTAGTGTGTAGGCACTGTAAATGTGAAGTCTAAGCACATCACAGCGATCTGTTAGCTCACAGTAAGACAGAGAAACATTAGAAATGTGGCTCCCTTTTCAAATGCAAGAAGCTTATTTGACACAGAATTTAAGAAAGTAAAAGTTGACAATTCCATTAAAATATGTGAGTTGAAGCTGGCAGCCCATATTGCTTACCATTCCAGCATCCTAGTCGTAGATCATTTGGGATGCATAGTCAGGGAAGTTCCACAGAAGGATATTAGTCTTCATAGAACAAAATGCTCAGCACCTATAAAATCTGTCATCAGGCCCGTTGTTCATCAGGAGATGCTTGAAGACATTGGCAAAGAGCCATACTCTCTAATTGTGGACGAAAGCACAGACACCAGTGCAAACAAGCAACTCTGTGTGGTGTTAAGGTACTTCAGCAGAAAACTTGAACGTATCATGACGTTTGCTGGGATTGTTAGCTTGCCAGCCGGTGATTCTCACAAAATTGCAACAGCCTTGTTCAAATTCTTAAAGGAAAACACATTGGAAGTGGAAAGATGCATTGGACTGGCAACAGAGAGTTGCAATACAATGTGTGGGAAAAATAATTCGGTACTAACAAAGTTTCGGGAGGTGAATCCAAAAATTGTGTACATCAAGTGTGTTTGTCATTCACTGCTGCTCTGTGCATCTAAAACAATGGACGTACTTCCTTGAAACATTCAGTACCTGGTATCACGGACGTTTCCCACAGCACTCAGCGTCAAAATAAGTACCGCAATCTCTATGCCACCATTAATGTTGGAGAAGCCCCGCTGAAGATTTTGCAGCTTTCTGACACAAGACGGTTCGCAATTAGCCAGTGTGTTGATCGAGTGCTTTCTCAGTACGAAGAGCTAAAGTTGCACTTTCACCTTACAAAGGACACAAAGGAACTACAATGCTGAACTACTCTACCAGATGTATTCAGCCCCCTTATACAGAATGTATCTGTTTTTTCTTCAGCTTGACAGTGCCAATCCAGCAAAACTTCTTGCTGATTTACTGACATTTTACCGCAGTTTGGTCCAACAACTCATGAAACCTTATGATTTTCAAACATGGTCGTCTGTACTGGATTTTGATATAACGTGCAACAAAAACAGCTTGCCACTTTCAGCAGTTGACTTTGGGATCAAGTTTCAGTTAGAACTGTCAGAATCAAAGATCAAACCTCAGAAAGCAGAGGATATCAAATGTAGCAGAGGTTACATTTTTGAGTTTCTGAAAGAGATAAAACAAAGATTGCCTCCCAATATGCAGCAACTTGAGTCACTTACCATTCTCAGCTCAACTGTCACTTACTCGGTTCTAAAAAGCGACAGCTGGCAAATGTATCATTTTTGCCACTTTACAACGGAGATCTTGGCAAACTCGAACAGCAATGGTGAGCTTTAAACAATGTACCCTGGGTGCACACTGAAGAAGACAGCCACATTGAAGAGTTCTGGGTTGAAGTGGCGAAACAAACCGATGCAGCTGGTGATAAAGATTTCACTGAACCTGGTCTTTTTGCCTTATCATTTTTAGTCATCACTTTTAGCCCTACCATTTTGCAATGCATCAGTGGAACATGCTTTTTCACAAATGGTCCTAATCGAAACCAAACTAAGGAACCGAATGCAAAAGAAATTGTTGGAAAACATTCTCAGGGTCAGAGCATATATGCAGCGTAAAAAGATGTTCTGCAACCAATTTCAGCCATCCAAAGCAATGCTGTCACTGTGTACCGGCGACATCTATGAAGCAAATAACGCAGGTGACACCGACTCGAGGAGCTTTTTTGAAACTAAAACAAATATAACAAGTATTTAAAATGGACTTGAGATACACCTGCATGATGATAACAGCTGGCCCTTCACGAGGAGATTGAAGGTAAAAAGTTAAAAATGTTTTTTTGTTTTTTTTTAATGTTTATGTGTTATATTTCAAAGTGTGGGGCATACTTACAATTAACTGTTAACTTTTTTGTGTTTATTAGAAAAAAATAGCAAGCTGTGGGTCTATTTTTAGCAGTTTGTTAAGGTGAATTTAATTGATGTTGATCATCTAATTAGATTGGTGGTATAACTAAAAGATTTAACTGTTTTCTTTGCATTATTGTTTGGGAAACAGTAGCAGCATTAGTGCTTCAGTAAAGGAATCACGCTGTAATCCGGTTGTTGGTATGAATGTTGATTGTGCCTTCAGAGTTTTCGTACAGATTTGTTTTTTGTAATGATGTGTGGATGAGCTGTGCTGGGGCTTGTCATTCTTACAAAAGCTTTAGGTTAAAAAAAAAAAAAGTATGCATGTTAATAATAATAAGTTTGGTTTCAGTAAAAAAACAAAAAAAGGCTAGTTTTGGGCTAGTTTTGGGCTAGTTTTGAAGTGACGGCTATAAACACAGTAGAAATCTGGCAACCTTGGAGAGAGTTAAGAGGGGCTGAGTTTGTGAGTGAGAGGAGAAGAATGAGAGCCTTGTTCAGTAAAAGCTAAAAAAATAATAAAGACAGTAGTTTCCTATTGCTTTGAACTGCAACTGTTGTCTGTTTCATTATATCCTGGAAACCCCACAGTTCAGCGCTACATGTAAATAAATCCTGTACGCCTGCGGGGCATATCAACATCAACCTCCGACTGAAAGACCCGTCTTCACAGGAAGTGACGTAGCTGCTACCGCGGCTGTGGTTGAGTCCTCACAAGACAGGTACCGGTTGAGGGGCAATGAGGTCAATGGCAACGCCATTTTTATGAGGGGCAATGTAAATCAGCCTGCTTTCTCTAGGGATAATCCAACAATCGGTAACATGGGGAATGTGAGCTTGTACACCCAAATGGGATTAAATATTACAGGAAGGAACCCCAATGCCCCACAGATGGGTTTGCTATTCCATGCACTCCACAGCTCCCCCTTTATTACAAATGTAGCTTTTACACCAAATCAGCAGCCAGTAGTTCAACCTGTGGCCGCATTTGATGTAAACACAACCCTAGTAAGTGCTATCAATAATGTGAATGCCTTTTACAGCAGAAATGTGACTCCACAATTACCTGCACTTGGGAGCAAGCATATCCCCTGTCAATCCAGCATGCCTCTTATGACTCAACTCACCATGCCAAGCTATCAGCCTGCAGTAGCACCACTCCAGGGGCCATCTGTGAGTTACCAGCCTGCCATGCTGCCACACTGCCTGCCAGTCACCCGTCCCGGGACTGAGGGGATACAGGAATGGTCACCTCAGCCATACAGCCAGAGTCAAGGTGGGCTGAGAGAGACAGTGAGGGTGGTGATATCATGCATGGAAGAAGAGGGAGCGGGTTGCATACCCACTCGGAGCCGGAGACTAGTTTGCTGGGTGTGTTGCTATCAAGACCACATGGCTCGCAACTGCCCAAAGAGGTATGGTAGGCCAGCGGGGGGCCCACGGCAATACGGGGAAGCCGTCGGGAAACTGAGGGGAGCTAGGATTGTGGGGTGGAACCTGGCTCGTACAACCCCTCAAAAGGCCCCCAAAACAGCACCCCCTGGACGTAATGAAACAGTTCCCTCACAGCCAGAGGATAACAGGGGACAGCCTACAACCAATATAGCATCTAATACTGGTTTGAAGACCACAAATAGGACAAGGCAAAAGAGCAAGTCCAGTGGGTCAATGATAGCGGCAGCACTTTCAGGTAGACAGTCTCCCAGTACCCCAAAATGGAGCCAGATACAGCGGGTTCAGGCCAGGCCCACCCCCAAGGAATGCAAGATGGCACGCCAAGACATTCCTGGAGCCAACCTCACCCCGAGGAGGGGTCCAACTTTAGGGGTCTGCCAGCTGGGACGGGCGCGCCATCTCCACGTCGGGTGCTGTGTGGAAGACACTTACTGCCAAGGTCTCATTGACACCAGTGCCTCAGTGACAATTGTGAGGGCTGATGTCCTGGACAGGGGAGGGCAGGGATGGGGGAAGAAGCTCCAGTCGGTGGATGGTGAGCTGCTGATGGCAAACGGTGAACCAGCTCCAGTGCTGGGAGCTGTGACCTTGAAGTTTGAGCTGGGGAAGATGTCCGTTAGGCATGAGGCCTGGATTGCTGAAGTGGAGGATGATCTGATCCTGGGCCTTGACTTCCTGCGTGCCACCCGAAGCTGCCTGGATCTTAGCCAGGACAGGCTGATCTTGGGGCCCCGGGGTCAGCAGTTCCATGTTGGATTGGTGAGACAACAATGGGAGTCGCTGCAGCCAAGCGCCTCTGGGCGCATGACACAGGCAATGCTTGAGATGTGCCACTGGGGAAGTCGTTGCCTGGATAAGGAGGAGCAGAGAGTCATGTACTGTCTGATGGAGGAGTTTTGGGATGCCTTTCCCCAAGGGAAGGGTGACAAAGGGCGCACAGATTGGGTCCAGCACTGCATCGACACTGGCCACTCCACCCCCATTCGACAGCCACCACGTCGCATGCCCTGTGCCCGCCGTGAGGAGACCGAGCGTCTCATACGGGAGATGCGGGAGAGAAGTAATTGAGACTTCGGACAGCCGGTGGTGTTGGCAGACAAGAAGGACGGCACCAAGCGGTTTTGTGTTGATTACCGCCGCCTTAATGAGGTCACGACGAAGGATTCTTACCCCATCCCCCGCATCGACGACACCTTGGATGCTTTGGCTGGGTCCCAGTGGTTCTCCACTCTAGACTTGAAGAGCGGGTACTGGCAGGTGGAGGTGGAGCCAGCATCACGGCCAAAGACAGCATTCAGTAAGGGCCAAGGGCTATGGCAGTTTACTGTCATGCCGTTCAGGCTCTGCAATGCCCCAACGACCTTCGAGCGATTGATGGAGCGAGTCCTTCATGGCCTTCCCAAGACAGTGTGCCTCATCTATCTAGACGATATCCTGGTCCACGCAAGGATGGTGGAAGAGGAAATGAAGCACCTGCGACTAGTATTGGAACGCCTACGGCGCACTGGGCTGAAACTTCACCCAGCCAAGTGCAATCTCTTCCAAAGGAAGACCCCATTTCTAGGCCATGTTGTGAGCGGAGAAGGGATCTCTACCGACCCTGGGAAAGTGGACGCTGTCCGGAAGTGGCCACGGCCCAAGAATGCCCATCAGTTGCGCAGCTTCCTGGGATTGATGTCCTATTACCGACGGTTCGTCTGGGGGTTTGCCACAGTGCGAGAAGGCCTTCAAGTCCTTAAAGCAAGCCCTCTGCACAACCCCAGTCTTAGCCTACCCCATCCTAGGCTGCACTGTCATCTTGGACAGCGATGCCAGCGACCAGGGAGTGTGGGCAGTGCTCTCCCAGGAGACCGAGAGTGGGGAGAAAGTGGTGGCTTTCTAAAGTCAAACCCTTAACAAACCAGAACGAAATTACTGCGTGACAAGGCGGGAGCTTCTGGTTCTGGTAAAGGCGGTAGAGCATTTCCACCCCTATCTGTACGGGCAACCCTTGCCTCATGCCTCACTCAAATGGCTAATGAGCTTTCGTAATCCGGAGGGCCAGATGGCTCGATGGCTGGAGAAGATGCAACAATAAGACTTCCAAGTGTTGCATCGCCCAGGCCATCACCACACCAATGCTGATGCCTTGTCTCGGTGCCCCTGCCTGGAGGCAGAGTGCAAATACTGTGACCGAAGGGAGGAGAGAGAAAGTGAGGCTTGTCGGGTCCAAGCCATCAGGGAGACAACAGTGCGGGATCCAGAAGAGTGGATGTGGGAGCAACTGGCCAAACTGCAGAATGAAGATGAGGACATTGCACCCCTGCTGACGTGGAAGCGAGCAGACCAACGGCCTACTTGGGAAGAGGTTGCCCCACACAGAGCGTTGGTGAAGGCTCTATGGGCTCAATGGGACCGTCTGGAGATGAAGGAAGGCGTGTTATACCAAAAGTGGCAGACGCCAGCAGGGGACCGCACCATGGGGCAGTTGGTGGCACCCAGTGCCATCCAGTCCTCCATCTTGAGAGTTGCACATGACCTATCCACAGCTGGCCACTTTGGCGTTACCAAGACGCTGCTCCGGGTGTGCCAACGGTTTTATTGGGTCCACTGCAGGAGGGATGTGGAGAGCTGGTACTGTTGCTGTGACACCTGCACAGCGCGAAAAGAGCCCCAACACAGAGCGCGAGCCCCAATGCACCAGTATAATGTAGGTGAGCCCATGGAGAGAGTCGCCATCAATGTTCTTGGCCGCCTGCCCACAACGGAGAGTGACAACCGATTTATATTGATCGCCATGGACTATTTCTGAAGCCTACGCCTTACCCAACCAAGAGGCTGTAGCGGTGGCTGAGGTCCTCGTGGGGATAGTTCTTCAAGTGAGCTCCATAGTGACCAGGGGCAAAATTCTGAATCTCAGATCTTCTGGGAGGTCTGCAAGCTTCTGCGGATACAGAAGACGCACACCACGGCACTGCACCCCCAGAGTGATGGCATGGTGGAGCGATAAAACCGCACCTTGGAAGTTCAACTGTCTTTGTTTGTGGAGCAGCACCAGCGTGACTGGGACACCCACCTCCCTCTCCAGCTCATGGCATATAGGACAGCGGTCCACCAGACCACAGGGTGCACCCCAGCTGCCATTATGTTCGGCAGGGAGCTCAGGATACCCACGGAGTTGCTTTATGGCCGACCACCTGGGAATGAAAACGACAATGGGCCAGGACTGAAATACCTACACCAATTGCAGCACCGTATGGATAAAATCCACCGGTTGCCCACCGCCATGTAAGAAGGGAGTTTAACCGGCAGAAGCGGTAGTACTACATCCGTGCCCAAGAGACCCACTTTCAACCTGGGGATAAGGTGTGGGTCTACTCACCGCGCAGGATCAGGGGCAGGAGCCCAAAGCTCAGCAGCACCTGGGAGGGCCCCTGTTCCCGTGCTGGAAAGGCTCTCAGACGTTGTCTACTGGGTGCAGCTTAAGGGAAGACGGCGAAAGGTCATCCTTCATCAGGACCGGCTGGCACCCTATTGTCCTGGAGAGCCTGAAGGGAATGAGACACAGGTGCCCCTGTCTGAGAGGGAAGATCCCCCTCTTGACCTGCCTGTCCTTTTCCAGGAGCCTGTCACTGTTCATCTTTCTCCCAGGGATACTGTTTCAGACCGCTGTGACCCCCTCCCGGAGTGTACGCCGAACGCTGCTCCAGGGGAGGAGGCCGAAGAACCAGACCTGCTGCCCACAACAGAGGAGTGGCACCACTCTCCAGTGGGTGAGCCACAACCGGTGAGGGTTCCTGCTGCCCCACACAGACCGAGGCCACAAGGGCCCACACGGACTGCCCATTCTGCTGTCGGCTGGGTTCTCCACCCACCACGGTTACCCGGGACGAGGCTGACAACCTCAGCTGCAGAGGACCTGGGGAGTTGGGTGAAGTTGTCATTGTAAATAGTTAGGTTAGGGGGAGTGTTAAGACCAGGTGGGTTTGGGAGTTACAGGATGGTTTATTTTGGGGTCTGCCCCTCTGGCTAGGGATGTAATTTTAGCATATTCGGGGACGAATATGTCTGAGAGAGGGGCAGTGTAACGTGCTATCACCTCCATTGTGGTAAAAGGGGAAACAGGATTAGGGACCCGCCTGCTCCCAGGGTGGTTCTACATAGACACATACCATGCCTATAGCACGTTAGGGGGTCTTGATTGACAAGTGGGGGTCCCATGGGTGTTTTCACAGGATTAATATGGGATTATGATAGGAGATTGACTCTTGTGTGGGCGGGATAAGGGAATGATTATATAGGGATGCGCAGGGTTAGCCCCAGCAGAGCTGAGCTAACTGAAACATTCCGGTACACTGTTAGAGTTGCCTGGTACACTGTAAACAATTAAAAGGCAATAAATATTTCTTTGTACCTGAACGATGTGGTCCGGAGTGCCTCTGTGGGGCCAGTCAATGGGGAACGCTACATTACATAGTTGATAAAGTGCAGCTTCAGATTCAGAATCACAATACAGATGGAGGTGTGCTTCATGCTTTTCAAACAATGGCCCAACTTGCAAGGTACATGTTAAGCATAGTGATCAACTAGGGATGAAAAGAAAGTAAATTTCCACAATACGAATAGTTGTGAGCCAACTCTTTCATGATACACCGATTATCACAATAGTAGCAGTTATTTTTCAATTACTTTTTTTAACTGACTAAAAAGAATGTTACAAGTTATGTCTTTCTTTCTTTGTGGGATATGGTCACAAGGAAACTACAGACTTTAAAAAAGCAAGATTCTAGCAAGAATGAAAAAAATTATTAGCACACAGGTGGAAGAAAAATAATCTTAATGAAATTGTCCTTATACAGTGCCTTGCATAAGTACAACCTGGAATTAAAATGGATTTAATTGGGATTTTTACCATTTGATTTACACAACATACTTAACACTTTGAAGGTGCAAAATTTTTATTGTAACACAAAAGTTAATTAAACAGTATTCACCCCCCTGAGTCAATACTTGGTAGAAGCACCTTTGGCAGCAATTACAGCTGTGAGTCTTTTTTTGGGTAAGTCTCTACCAGCTTTGCACATCTGGATCCTGCAATTTTTGCCCATTCTTCTTGGCAAAATTGCTCAAGCTCTGTCAAGTTGGATGGGGACCGTTGGTGAACAGCAATTTTCAAGTCTTGCCACAGATTCTCAATCGGATTGAGGTCTGGGCTTTGACTGGGCCATTCTAAGACATTCAGGTTCTTGTTTTTAAACCACTCCAGTGTAGCTCTGGCTGTATGTTTAGGGTCATTGTCCTGCTGGAAGGTGAACCTCCGCCCCAGTCCCAGGACTCTTGCAGACTGAAACAGGTTTTCCTCTAGAATTTCCCTGTATTTGGCTCCATCCATCTTGCCCTCAATCCTGACCAGTTTCCCAGTCCCTGCCGATGAAAAGCATCCCCATAACATGATGCTGCCACCACCATGCTTCACCGTGGGGATGGTGTTCTCCGGGTGATGAGCAGTGTTGGCTTTGCGCCACACATAGCGTTTTGCGCTAAGGCCAAAAAGTTCAATTTTGGTCTCATCAGACCAGAGAACCTTTTTCCACATGTTTTCTGTGTCTCCCACATGCCTTTTGGCAAAATCCAAACGGGATTTGATATGGTTTTTTTTCAGCAATGGCTTTCTTCTCGCCACTCTTCCATAAGGCCCAGCTTTGTGGAGCGTCCAGGTTATAGTTGTCCCATGGATGGTTTCTCCCATCTCAGCTGTGGATCTCTCCAGCTCCTTCTGAGTTACCATTGGCCTCTTGGTTGCTTCTCTGACTAATGCCCTCCTTACCTGGTCACTGAGTTTTGGTGGATGGCCTTCTCTAGGCAGAGTCGCGGTTGTGCCATATTCTTTCCATTTTTTAATAATGGATTTAACAGTGCTCCGGGGGATGTTCAAAGTTTGGGATATTTTTTTATAACCCAACCCTGATTGGTGCTTCTCTAGAACTTTATCCCTTACTTGTTTTGATAGCTCCTTGGTCTTCATGATGCTGTTTGTTTAGATATGCTCTCTAACAAACTCTGGGGCCTTCCAGAAACAGGTGTATTTAATCTGAGATCATGTGACACTTTAATTGCACACAGGTGGACTCCATTCAACTAATTATGTGACTTCTGAAGGCAACTGGTTGCACCAGAGCTTATTTAGGGGTGTCACAGCAAAGGGGGTGAATACTTATGCAATCAAGGCTTTTCAGTTTTTTATTTGTAAATAATTTTGAAAAATATGTAGATTTTTTTCCCCACTTCGACATTATGGACTATTTTGTGTAGATCAGTGACAAAAAATCAAAATTAAATCCATTTTAATTCCAGGTTGTAACACTACAAAATGTGGAAAAGTCCAATTGGGGTGAATACTTATGCAAGGCACTGTATTACCATTATTAATAGTTACAAAAAATGATACCTTCATTTAAGTCTGTCAAAAGCTTTTTTTCTAAGAAACAGTACAAAATTACAAAATGTGAATCTTTCAATACATTTAAAGTACTTGCTTTCTGTAAAGCACACATATATACTGCTAACTATTCTCAATTATTTTCCAAATAGTCTGCAAAATAAATACATTATTTTGTACTATACAACCTGTGAATATGGAATAGAGCAGTATCGGCATGCTGTTCTTTATGCATATTCCTCTTTTTTTAAATCCTACTGATAATTGAGGGTAGAACAGAGGACAGTATAGGGAGGGTGCCACACTGGAAAAAAACACACACTATGTTATTAAAGTGACCTTGTTGACTGCTGACGTCTTTTAACTCCACCAAGTGCAAAGTACATAAGGGCATGTTTGAAGTTGTTCCTGCTTTCGTTGTTGTGCATTTGCCACATTCTGCGGATTGGATGTACATCCTATGGTATATCCCAGCTATATATATATTTTTGTAGTCAAAGTACACATCAATGATTTTACTGTTATTTCCTGTTTCCAGCCATGTTTTTCTACAATTATCGAATAATTTAAAAATGTTCACAATACAATTATCGCAAATATTCGTAATCACAATATATCGTACTATCGAAAAATCGTTTCAACCCTACGATTAACGTTGTGTTTGTTGTGGTCCTAGTATTTTCTGTTATGAGGACTGTAATAAACGAAAACAAAAATGGTGAGATGTTTTTTTCTTTGTACAATGCCACCCGATACGCATGCCAGCTGCCTTTTCTAAAACATATTGAAGAGTTTATTTAAGTTAAATGTGAGTTTTCACTTGTGTGCACATCTAAAAAAAAAAAAGGCAGAAGTAAACCACAATAATTATATTACTTTATGAAAATGTGTCTTTTGCCACTTTGTTTCTTGTGCAGTCTATTTTGATACTGTTTCTGCCCGGAATATATCACGGTAATTAATCTACACAGAAACACAACAGAGAAGGACACAGAACATATTATTGTAAGATAAGTAGTAAGTACAAAATAAATAAAAGAAACATTAGTAGTCGTAGTGCCTGTTACATAAAACATTTGAGGGGTATTTTAGCCCCTATTGTGCATTGTTTGACTTAGGACTTTTTGTATCATTTTTTCATAGCCGTTTTTTTTATATCATTTTTTTTATAACATCGTCCCTTTTTTAGGATATCTTGAAATAAAACTCCCTCTCTACAGCAGTTACTGCATAGTGTAATATTTCTTAATGCTTGTCATTTAAGGTTTAACTTAAGTGTTATATTACAGTACATGACTGAGTGATACATGCAGAGGATATAAAGCTTTCATTATTTTCAGCTTCCTTGTTTATGGTGAATTGGTTATAATTGATCAGGTTTTTTTAAGGCTTATTTTGTATTTATAAATGTATCATGTACCAACATGTATACATTTTTTGAGTATTTATCCATTGGCACTGAAAATTGCCTCAATTTTTTAAATGTTTACACCCGGCTGTGCATATGAGTACCTGCACTTTTTTGTTGAGAATTTCACCCCTGATTAATACCCTGTGTCTTTCTAAACAAGGGATTTAGGGGAGCTCCCTAATAAAAGATGAATCTCTTAATTGTGTTGCATCATAGATTGATCGAAGGAATACTTGTGCAGTGGAATATCAGCACTGAATGATATACTATAAAAGTCAATTGTGTTTGAATGCTGATGTCAGAGCACACACTCCTTTCTTTGGCAAAGTACCAAACTCTTGCATTAACATGCACTGAGCTCTAGATTGAATGCAAATGGCTGATGGCCGGTGTTGAAATGTGAAATGATGTAGGTAATAATGCAGTAAAGTTTAGAGTGAATCTCCTCCCTCTATACTGTACATGCATTACCAAGCAATACCACATTGAAAAGCAACAGCCAACTAAACAAGCAACTACTGTACTGCATTCAATAGATCCTAGGTATCAATCAAATCAACACATATACAACAACACTGTAATGATTTTTTTTTTTAAACGATGACAAACACAATAATCCTTTCTTTTTTATACAGCACTTCCGGTCACCCTCTCAGATGAACAGCTTTTTCATGTTGCATTCCTTTATTTACCTTCCCAGACGGACCCCCAAATTCATTTCAAAAGCACCTTGTGTGCAGCTAACTCAGCAGGGGAGGGGGAAGGTAATTTACTCTTTTTGTTTGTTTGTTTGTTTTATCAAGTAGTTTCCTGTAACATCAACAATCTGATTGGTAGTGTAAGCGCATTTCTGTTTTTAATTTACCTTGAAGCGACCTTGAAAGGTTGCAGCACATACCCCACAAGAGCAACTTAACTAATTGAGCCTATAAACGTTGGCCCTTCACATTTCCCTTTGTGTCTTTTATCTCCGTTCAGCAGGTGGCAGGGTACAGTACTATACATGCCAGGTTTAGAGCACAATCTCTCGCACCACCCCAATAAGGCTGTGAGGTCGATCTTGCTCCCCTCTCTGTCCTTGCCTCTCTGCTGGCTGGGACTCTGCCCTGGTGAAGGTGCTCAGGTCACCACAGCTCCGCAGGTGCAGCAATCCAGGACGCTTCCTGAGGGGAAGAGTCTGCACGGTCCGGGGAGGTTGCTGCAAACTGGTTATCTGCCAAAATTAAATAAATGCTGGTACATGAAAAAAAAACAGTCCAACCACTGCCCTATATTGTGTATACAGTATAATGGACTTGTCATGCATGCTTGTTTAGGGAATGATCTGAATAAAACAAAAAGGCAATACAGAACTTACATAACCTGTAATATTCACACTAAAAAAACTATGCAAAAATCAACATATATGAATGCTTATTGATAATCAATTGTCAGGTCTGATTATGGATTTCAACAACTGAATCAAATTATAAATAATTATAGGGTGACAAATGAGTCTCTGTGGCCTGTTTTTCAAAGGCAGATGACAAATTAAGCTTTTTGCTTAGTTTTTTAACATAGTGAACATGCACTCAATCTCACTTGATCAATAACGTTTGCACTCAGCACAACCTCCTGCATGTGCTCCTCATCTGACTTGAGGACTGTTTTGATGTTGTCCACCAGATCCTGGACCTTGGGGGTCATGGTGCAAGAGGACTGCTCCAGGAACCTGGCCACAAGCTGCTTGGTGTCTCTGTAGGTCTGGTAATCCACCGGGGAGGTGGGCCTGGTTGGCCTGGGGACGCGAGACCTGCCACTACGCCTCAGGGTGACAGCCGCCAGCTCCGGACGAGCTTCTGTCTGAGTAGCAGCTTCACAGCTCATTACTGCTGGAAATAGATGGTACTTGTTCAAAGCATATTTTAGAGGACCAACTACATTCTTTAAGTAGTTAATGAAGAACTTGGTATGGAAGTGTAATACCAGAGTTATCTTAAGCCTTCTTCTTGTTAAGATTCACTTTGTACATTTCTGTTTCAGCCATCACATCCTGGTTGACTTTTTGAAACTTGGCCACATGTGAGTTTTAAAAAGTCAGGTGATAGTGTGATAGAAATACAATGATTCTTTGTGGTAAATCTCCCTCCTGACCTGTGAGGGCGCTAAGTACAGGGAAAAGAGTACCCTGGACCGGATGGCCTGACAATTAATTCCCAGGGTTAAAAGGAAGTCAGTCATCTAGAAAGAGGGCAGAACTCCGGTGCACTAACTCATCGACCCGGAAGGGAAACAATGTGGCAGCCATGGATTGGAAAACTGGCTGCACTCGTTTACCAAGGGGTCATGAGTGACGGTACAAATAGGGGACGAGGCGACGTGATCTGTTCCTTCGTTTATGGTTAAGGAAACGACCCAGAAGGACCTGTGTTAAAAATATTGTACGTGAGTGTTTTGTATGTTTTGTCTCGTCTCTAATTGTTACTTGCTGTTATTAATAGATGGCTAACATGTTCCGGAGCTGTCGCCAGAGGCCAGCATGAACCCGGACATCACTGCACCTGTGTCACGATAATTATTGTATTAGCACCACGAGCACTGCAGCACGCACCCAGGACTGGTGACCGTGTTTGTATATTGTGTGTGTAACTGGACTGTGTTTATTATTTGGGACTGCAAACCCTTTATTTTGGGATTATTGTTTGAGGTCACCAGACCTGGATTACAATATTAAAAGCCTTTCTAATTGGATTATCACTCTCTTGCCTCCTGATTAAGCACCACATCACTTCTGCACCTGTACACTGTTAACCACTGTGCCACAGATAGCAATAGCAATAACAAAATGTATCTGTAACTAGATTATACAAAGACTTTAAAACAATTTGTTCTGCAGTTAAATTCAAAACGGAAATACTTAGCATGACACTAAATTTGTAGAAAATTTATTAAAAATAAAAACTGAAATAGCTTGGTTGGATAAGTGTCCATCCCCTTTGTAATAGCAATCCTAAATCAGCTCAGGTGTAACCAATCACCTTCAAAATCACACACCAAGTTAAGTGGCCTCCACCTGTGTTAAATTGTAGTGATTCACATGATTTCAGGATAAATTCAGCAGTTCCTGTAGGTTCCCTCTGCTGGGTAGTGCATTTCAAAGCAAAGACTCAACCATGAGCACCAAGGCACTTTCAAAAGAACTCCGGGAACAAAGTTGTTGAAAGGCACAGATCAGGGGATGGGTATAAAAAATATCAAAGGAATATCCCTTGGACCACGGTCAAGACGATTTATCAGAAGTGGAAGGTGTATGGCACCACCAAGACCCTGCCTAGATCAGGCCGTCCCTCCAAACTGGGTGATCGAGCAAGACTGATCAGAGAGGCTACCAAGAGGCCAATGGCAACTACAGCTACAGGCTTTTATGGCCAAGACTGGTCAAAGTCTGCATGTGACAACAATATCCCAAGCACTCCACAAATCTGGCCTGTATGGTAGGGTGGAAACTAAAATTGAACTTTTTGGCCTAAATGCAAAGCGTTATGTTTGGCGCAAACCCAACACAGCGCATCACCCAAAGAACACCATCCCTATTGTGAAGCATGGTGGTGGCAGCATCATGTTATAGGGATGTTTCTCATCGGCAGGGACTGGGGTACTTGTCAGGATAGAAGGGAAAATGAATGGAGCAAAGTACAGAGAAGTCCTTGAGAAAAACCTGCTGCCCTCTGCAAGAAAGCTGAAACTGGGGTGGAAGTTCACCTTTCAGCATGACAACAACCCAAAGCACACAGCCAAAGCTACACTGGAGTGGCTAAGGAACAAAAAGGTAAATGTCCTTGAGTGGCCCAGTCATAGCCCCGACCTAAATCCAATTGAAAATTTGTGGCATGACTTGAAGATTGCTGTCCATCAACGCTCCCCAAGGAACTTGACAGAGCTTGAACAGCTTTGTAAAGAAGAATGGTCAAATATTGCCAAATCTAGGTGTGCAAAGTTGGTAGAGACCTATCCCAACAGACTCACAGCTGTAATTGCTGCCAAAGGTGCTTCCACCAAGTATTAACTCAGGGGGGTGGAGACTTATCCAATTATGATCTTTCAGTTTTGTATTTTTAATATATTATTTTTTTCTCAATAAAAACTTTTTTCCCCTTAACAGTGTGGAGTATGGTGTGTAGATAAGTGGAAAAAAATCCTCATTTAAATGCATGAAACTCTGAGGCACTGACACAACAAAATGTAAAAATGTGTTGAGTTTGAAAAATAGTCGGACTGACGGACACAAATAAAAGCGGTAAACCGGATATTATTATTTATTTATTTATTTATTTAGCAGACGCCTTTATCCAAGGCGACGTACAGAGACTAGGGTGTGTGAACTATGCATCAGCTGCAGAATCACTTACAACTACGTCTCACCCGAAAGACGGAGCACAAGGAGGTTAAGTGACTTAATCAGGGTCTCACAAAGAGTCAGTGGCTGAGGTGGGATTTGAACCGGGGACCTCCAGGTTACAAGCCCTTTTCTTTAACCACTGGACCACACAGCCTCCTATATATATTCTCCTGCGTCTTTTTGAGAACTGTATAATATAATAATTTATAGCACAAAACAGACCTGGAAACCACCACCCAGGGACAGGGTCGCCAAGAGCCGCCATGGGCCCTGGGGAAGGATTGGCATGCTTCTAAGCCAAGCAGTGATACTCGCAGTCTTAGCAGTGTCTGAGGAAGATCTGTTCAACTGATACAGTATGTTGATAATGGGTTTGAAGGAAACTGTCAACAATGCGTAGAAGTTTCAATATCTCATTAAAGTTTCAATATCTGCAACAGGATAGTTTACTTTTTCTCAAAATAGTTATGTTTAAGTTATTTACAGAATTCAAACTTACAGTGGCTCTCAAAAGTATTCACCTTGGACTTTTCCACATTTTATTGTGTTACAACATGGAATCAAAATGGATTTAATTAGGAGTTTTTGCCACTGATCAACACAAAAAAGTCCATAATGTCAAAGTGAAAAATAAAATCTACAAATTGTTCTAAATTAATTACAAATACAAAACAGAAAATAATTGATTGCATACGTATTCACCCCCATTGTTATGATACACCTAAATAAGCTCTGGTGCAACCAATTGTCTTTAGAAGTCACATAATTAGTTGAATGGAGTCCACCTGTGTGCAATTAAAGTGTTTCATGATTTCAGGTTAAATACACCTGTCTCTGGGAGGTCCCACAGTTGGTTAGATCATTTCCTAACAAAAACTACATCATGAAGATGAAGGAACATTCAAAGCAAATCTGGAATAAGGTGCTTCAAAAGCACCAATCAGGGGTAGGATATAAGAACATTTCCAAGGCATTGAATACCCCCCGGAGCACAATAAAGTCCATTATTAAGAAATGGAGAGAATATGGCACAACTGAGAATCTGTCTAGAACAGGTCGTCCTCAAAAACTGAGTATATGGGCGAGAAGGGCACTAGTCAGGGAGGCCACCAAGAGGCCTATGGCAACTCTAAAGGAGTTACAGTCTTCCACGACTGTGCATACGGCAACAATAGTCTGGGTGCTTCACAAAACTGGCCTTTATGGGAAAGTGGCAAAAAGAAAGCCATTGTTGAAAAAAACTCACATCAAATCTCGGCAGTTTGCCAGAAGGCATGTGGGAGACTGAGACCAAGTGGAAGAAGATTCTATGGTCTGATGAGACCAGAATAGAGCTTTTTGGCCTCAACACTAAGCGCTATGTTTGGCGCAAGCCTAACACCGCACATCATCCTGAGAACACCATCCCTACAGTGAAGCATGGTGGTGGCAGCATCATGCTATGGGGATGCTTCTCTGCGTCAGGGCCTGGAAAGCTTGTGAAGATAGAGGGCAAAATGGATGCAGCAAAGTACAGAGAAATCCTGGAGGAAAACCTGCTGAAGTCTGCAAGAGACCTGGGACTTGGGAGAAGATTCATCTTCCAGCAGGACAATGACCCCAAACATACAGCCAAAGCCACACTGGAGTGGCTTAAAAACAAAAAGGTCAATGTCCTGGAGTGGCCCACAAAGCCCGGACCTCAATCCAATTGAGAATATGTGGAAAGAGTTGAAAATTGCTGTTCACCAAAGATCCCCATCCAACTTGACGGAGCTTGAGCAATTTTGCAAAGAAGAATGGGCAAAAATTGCAGTGTCCAGATGTGCAAAGCTGGTAGAGACTTATCCAAAGTGACTCATGGCTGTAATTGCTGCCAAAGGTGCCTCTACCAAATATTGACTCAAGGGGGTGAATACTTATGCAATCAATTATTTTCTGTTTTGTATTTGTAATTAATTTAGAACAATTTGTAGATTTTATTTTTCACTTTGACATTCTGGACTTTTTTGTGTTGATCAGTGGCAAAAACTCCTAATTAAATCCATTTTGATTCCATGTTGTAACACAATAAAATGTGGAAAAGTCCAAGGGGGGGTGAATACTTTTGAGAGCCACTGTATTTTTTAGGTAAGTGCATATATCATTATTTTGTACAAACTCCACATGTGTAATTGATTGGAAGCTTGCTTAACATCAAATAACATAAGTTTTTAGAATTATGATTTCCATTACATGAGAGTAGATGTTAAAACTTCATGCTGATTTGAACTTGGCTCTCGCCAAGATAAGCACCAACTAAGACGTAGCTTCACAGTAAACTAATGTGATCCATATGTGTCTCCATCCATTTGCGCTTCCTTCCATATGATGATGTAGATATCCTTCTGTCTGGTGTTGATGGCTGAAGTGTAATGCTGGCTCCAGGGATCAGCTTATTTTGCCTCCCTAGCGCATCAGCACACACAACGGCTGAAATACATTTCAATGGTGTTGCTATACACTATTTTATTTATCCTGTGCCAAAAATCAAACCACTCATCTCTGATCTTAACTAATAACCTGTATTAGTAAATATATTTGTATTGTACGTAATATAACCAATCATTCAAATTGTGTTTACCACCAGCTGAAGAAAATGTTTCTAACAAACTGCCGCACCACGTTGTTTTGAGCAAATTATAGATCTTAATACAATAATTCATACTGGGTATATATTGTGCAACTTTAGGGTTCTTTTATATTTTTTAAATTATGATTTCTTAAAAAAGAAAAATTGCTATGCCTTTTTTCAGCTTTTTGGTGTAGTAAAATATGAAATGTGAAATTCAAAATCATTGCGTGAAAGGAAGTGTTTGACAGCGCCCGCACTGGCACCGCACAATTACACAACAGAATCGGCCCGGTGTACAGTACTGGAGTTTTTTCTTTATTTTTATTTTTTTTATGTGGTGGTGATAACGCAAAGGTCTTGTGCAGGGTTGCTTGTTATAAAATATTTAATATATTAAAAAAAATAAAAAAATCCCCCTTCATCAGGGCCCCCTTCGGGGCGTTGGGCCCCAGTGAAATTTCCCTGTCCTCCCCGCGCTTTCGGTGGGCCTGCTCAGGGATGCTATATATTTGACATTTGTTTTTTTTTCCAACATAAGGTGGCCAAATAAATGAAGTTTAACATAGCACTAGCTTGTACTTTAAAACATGTTCTGCCTATTTAACCAAATTAGAAAAACAGTAAGGATAACAAGCTGCACTGTTTTTTAAAACCTTTAAATCCGTTAACCTGTTCTGCAGTTCTACAGTACCTAAACAGTAGAACAGCCAAACCACAGAGCTCATTAAAATTCAGGGACAGTGTTTTAAATACTCACCTTGCCGTTCCACACCAGGAGGTTTAAGTGGACGGTGGGTGGAGCTCTGCACCAGTTGGGACTTTATAAAACACAGAACTTTTGTGTGTTATCCTTATTATTTGATGAACTTTAAGTTGGGGTGAACCCTTAAACCCAGGTACAGGTTTTTGTTGTCCCTGATTTCTTTTTCCCCACAGGAAAGAAATTAAAAATGAAACCTACCGTTGTTTGTATTTCTGTTGTCCTGCTTGTTATTCATCAGGAGTCTACTTGTCAGTTGGTTCTCCCACATACCTTTTCTATATTCTAATTAAGTGCCCGGAGCCCCAACGGACATCGTGTCACAATTGCTATAGAAGAAAGAGTTACCAGGGTCAATAAATCCAGTTATTTTGAGTGAGGAACAGATACATGGCTGTGTATATAAGCTTATTTTTTAAAAAAAATATATATTTGTCATTCACAAAGATGTCCTGGCGATGGCAGCAGAGTACATGTCATTGGGAAGCAAGGTACTGTATAGCCTATTTCTTATCCAGCCGACTCAGTATGATACCAGTATGATAATTACTGTAGTGTTTTCTGTTACAAGATACAGGGACAAGCCAGAGGCTGATATATGTTTGTACAAAAAACAACAGCAAAAATAAACTTATAAAATGCATTAACAAATATTTTGACTACAGTCAAAAAGTTTGTCATTGAATTTTATAAGTTTATTTTATTATAAAAAAACTTTTTTTTACCCAGATACGCATTTAAAATAGTATGTGAACTTATATATAAATGACATGCTTTTCACTTCTGCTCTGAAAGAATGTTATCTTAATTAGCAGACCATGTCCAGACTTACAAGTGGGTTTTCTTAACATTTTTAATCATGATGTGTTGAGAAACCTGGCATTATAACGATAACTAAGCATTCCAGTGGCAGTGTGTGTGAAATAGCTCCTCATATAGGTTGTAAACATAAAGTACATTTTATATTTGGAAAAATGACTATTGATGTTAGTTACATCAAGTGTCCAAAGTTGCCCCAAATTGTGTTTAATCGCGCTACAATTAATCAAATAATACCCGGAAATACACAGAGGACGATCTCAATTTCCTGGTTTGGGGTCAGGAGACTGTGACCTCACAGAGGGAGATACCCGCAGGCTCCTTGCATCTGCCAGTATGGATGACAGCGACAGTGAAAGTGAGAATAGCCTAATTTTATCAGTTTCAGACACCTCTTATGAATGTGAATTATGTAGTGATAATCTGATGTACAGAGTGAAAACAGGGATTGTCTCTCGTATCAAAGAGACAACACGGAATGATTACTAAAAACCCTCACGTTTAACCTAGATTGATACTTAAAATATTTCATATTACCCATAATTGTATAGTTATGTATAGTTATGTCAGTCCGTTAGTTAACAATATTGATACATGCATTATTGATACTAGCAGAATAACCGAACGCTGTGGATTGCTACTGGCATGTATTTAACATATCTCTCTCTTTATACATTATACAGTATATTAAGGATGTGCAAATCATAATGCAGAGATGCCAACGGCTACGATTTGGCCGTAGCAGCTACTATTTTTGAGGTTCTGCTACGGCGCTACCTTGAAGGGGTATGTATAATACTACGATTTTTAATAAATAAATACATGATGGATACTCCCTGAATGTTTAGAAATATTATTTCAATACCATGTTTTTTTTTGTTTATTTTTTTAATGAATTAATGGTTCATAATACAGTACTGTATTTCACTGACAGTTTATTGTGGCATTGACATACTAAAATCTCTGAGCCGGGTTGCTTGGTACCCAATTTAGAAACTGAAACTACCGCACAAAACTCTAAACAGTTGTTTTTATATTACCGAATTTATATATTACATCATTATATTGCACATTGTGCTTATAAAGACCCTGTGCTTGCACTGTATTTTTTTCTAAAAAAACAAAAACTAAAAACAAATTACTAGTAGTATCCCGGTAGTGTTAAATGCAAAACCCTACAAACCCAAATTTTATACATGAATACGAAAATACCTGTACCTCCAAATAAAAAGTTTATCACGGGATGGGACGGGATTTTTTTGACAGGACTGGATGGGACAGGAATTTAAAGAAAAAACAAAGTTACGGGATGGGACGGGAAAAATTTGGACAGGACAGGAACATGGGATGGGACAGGAACATTTTTGACAGGACAGGATGGGACAGGACTGAAGTTTCATTCCCGTATCACTCTCTAGTCCAGAGTCGAGATAAACTTTGCCTTTTCTAGTCCATCTAGAAGTTTGTCGACCCGAGGCATAGGGTATGCATCGAACTTGGCAATAGCGTTTACCTTCCGGAAGTCCACACAGAAGCGATTGGTGCCATCTTTCTTGGCCACTATTATTATTATTTTGTTTATTAAGCAGACGCCTTTATCCAAGGCGACTTACAGAGACTAGGGTGTGTGAACTATGCATCAGCTGCAGAGTCACTTACAACTACGTCTCACCCAAAAGACGGAGCACAAGGAGGTTAAGTGACTTGCTCAGGGTCACACAATGAGTCAGTGGCTGAGGTGGGATTTGAACCGGGGACCTCCTGGTTTCAAGCCCTTTTCTTTAACCACTGGACCACACTATGACAACTGGACTGCACCACTCGCTCCTGGAAGGCTCATGTCCCATACCTCTTTGCAAACACCACTTCGTCGACTTTCCGGGATCCGGTAAGGTCTCTCTCGTACTGTGACACCTGAGGGAGAGACAATGTCATATTCAACCAAGTCACGTCAGAAAAAACATCGCTGAACTCCTCAATCAGCTTCCGCAGTTTCCGTTGCTGATCTGGAACCAATTGTTCCCCCATCAAAATTATTTTAGTGCTAGGAGTCTCTGACAGGGGCCTAAATCATCCTCTACATTGGGGCTATAAATAAGACCTCCCTTGCCTGCTAGGGCTTTTATAAATTTACATGATAAATTTCATGTTCATTACGGCGATCGTCTGTCTAATTTCATAATTCACTTTCCTATAGCCCGAATCAGTTCAAATGTCCCCTGCCATTTAGCACATAATTTCGATTCTGATGAGGGAAGTAGCAGCATCACCTCGTCTCCTGGTCGAAAGGTTCGAATTAGTGCATTTTTGTTGTAATGCTGCTGTTGCCGGTGCTGAGCCGATTTGAGGTTGTCCTGGGCCAAATGACCAACCAAATCTAGGCGATTTGAGTAGGAGCACATGCTGCACTATATTTTTGGACAAGCTTTTGTGCACCTCCCACCACTCTCTCAACAGCTCGAGGATGCCCCGAGGCTGTCGGTCGTACAAGAGCTCGAAGGGGGAGAACCCTGTTGAACTCTGCGGCACTTCTCTCACTGCAAAAAGGAGGTAGGGAAGAAGCGATGCCCAATGTTTTTGCTCTTGATTCACAAATCGTCTCAGCATCTGCTTCAAGGTCTGATTAAAACGTTCCACCAAACCATCTGTCTGTGGATGATAAACAGATGTCCTGATGGAACGTATTTTTAGTATTTTATAAACTTGCTGTAACGTATTAGACAAGAAGTTGGTTCCGTGATCAGTCAAGATCTCCTTGGGGATCCCTACTCTAGCCATAATCTGCACTAATTCTGTTGTTATCGCAGCGGCACTAGTGGACCTCAATGGAACTGCTTCCAGGTATCATGTTGCGTAATCTACCACCACTAATATATGCATATACCCGGAGTCAGAAGATAGCAAAGGGCCCACTTTGTCCATTGCAATGCGTTCAAAGGGAGTGGAAATAATCGACAGTGGAACCAAAGGGACGGGGCACACTCGTGTGGGCATGTGGCTACATATTTCGACACATCTTTATGAAGTCCTACTCAATAAAATCGAGACAATATTCGTTCCCTTGTCTTGTCAGCTCCGAAGTGCCCCGCAAAAGGGATATCATGCGCCAGCCTCATGACCTCCAGCCGACAAGTCGGGGGAACCAATAATTGTGTTACAGGCTGTCCTGTGCCCATGGCAAGGTTTACCCTATACAGTAATTGCCCCTTGATAATGAAATGTGGAAATACTAGCGCCCCAGCACCTTCAACATCCTTACCTTCAATAGACCGGACCTGTCCCCAAGTGTGCACTAGTGAGGGGTCGCTGTTTTGGCCCCACACTATGTCCGCGCTTGAGTGCCACATGTCCGGTATATTGAGAGGGGTGGGAGTAGCATCTGCCCTAGATGGCCCAGTAACCTCGCCCTCTCGGTCACACTGCGTTCTGACCCCATTTGACTAGCGTTTGTCACCACCAGACCCCAGCCTTGTCTTATTAATGCTCCCTCCCATTTCCTCATCCGTCTCTCTTGATTTGTTTTTCTTGGATGGAACGGGGGGGGAAATATTTCAGTTTGAAAGTGAAAAACATTAACAATCATTTCCCTTTCGTTCTTTTCTGCCACGTTTACGTGTGTGGTCGGGACTGCCATTAATTTCACCAATTCTTTATAGTTTGGCCAGTCTCGACCCAGAATTACTGGGTGTGGAAGCCTTTCCGCCACCCCAACAACTAGGTAACGTTTTATTGGTCCAACCGATAGGTATACTTTGACTGTGGGGTATGTTGCCGTGTCTCCATGGATACAGGAGATAGCCAACTGATCTTGTGGCTGCCACAACACACCGCCCAAGAGAGATGTCTTAATTAAGTTCTGACCACACCGTGTCCACTAATGCATGGGTTTTCACATTTCCCCAAATTACATTAACAATACAAGGCCCCTCCCGACCATTTTCCCCTTGCTTACCTGCTTCTGATGCCAGATTGCATGCTGCCACATCACACTCCATTGCAAATGGGCATGACTTGGCCTGATGTCCTGGCTGGTGGCATCTAAAACAGGTAGGGGGGAAGGAGGGAACAGTGGTTAGATTGTTATTATTATTATTTTTATTATTATTATTATTATTATTATTATTATTTATTTCTTTGCAGACGTCCTTATCCAGGGTGACTTACAATTGTTACAAGATATCACATTATTTTTACATACAATTACATTATTTTTTACACATTATTTTTACATAAAATTACCCATTTATACAGTTGGGTTTTTTACTGGAGAAATCAAGGTAAAGTACCTTGCTCAAGGGTACAGCAGCAGTGTCTCCCATCTGGGATTGAACCCACAACCCTCCAGTCAAAAGTCCAGAGCCCTTACCACTACTCCACACTGCTGCCTGGCCAGATATCTGCACCTCTACCCCAGTTGGGGGTCAACCTTGGTCTCCATGGAGGGGAGACAAGGTTGCGCATTGGGGCTGGCGGTCTAGGAGGTCATGGACCCGGTCCCGGTGGTGGTGGAGCAGAGAGAGGAGGGGGTACTCGGTTGCTCTGTTGGACTGGAGCGGTGAGTAGGCCGGTCTGCGCAGACACCAGGGAGTCCTCAAAGTCCCCAGCGAGTTTCACTGCCTTGTCCAGGGTGTCGGGGTTGTGGTGCCATATCCACGCTTAGGTCTCAGCGCCGACCACATGGCAAAACTGCTCAATCACAACTGCCTCTCCCATCTGCAGGCTGTTGTTCTGGGCAGGGTTGAGCCAGTGTACATGTGGTCACATAGCTTTTGTGCGACCACCCTGGGGCGTGTATCCGGGGACCTCTTGTACTCCCTGGGTTTGACCGGTAACCAAAAGTCCAGTTCTTTTTACAGCCACACGTAACACAAAACACATACACAGTTCCTTTAGTGAGTGAATTTAGTGCTCATGGTGCAGAATACAATTCTTCGTGACAACAAGGGAAGTGCTGGTGTCCGGGTTTGATGCTGGCCTTCGGCTACAGCTCATGTTAGTAGTCTTAAATAACAAACAAACAGTTTTTACTAGACAAACAAACACAACACTCACATTTTTATCACAGGTTACTCCTTCTATGTTGTTCTAACCATTTACAAAAAAACAGATCACTTTTACTAAGTCCCCTATTCATACCCTCCCTCAAGACCCCTTGGTTAACGAGTGCATCCGCTCCTCCAATCCGCGGATGCCACACCGTTTCCAGTCCGGGTCATTGAGTTTGGGTACCGTAGCCCTGCCCCTTTTCTAGATGGCCGACTTCCACCTAACACTAACACCAAAAATCATTCAATCTCTGTCACAAGGCCCAACAGACAAAATGATGTTGCCCCAACGACATTTGCCGTTGGGTCAATGTCTGAGGAGGTTGGACCAATGTCATAATACCGTTGGTTTCTGGCGTTAACGTACGCCCAACGGACAAAATGACGTTGGCCCAATGACATTAGCCAATGTTAGCCCAACGTACTCTTGCTGTCTGGGTTGTTAGCTGTGTTAAATGCAGCATCTTTTGCTAAATTAACTTTTCTGCTGTACGGTGGATCATTCAAAAAGCAATTGATACCGACTCGTAGATTGATAAAGATGGAAATGCTGTACTGCTCTCCATCTTTATTTCTTACGGAAGCATAACATTCCTGAGAAAATAAATAAAAGGCAACAGGTTTACTTTTTTCTTGAAGCCAGTTTTTTATGATGTTTACAGTCCAAAAGCTTTTATTGTGTTTTTTTTTTCTTCATTTTGTTCAAGTTCAAGTTGATTTAGTTCTGTTATTCCAGAATTTAAAGGGGAGGTTCCATTGTTTCTAAGGTTTACGCCTACTAGTACTACGTCTGGGGAATTAGTAGATTGAGCCCAGGGAATAAGCTGATCAGATATATTAACTAAAAATAAATCATTTAAAATGAACTTTGTAAGTGTCATTTATATGTCTGTTTGTTTAACAAATGTTATAGCAACTCGAGATGATTTTGTTAAATATTTAACGTGTAAGCAATACTGTAAGGATAGGTATGCGAGCGACTATCAAAAAGTTAAAGCACAGTTTTCAGTCATGGACAAAATTGAGCTCCATGCTGCGGTTACTAACTTAGGCCACGATGCACAGCAATCACGGACACACTTGTATTATTATTATTTATTATGCGCTTTGTTCTTTCATTTATTTTTACAGACAATACTCATTTTTATTTTCCAACCTAGGTAGGCTACATGACAAAACTCCTGTTCTTAGTCAAACAAAAAAAACTAAACGTGTTTACCATTTTAGCTATCATGTTTGATGTCTTTTTTTTAACTAGGATATTAATGTTTCATTGATCAGTACTTCTTACGAAGTCAGTCAAGTCAGTCGAATGAAATCCAGCGACAGGAAGCAAACCACAGTTCACAGGATATCAGCACCCCTGTCATAGACGTGAGGAGGACTTGCATGGATACAAATAGTGATGAACATAATGATCCTTGCGAACCCGGTCAGACGAACCAGTGTAAGAGAGAAAAGTACCTCAATGGGCACAAGCCTGGAGTTAAATGACCAAGAGCTTGTGAGAAAACTGCGTGGGACACAGTAAACATGGATCTCTGTTTTGCGTTGGAAAGGTTAAGTGGAACAGTTGAAAAGAAGCTGGATAAATTTGGGGACATCATCTACGCATATGGAAGCGAGAGGTTTGGACTTGAAAAAAGGAAGGATAAAGTACAAACTATTCCTGGAAAGTCTAGACGGCAGCAGGAGATTGAGCTCTTAGTTAGAGAAAGGAGGCAGCTGAGGAAGCAATGGAGAAGAGCAGAACAAAGTCAGAAGGAGGGACTCAATCTGTTACAAAGGGTCATAAAAGATAAGCTTGCAACATTGTGCAGAGCTGAGTGCCTACGGAAACGCTACGGAAACTAACTTTTATAAAGATCCATTCAAATTTGTAAAGAATTTATTCACCAGTGAGAAAAATGGTACACTAAAATCATCTAAGTTTGAGCTGGAGATATATATGGAGGAAACACATACAGATTCAAAAAGGCAGGAGCCTATGTCAATTGCTTCAGACATCCCACCTATCAATCCACCAGAATATCAAATGGAGGACTGTGCACCTAAGTGGAAAGAAGTAGAGCAAGCTGTGAAAAAAGCAAGGACGTCATCATCTCCAGGGCCTAATGGAGTTCCGTACAGAGTATACAAGAGTGCTTCTGGAGTTCTATGAATCCTGTGGAAATTGATGAAAGTGGCATGGGATAAACAGGTTGTACCAAGAGCATGGCGACGAGCAGGTGGTCCTTATACCAAAGATAAAGGTTCTACAAGCATCAGTTTCGCCCTATTTCCCTATTAAACGTAGAAGGCAAGACTTTCTTCAGCATTATTGCTCAGAGATTGTCAACTTACCTATTAAAGAACTGATTCATTGACACTTCAGTACAAAAAGCGGGCATTGCAGGTTTCCCAGGATGCTTAGAACACATCAGCGTGATCTGGCAACAAATTCAGTCAGCTAAAAAGGAGAGGAAGGAGCTCCATGTGACATTCCTGGATTTGGCTAATGCATATGGTTCAGTGCCATATGAACTTCTTTGGGCAGCATTTTATTTTTTCAGTGTATGGATAACAATAACAAATTTAGTGAAAGCCTACTTTGGAGATCTGCAATTTAGTTTTTCAACTTTTCAACTCAAGAATTCAGCACTACATGGCAATGCCTAGAAGTTGGAATAATGGCAGGATGCACCATTTCTCCACTGGCTTTTACCATGGCAATGGAAGTCATTATTAGGGCATCAAAATGGGTAGTGGGAGGAGAGTGCTTGGCTTCTGGAATGTGACTACCACCAATTCGAGCATACATGGATGACATGACAACCATGATTACAATAGTAGCCTGCACTAATCGGTTATTGGGCAAATTAACCAATAACATCGAATGGGCACGAATGCAATTCAAGCCCACTAAATTAAGGAGCATCTCTACAATTAAAGGTAAAGTAGTAGATAAAAGGTTCTACATTAATGGTGAGGCAATACCAACAGTGTCTGAGAAGCCAGTGAAAAGTCTTGGGAGATGGTACAACGGGGATCTAAAGGACACAGTTCGTGTGGGAGAAGTTAGACAACAAGCAGCGGAAGGGTTGAAGAGCATAGACAGCAGTGTTTTACTGGGCAAACTGAAACTCTGGTGCTTTCAGTCTGGTCTACTGCCAAGGCTGCTGTGGCCACTGACTGTGTACGAGGTTTCTTTTACAACAGTTGAGAAGCTGGAAGCTTTAATCAGTTCATACATCAGGAAATGGTTGGGAGTTCCATGCTGCCTCAGCAGAGTGGGACTTTATGGTAAAGGAATACTGTAGCTACCAGTCTCTGCTCTAACCGAGGAGTTTAAGTGCGACAAGGTCAGAATGGAAATGACATTAGTAGATTCACGCGACAAATGCGTAAGGGAGGCAGCACCTGTGTTGAAAACTGGAAGAAAGTTGGCGGCAAAGAAAGCTGTGGAAGATGTAAAGGCTGCCCTTTGAATCGGTGATATTATGGGTCAAGTTCAGCATGGAAGGGGGGTCTTGGTCTCAGTTCAGCTCCTCCTACAAGGCACAAGGCAACTCCAGCTCAACAGAGGAAGCTGGTAGTCAACGAGGTGCAGAAGCAGGAGGATAGGATGAGGTGTGTAAAGGCTGTTTCCCAAGCCAAGCAGGGAGAATGGATGAGATGGGAGAGTGTGGAACAACGCAAGATTGCATGGCAATACCTATGGATAATGGAACAGAGCAGGATCACTTTCCTCATCAGATCAACATATGATGTTCTCCCATCACCACAGAACCTAAACCTCTGGGTGGGTGAGGATCCCTCATGTCCTTTGTGTTCATCACCTGCAACATTAAGGCACATTTTGACAGGATGTAAGGTGGGTCTTACCCAAAGATGGTTTACTTGGTGCCATGACCAGGTGCTGCGATGTTTGCCCTTAGCATTGGAAGACAAGCATAACATGACCAATAAGTTGCCACCAGTTCCATCAAAGCATTACACACAAAAGACAATATTTCTCCATCCAGGAGAGCAAGCACCAAGAAAAGGTGTTAAAACCAAGCCTCGTCCAGGACAACTGGAAGCTGCTAGAGACTGGAAAATGCTGGCAGATGTTGGTCAACGGCTTATTTTTCCACCTGAGATTGCCACCACTAACCTTCGACCAGACATTGTCTTGTGGTCTGGATCAGCACGCCTTGTTCATCTGGTAGAGTTAACAGTGCCATGGGAGGATGCTGTGGATGAGACGTATGAGAGGAAGAATGGTATGCTCAACTAGCTGCTGAAGCGGAACAGCGAGGATGGAGAGTCCCGGTTTACCCAGTGGAGGTGGGTTGTCGAGGATTTATGGCACACTCTACAACCCGGTTTCTCAGAGATGTTGGGTTCAGAAGCCAAGAGTTGCGTCGCACAGTGAAGAACTTATCTGAAGCAGCAGAAAGGAGCACCAACTGGCTGTGTTTGAGACGGAAAGATTCTGGCTGGGGATCTCAAGCACAATAGAAAGAAAGCAACGCTGATGTATGGGTTAGTAAGCTGGGCTGAGCTGCGTGGGGGACGGAGGGGAGTGATACTAGGACGCCAGAATCACTGTCGAGTCCTCTTGAGGTGTCGTGGGCTAGTTGACGAAACACCGAGGAAGGAAGGTGCCCACCTGAAGACCCCAGAGATGTACCTTACTTAGCTCAATCGAGACGGTTGTCATGCTGATGCACTGGGGAGACCGCACTGTGGTTGATCCCCAAAGCCAGCATCGCAACCGTTGTGTGTGCTGATGCGCTGGGGAGGCAAAATAAGCTGATCCCTGGAGCCAGCATTACACTTCAGCCATCAACACCAGGCAGAAGGATATCTACATCAGATGGAACGCATAATAAATAATTTTAATAAAGTTTTTAATGAAAAAAAAAACTCTAAAGTAAAAACGGGATTCTGCTATTTTGCAAAACCACGGCTTCAGATTATTACCAGTGCTTAATAGCAGTAACATTTTATTGTTGTTTTTAAGTCCCCGCAGCAGCACGAACCTACTAACGTTCTTATTTAAAACAAATACATAAATAACAGTCTGAATATAATTTAATTAATAGAGAACAAAACAAACTAAACTAACAATTACCTAGCCTATATTTAATTCATAATTTTTTGTAGTCACCACAAACTGCCCATCATCTTCTGTTGCAGTCACATTGCTTCTAACGTTAGCTGTTGTAAATAGTGCAGAGCAGACTATGGTGGTTTCAAACCAATGTTCTTGTAAGGGCCGTTTTATTGTTATTTATTTATTTATTATTATTATTTATTATTATTTATTTATTTATTAAATTTTTAATGTTGGACTTATGGTATCTTATGAATGACTTTCCCTTTTTTACATTGTAAACAGTTTATAGGCAAAACCATAACAAAACATAGAATAATAGTGTGTTTCCACAGAGCAAAAAGATTAGAGTGCAAAATATAGTTTGGCTCCCCTGTGCTCTGTGGGTTAGGTGCCTGTGGTCTCAATCAAGTTACAGTTCAACAGGAGGAAAATATACTAAAAGGTCACAAGTCATCAAGTACATGCAAAAAATCATAGTAATGGACCTGGGAGAGGCCATTCTGACAGAATTCCATCTGCAGACGGAGCACTTTCACCCATGTGATAATAACCAGGATAAAATATGAAACACTGATAAAGGCCTGTTGACGGACTCATTGCTCTGAAACAGGTTTGCTGCTATGTACTACCCGATTGTAATTTAAATAGCCCCCCTTTTAATGTAAACGCATAATTAATCCTCCCGATTGTTTATTTGCTAATTCTGCCTTGTTATTTGCAAGATTTAACAAGAGGTGTGTCTCCAGACAGAATGTCTCTGTGAAACAAATGGTGTGTAGTGTAGTGACTACATCCTTTACACAGTAAAGTGATCAATTTCCTTTAAGGAATTTATAGCTAAAAAATTAGCTTTGAGCTAATTTCTTCATCGTCAGAAAATATAATTCAATTAAGAAACGGCCATGGTTTAACATTGCTCTTTATTAAACGGCAGCTAGCGTGGAAAGAAATAAATCAAGTGAATTATAGCAAAACTTTAAGAATAGTATGTTGAGTTTCACACAGACATGTGAGTAAAGTCACATGATGAATAAACTCAACTTCAAGAATAATACACATGGTAAGTCTTCTTTAATTACTCTATGCTTAAATGTGTATTTTCAACTTTAATATTATTACCAGTTTCAAAATGCTTCATATGATGATATTTCTGAAATAGTCGTTTTTTAAAAAGGGAAATAAAATAAAAACTGTGAAAGTATGAGTATTGTGATTTTTATTTATGTTTACCAGAGTATTTATACTTCTAAGTAATGTAGAAAGATTATGCTTCACTGATGTAGTATTCAATTATACAACGAGTTCAAAACTGAAAAGTTCATGAGCAGCACAAAGCAGCACTCTCCATAGAGGCAGAATCGCCTGACACCTGCTTCACCAACCCTGTAACAGTATGATTCGCTGACGATTCGCTGCATTTTTAGAGGGAAATCAAAGAATCAGCTGCCAAGACAGACACAAATATGCCTGTGTTAATGCTTTGCAAGAATGCTTTCAAAATGATAGGTTTACCTCGAGATGTTGGAGTCTCGATTAAGGTTGATATTTATGATAATAACTTGCGAAAGTTAGTAAACTGAGTGCGAAGGTCGTTGCCAGTTATTGCGAAAAATGAGCGCGTTTTCAGGGCTCTACATTTAGATGTTTTACTAGTACTGGCCCCTTGGGCCACCGTGGTAGTGATTTAACTGGCCTGGATACAATTTTAACTGGCCCAATAAATACAAAACTCTGTGACCCTGCTCTGCAAATTAATAGCAGAGTAATGTATTAGGTTGTGTGTTAGCGCCATTCAAAAATAAAATAAACATATTATAAAATAAACAAATAAGCAAATAAATAAAATCTGGCTTTTTGTACTTTTAACATGTTTTCACTATATGACACTATAAAAATAAAGTAATGATTTATCATCATGCAATAAATTCACCCGATGTTTAATTTTTAAACTATTATTGTGTTATTTTATATACTGTTATTTTTGGCTTCATATCCACCCTTACTCTGGTCCCATCGCAGTCGGATATGCAACGGATTACTGTACTTTTTATTACATTCATAGGTTTTAATACATCTTTTTTTCTAAGTGTAATGAATGTCTTAATAAACATTTAACCACATACACGTGTGTTTGTTTTGATGACTGTACTGGTGTTTGGGGGACATTTTGAGTCGCTTACTGCGGGTGAATCACGTTAACACAAACGCGCCCGTTCAAAGCAGTGGCGACTGTACTAACCATGCTAAAATACTCTGCTTGTAAGAATCAAGCAATCCGCTTATAAGAATCATTTCGGGGCAAACTGACTACTGCACATGTAATACGGTACAGTATCAAGTGCAATGACGTGTACAGCCAAAAAAGCTTTTGAATTTGAATTTGATCACATCTCGTGTTACTAGGGCCATACGCTGCGTGGGTTGTGCAATGATGTAGGAAGCAGGGAGCACTGGACACATTTGTAATCAAACAGTGACTGTGCCGCTGCATTGTGCAGGTATGTTTTTTGTGTTCTGTTAGTGAAAATTAGTTTAAATAAAGTGAATGCACATTAATTAAATACATACCGCTGCTAAGTGTGCTTCAACATACGATCACAACACCAGTAAATTATAAGAAAACTATTTTACCAATGGGCCCCTAGAATAAGACTCGCCCCCCCTGGCATGAAAAACTAGCTCCGCCCCTGTACTGAGTACAGCACTGTTATTGTGTGGAGGGGGGATTGCAGCACGGTGAGGAGGAGAGGCAGGGGGGGGATTGCAGAGCTTTGCATCTCCGCTTAGTGAAAAACTGTGAGATTTGCATAACAACTGAAAATAAGTAAGCCACAGATGCTTAAATGCAATGGTAGTCCTGACAGTAATGTATTGTACTGTAATGTCATTTTAATTCAAAGGCAATTACATGTAACACCGCATGGCAGTTAAACTAGATACCCTCACGACATGAGACGATCGCTTCAAGAAGTATACTGTAGTAAAATAGGATTCTGTAACCTTGAATAAACATAGTCGTGATCATATAACAAGTTGCTTTCCCATGAGGGCTTATTTTGATTGTTTTGATGTATTGTCCTCAGTGATTGAGCACCATTGACATTTCTATACTGTATTTAAACTGCTGATGTGCGGAGGCACGCTTTTGCTAATTGAAATCAAAATCGGTCCGCTTTTAAGATTCAACTGTATCCAGGGACGGGACGGATGCAGTGCACTGCATATTAAAATAACATCACCATTCAAATTAAAAAAAAAATATGGGTGCTGTATTTTTTTTGTTAAGATGGCTAATCGCTGACTTGGTGCCTCCAAAAACACTATCTCTCACTATAAAAAACCTGTCAAAAGTGGGTGGCACCCAATGAGCAGTTTCTCCAGTGCACTGCAGTAAAACTCATAGGAGTCATTTAAAAATTAATATTTTGTTTATAACATATCAAAATTTGCTCATTAAGTGATTATGTTAAAGTAGATGAATGTGTCTCAAGTGCAACACTATAAACGCTATTATTTTTAGTCATATTTATTTGAAGGTTACAAAGGCACAGTAGCACAAATGAGTTGCAGAGGCAGAACAACAACATCCCCAGTCAAACTTGAAAGCACATCACTTATTCCCACCCCTTCGAAATACTGCTTCAATATACCTTTTGACCTTTGATGGTTCAGAACACATTACCGAAGGAAGGTTTGAACCTTCAATGGTACTCATTTGCATAATTTGCTGGCGACGTCACCTTAGCTACTTGTTTATATTTGAATGAAAATCTTATTTTACAGGTAATCCATATAAATGGATTTAAATCATGTGCATGTAGTTTAACAATATGTTATATACAATATTAATCATGTTTGTATCAGTTCAATAAAAATAAAAATACACGTTGTTTATTTACACGTAATTGATGCTGCTTGCGATATATACAGTAAGCTTGCATTGCAGCAGCACTAGCTGCAGCGGACTTAGGCAAAACAAAGCTTTATTTAACAGTTACCGTTCCAAGCAGGTTATGAGTCAGTCACATTTTACTACGACTAAAAATACTACTACTAATAATAATTTGTGTTGTAAATCGAACCCCGATGTTGACATCGATTATCGTGCAAATTATAACGACGATTATCGATCCTTATCGAGTTAAAATGCTTAAAAAAATAAATACAAAAATAAACTAACTTCACAGTAACAGTTTAAAGCAACACATCCTCTTGTTATAGACTATGGTATGAAAACTCATCAAACAAATCCCGATGTTTTAACACGTTTGATAAATAGGCCTACATCGGCATTTAAATATAGCACTCTCCAATTTTAATATTCCTGACGCCACTCGCCTTGTTTTGTGTAAAATATGACAAATTTCCGGTAAATTAAAAAAAAAAGCTTTGGAAACTACATTAACATTATGGCCTATTCACATGGAAATAATTCGATTTCTCATTTTTTTATTTTTTTTATTTGCTGTTGCTTGCAATTTATGGATTACTTGGCCCAGCTTCTGTAGCGAAAGCAGCAGTCCCTTCAGTATGCCACGGCTGCAGAGATGCACTTCACTTTTTACTGTCATATTTTAATCAAAAACTTTACATGTCTTTGCATAGCCACTTAGATTTGCATTATCTTCAGTGAATACAACTATATCGTCATTTTTCAAAACAGTACATTAAAGGTAGCCTACCCTTCCTGCAATGGAACTTTCGACAGCGACAACTCCGGTTGATAATTGTGTTTTGCGTCTCCTTACTTGAATATGTATAGTATCTTTTTCATACATGTATTTGTAATTGTCGGCCGCATTTTGCAGTCATTTACTAACTTTCTCGACAGGACAACATGATTTCTTTGTGATGTGTATATCACAGAGTAGTAATGTTGTTGAAGCTGACAACCTGGGATCCTTCAAGAAGCTGCTTGATGAGATTCTGGGATCAATAAGCTACTAACAACCATACGAGCAAGATGGGCGGAATGGCCTCCTCTCGTTTGTAAACTTTCTTATGTTCTTATGTATAATCAGTTATAGTTTGTTTTCATTAAAAACGTCTTTGACATGCGCAGGTAAAACAATCTTTAAATAATTAATGCTTAATGTATTAACTATGCGACCTACCTGTTTATAAACGATTGTGCCTTTCCCTTTCAATTCGAAGACGACCACCAATGACATTACGTATGGGATATGCCTGCCCATTGGGTAGGTATCGCTGAGCTCTCTATACCAGAACTGCCAATAGGCCCCTTCCACGGATGATGCACTCGGTCCCGCCCACCGAGGGGATAAACCAAAGGAAGCCATTTCTCAAGACGGTATGGTAAGACCTCTGTGTCCTCGCTTGCGTGGTAGGCCGCTCTTTGTATCTGTCTGTCGTGTGTGAGCGACTGCATGTGCAGTCATCTGTGAGTGGTTGTCTATTCTTTGAGAGTACACAGTTCCTCCACGGGGCTAGACCTTGCCGTATCCCCGCCGTTGAGTGACTCTTCCAGCCGCGCTCTCCTCCATGGGGCTAGGCTGTCGAGTAGACCCTGCCGGCTGTGTAGGCCCGCCCACCTCGGTGAGTCGGGCCTTGTAAACAAGCAATGTGCTCTCCCCTATACTATCTTTCTACCGTGTTTTTGCTGTCTGCTTCAACTTGACCACCCCGGCTGGTACACGCTACGCACTGACCAGGTGTGTGTGACTGCGCAGATAGGGTAAGCACATTTGCGTAGCGCCCCCAGTGCTTCTGTACTGCGGCGCACGCATAGCCCTTGATACTTTGATATCTTGGTGCACAAGTGCTCAGTGCATATGGCACACGGTGCCCAGCGCCTCAGCGTCAGTGCACAGTCACAGCGCTGCATGGTACAAGGTGCACATAGTGCTCTCGGTACTCGGTGCACATGTTGCTTGGTACACACAGTACACGGTGATTGGTACTCACTGCTACAACGTTAGTGCGGGAACGCACGGTGCTGCACGGTACACTGTGCACATAGTGCACGGTACTTGGTGCGTGGCCATTGCCTCAGAACTAGCACAACAGCTCACGGTGCTGCACAGTACTCGGTGCACATAGTGCCACGGTATTCGGTGCGCACAGGGCTCAGCTCGCACGGTGCACTGTGCACACAGTGCTTGGTACTACACTAGTGCATGGGCATACGGTGCTGCATTGTACGCGGTGCACAAGGTGCCCAGGGTACTCAGTGCACGGTGTTAGGTACCCTCTGCTACAGCGCTAGTGGGTGAGCACATGGCGTTCGCACTTAGCCAGTGCTTGAGCGTAGTGCAAGCAAAGTTTAGTGCACGGCCCATGCACAACACCAGGCCCATGTCAGGCAAGTCGGGGTTCCACCCCTGCACGGCCTGCAACGCCAATATCCCGCAAGAGGACAAGCATCTGTGAGGCTTTCCAGCCCCGGGTGAAAGAAGCTCGTTTGGAGAGGGCAACGAGGGCGAGCTCCGCATCCTCTATGGCCGGACCGGCGGCGGCTCTTGGAGCCCCAGAGCCCCTCCTCCATGACCTGTCCCAGGACCCCAGGCATCCCCGATGCGCAGGCCGCAGTCGCTCCCTATCTCCGTAAGCGAGAAGGATGAAGTGTTCTAAGCAGGCAAGGGACATTATAGACCTCAAGGCCCAGATGGCCCAGGTCCTAGAGCTCTTGGCTAAACGGGCTCCGGCAGCCGAGGCCCCTGTCCAGGCCCCCGTTGCAGCCCCAATTGCCATGCCCCCCTCCCCCAGGGGAGTTCAGGGTGGATGGGAAGAGGTGTCTCAGCTGGTGCAAGAGGACACGCGCTCCATAGCGGCCTCTAGGGAGGGGGCCTCCTTCTCCTCAGACATGCAGGTGGGCAAGACTCCTGCTGAGGAAGAACACGGCTTCGAGGTAGCCTCGGAAGCCAGTGCCCCCCGTTGTCCAGTTCAGGTTCAGCACTCATGGGACGCCAGCTGCAGAACCACGCCAGTCCGTTTTCCGGACGCAGGTGATGGCTCCTCGTCCTCAGAAGTTCCCGGCCTTCCCAGACTTCATGGAGAAGGTACATTCCTTCTAGGATTGTCTGGCCTTGGGTCCTAGCATGCTAAAACAGGCCGCACCGCTTGCCTTCTTAGAAGGCGCGGATAAGCTTGGTCATGGAGTTACATCTCCTGTCCAGCACACTGCTGCAGATCTCCGGTCTCCAAGGGCACGCCACAGACTAGAGGCTCCTCAACAGGTTCTTAAAAGAAAGGAGGTTCCAAATAGTGACGCACCGTCACATCCCCCAGTCCGTCCAGTCGGGCAACGGGTTCACCACCGTGAACTTACGGGACGCGTACTTTCACGTTCCCATTTGTCCAGAGCACAGAAAGTATCTCCGCTTCTCTTTTCAAGGAAGCATTTACGAGTTTGCTGTGCTGCCATTCAGCCTCTCCGTAGCTTCTCGTATGTTTCCAAAATGCATGGATGCTATCCTGGCTCCCCTGCGACTGGTTGATTTGTTCCCAGTCGCGAGTGGGAGCAGTGGCCCACATGGCGGTCGTGACAGAGCATCTGGCGAGGCTGGGCCTCACCATCAACGATGCAAAGTGTCAGCTTACACCGGTGCAGTGCACTACGTACTTGGGGCTCCGGCTGGACTCCATTACAATATGCGCAAACCTGTCGAACGACAGAGTTGCAGCTATCCAGGGTTGCCTCTCCCTGTTTCAACAGGGATCGCAGGTCACCCTCCTATTGTGCCAGAAACTATTGGGTGTGATGGCTGCAGCCATATCGGCCATTCAGCTGGGTCTGCTTTGCATGCGCCCACTACAAGCGGGGCTCGGCTCAATGCATTCCACCTCAATGCCAAACACGTCGGCTGACTGTGTCTCACGCGTGCTCGGCAGCCCTACGCTGGTGGAGGATGACCTCTCACCTGCACGAAGGTGGGTGAATGGGAGTAGTGTTGAAGGTGTGTGTGGCAGGATGGCTTGCAGTGGTGAGGTGTGGTGACGTCACGGACCAGGAAGTAACAGAACCAAAACAGTGGATGGGCGGGTGAAGCTGAATGCTACTGCACTCAGCGTATTTATTAACTTATAAAACAAAACAAAAGATTTAAACAAACAACAAAACACAAAACAAAAAGGCAATATGGCCAAACAAATAAACAGAAACAAGTATATTTTTAAATATAGCAATTGTTTTGCTTTCGCTGTCTCTCCCGTGTTCTCCCGTACTCTCCTCTGTACACTCAACCCCCCGCAGCACTGACAGCTGCAGGTTCTTATATTCTGGCCGAGGGGTTAACTTGCTGTTAATTATCTTATTACCCCTCGGCCACAGTCTGCACGCATTTGGTAAGGATGCGTGACTGTCAGCTTGTTAAATAATCAGTAGCTGATCAGTCACGCATCCTCACGGGGTTTTTAAATATAAAAAAACAATAACAAAAGACGCAGCGCTTTTATCCGTGCTTATCTTGGCGAGAGCCAAGTTCAAATCAGCATGAAGTTTTAACATCTACTCTCATGTAATGGAAATCATCCGCGCTGCAAACAAAAATACAAATACAGTGCACAAATATATATAGGGGCGGGACACTCCGCCACAGTGTGTGAATGGGAGTAGTGTTGGGTTGGGAAGCGGTCTGGGAAGGCAGAGGAGTAAGTGGATCCTGGCCAGACCGCTGGACATCCCTGCCTGCATATAAACATGCTGGAGCTGCAAACGGTATCCCTTGCTCTCCACCACTTTCTTCCAGTGCTGAGCGGTACACAAGTGTTGATCCGGATGGACAACACGATAGTGGTGGCGTATGTCAACCATCAGGTTGGCCTACGGTCTCCGGGGTTGAATCACATGGCCTTCAGGCTATTGACATAGGCTCAGAGGAACTTGCTGTCCCTACGGTAGCAGTGAACTGGGCAGCGAAACTCCACTCCAGGAGCGGAGTGGCTACTCCACCCTCAGATGGTGGAGCGCATTTGGGAACGGTTCGAGAAGGCGCAGGTCGATCTCTTCGCCTCAGCAGAGACAACACATTGCCCCCTATGGTACTCCCTCCACCGCTTAGGCAGTCCACTTGGCATAGACGCCCTAGCGCACGAATGGCCCAAAGCGTTTTTGAACACTTTCCCACCTATACCGCTGCTCCCGGCCTTTCTCGAAAAAGTCTGGTTAGAGAAAGCATCAGTTCTCCTAGTGGCCCCCAGGTGGCCCAGGAGAGTCTGGTTTTCAACCCTGTGCTAGCTATTTAATGGCCAGCCCTAGGAGATTCCACTTCGCATGGATCTCCTCAGTCAGACGGAAGGCTCTCTTTGGCACCCGGAACCGGGCAGGTTCCGGCTATGGGTCTGGCCCCTGAAAGGGACTGCTGGTTAGCCATAGGGCTATCAGATAGGGTTGTGGGTACATTGCAGAGGGCTAGGGTAGACTCCACTAGGTCCTTGTACACCTATAAGTGGAGGTATTTTCAGGCTTAGTGTCTGGCTAGAAGCCATGACCCCATATCTTGCCCTATGCCAGTCATCTTACAGTTTCTGCAAGAACTGCTTGATGCTGGTAGGTCACCTTCCACCTTGAAGGTGTATTTAGCAGCTATCTCTGCTTGCCATGCCCCCATAGATTCAATGTCTCCGGGAGCGCATTTTTTGGCTACCCATTTTCTTAAAGAGACGGCGACACGCCTCCCAGGAGGACTGTTCTCCCTGAATGGAGCCTTAATATTGTACTGGAAGCTCTCACGAAGGCCCCGTTTGAGCCCTTACACTCCATAGAGCTGAAGTACCTGTCTATGAAGACAGCCTTCCTCTTGGCTATCACCTCCGCTAAGCGGGTCATTGAGCTGCAGGCGCTGTCTGTGCACAGCTCCTGCATGCGTATTTGGGAGGATGGCAGCAGGGTGTCTCTGCGCACCAACCCTGCTTTCCTCCCCAAGGTGATCACAGCCTTCCACATTAATCAGTGTGGATTGGAACAGCATAGCCTTTTACTTTGCTTTTTACATTTTCATTCAACATAGCTTCTACCTTTCAGCAGTGTCAATCAATCTAACTGAAATAGGCAGGCATTACCCTTTATACCAGTGTGCAGTTGCCACTTGTATCTGCAAGAATATAGCTAAACAGGGCCTAGCATGTTTATACACGTTCAACTAAAAAGGTATTTAAAATCAGTTTTTGAATATTGGTTAAAGTTTCATTGAAAGCCCTTTAGTCAGACGTGCTTAACTCCAGTTTGCGCAAGCCATTTCTAAAGCTTGGTAAACACTCTTTTTAAAATATGGCCTTATTCTACGGATAACATTTTACTTGAAACACCTACAAAGCAAATGTTTTCAACATAGGTTGTGAGGTAATGTAAAAAATAAATATTAAAACATATGGGACATTAGAACTTTTACAACTTACATTTGTAAATAAAATATTAAAAGGTAAAAAGCCTTGTCCTATGTTTTATTTCTGACTAAACATTTGCTTTTACAACAGTTTTGTTAGCACATGCAGCTATTTAGGTCATCACAGTCTCATTCAGTCCAGTGTACCTGTTTGTGTCCCACGTTATTACATTGCCATCAAATCCTGATGTCACTAGTAGCCTCGTGTTAGTGTCATATTCAATATTCTTTACCCAGCTCGTGTGGCCATGTAATGTACACCCTTTGGAATTCAACTTCCGTAAGTCCCATAGTGCTATGGTGGTGTCATCAGAGCAGGTTGCAAAGAGCCTGTTATCGAGGAACCTAGAAACACAGAATCCTGGAAGCATTTTAGAATGCTAGAGCTTGATAAGAGAAATAATTCAATTGAAATACACAGTATTCAGCTGAAATTTTTTTTGTTAGCCTCAAAGTACAAGGCTTCGTAATCTGTGGTGGCTAAATATTGGCGCCTTTTTACCAGCAAAGCCATTTACTATAACACTGTCTTATTGTAATCCTTTATGTATATATTTATCTTTATTTATCATCTGTCATTATCTACCCCATTTTATTTTCTAAATTATTTATAAACAATTTGTAATAAGAGTACATCTATTAACTTTACTACAGTAATGAAATATTGGCTTATACTGAAAAAACATTCCTTGATATGCATACTGGCCTTCAGTGTATACATCCTGTTGTTCAGAAACAACACAGAGAGCTTTTACTGTATTATTCTCAGGGAAATCTGAGAAATGAAATGCAGAGAATACACATATGGACATTTTTCTTTCGAACAAACTCTTATAATAATAACAACATTTATAATTATCACTGATAAGATATAGATCATTGTTTGTATACTTTTATTAGTCCAAATAAAATCCATGCTGCCAAATACGACAATTAGGTCAGCAAACCCACAGCTACACTTGGAACTTAAGCAACTCTAGGTCTGTATTAAACATGCCAGTAAAAACTCACTGATCTGATGTTGTTCACGCAGTCCTCATGAGCCTCAACCAGTCTTGATGCGCCTTGAGGATATTGGGTCAAACAAGAGGACTTCAGTTTAATCACAGGCTACAGCCAGCACAGACCTAGGAAACAAAATCAAGAATACAAATTAAACTGGGTGTTTGTTAAAAAGGTAGTTGGCCATTTGAGAGCCTGATGTGTAAAATAAATAAATAGGCTAAATAATCCCAACCGATTTAAAAGGTGAGTGAACTCTATAAACACCACAAGCCTCGGATTGGCATGCGTGCCCCTATACACCAGTAGCCGCTAAAGAGGCTTGCTGGAATGAGCACAAATACACCAGTAGCTGAAAAAGCAGCTATCAAGCAACATGTATTGCCAGGGCAATACAAACTTTATTTAAAGCTATGATTGGTTAACATCAGCAGCCATACAGAAATGGAATATGTCAACCTGTCATTGCAAATTGATCAATAGGATTTCAGTTTTTTCTTTTTACAGCCGTTTTTTGTTTCTGAGATGTAATCGAAGGAGATTTGACAACTATGATAATGTGCATTTGAGAGAATGTGAAGAATTTGGAGAATTTACAATTACAATGTCTGACTCAGCACTAACTAGTGAGAATTCAAGTAGCGGGTTGTCTGATCAAGTTTTAGATTTCTGTTCAATCGTGGTCTGGATTACAGTCAATGGAGTAAAGCAACAGGAAACATTCAGACTTTTTTTCGAGGAAGTGATTATAACAGGGCTCCAGACTGTTACTAAAATGGCCGCCAATGCGACTAAAAACATTTTTTGACCGTTTTTTTTTTTTTGGATAAGGAGCTTCTGGCACCTGCAACACGAAATATGCTGCCTCTCCCTTTAAAATCATGTCAATATTTATGAATGCGCTATGATGTCAGTGCACTACCAGGCAGGCTTCAAATCTGTTGCCAAGTTTGGTCTTCTTCCAAGGTTGCTGTGGCAGCTTACTGTGTATGACGCTTCCCTGTCAACAGTAGAGACTGGATGCCTTGATAAATTCATACATTAGGAAATGGCTGTGAGTTCCAAGATGCCTTAGCAGGGTAGCACTCTATGTTAAAGGGAAACTGCAGTTACCAGTCTCAGCTTTAACTGAGGAATTCAAGTGCACAGGCCTGGCGTCAGGTTTTTGTGGGCCCCTGGCAATGGTAAATGTAAATTACCAGTCATAATTATCAGTCAAAATATCAAAAAACTTTACCTTGATTTCTCAGAGGCAAATTTGTAAATAATATTGTCAAAATTAACAGATTATGTTGCTTCTTTGGAGGTTCTATTTTAACTGCAATGCTGAAATAGAATAAAATAATAATAATTAAAAAAAATAACACAAAACAAACAGAAATGATCACAACAAAAATGCAATAGTAATAATAATAATAATAATAATAATAATAATAATAATAATAATGCTGAATGTGTTTTCCACTGGAAGGAAAAACTGGGAATAAATAATGTTTTTCTAAAAATACTGGTAGTTGCTTCCTTACTAAAATGGAGTGCTGTCAAAGACAAGCATGCAACATCCCCCAGCAGTTGCTGCCGACATTCTTTCTCTGTCTGATGTGGACTTGCCCATACATTGAGATTGAGACCCATACATTGAGGCAAAGCTTTGCCAAGTTATACAGACGCGGAAATCGATTAGAAACAGTCCCAAAACTTGGTTACCCACGGGCATCTGGCATTCTTTAATAAAAGCCATATATGCAGCATGTTCGTTGTCCTGTTTGTCCCATCCAGGAATTAATGGTGTTAGCAATGGGTGAAAAGAAAGAAAACGTGCCTGTGACAGAGACAAAGTGATTCTTGGTGATACATCTCCCTCCCAACCTGTGAGGACGCTATGTAAAGGGAACAGAGTTCCCTGGACTAGATGGTCAGACAATTCATTCCCAGGGTTAGGCGGAAGTTGGTCATCTAGAAAGGGGGCGGAGCTCTGGTACACTAAATCATCGACCCAGAAGGAAAACAATGTGGCAGCCACGGACTGGAGGAGCTGTTGCGCTCGTTAACCAAGGGGTCATGATAGATGGTACAAAAAGGGGATGGAGCGATGTGATCTGTTCCTTTGTAAATGGTTAAACGTAAACCGGAAGGAGAAACCTGTGTTGTTATCGTGAGTGTTTTGTTTGTTTCTTGTCTTGTCTGGAAATGTTTGTTATTATTTAGACGGCTGAAACATGATCCGGAGCTGTCGCCAAAGGCCAGCACTAAACCCAGACAACACTTCACCTTTTTTGCACAATATACTGTATTTGCACTACGAGCACTAGAACACACACTGTGAACTTGTGTTTGTGTTTGTGTTACATGTGGGTGTAAAAGATCGGGACCAATCCGCAGATTACAGTAAAGCAATACACGCCACTGTATTGCTTATCATTGTTATTATTTACTGCTGTTTCACCATCAGGCAATTGGATTATACAATAAAACACCATTACACCTGGATTATCGTTGTCTGTCTGTTTATTGATCACATGCACCTGCACACTGTTAATCACTTTGCCACAGTGCCTAATTCGGGTGTAAAATTCTAACTGCATTTAAAAAGTAAGCAGCAGGTTGTTTGAAGCGAGGTGGCTGTGCTAGATTGTATCTGTAGTACTGAATTAACTTGGCTACAACAGACAGGAATACTTTTTATCTGCGCTGACTTTTAAGTTTGTTTTCTGAAAGCTCCTGTTTGTTTTATGTTGTTTAGCAGCCCCTGTACCCTTTCGTTTAATGTGTGATTCTGAAGCTAAATGGCGATCGGCTGTATTCTTCTGAAAAAATCCAAAGTCACATTACAAGATGTGCAAAACAATTAACCTCCACCTGCAAGTAAAGTTTCTTTGGGAAATTTCTTGACATGATCCTCAGCCGAAATATACTGCGCTTTTTTTTGCTTTGTCGTCCATTTTTGGTATTTTAACTGCAATGCTGAAAACTAGATCAAAATAACAATGCAAAATAACAATGCAACACTAAATTTGTCCCAACTCCTACTGTACAGTTCAGGTCACAGAAAAGCCAACACAGACACACTGAATTTATACATCGTTGTCATGTGAACAGTAAACAAAAAAGCTAACTGCTTTGGAGTATTTTTTACATTTTATTTGCCGAAGGAGGCATTTGTTTTATTTGCCTAAGTGCAAAACATACAGGACGGCGAAGGGATAAAAAAAAGCCTATCTACAGAATTAAGATACATAGTTTGCGTCGCTTGAGGTCTGCAATAGTTAATAGGTTTCTTTTTTCTTCTCTTCATACTAGTCTGGTATGCATTGAGTGCTAAGTAGGTGAATTTCGCGATGACCCCTCAATTTCCCAATTTTCGCGAAATTGCGAACTAGCTAGATCCCTACTAATTACTGACCGGAAATTGTAAATCTCACACCTATGCAGGTAGGTATATAAAGGATATAAATGACCATTCTTGAGGTGTTCTGAAAAATGTGCACACTGCTGTAGAAAAAACAACATTTTGTGAGCCCCTTGTGGGCCCCTGTGGCAAAGTGGTAAGTGGTATGTGCAGGTGCAGTGCAGTAATCCAACAAGAAACGACAGACAAACAAAGTACGGGTGAAAGGTCTCTGTTTATTTTAACCCAGGGGTCTGATGACCAAACAGAGACAAACAATGATGGCTGGCAATACACAACAATGTGTATTGCACAGTAAATGATGATGGGTTGCAGTCCTGTTTACAATGAACAATAATCCCACAAGAACAATAATCCCAATGCAAATACCCAAACACAAACACGGTCACCTCTCCCAGTGAGTGCTGTAGTGCTGGTCGTGAATTTACAATGTCCGGGTTTTGTGCTGGCCGTGGGTGACAACTCCGTCTCGTGTTTAGCTGTCTAGTCTAATACACAAGACAAACAAGACGATATAGACAGACTGACAAAAACAAACAAAACACTCACGTTCTTTTTAAACACAGTATGACTGGTCCTTTTGGTTCATTTTCATAACCACAAAAAAGGAACAGTTAAGGTCGCTTCACTCATAACCCCTTGGTAAATGATTGCAGCTGCTTCTCCAATCCACGGCTGCCACATCATTTCCCTTCCGGGTCAATGAGTTAGTGTACCGAAGATCCGTCTCTTTTCTACATGACTGATTTCCTTTTAACCTTCGGAATGAAGTGTCAGGCCAAGTAGTGCAGAGTACTCTGTTCCCGTTACTTAGCGCCCTCACAGGTTGGGAGGGAGATTTACCACCAAGAATTATTGTCTTGGGGGCTCCCGAGTGGCGCATCCAGTAAAGGCGCTCCACGTGGAGTGCAGGATGTGTCCTATAGTCTAGATGTCGCGAGTTCGAGTCCAGGCTATTCCTTTGCCGACCGAGAACGGGAGCTTCAAGGGACCGGCGACCCAGCGACCCCTGTAGTCTGGCCGAGCGCCTGCAGGCTTGCCTGTAAGCTGCCCGAGAGCTGCGTTGTCCTCCGACGCTGTAGCTCTTGGGTGGCTGCATGGTGAGTCCGCAGTGTGAAAAAGCGGCGGCTGGACGGCACATGCTTCAGAGGACAGTGTGTGTTTGTCTTCGTCCTCCCGAGTCAGCGCAGGGGTGGTAGCCGTGAGCTGAGCCTAATTGAGCTTTCTAATCAGGTCCACATATGATTTTCTTCCTTCACCACAGAACCTGAATGTGTGGGTCAGGGAAAACCCTGCATGTTCATTGTAAACTAAATACTGGACAAGTGGTTTATCTTCAGGGTACAAATCAGAATGAGAACAACCAATGGGAAACATCCCACGTGGACTCGGGCACAGCCCAAAATAAACAAACTATCCAATCACAGGGGTGTTGAGAGAATAACAAAAATAACCAGCGCAAATTTAAAACGGCGCTCCCCACACTAGAAACAGTGCTCCCGAAGCAAGAGTAAAGAAAGTCGTGCTGAGAGGAGGTGGCTCGTAGTACTGAGGAATGAAATGGAAGCTGAACTGCTCTAAAGAAAGTTTCTGAAGCTTGGAGAAAGCAATGGGAAAGTGTGCTGGAGTCATGGAAGAATCAATGTTCTGAAGACTAGCTAAAATCATGTTCTGAGAAGGCTGAAATCAACTTTGCAGAGAGGCCTGCTCTTTGCTCTATGAGAGACTGAATGTGAACAGGATGGCTGCAGGGATGTCAGACGAGAAACACAGACTTAACTCTAGGAAGTAGCGGGGCGAAACTGAGGCACTACGGCACTCAGTATTTTATTAAATAATAATCAAACAAAAGATTTAAATAAATACAAAAGAAAAGGGCACGTTGGCCAAACAAACAAACAAACAAACAAACAAACAATAAACAATAATAAGTATCGTGCTGGTTTATTAACCAGCACATTTAGCAATTGTTATTTCTCTATGTTTTACTATTACCTCCTCTCCACACTTGTTCTCCACTCTGAACCCTTCCTCGAACAAAGAAGGTTGCAGGCTTTTATATTCTGGCCGAGGGGTTAACTAGCAAAGCCAGGAGCGGACCCTCGGGAGGTGACGGCAGCAGCGGACCCTCAGGAGGCGACGGCAGCAGCGGACCCTCAGGAGGCGACGGCAGCACTGGACCCTCAGGAGGCGATGGCAGCAGCGGACCCTCGGGAGGCGAACTCGGGAGGGGAGCCCCTGGCCATGAAGGCAGCAGCGGGAGCTCCACTTCTCCCTCGTACTTCCTAACTGGTGGCTCCCCAGGTGATGCGGAGCAGCAAGCAACCCCAGGCGATGCAGAGCAGCAGGCAACCCCAGGCGATGTGGAGCATCAGGCAACCCCAGGCAGTGTGAGGCAGGCATCCTTAGGCGGAATGAGGCAGGCATCCTTGGGCGGAGTGAGGCAGGCATCCTTGGGCGGAGAGAGGCAGGCATCCTTGGGCGGAGCGAGGCAGGCATCCTTGGGCAGAGTGAGGCAGGCATCCTTGGACAGAGTGAGGCAGGGCAGGCGCAGTCCCTCCCATGGCAGTGGAGGTGGGAGCAGCAGGTAGTCCTCCCACGGCGGTGGAGGTGGAAGTGGTAAGCAGTCCTCCCATCGTGGTGGAGGAGGGAGTGGCAGGTAATCTTAGGGTGGAGGTGGCGGTGGAGGCAGAGGCAGCTCCTGCTGCTCTGCTCCTGGCGGTGGAGGTGGTGGAGGCAGAGGCAGGAAGCAGTCTTCTCCTGGCGCTGGAGACGGCAGCAATGGCTCCTCTCCCTCTGGTGCTGGAGATGGCAGCGATGGCTCCTCTCCCTCTGGCGCTGGAGACGGCAGTGGGGCCCCTCTCATATCTGCAGCCAGGTAGTTGAGCACCATGGGAGGGAGCATCTGGGAGGGATGCTGGGTGTGTTGTTGTTCCCAGGCCTCCCAGCACTCCCCATCTCGGGCCCACAGGAGGTTGATCACAGCAGGGAGGGCATCCTCGACCTCCCTCTCAGGTTCGTCAGCCTTCCACCCTTCCTCGTCTAGACAGGCGAGGCAGACGTCCGGTATAGCAGAGACGCAGTGGGACCTGCAACTGGCCCTGCACTGCTGTTGATGCGCTTGTTGCTGCTGCTGCTGTTTCCTCCGGATACTTCTTCCAATTTTTATTTATTTATTTTTTTCCCCAGACAAAACAAAAAACTTCTTTTGAAAAAAAAACCCTGCAGTATACCTGGCCTGACGCTTGGCGGCGCTGTTGTCCCGGTTCTGACACCAACTGTGAACAGGATGGCTGCAGGGGTGACGTCAGACCAGAAACACAGACTCAGGAAGTTGCGGGGCAAAACTGAGATGCTACGTCGCTCAGTATTTTATTAAATAATAATCAAACAAAAGATTTAAATAAATACAAAAGAAAAGGGCACGTTGGCCAAACAAACAAATAAACAAACAAACAATAAACAATAACAAGTATGGTGCTGGTTTATTAACCAGCACATTTAGCAATTGTTATTTCTCTGTGTTTTACTATTACCTCCTCTCCACACTCGTTCTCCACTCTGAACCCTTCCTCGAACAAAGAAAGTTGCAGGCTTTTATATCCTGGCCGAGGGGTTAACTAGCTATTAATTATCTTATTACCCCTCAGCCATAGTCTGCAAGAGTTTAATAAGGACGTGTGACTGTCAGCTAGTTAAACAATCAGTAGCTGATCAGTCATGCATCCTCACGAGGTTTTAAAATAAAAAATACAAAACAATAACATATAATGGTGGTGACTTTTCGCCCGCCCCGCAAATAATAATAATACAAATAATAATAAACAGCACACATATATATAGGGGCGGGACACTCCGCCACACTGAACCAGTAAACAGTACACTGCATTGATCTGAAAGCCGGTCTTTGTTTCTATGTCGCTGCATGAAATGAACTGAAGCATAGCCAGCAGCTGGGACTAAGGTCATGTACTAGCCGTACAGAAGAATTGCAACGAGAACACTTCTACGAACTACATAACTTTTCAATTGCAACGCATTCTTGCTTGCTCTGGTGTGTTTATCGCAAATAACAGAATGAACTCACTGAAACAAACTTGTTTTTACAGAAAAAATAAACAGTAACGTGTAAACGTAAGAGCTGGCTGTTTTACATGCTCACAGATCAGGACTTCACTAACTAACACTGAGTATGTGAGCTACAGCATGCTATTCCCCATATTACAACTGGACACAAAGGTGCAGTCATAACACTTGCAAAATATCAAAAATATTAACATGCTGAGTTTATTGCAGAACCATTCAGCAGAATGAGGCAACAAATAAGTGAGTACACACATCAAGTTACTGCTTCAGTATCACTTTAGTGTCTTAGCACGTTGCTGTATTTTAAGCAGTTGAATATGGTAGCAACCAAATTGATCCTAAAATGGCACCCAACAACTGGATTTGCCAACCAATAATTTTCTTGGCCTAAGGCAAAATGTTTGTCTGGAGCCCTGTAAAGAAAGGCACTATGTTACACCGTGGCAGGCAACTAGAACTGCAGGCTTGGTGGTCATTACACTTTGGTAAAGCACGGTAAAGTGCGCGCTAATTGGCCTAATTAGTCCCATAGCAACAAACTCCACAGTCATGCAAAATACTTAACGATAGACTTTCATGAAATAACACGATACCTCCTCCACTTCCCCTATGTAAAACAACGCTCTTCTCTGGGATACGGTCTTTCTGTCCTCCTCTGTAGCGTAAGTAAGATTTTCCTTATCCCAGTCTTACTAATACAAATCAGTTAAATATCCATCCATCCATTATTATCAATCCGCTTCTCCTGATGAGGGTCGCAGCTAAATTATATATATATTGCATATAGAGATGTTGATTTATACCATTATTTATTCATTCCAGTGTATTATGAACGATGCATGAGAACTACTAGATCGTTATGACCAGCATTATTATCATATTAATAACACTACAAATAATGTAGCTTTTTTCCCGAAGGATGTTTCAAGCTTCCACCCCTTCTGACAGCACGCAACACCAGGTCCGCTGGACGGATGAGGAAACTCGTTCCCTCCTCCAAATTATTGCGGACCTGGGGGTTATGGATGAATTGGATCGACCTCGCTAAAGAAATGCCACCATTTTCACCAGTATTACCGGTGCTCTGGCTGAACTTGGTATAAATAGAACGTTCCTGCAGGTACGAGATAAATTCAAGAAACTGAAATATCTGTACCTGCAGGAGAGAAAACGCCTGCAGTCCTGCGGTCAAAGCTCGAGGTCCCAATTTCGGTTCTGGGAGGAAATGCGGTTAATGGGTGACCGGCCAGTGGCAGTGGCATCGGACCATTTCCTGGAATCCTCATCCTTCCAGACGTCCTTTGAAATACCAGCCCCATCAATACAATATGGTAATTGCGCCAGCCATCATTTACTTTTCTAAACAAAAATATGCTACCTCGGTAAAGTTAGCTTGACGTTTGATATTCGTTTGATATTCGACTCAAGCTAACCCGACATGAATGAAAATGGCTGTATCTCTCCAACCACAGAAGCTAGAGTGCTCAAACCAACTTTAATTTAAAGGAGACCAATTGTGAATTGTTTCACAGTCTCTGTTTTACATGTGAATCATAAGAATAATAAGGGCGTCTGCTAAGAAATAAATAATAATAATAATAATAATAATAATAATAATAATAATAATAATAATAATAATAATAATAATTTCTGGAAAATAATAACATACCGCACATACGCACACTTCGCCTCAGCCAATCGTAAAAGGGCTTTATCTCCCCAACCACAGTAGCTAGAGCGTCCAACCCAACTTTAATGTGAAGAAGACCAATTGTGAATTGTTTCACAAGCTCTCCTTTACATGTGAATCAAACAAATAAATTGTGAAAAACAATAACATACCGCATATACGCACACAGCCTACCTGACACGCGTAAAAGGGCTTTATCTCCTCAACCACAGCAGCTACAGCACTCAAACCAACTTTAATTTAAAGGATACCAAATGTGAATTGTTTCACAGTCTGTGTTTTACCTGTGAAGCCTAAGAATAATTTGTAAATACAATAATATATCACATATACACACCACCGTCCCAGTGTCAATTAAAAGTGCTTGATATCCCCAACCACAGCAGCTAGCATTTTCAAAACAACTTTAATTTAAAGAAGACCAGTTGTGAATTGTTTCACAGCTTCTGTTTTACATTTGAATCCTAATAATAATTTGTGAAAAACAAAACATATCGAATATGCGCACACACTTAGCCTGACATGTGTAAAATGGCTTGATTTTTGTACACATGCTACTTCTACCATTTCTAGAACAACTAATTCTAAACAATAATAGTAATAACTATTATTATTTTCTTCTTCTTGGCAGCATGAACCGTTTTAACTGCAAGCCCTTTGCATTCTAGACAGATGGAGGGTAACCTTCTCTTCATCTCTGCCTAGCGCGTAAAGCCTCATGTAAACCCCTAGGCATTATTTGAACGATATCCTTTATCGCGCAGCATCTCTTTTCAGCGCGTTTGGTGATATTTAAATAAACCCTCCCATTATTTTATTATTAATGAGGCTGTTTGCATTTGGACAACTAAATTCTCTCTCTAAAATAAACTCTCATGTAAACGTGGAAGCAGAACTGTCATGACCATAAAAGCGTGAGAGATCTGTTGTCACGCTTTTCAGTTTTTGCTTGTAAACTGGTATTTTATTAGGGTCATGGAAAATCATAGAATAAAAAAAGGTACTTTTTTTTATTTACTTGAGCCACATTCCACATTTTTAAAGTCCGGCCCCCACAAAAATATTGGATATGACCTTACGTGATTTTGCACTGTTCATCCTTTTCGATTGGCTCACTGCCTTGTCACTCAAGTGTATTCTCGTGTGAGTTGTGCTCGACAGAGTTAGCGGGAGAAATTATAACATTTTAGTAGGCTAAACTGAATAGCTGTGTGTAGTTTTTGAGTGCCATCATCAAAACACAATAAATAATGCCTAGAAAGTGCCATTTTAATCAAGCATGGCTTGAAAACAAGATCTACAGTGACTGGCTGCAGAAAGACAAAAGTGATCAACATAAAGCACGAAGTCGGTATTGTATGAAAAGCTTTGATATCAGCAACATGGGCGAATCGGCGGTAAAAAGCCACATGCAAGGGCAAAAACATTGTGATCTAAAAGCCAGCAAAGAGGTGAGTGTAGTGAACATTAAAGATTACTTTGGCTCATCAGTAAAATTGCCAAGTGTAGCCGCATCCTCAAGCAGCAGTAGCAGTAGGCCTTCTACTAGTACTTCAGGTTCGAGTGCCTCTGGGACATTGTCGTCTTTTCTAACCAAAGCAGAGACCTTGAAGTATGAAATATTATGGGCTTTGAACGATACTAAAAACCAATACTCATACAAATCATGTGAAAGATCTAATAGTCTGTTTCAGCAAATGTTCCCAGACAGTGAAATTGCTAAATCTTTTTCTTCTGGAGAACGGAAAAGTGCTTACCTTTGATGTTATGGTATTGCTCCCTATTTCAAGTCAATGTTATTGGATCAAATTGGCAGAGCAGATCAGTTTGTCTTGTTATTTGATAAGAGTCTGAATCATAAGTGTCAATCCAAGCAAATGGATATACATATTCACCTGTGGGAAAACGGCAAAGTAGTTACATGATATTATGAGAACGAATTTTTAGGCCACACCGATGCCAACACAATGCTTGAGTTTAGTGAGAGTGTTGAAAAAATAAATCTACGCAACCTCCTTCTGTTGTTGATGGATGGTCCAAATGTAAACTGGAAGTTTTTTAATTTGTTTCAAAATAAATTAAAATCTGACTCCGATACAGCATTGTTAAACATTGGGAGCTGTGGTCTGTATATTGTTAATTGGAGCTTTTAGGGATGGTTTTCATGAGTGTAATTGGGAAATTGCCAAACTGCTATCTAGTCTGTATTGGATGTTCAAGGATACCCCAGCTCGGAGGGAAGACTATACCACAGTCACAGGTAGTGAATGCTTTCCTTTGAAATTTTGTCAGCATAGGTAGCTAGAAAATATTCAGTTTGCAGAGAGAGCACTTGAAGTTTGGCCAAATGTCATTAAGTATGTTAAACAGGTGAACAAAAAGAAGTGTGCTGATCTGAAAACAAAATCCTTACTACCAGACTGATAAGCCTATGCTGTCTTTCCTTTGCGATGATATGCAACGTGTTATCAAAGGGCTCATGCAAAGATTTGTTAGATCTGATGTTCTTAAAGAAGCCTCAATGGTTGTTAAGCTTATGAAAGTGGATCCTGTGAAAAGAGAATATTGGTGCGACCTCAGAAAGATAAAAGTGGGCTTTGTTGCAGAAAGCGTTTTAAAAGATTTGTCAACAGCCAAAAAAGTCAGTGAACTTAGAGTGCTTGAATTTAAAACGGAATGCAAAACTGCTCCGGGCAAGATTGTGGATAAATTATTGGAGAAATTGCCTATCAGATATGCTCTTGTGAGAAGCATGTCTGCCCTAGATCCAAGGATTACGTTCTCTGCTAGAGATAAGTGCCGCAAAAATATGAAGAAAATTTTGAAGAGCTTAGTGGATGCCAAAAGAGTAAGTGAGAGTAAGTGTGATGATGTACTTCGGCAGTTCGTCACCCGCAAGATTCAGAGATTATGAAATGAAATACAATATTTTGTAATCAGATGCCTTTAGTGAAAGTGGTTAAATAATTCGGTTCATACGTCAGGAAATGGTTGGGAGTTCCATGCTGCCTCAGCAGAGTGGGACTTTATGGTAAAGCAATACTGCAGCTACCAGTCTCTGCTTTAACCGAGGAGTTTAAGTGTGCCAAGATCCAACTGGAAATGACATTAGTAGATTCATGCGACAAATGCATAAGGGAGGCAGCACCTGTGTTGAAAACTGGAAGAAAGTGGGTGGCAAAGAAAGCCGTGGAAGATGCAAAGGCTGCCCTTCGAATCGGTGATATTATGGGGCAAGTTCAGCATGGAAGAGGGGGTCCAGGTCTCAATTCAGGTCCTCCTACATGGCACAAGGCAAACCCAGCTCAACGGAGGTAGCTGGTAGTCAACGAGGTGCAAAAGCAGGAGGAGAGGATGAGGTGTGTAAAGGCCATTTCCCAGGCCAAGCAGGGAGAATGGATGAGATGGGAAAGTGTGGAACAACGCAAGATCGGCTGGCAAGACCTATGGTCAATGGAACAGAGCAGGATCAGTTTCCTCATCATATCATCACTGGACCACATATGGCTGTGTGGTCCAGTGGTTAAAGAAAAGGGCTTGTAACCAGGAGGTCCCCGGTTCAAATCCCACCTCAGCCACTGACTCATTGTGTGACCCTGAGCAAGTCACTTAACCTCCTTGTGCTCCGTCTTTCGGGTGAGACGTAATTGTAAGTGACTCTGCAGCTAATGCATAGTTCACACACCCTAGTCTCTGTAAGTCGCCTTGGATAAAGGCGTCTGCTAAATAAACAAATAATAATAATAATATCAACATATGACATTCTCCCATCACCACAGAACCTTGGGTAGGAGAGGATCCCTCATGTCCTTTGTGTTCATCACCTGCAACATTAAGGCACATTTTGACAGGATGTAAGGTGGGTCTTAGCCAAGGATGGTTTACTTGGTGCCATGACCAGATGCTGCAATGTTTGCCCTTAGCACTGGAAGACAAGCGTAACATGACCAATAAGTTGCCACCAGTTCCATCAAAGCATTACACACAAAAGACAATATTCCTTCGTCCAGGAGAGCAACCACCAAGAAAAGGTGTTAAAACCAAACCTCACCCAGGACAACTGGAAGCTGCTAGAGACTGGAAAATGCTGGCAGACGGCTTATTTTTCCACCTGAGACTGCCACCACTAACCTTCGACCAGACATTGTCCTGTGGTCTGGATCAGCACGCTTTGTTCATCTGGTAGAGTTAACCGTGCCATGGGAGAATGCTGTGGATGAGAGGAAGAAACTTCAGTATGCTCAACTAGCTGCTGAAGTGGAACAGCGAGGATGCAGAGTCTGGCTTTACCCTGCGGAGGTGGGTTGGCGAGGACTTGTGGCACACTCTACAACCCGGTTTCTCAGAGATGTCGGGTTCAGTGGTCAAGAGTTGCGTCGCACAGTGAAGAACTTATCTAAAGCAGCAGAAAGGAGCAGCAACTGGCTGTGGTTGAGACGGAAAGATTCTGGCTGGGGATCTTAAGCGCAATAGAAAGAAAGAAATGCTGATGTACGGGTAAATAAGTTGGGTTGAGCTGAGTGGGGGACGGAGGGGGGTGATGCTGGGACGCCAGAATCACCGTGTCGTGGGCTAGTTGACGAAACACAGAGCATGGAAGGTACCCACTTGAAGACCCCTGAGATGTACCCTACTTAGCTCAATCCAGACGGTTGTCATGCTGATGTGCTGGGGAGACCGCACTGTGGTTGATCCCCGGAGCCAGCATCGCAGCCGTTGTGTGTGCTGATGCGCTGGGGAGGCTAAATAAGCTGATTCCTGGAGCCAGCATTACACTTCAGCCATCAACACCAGGCAGAAGGATATCATCAGATGGAAAGAAACGCAAATGGATGTTGATGCAGATGGATCACATTAGTTTACTGTAAAGCTACATCTTAGTTGGCGCTTATCTTGGTGAGAACCGAGTTCAAATCAGCATGAAGTTTTAACATCTACTCTCATGTAATGAAAATCGTGACCTTCTGCTGCTTCTGACACAACTTCCCTTAGGTGCCTACCACCCACCAAGTTTGGTGAGTTTTCGTCCAACGGTGTTGATTTTAGAGCCAAAATCCTAACATAAACAATAAGCTTCCCAGCTATTCTGGCTTGGAAGCCTAAATATAGCTGCAAGCAGCAATGACCAGGGTCCAAGCGCCATACCATACGACCTATGACCGTATTTCACACGTGGCATAGTAGCCCATTGGCCTGTACTAATCTTTGGAGTATATTGTACCATAGGAGCATATATGGAATGCTATATGAGTTTCATAGTAACCATTAGCCTATCTGCACGCTGTAAGGAGTTCTGGCTTGGAAGCCTAATAATCCCAGTATTAACAATAAGGTTCCCAGCCCTATGTGTCTGGAAGCCTAATAATAATAAGCAACTTTACGGCTTCCAGTACCAGTACCAGTATCAAACACTTGAGCAAATAGTACAGAATGCCATTTTTATATAGTAACCATGACCCTATGTGAACTCTATAAGAAGTTATAAGCCAGTTTTACATTTGTCATTTAGGAAAGGTCAGAGGTCACGGCCAAATAGCATTTTTTTTAGAGCATACATGGGTTACTATATGAGTTCCATAGTAACCATGGCCCTATCTGCACTCTATAAGGCTGTTGTATTCAAACTTTTTTTACATGAGCCCCCCTTTTAAATTTCCATAACTTTTTGCCCCCCCCCCCCCCCAAATATATGTAATAATATTTATAATATCTTATCATACCGATAGCCACAGCGCACTCAAACTCAAAGCTAATCACAAAATAACTTCAGATAAACTACATTTAGGTTTAAAACGTATGGGATACAAACTTACTAATTTAATGAGAAGGATGTGCCTGTTTTTCTGCTGACAATATGGAAGTAAATCCAAAATCCAAGTATGCTTCGTCGTACTTTCTTGTCTTTGTCAATCCGGGATCAAGTGCAGTGGATTCGGGCTTTCGCTTTGGTACAGTGCCTTTCGAGATCAGGAATCGATCCATTTTCACAGCCAGCTGATGTTAGCTTTCTCCTGTTAACAGACTCCCGGTCTCCCGCTAGTATGCACTGCGCAAATGCGCAAACACCACAGACAAAAAACAGGTTCACATGCATGTGATCCGGAAAGCAGAAAACAATAAATTATTAAAATGTGAAAGACTGTTATATTATGGCAATTATGCAATAATGGATTTAATTTATTTTGAGGTGCTTAAGTGTTTTTAAATGGGTTAAATATGGTGCCATTAGGCATATCTGATTATTACAAATGTAGACAGAAATTATTCCTTACATTATGCACCCCCTGCAATTACCCCTCCCCCCCCTCCTTCAGGGGCACCCCACAGTTTGAATACCACTGCTATAAGGAGTTATTAGCCAGTTATTGTATGTTGATGATGTCATCCAACGTGGCCGCCATGTTTTTTATTGTAGCAATTTCCTTTGAACAACCTTTAAAGATAACCACACTTGGCTCATGTGTGTCAATTTTTGGTACAACCGGACTAGCAGTTTCAGAGATGAAGGTTTTTGTAAGCCAGTTTTTCCCACCAGCAGAGGGACGATGTCTGCTGGTTCCATCTCCGCCAGCAGAGGGAGCATGCCTGCTGGTCCCCCAGCTGCAGTCAGAAGGGGAGGAGCCCCTGCCGCCTTAGCAGCCAGAAGGGGAGAAGCAGGAGCTACCTCTGCCTCCACCATCACCGTTGGGAGAAGTGGAGCTCCTGCTGCCGCCTTCATGGCCAGGGGCTCCCCTCCCGCTGTTGCCATCGCCTGGGGATGCCAGCTCGCCATCGCCTGGGGATGCCAGCTCGCCATCGCCTGGGAATGCCAGTTCGCCATCGCCTGGGGATGTCAGTTCGCCATCACCCGGGGATGCCTGCCTCGCACCACCCAAGGATGCCTACCTCGCACTGCCCAAGGATGCCTGCCTCGCTCCGCTCAGGGATGCCACGCCCGCTCCGCTCGGGGATGCCAAGTCTGGATCACCTGGGGTTGCCTGCTGCTCCGCATCACCTGGGGTTGCCTGGTGCCCGCATCGCCTGGGGTTGCCTGCTGCCCGCACGCCTGGGGCTGCCTGCTGCCCGCACGCCTGGGGTTGCCTGTGTCACCTTTGCTTCTTCTAGGGTCACTGAGGGTCCTGCTTCGCCTGGGGTTGCTGAGGGTCCGCTGCCACTGCATTTGTCGCCTGCCGGGGGTCCGCTGCCGCCGTCGCCTCCCGAGGGTCCGCTGGTCTCCTGCTCCACTCCCCCTGGTTGCCGACGTCGCTCCACAGTCGCCTGGGCTCCCACCTCTGCCTGGGGCTGCAGCTGACTGCTCGCCTGCCTGCGCTCCTGACGCCCCACTACACCTGCGTCCCCTGTCTCCAGGTCTCGGTCCTGCCAGGAAGGCGCTGGACTATGGACTAACCCTCCCTCAAGGATGGGAGAGGAAGAACAATAGGGGACTTGAGGGAGGGTGGATGGCTTTCAAAGGGGGGGGTGGCTGTGGGGCCATGTGTGCTGCACACAAGGGGGGTAAATGTGGCAGGGCTTGGCCCTGCCTGTAAATAATATGATTTGGTGGTGACTTGGTGGTGGTTGGCAGGGATGGGGTTAATTTCCTATCCCTGCCAAAAGACATGTGAGAATGTGGCTGGAGCCTTTATTGAATAATTGATGATTAATTAGGCTCCAGCCACATGGGATAAAAAAGGGGAAAAATCCTTTGCTTGGGGGAGGGAGTTTTGGGGTGAGTGAACACTGTGTTACTGTGTTACTGTGTTACTGTGTTACTGTGTTACTGTGTTACTGTGTTACTGTGTTACTGTGTTACTGTGTTACTGTGTCGGAAACTTTGTAGTTATATTTTGTTAGTAGTGAAGGCGAATGCCCAGCCTGCGTTTTTTTGTATTTTGTTTAAACTTTTTGTTTTGGCCCTTGAGCCAATTATTTTGTTCCTGTTTATTATGTTTGTGAGCCGTGTTTTTTTTGTTTGTTTGACTTTTTGATTTATTTTTTGTTTATTAAACTGCGCAGCAGCTCTTGTCTCTGAGTCTCTTTTGCCTGCCAATACCATCTGGGCCCACAACGCTACCCTGTCACAGCATCCAAGACCAGTTTTTAGTAATGTTGCAGGAACGTTATAAGAACATTATCTGATAACTTTTTTTCCAAGATTACGTTTCAACTCTTCATCATTCAACTATTTAATTAATTGCAAATAAACATAATGACAATGAAACACATTTCTGTTGGCAAGATGAATATACTAATAATGTTGGCCGAAGGTTTGCAGAACGTTCTGTAATAACCTAACCAAAAGAGAACCTACAAGTAACGTTACGGTTACGTTACCTGTTTGCTGGGTTATTAGCCGGTTTTGTAATTTGATGATGTGATCCAATGTGGCCACCATGTTTTTTATTGTAGCAACTTTCCTTGAACAACCTTTAAAGACAACCACAGTAGGATCATGTGTGCCAATTTCTTAAACGAGTTATAAGCTAGTTTTGCATTTGACCGGAGGGAGAGGTCAAAGGTCATGGTCAAGGCAATTTTTTAATAGAGCACACGTGGTTTTGTGTATGTGTTCCATAATAATCATGACCCTATCTGCACTCTGAAAGGAGTTATAAGCTAGTTTTGCATTTGACCTTATGGCGAGGTCAAAGGTCATGGTCAAGCATATATGGGTTCCTATATGTGTTCCATAGTAATTATTACCCTATCTGTACTCTGTAAGGAGTTATAAGCTAGTTTTGCATTTGACCTTAAGGAAAGTTAATTTTTGAATAGAGCATATATGGGTTAATTTGTGTATTCTGTAGTAACTATGACAGTCTAAATTCTCAAAGGAGTTCTAAAAAAGTTTTACATTTGAGCTTTAGCAAGGTAATATGTGCAAATATGTGCAATTTGACCATAGCTGAAATTTGATTGGCTCATGTCAGCCATTTTTTTTTATTTTATGTGGCGAGATAAACTTGATAGACAACCTTGCCAAGGCTATGTATGCAAAGTTTCGCTTAAATCGGCATAACGGTTTCAGAGAAAAAGACGGTTTGAATATTTTTGACAAATGCAATATGGCTGCCGAACCATGTGACCAATCAACTTGTGTTGAACAAATCTAAATATAGGCCATAAGGGTAGTATGTACCCCAAGTTTCACATCTGTACCATAAGAGGTTTTGGAGAAGAAGATTTTGTTAAATTGGCCAATATTTGCATAAAATCCAATATGGCTGCCAAACCATGTGACCTATGACTTTGTTTTCGCTCTGATACAACTTCCCAAAGGTCTCTACCACCACTCTATGAAGATTCACGAGTCTACAACATTGTATCTTAAATGAATACTGCAATATGTGCAAATTGACCATAGCTGAAATTTGATTGGCTCATGGTGGCCATGTTTTTATCTAGCAACTTGCTTTTAACAAACTTGATATACAACCTTGCCAAGGCTATGTATGCAAAGTTTCACTTTAATCGGCATAACCGTTTCAGAGAAGACGACGTTTGAATATTTTTGACAAATCCAATATGGCCGCCAGACCATGTGACCAATCGACTTCTCTTGAACAACCGTAAATCTAGGCTATGAGGGTAGTCTATTGCACCAAGTTTCACATCTCTGCGATAAGCGGTTTTGGAGAAGAATATTTTTTAAAATTGTCCAAAATTCTCGAGAAATCCAATATGGCTGCCACACCATGTGACCTATGATCTGACACAACTTCCCTTAGCTACCACCCTACCAAGTTTCGTGAGTTTCCATGGAACGGTGTTGATTTTAGAGATTTTTTGAAAAGAGCGGAAGAAAAAAAAAATCCTAACAGAAACAATAGGCTTCCCAGCCATTATGGCTGGGAAGCCTAATAATCTTAACAATAGCAATTGGCTTCCCCAGCAACTTTGTTGCGTGGCCCCCTAATAAAAATGCAGCAATATAAAAGTTACATTAAAACACACTGAGACAAGAAAAAACATTTTATAAAAGTAATTTTTCACTCTTGACAAAAACTGTAATGGTTCTAAATTACTCCTGTAAGATACATTTTTTTAATGGTTTTTAATCAACATGTAGGATCGATTACCTTATTGAAAAAAATGTGCTTGAAATTTTAAGGTCCAATTCAATTATGTTTTAGCTGGGTAGAATCATTTTAGAAAAATATGAATACTGTACCTAACATTTACAGCAGCTGGAACAAGCCTTTGAGGCTGTAAACAAACTGGACAGTTAACTCTACTTAAATACGAGGTTACAGAATACAGAGTAGCATACATACATACATACAATGTAGCCAACAGACACCCATAACACTACTTTGCCTTCAATATTACATAAAACTGCTGCTAAAATGGTCGTTTTATTTTCTAAAGCTTCCTTCCTTTACGCACTCTGGTGTGGCAGTTCCTTGGTCTTTGCTTTCATTTTGGTTTAATAACAACACGCATGCAGTTGGGAGAATTTAAAAGATAAGGGTTAACACCGAAGCAGCAGGAATGTGAGTGGGAGATCGAGTTCAAACGCTGCGTGACTTGAAAACTGCGGGCGTGTTATTTTATAACTGGAAAGTCTGTCAGTGTTTTTTTTTTAACAGGTTGCGGGGGATTTCAGCAAGGGAATGGTAATCCGTAACGACAAACGGGAATCGTCAGTCAAGTGCGATCAGGAGTCATGCACTGATCAAGGGGCAATGATCACAAACCACAGCTGGAAAGCAAAAAAGAGCAACCGGCAGTCAAGACCTCACCACTGCAGCAGACAGCAAAACAGAACTACAGGCGGAAGTTGAGTGTTCGGGTTTCCAGTCTGTTAGAAGAAGCCCATCACCAAATATCTAAACCGATTCTTTCATTGTAAAACAAACAAATAATAATAGTAAACGTACCAAGGACAGTGGAAAACAAACGCAGTTGCAAATTGCTTGGATGGGAGAAATCGAATTCGTTTGTTGGAAGCTTGTCTGACACAGTCTTTCACGGTTGTCTCTTTCGTATCGAATCATAGAAGTTGGGCCAGTCTGGTTCATCCTTCATCGGATTTGCTTTATTACTTATCGCACGGGTTTTCTCTGAGCCGCTTCTTTCTCGACTACAGACAGTGAACAGACTGGCCTGTGTATTCGATCTGCTTCCTACAAGTACTCCAGTCTCCTTAATTCTACCAGGTCTTAAGAGCATTGCTCCGGTGTGTTTATAATTCGAATTTAGTTTATGACAATTCAATTACACACAGACAGAGAGAAAACCAAGAACCGACGTATATCAGTGAACCTTATGCGTGTTATATTCGTACACATCTTTATTTTGATTGTGTTTTCGGCGTCTGATTACGCGTGGAAATCAACCCTGCATAAAACGTTGCAAACATCGAATTGTACAGACTGGCTTAGTTTACGTCTTTGAAAGATTCTTGATAAGGAGGGTCGAATAAGCCAAGGAAGCCCGTTTAATTTACGCGGGTTGTGAATTTTATTACATTATTTTAATTGATTATTTTGGCGATATCTTTGCACACCAGAATTGTTTTTTTTAACAGTTTAAGAAGCTATTTTTATTTTAAAATTTAACGTTTAAACAAAAAGGTGGAGTTGGGTTTATTGTATGCTTTGTGACAAATAACAATTACCCGGCGATTGTCTTAAGTATTTATAATGTGTTTTTTTCCCCCACTGACAGCTGTAAAAGGCCGTCGGTTTCTTACATTACGTTGACATGATTTTGATTTCTTTGCCTATTTTATAGTCCGTGTGCTCTCACTGTATTTTACACTAGTCGTACTTACTTGTCGCCATGACTTGAAGAGAATAGGCTTTTAACATTGCTACGTGGTAGTGTAAACAATCACCAGCATTTTACAATCAAAGGAAATACGCTTATCGGATCAGAAATAATTAATAATTATGGCAGATCGCAGTCGGATACGGTATGGCAACACCGAAGACAGTCCAACTGCTAGCCCTGGGACTGGACGGAAGAAAGCGCATCAGTCCCCGAGTTCCAGAACCAAGCATCATATCAGCGCCCCAGGACACAATTTTAGGAAAGTGACTTTAACCAAACCAACGTACTGTCACCACTGCACCGATTTCATCTGGGGACTGGCTGGGTTTCTGTGTGAAGGTAAGGCTTTTTCTTTTTTTTTTAAGAACCGAATGAATGATTAAAATGTTGTGTTTGTGTATCGGTAATGGCGGCCATAACAAATCATTACATAATTCATATTGTGTTTTTTTAAATTTTTATTTATTTTTGTATTATTAATTACATATGCAAATGTGCATACATTTATTTTAAAGAATAGTTATTCAACCAATCGTTAACCAAAAATCATGTTGATTATCAGGCATAGCAGTTGTTTGTATTTGTTTATATTTGTTTTCTTGTTTGTTTATTTAGGGTGTACATGGTAGCCCTTTGTACACACCCTCGTTTCCACATGTGCCTGGTTACCATGCTTGAATGTGGAAGTGAATGTTCTGAGAAATGTTTGAAAACTTTAAATTTTCAGCCCTAATCCCATGTTTAATGTACGTTAAGTCATCAAGTAATGGTGCTATAGGCAACAGATCCTTAAATTATAATAAAACAAAATTTAAAGGCTGTAAGTATTAATTTTAATTTTAGTGTCAAAATATGGAATTTTTACTAAAGTGATATGATTTGTTGGTGACTGCTTTCTACATCTTTCTATAGTTATAATTCAGTACACTCTTATTTATCAGAAACCAACCCTTGTCTTTCCATTTCTGTGAGGGGTAGATTTTATAGCAGGCACACACGTTTCTCCCCTCCTTGTAGCTCTCACAATGTGAACTATACAGACTGCTGCACCTACCTTCAGAAGAATTAGTTGATGACAAATGACCTTTGTAAAGTGCTTTCACCTTCAGCTTGGGGAGCTTAAGTGTAGCAGATAATGACCTCTGCAATAGACATTAATGGTTAAGTGTTGTAGTCTATTTTCAGTAAAGACTATCCCTTAAATTACAGTAGCATTATTTTTGCACTCTACTTTTGTGGATATATTAAAAGTAAAAGGAAAGACCAGATTTTTTTCTTTATACAGTTTTACCAATACAGCACTGTCATTTGAAAAAATAAAATGTAAAAAGAGTTTTGTTGGGGACATTTTACCAAACTAGACACTTAAACAGGCAAATTCACACTTTGCAATTAAAGATTGAGCTACATGAACAGCATAAGACTAATATTAAACCACTTACACATCCAGTAGTAGGTAGAGGTCTTATTTGCAAAACTAGCACATCCTAGTATTAGGCTTCTGAAGTATCTTTTGAAGTAATTCAGTGACCAAAAGAGACCTTGTGAGCCACTGTATAATTATTATTTTTACCCACTTGCATAAGAAATCAGAAGCTGTTATCATTGAGAAATGGTCCCTCCAGAACAATTTAAAATACCTTGAATCAGTGTCGTGGATGACAAGTGTTTTTACAAAGCAATAGGAGGCGTTTCTAATTTTCTTTCCAGCCCATATTGAAAACGAAAAGTAAAAAATAATGAGGCCTGTGAAAACTTTACTGAAGCTAGATTTAAAACTAGTTTAATATGAACACCCACACAATTAAAAAAAAAATTAAAAAAATTAACAATTCAGTGCTGTTCCAACTTGTATTGTAAGTGGTTTATTATTAGCCACTAAACTTCAGTCTAGAGGCCAAGACACAAGCCACAGTAAATCACAATTAACCATTACAACTTGCTACAGTACACCAAATGCACAACGGTGCGGGTTAAATTAGTTTACAAATATATATATATTATGAGACCGAAGGTCGAGTAATTTGTAAACTGTCACAGAAACCCGAGATGGAATTGTTTTCCTGCAATTCACTTAAGAGGCCCATCTATTATTTTTTATAATACATGGATACCCTTGTGATGCTAATATTAAAGAAGACGAGGTTCAGCAGTACAGATGGGTTTTTAAAACGTAGTGTTTCAGTGCTGTACAGACGTTCTGTGTCGTTATCCGTTTCTCTGAGATACGAATGTACCAGCTTTACATCATTTTTTTTTTTTTAACGTATTCTCATTTTGTTTATCATTAATGACCATTTCTGTATTGTGGGTATTGTTAAGTGATTGAAAACAAGACATTTTGTGTTTGAATTGAAAGTGATGGTCTCGAGGAGTCGAATGGGTCAAAGTTCAAGTATATTTTCCTCTAGAGGAATTATCACCTTTTGACATTACTACTGTGGTATTATGCCTTTTTTTAGAATGACTCAGGATACAAATATAGCCTTCATCCATGTATTTATATATTTACAGTGCCGTGAAAAAGTATTTGCCCCCTGTCTGATTTTCTGCATTTTTGCACATTTTTCACATTGTATTTGGTCAGATTTTTTTGTGGGTTGTCGTAGTATATAGAGGGAGTCTGAGAGAAAAAATGACACCACTGTTTGTTGCTTCTTTCATTTGTTTGGTGTGCAAGGTAATCAAACATGCAACCTTCAGGTGTGAAAAAAGTTATTGCCCCCCCCTAGTTAACTCAACCCAATTAAAGGGATAATTAGGGTCAGCTGTCTGAGTACTTTGGTTAACAACCAGGCCTGATTTGGGCCAGCCCTGCCCGATATAAATCTGGCCCTTACCATCACAGTGAAGTTGTCAGCACACTAGAGGCACATCATGCCATGAACAAAAGAAATTCCTGAAGACCTCCGGAAAAAAAGTTGTTGATGCCTATCAGTCTCGAAAGGGTTACAAAGCCATTTGTAAGGCTCTGGGGCTCCACCGAACCACAGTCAGAGCCTGTGGATGGGTGGTGGGTAATTCACTGACACACGGGAGACACAGGTGATCTTGACAACACCGCACAGGTGCCCAGTTTTATTATTAGTGGGGCAGTTCCACGTTTTGGCCCGCAGAGGGCGCTGTTGTCTGTGGTCTGCCTATCAGCGATGATAAAACAGAGCCACAGAGATACCAGAGGCGGTACCGTTATACAGTACAGGCGCACTCGCAGGTGCTCAAACCAAAAATAAGCAAAAGGAGAAAAGAACAAGGAAAATAAAACACAGTAATCAAAAACTACAAATAAAAGGTGCTGCACTCGGCAGCTTCACCCCGACCGTCGCTACCCGCACGGTCCGGGTCTCCGTCCTACCCTCGCCGCTCCCTCAGACTGCTAAAACAAATACTGATGGGGTCTGCTCACGGTTTTCCCCGCTAACCCTGTTTTCTTTCTGTTCTCTCTTATTTCTTTTGGGGTTTTCCTCCCCGGCCGTGTTCTGGATCGGGACCAGTGCATCCGCACGTCTGTTCTCTCTCAAAGGGGCAGTCCTGAGGGAACAGCAGAATGTTATTTTATAGGGCCAGCAATCCCCCCAAGACCCGCCTCTCAGCCATTCAGAGGGAAGGAAAGCCCGCACACCCACTCTCCCACCTCTCCGTGTCACTGCCATGACTGACAGGTGAATATTGACGGGCTGCTGCCCTCTTCCTGCAGCACTTCGAACACATCAGAAGAGTTAGTACAGGTCTCCCCCTGTTACAGAGCCATATTGTCCAAATGGCGAAAGTTTGGGACAGTAGTGAATCTTCCCAGGGGTGGCCTTCCTGCCAAAGTCTCTCCAAGAGCAAGGCGTAAAATCGTCCAGGAAGTCACAAAGAACCCTAGAACAACATCCATGGATCTGCAGGCCTCTCTCGCCTCGGCTAAGGTCAGTGTTCATGACTCCACCATCAGAAAGACACTGGGCAAAAATGGGATTCATGGCAAAGTAGCAAGGCGGAAACCATTGCTCACTAAGAAGAACATGAATGCCCGTCTCAAGTTTGCCAAAAAGCACCTGGAACAATGTTCTATGGACAGATGAGTCAAAAGTGGAACTTTTTGGCCGACATGGGCCCCGTTATGTCTGGCGAAAACCAAACACTGCATTCCACAGTAAGAACCTCATACCAACGGTCAAGCATGGTGGTGGTAGTGTCATGGTTTGGGGATGCTTTGCTGCAACAGGACCTGAACGCCTTGCCATCATTGAAAGAACCATGAATTCTGCTCTGTATTAGAGATTTCTACAGGAGAATGTCCGGCCATCCGTCCGTGAGCTGAAGCTGAATCGCAGCTGGGTCATGCAGCAAGACAATGATCTGGAACACAAGCAAGTCTACATCAGAATGGCTGAAGAACAATACATTTAAAGTTTTGGAATGGCCTTGTCAAAGTCCAGACCTAAACCCCATTGAGATGTTGTGGCAGGACCTGAAACGAGCAGTTCATGCTCGAAAACCCACAAATGTCACTGAGTTGAAGCAGTTCTGCATGGAGGAGTGGGCCAAAATTCCTCCACGGCGCTGTGAGAGACTAATCAATAACTACAGGAAGCGTTTGGTTGCATTTATTGCTGCTAAAGGTGGTGTAACCAGTTATTGAGTCTAAGGGGGCGATTACTTTTTCACACAGGGGCATTGGATGTTGCATAACTTTCTTTAATAAATAAATGAAATATGTATCAAATGTTTGTGTTATTTGTGTTATTTGTTCACTCAGGGTCCCTTTTATCAAATATTAGGTTTTGGTTGAAGATCTGATAACATTCAGTGTCAAAAAAATGAAGAAAATCAGACAGGTGTCTGTATAAATATGTATATGTGTATAACTTGTTCCGTTACAATAATGACTTATTTCATGACATACAGTGATTTAACATATACTCTGCACTACATTATTTATAGTGCATAATGCAGCAGAACGTATACCAGGACTGGGATGTACCGTATTCCTTCAAATTTAAGACACGTTTTTTTAAAAATGTTTTGCTTCTCATAAGTAGCCTTTGTCTTAAAGTAGAGTACAGTATAGTGATGTGTGTATTAAAATCGGCAACAAAAGACGTGACTATCTGAGTGCACAAACAACAAGGTGACCAGTACCAACTTGTTCAGAAATGCTGGTCAGACCGCCATATTTTTCGACATGCCAAGCAACAGTTCAGTGCTGTTGTGGTTACTGGGTTACATGTTGCCTGATGCCGTGGGGTGTTGTGTCCTGCTTGCTGTTGCCAGGATGTGTGATGCCGTAAGTGATGGTGGTGTGTGTACGACAGAGACGCCCTCTTAAGTATTATACAGTGCTCAGCACAATAAACAAGCTCCATGGTTAATCTACAACACTGTTTCATGTCAGTTTTGTACAATACAAAGGCGTAATTACCTAGCCTTAAAAACATTCTTTGACATCATCCTTTGATCTTTTGAGTTTTGATTGAGCTTTGATATATTGTTGATTCACAAAACCAGTCAGAACGATTACCAGAAAAGCGAATCACAATTTTATTACGCAACAATCATTTCAACAGTTAATTAGTATTACACATTTCAAAGGTAACATTAAAAAAATGACTTGCGATTTCAATTTAACATTTAATATTTTTTGCTATAAGTGGGGTAATACAATTGCATTACAAATGTGAAATATTTTTTTCATAATTACAAATTGTGACAAAGCCTCTATTTACAGTATAAGTTTGAACACAGTTCCGGGTTCCTAACAATGTCTTTGGTGGACAAATCACATTCGACAACAAAGGATGGGTTTAAACAGGATGATACCTGTATTTATTTTTCCTCTTGTGTCCCTTTTCCAGTGGAAACACAACTTCTTTTTACAAACAAAACAAAAATAACTCCAAGCTTATGTTTTGGAGCACTAACTAAACTTAACAGGATCCCTAACTTTACTTAGTCAGACGCTAATCCGGTTTACTGACTAAATATTACTCACAAATATACTTTATTTAATATACTTTGTTTTAACATACACCATGTTTAGTTTTATACACAGTTCCTTACCTTCCCACAGACAGTCATTGTCTTTGAAACTTGTCCTTTTATACCTGCCTGGCTTGTTAAATTATGAACAGGTGTATTAGTTTAACTGATTGCCAGTCAATCGGTGTTCTTGGATAGCTATGGCATTCTGGGAAATGTTGTTTTTCTTTGCTCGTTTAACATAGTTAAATTTTATTTTTCCAGTGTGTTCCAATTTTTAACAAAGGAGCGAAAACCAAATCCAATTACCAAATTAACAATCAATTGAATCTCGTTATGGGACCAGTATCATTTGGGAAGAAATGTTTGAAATGGCCTAAACAACTCAAAGTATAGAATTGGAAAGAAAAATAATCCACAATTTCTCATGCCTAACAGCACTTAAAACAGTGAATTATTTTTACCGATTCAACACTTATTGTTGTTTATCCCTTACTTAACTACTGCCATACAAATCTTTTTTATACCAGCATGGAGAAACATTCATATTTATACTTGAATTGCTTTAGACAGTAGAAATTAATCTGAACAGTCATGGACTGTATACAGTACTTACAACTTGAAAGTCACGAGACTCGCGCAGGATTCCTGCCTAAATGTAGAATGAGTGCCACATGGAGATTAGGCAGAAGTGGCCTTTGTGCTGAGGTGACCCAATGCAAAGCTTGCTTCCGGGGCCCCTATTCCCTATTCCTACCAGTAATACTGCACTACGATACCATGACCTTGAAAACAAGGCTACAACGACACTATTAAATGTATTGCATTTTACTACAGCAATTGCAAAAGAAAACAAACAAAAAAAACTCCACTCAGACACAGGTAGAAATTAACTGTTTGTGCTTTTACAGCAACAAAGTCTGCATAGCTGGATAATCCAGTTTTTGGCAAATCTGGTGAATGATCGGTATCTGCCCTAGTCCAGTAAAACGTCCCTGCGACATTGTAGAAAGTAAATAGTTTTTGATTAATTTCATGTTCAGGTAAGAAAAGCTTCTGTCCCCTGACATGACAGGCACAGTCAAAAGCAGACACAAGTCAAGAATATTGAGGTTAGGATACAGGTCCAGCAAATTTCCCTTCTAGATGTAGTCCAGCATCACAAGAGGCGAGGACGATACATTGGCTGGAAACACATTTATTTGAATTTGTTTCCAGGTTGATTCAAACACGCAGCCCTAAGCGTGTGAGACGCCTATACATGTATTCCCTTCAAGTTTGCAGCACAGCACTGCATTTTTAAATGTTGTATCATTTTAGTTTAAATCGTGGGTTACATGATTATGAGGCACATACTGACATAAACTTGCGCACGGCTTTAAACCCCTACAGGTTATGTTTTTTTCTGTTTATGGCTTGTGGAATATAGATAAAAAGAACGGTAAAATGGTTAATAAGCCAAGACAACTGGGGCCCCCTTGCTGCCTCAGGGCCCCATGCAATTGCATGGGTTGCATGTGCCTAAAACACATCTAAATGCAGGGACAGCTAATTGTAGCCTGCGTGGGAATTGCCAGAAACACGTGACCAGTAAGTCTGGGTTTTCAATAAAAAATAATTGTGACCTGGTGAATAAGTGACTGGATTCTTGATTTGTCCAACAGTCAAAGTATGATGGCAAAACTTGTTGTCCCTCAGCTAAAACAAATCTTGTTGTCCCGGGTGTTGGGCAGTATGGATTCCACACCCCCAGGTGAATTTAGTTAATGATGAATTGTTTAGAAAGTGACAGGCATGCTGCTGTGGTGGCGATTGCTACTCCTGCAGATCTCCTACAGGGATCATCTAGTTAAGGCAGGTGTTGTAAAGTTCAGAGCCCTTTTAAATTTCAACACCTACAGCTGGGTGACTCCTCAGTGGTTAGCGTCTGCTCTGGGGTTGCGGTCTGTCCGCACTGCTGAACATTTCCTAAATCAGGTTCGTGCTGCTCGGTCCAGTGAGGTGCTCCTAAGACAGCTATTCAGGGAACAGTGCCCTGCACACACCGATTCCCCAGCAGTCAGTCAGGTTTCTGATGAGTAGGGTCACTTACTGACTAGAGGGGAAACTGGGAATGGGGTGTTTGTGTAGGTCTGTCACCAGCAGCAGTTCAGAGCATTACCAGACAGTTAGTAACAGTTTGGCGAACCCTGTGTAAGCCAAAAAGGTTTGGGGATCTGCAGTGGAGAATCTTACATACCATCATTGTCGTTAACTGCTTTGTGAGCATTATAAACCCTTCACTCAAAAAAAATTGCTTGTCTGTTCTTAAATTAATAAATACAGTTAATCAAAAATAGTAAAAAACTTGTCAATCCTGCAAATAATTCTTGGGAAATGGTGGTAATTGGTAGTATTTTCTAGTAATGCAAAATATAAGTACATGCATTACTTACGTTAAGTAAACATAAATTACTTCTTATTGCTTGATATAATAATTGTAGTTACTTAAAAACTACGTAATAAAATCAATTGTGCAAGTAATTTTTAGTAATTACTGCTAATAATTTAGAAAAAACTGCTAAGAAATGTAAGTAATTAAAATAGGTTTTTCAAGCAAAACATTTTTTACTTTTCATTTACTTCAAATAATAACTAAAATGACTTACAAATAGTAATAGAACTTGTCTATTTAGCAAGTAAATTTAGTGTTTACAAAAAAATTAAGTAACCAAATTATATTGTTTGAGTAAAACTGTTACTTAAAGTAATTAAAAAATATTTTACAAAACTGAAAATGTTTGTGCCTTTTTTACTCAATACAGGTAGCTTTAAGTAATTAAGTTAATAACATTTACTTAACTAATAGTTTGTAAATATGTTTTTTAAAATAACATTATGAAAGTGCTTCTTTAAAACTATATAATAAAACTGGACTATCATATTGATTTTTGGTACCAAAAAGAATGTTGTACAATGTAATGAAGAGAAAGATGTAAAATTTTAAGTAAAATAATTTATCTAGAATTCACATCTCAAAGCAAGTAAATAAGATAAATTCAGTCCAGTACAAATTCCATATTCATTTTCATGGGCACAGACTATATATAAAAAACAAACAAACAATAAAGCACACCTTGACTGACCATGCATTTTAATTCACTTTGAGTAAACTAACTGAAATATGTATCTATTACACACATTTTGTATTACTGGAACTGAAAAGCAATAATGCACATTGGGATAATGGCATGTCAAGGAATTAAAAGAAATATATTGCCTGCAATATTAAATGGAAGACAAAGGTAAACTTAAAGTAATTTGCACAGCTTTGTACTCTTACAACTCATCCATATGAACATTTTTTTGTGTTGTACATCTCTTCACATTTCACATGTACAACAAATAAACACATGCCCTTTATAAACATCAAAATGTAATACAAAATACTGTTTCTCTAATGTGACATGAAATCAAAATATAGTATGTGGTGCTTATACGTGTAATACTATAAAAATATAATGCTTATACTTGTAATACTATACCATACTTGACACAAAAAAACAGCATTGTTTTCAAGCATAGTTTACATTAAGTCATTTTTTTCTGGTTTTTATTATTGAAGTTGCAAGACAGTTTTATCTAATCAAAGATGGTCTGGAAGTTGCCTTGTCTCTCTGGGGATAACCAAGGAGATATGTGTAATAAAACCCCATAAGTGAATCTTCTGCTTTACCAATTGGCTGGTCTTTGTACATCAGCATTATTGAATTTGAATCTTCTTGATGATGGATCATAATCCACGGTGTGGCATTGTTTTTGTGGGCACTAGCAACACTTTCTGCAGTCTGAAAGAATAAAACCTGTATTTCATTAAAAAGAAAACTACATGCTGATTTTAATTTAGGCGGTGGACATGTCAAAATATAATTCTTCTCTAAAATCTATCTAATCTATTCATACTTGCTATGATGAAGCCTTCAAAAATTATTTGAACTTAACACCTGAAGCAGGCACAGCAATTAATTTTTACGGGGCGGCTGCCGGGACTAGTGTAGTACAGAGAAGGCAGAAAGGAGGTGTTAGTGCGACAGTAACAGGCGAAGGAACCTGACTTTAGAGAAGTGGACTGCGGCCCGAACTTCTGAACAGACTGCGGTCTGGATAGAAGAGACCCCCCACCAGAGAGCAGTCCTCTGAGGAGGAGAGGGCTTGGTCTGAAGGCTGTGGCCCCGGGGATCTGAAAACATGAGAAAAACTCTGCTGCGACAGAGCCGTCTCACGGAGACCTGAAAGGAAGTAACAGTAAAAGGGGTTCCCTGCCCGATGTGGTGCTGCCCTCGGGTGAGGTGAGACTGCGGCCTCCGAAGCCGGGAGCAGAGGAGCGTCCCACAGGGAACCTGTAAATAACAAGAATAGGTGGGTTAGTTGGGACTCGAGCACTGAGAGATTAAAGCGGGCTACATCCCAAAATGTTAAATATAGGAAACAGCCTCACTGCGATGAGGTAAGAAAAGCGCATGAGCTGCGAAAGGATAGTGTGGCCGGGGGTCCCCTTTTACTCACGCGGTGAGAACCTCCCTTAAATAAGGTTGAGGAAGCGCAGCTTGCCTAAGGTCGGGGAAGTGAGGCTCACTTATCCCCCAAAGAATGGACCCCCGGCTCTCCGCAGAACCTCACCGTGAGACATACAGCAGAGCACGTGACAAATGCATAACATAAATTTGAGGATGAAAAGACATAGAAGACAAACAGAGAGGGGTTAGAAGGGTTAGTGTGTCATGGTTTATGTGTTCACCTGCCGCTCAGTGGAGAGGAAAACAACCGCTTCTAAAAGGGGAAAAACCTCTGGTAGCCCCTACTCCGGGCATGCTAACAATTTTCTGATGAGCCATGGCAATGTCGGTGAAAGATGGCGAATGTATGTATCCACTGATGATGATGTCCAGCGCCCTATACTCTTGATTAGGTGGACATTGATGTTAGCGCATGCTGCTGAGGTTGCTGCTCCTATCTACAATGATGAGCCAATCTGAAAAGGGAGCCAAGATCTGCTGTACTGAGAAGCAATTAACAGTAGAGGACAGGATCTGCAGAACGGTACAGAGATCTGAGGAAGTAAGCGATGGAGTGCTGTCAGAGTGTGCAGTGGCCTGCTGTAGAGAGCCGAGGTCTTCTGAAGTGGTGATCTGTAGTAGTGAACGGAGGACTGTCGTAGAGAGCAGAGATCTGCTGTATGTGGTGAATATTGGTCTTTGAGTGTTAAGGCGGTTTAGCTGGAGCCAGAGATGGGGCTGGCTTTGGGCAGGGATGAAGAATGCGTAGATCTGAGGCCACTGCAAAACACATTGATTTGATCAGGAGCAGTCTATGAGAATCCCTCGAAGTGACAATGAACTGCAGGAATGGATTGAAAAGTTGGAGTGTGCGAGATTCACAGCGATAGCAAACCAGATTCGAACATGTATAACTTGTAGTGTTATACTGCCGTCTAGAGGTTGCAGTTGGAATTAAAACCATTGGCTTCAGTGAAGCAGGGTAGAATATATTTGGGTATTGTGATTAAAATCCTTGTTTATGTATAAAACATTTGCGTATTCTTTTTAGTTTTGAATAATAAATACATTAGATACATTTTTTTTTTTTAGAACAGTTAGTCATGTATATAAAAGGAGTTAACGTAGGTCTGCAAGACGAGCCTTCAGTATTTAGATGTCCCAATTCGGTGAGTTGGACTCGCTCTCGCCGGTTGTGAAAGCGCAGCAGCAAGAAGTCAGAAGATTGCAGTACTGAGGCTCAGGCTCGCAGTGCCTGTTGAAGCTGCCTGGTCGCCATGGCAACTTACCACTCCCAGTAGTCACTCGATGAGGCATTGCTGTGGTAACTATGGTGTGTGAGGCGCCGGTGGAAGAGAGTTGCAGTATGGCAGTGTCGTTGGAGCATGTTAAATGACCCGTCACAATCACGAGCTGCCGCTTGTCGAAATAGAGTTTGTAATGGGCTGGATAGATCTTTAAAACATTTGACATACCTGATGGAGGTCCATGACAGAATCTTCTGGTGGAACGGTAAATTGTGCTGGCTCTGTGCGAGTGGTGCTGAGCGGGGGAGGGGCGCCTGGTTGCAGACGAGGAGTGAAGACGAATTCAGTGGGCAGTCTGTTTTTAACACCCGTTCCTTCCTAATACAGCCGTACTGCTGCAGAACACTGGACAAAGCTTCGTTGTAGATATGAATAAATCGAAGGCCAGGCAATCGCTGACAACGTGGATGTCAGTGTCTTGTCGACGGAGATTTAAAGGTTTTAACGGAGGTCCAGTCTGTAATGGAGATGCGGATAAAGTTGATGGAGCTGCGCTTTGAACGGCGCTGTTGCTGGGCTGGATACTGGACAGGGCAGGAAAGACTAACATTGGAGCTCCTGCAGCAAAATAGAGAAACTGAATGATAAGCATCACCTGAGTAGGTAGGAAAATAATTGATAATATCTTGGCAGCGCTGTCCAAAGAAGTGACCTGCAGAAAAAGGAGCGAGAGTTTAGATATTAGCGAAAACGTTAAGCTGAAGCATGAATGACTGGGTCTGAGCGTTTGCTAAAAAACAAAAAACGCTAGACAGTAAAGTTGTGTGTTATTAGGGTTTAAATAGGAGATTGGTAATGATAGGCAGCAATTAAGGGTCCCGCACCCGAATTCAGCCGAAAGACTAACATCTAGTAAGGGAATCCATCAGATTTTTGTTCGATTTTTCAAGTTGAATATATATACCAATGTCTTTTTGTGCCAAAGTAATTTTTTAAAGCCACAACACTAGTACTAGGTTTGTTATTGGAAACATGCTCAATTTTGCATTAAAACTAATTCTTACGAACAACTTATGTTTCCAAGTGAAGCAGTTGTAATTCTGTTTTTAGGGAAAACCCCATGCACTTAGGTAGAATGCAGCAATGTCAAATTTGCTATATCATTAACTGGGTCATTTAAACGCTAGTTAAGGTCAACAGCAAACCTTCTGCTGCAGCTATAATCTACTGTATTTGAAATGGTCTGCCACATTTTAGGAAGTTGTAGAGCTGGCCCATGTATTCAAAGTTTGAGAAATATTTACATTATCAAATTTAAAACATACTTCTTAACTTGACAATGTGTACAACATGGTGTGCAGCAGCTTTTCCCTTTACAGATGAGCTCTGAACCATAAAACGAATGTAGCTGAAGGCAACAAGTATTTGCAATTCTAAAATTAAGAAACACAATTTTTAATAAAAGGTTATAATAAAGGACAGTAAAATGTACTTGTTATGTAAAAAAAACAAACTGTATTAACATATAACTAGAATTCAATCTACCATGATTAGCAATCACATGTATATAGGGTCATCCAAGTTGTGTGCCTAAATTACATAAAGGATTAAGTAAGCTTACTCTTGTAGTCTGTACAGTTAGTTTATAGCCTTTGCATTTTCTGTTAAGATTTAAAATATTTCTCCTACCCTCATTTAGAATTGTTGGTCTTGCTATCTTGATCATGTTATTATCATAAAGATGATATTACAGAAATCTTAATCAAGTTCCCCCTTATAGTGTCTTCATTGCTGACATGTGGCAAGATTAGAAAAAGTTTGTCCTTCAACTGAAATAGAGCATTAATGTGGTAATACTGTTTAAATCACTTTGTTTAATAATGTACTGTTGGGTAGCATAATGGTGTCGCAATATAAACCGCAGATATTGCAGACACATCTCGGGCAGCAGTGTGGAGCGGTGGTTAGGGCTCTGGACTCTTGACCGAAGGGTCGTTGGTTCAATCCCAGGTGGGGGACACTGCTGCTGTACCCTTGAGCAAGGTACTTTACCTAGATTGCTCCATAAAAACTCAACTGTTTGAATGGGTAATTGTATGTAAAAATAATTTGGTATCTTGGATAAGGACGTCTGCTAAGAAATAAATAATAATATCTTGTTTAATTGCAACAACAAAAGTTATGCTAGAAGCATAATATGAATAACTAAAAAATACCAATCAAATGTGTGTGTGTTTTTTTTTTAAAAAATACTTAGAGTTCTGCATTTAAACTGCTTGTTTGCAATATCTGTTTTTCATGGAGACACGATAAGTGTGACTGTTAGTGTATATTATGTTACTGCTTTAAAAATAATTATTAAAATTACATCGACATGTTTCTAATAACTGCCAATATAAGAAAGAGATGGTAATCTAGTACACAAAGGCCTAAATAAAAATGTGAAAGTGTTGCCAATATTATTATTATTATTTTTGTATTATGTTAATACACAAGCATCATGCCCCCAAAATGACAAATGTCCCAGATAAGGGGCACTGAATGACAATCACAAAGTAAAAAAGTAAGGGATAGAATTTAGAAATATTAAAAACTTTATGACCCAACCACAGCACATATGTTTTCTTGTTATTTATTGCCAAAATAAAATCTTGTCTTAACTTTGGGTGGTCTATTAGATGCCCCCTCCTCCCCTTCAAGTGCCACTTTACAGAACTTACATAGCAGGGCTTCTTGAAGCAAGGATACATTTTATGAATTTCTTCCACACGTCACACTTTGAGGTTTTCTATCTTCTTCCGCCTGGCATCAAAAGAAAGATGAAGGAGTTGCTTGATCCTCTCAGGTGAGGCATTCTCACTGCATTTACTCAGATCATTATCAATTGCCTCCTGGGCTCTGTCTGGAGGTTTCTCACCTGCAAAATGCCACATCATTTTTTATGAGTAGCATACTAGTTACAACTCCAAGCTGAAAGTTAAAAGACTATTTATGTGCAGCATTATAAGCTTGTTATATTAACATTTTCTAAAAGGACTGGTATTAGAAATGTTCACATAAAACAAACTGAGATGTCAAATAAGGAAATAATCAAGTTTGTATTTCTGATATTTAAATGCTGCCCTAACAAAGCCTTATATACTTTAATTCAATGACAATACATTGGAATTAAAACATAAATTGTTACTTAAGATAATCTATACCTGTCAAACTGTCTTTGCAGTTATCCACTTTCTGAAAGCTGCAGCTTTGTGAAATACTTCCTTGTGGGTGCTGTAATCTGCCTGCTTTATGAACTCCACTTGTTTCTTCTTCAGATGATGCTTCCATACAAGAGGACCCTAAGTGAAACATTATTGTACATACACAATTAAGACATTTTAAGAACAGGGCAAGATAAATTGACATACGTCTATCACTTTAGGAAAGATGTTTTATTTTATAAAAACAAAAAAGTAATTCAAGTTTAAAAACCTGCACTAGAAGACTGGCTCTACCTCCTCTACGCTCCCCTGCCTCCAGAGCCCGCTCCTTTTCCACCCTTGCCCCGCAGTGGTGGAATGACCTTCCTACAGATGTCAGGACTCCCAGTCCCTGACCACATTCCGGCGCCTCCTCAAGACTCAACTCTTCAGAAAGCACCTGTAGAACTCCTCTGTTCTTCCCCTGGGACACTTATCACCCTTACTTAAATGCGCTTTACTTGCTCTTATTTGCCCCCTATTTTACTGCATTTAATCCTGTACTTCAGAGTACTGTAATCTGCCAAGTGTTTAATCTGTAATATTTTGTAGTTAATCATATCCTGATGTAACTATCACTGACACTTATCTGCTGTATTATTGAATTGTATTTTGTCACACTTGTACTTGCTTGAACCAAAGTCATTGTATTTATCTTGCTCTTAATTGTATTATTACTTGTACTATGATACTTGAAATGTATTTGCTTACGATTGTAAGTCGCCCTGGATAAGGGCGTCTGCTAAGAAATAAATAATAATAATAATCATAAAAAACCCATTTTCAACTAAATGTATGGATGGTAGTTTTGAACACTTACCAGAACTGAAACTATCTTCCCTTTCCATCTGAGCCTTTTTATTACATTTAATACCAGGTTTTCTGCCTCTGTTGGATACTGAAGGAGTGCTGTTGTACATCCTCCTCCTTAGAAATCCAATTATCCCAGTCTGATGAATTGTTTTAAATCAAAACATATATCATATTTCATGCTTGCTTTTACTGTGCTATAAGCTATGATTAAAACTGAAACTTTTAAAACAAAAAGTATATATCATTAGTATATATTATGTATACATATTGGGCCCTATTTTTGTACGTGACTAAAGTTATGTTTTATGTTATGTTTCGGCTTTTGTAATGATCTGAAAAAAACAAAACATAACAAAAAAAAACCCACACGCATTGTGATACAATACGGTATATGGCTGCAAACCCCAATACAACTGTGTCTGGTGCATTTATAGGGTTGCTAGGTTTTTGACCAGAAAGTCTACTTAAAGGAACCTGTACAGTCTCTGATCAGAAGCATTGTCTGGTTTTTCAATTTTCTATATTTTTTAAGCATCACGTAACAAATACAACTTGACAGATGTGTAATAGAAGCGTCAAAATATGTTGCAGCACTTGGTAAGAGAAGGAATATGATTTAATCTTCCTTATTAAATTCTTAATCCAACACAGTTATACACCCCTTAGTCCAGAGATTAAAGCTAAACATAAAATATTGACTGTTTTACTGTTAACTAAAATCATGTACTTGCGTAATTCTGTCTAACTGCAAGTGCTGGGTTGTCACGCAGTGAATTATACTTGTTAGCAGTAGCTCTTGCAAGGTCATGCAATTCCACTTCAGTTGGTCTTCGACCTGATTGTGTACACAGGAGATCCATCTCTCTCTCTCTCTCTCTCTCTCTCTCTCATATACTGGTTCAAGTACATTTTTAAATTATCTTATAGATGCACAGCTCTCACTGGATAGTTAACTGAAGCAGATTATATGTGTGCCTTTTTTAAAATAGGTAAAACATTTTTTTTTTAAAAAACCTCTTAATACAGCACCTTAGATTATAGTGCAATTTGTGGTGAAAGATCGACCATTCTGAAATGACATTAATTCATTATATGGTTCTTCGCTACCTGTCCATAACACTGGAGGTACTCAGCAGTGCAAAACAGTGTAGGTTTTCTAAAATGGTGGTCAGTCTGGCACTACAGTATACTGTGGAGATAGATTAAAGGAGTGAAAACTTTGATTGTTTTTTTATTTTGTGTTTGCAGATATTAGACTGCTATAAAATTAAAAATGGCTTGTGCCTCTAGGTATTTACTCTCTTCCTTTTTTGGTTTTAGGCTTTACCTGAGTGATTCTTAAAAAAAAAAAAAAATCATCTGCTGTCACAATTCAGCCAGTAAACCCAGAAAATGTCTCCCTCCTCTCCCTAATTCATACCTTGAGTATACATGCAAAAATGTATCATTCTGGTTTTGCATTGCAAATATCAACACTTTTGCGTCATATTAAAAATAACAGAATGTTGCTGCAAATTATAAAGTACAGAAAGTGAGAGGTTGTATAGCAGCACATATATGCATTTGAGATCCGTAACCATAAAGAGGTAAACCAATTTTCCTGAGACCCTGAATTTGATTGTTTTCAGTTTGCATCATGTGATACTGTGACTTGAGACTGATCAAATTGAAGACAAGCTATCAGTGCTGCTTTGAGTACAAAGAGAGTAACCATCCACATTATCTTTAATGGATTATCAGCTTGTCATTGTATTAAATTCATCGAAGTAAAACATTATGGGGTGGTTTCGTAGATCCCTCTTTACAAAACATGTGGAGTACTGTAACATGACTGTTACAGCATTCAGCCTGTTTTGGCATCATGGCAAACCCCAAATGTGGTGGTAATATGTTGAATAAATATCCCTCTTTCTCTATTCCCTGCAGTGTGTAACTTCATGTCCCATGAGAAGTGCCTGAAGCATGTGAAGACTGTCTGCTCTTGGATGGCTTCAACTTTAGTGCGGGTGAGTGCTGTTGCAAGTCTGTCATTTATACACAAAGTTGAGCATTATACTACAGATAATATGAAAAATAATTTAATGACACATGAGCAGGGTTACAAATAACTCCCAAGTCAAGCTGTAATATGAGATTCATTAGTCACTCCTAATCCTGTGGCCTCTGTGATGTCCAATTGCTAATCTTCTTTTTCACTCACCATATTGTATGCTTCTGCAGCAGAAGGGTTAATAGGGTATTTCATAATGCACTATAAAAGTCCTTCCACCCCTTGTTGTCTTGCAGGACGCAGAGAAAATGTTTTCACACTAGATAACTGTACTGTATTATTTACAGCACAGTGGATACATGTGCCCCAGATATGAAGATTACCTGTCAATATATGATATTTTAGCTGCATTCTAAAGAGATTGAGTGCACAGATGGCTAGTTTTACAGAATTTTTGTAATTTTGTATGCTTAATGTTATAGAATAAGTTACTAGCAATATATCATCAGTAGGTACTTGTGTACTAAGTACATGTGTATGTTTATCCATAAAAGTCGATTATGCGAACTAGTGTTGGTCTCAATTAGTTTGGATAATTGACTCTACTGTAATAAAAAATACTTAACATTTATAAAAAAATAAAATTAAAAAAACGAATAAATATGGTGTTGAAAAAAAAAGCAAGAAGTTTATATGGTTTCTGAAGTAATTTATAATGTTGACCAGAGTGTTCTGAAAATAAGGACACTGTACAAAATATATTTTTTGTGAATTTTATAGGAAGAGAATCAACTACAGCCAAAAAAAATCTGTCTCGGCATTTTCACTCTGCATAAAAGTAGCGCTCTGCATTGAATCTTCCTTACTTGAAATGACTAAATTAAAACAAACAAACAAAAAATAACCATTAAAACCACAGTTTTAGTACCTTTCATTTTCAACAATATAAAATATGTGCTATAGTGTTGCCAGGGATAGGAATATCCCTATTATTTCTATAATTTTTTGGAGAGGTTAGATGAATATAGTAACAAATTAATGTGAAACAAAACGAGGCTGTATTTATTGCTTGACTTGTGAACTGTACCATTGTGTGTGTGTGTGTGTGTGTGTGTGTGTGTGTGTGTGTGTGTGATTGATTTATTTTAGCTCCATGTTATCATATGGGTTTATTAAGCCAGGTTTAATATCTCAAGACCTGGGGTGAAATTCTGCCAGTACTCAGAACCGGTACTTATTTTGATGCCGGTGTCGCAGGAAATAAGTTGACCGGAAAATAAGTTGATTGCGCAAGCGCAGTAAGGCAAAAGTAGGCAAAAGTAAGGCGGAGATACAGTTTGATTAAAGGGGAGGTTCACTGCATGGCTTTTTATTTTTATCTGGCTGTTTTATTTCCTCGACTGTGTATGTTGGTGTGTGTTTGTGCCACTGTCTTTTCATATAAACTTCAAAATGTATGATCGACGACTCTTTATATGGTAAATTGTTTTAAACCCCTGTCTTTTTATGTTTCTATAACATTGTTGTCTATCAGATGTAATTTATGTGTGATCGCGGAGATTTATTTATATATTTTATTATTTTACACGTCAAAATGTTGTCAGTCTTTTAATCAAAATTAAAATGTTTCAATAATATAATCTAATGACATGCTGCATCCATAATATTAGTATGACAGGGTCGTATTTTTACATTTTAATATTAGTATAGCTGTAAATTTACTACAGTTTTAGACGTGGCAAAACGTAGGCATACCACTGCCAGTTAAAAAAAAAAAAAAAAAAAAGGGGTTTTAAATTAGGATAGGGTGAAGAAAATTAACCACAAATAGCCAGACGAAAGTTTTTTTTTTAGAAAGGAATTGTGTCGTGTTCCCAGGTTGGGAATAAAAAAAAAAAAAGCTCATGTTGTTTGCACACAATACATTAACACAAATGCCCTATTCTTCGTAAACCGGACAATTGTATTCCTTGTAGTAATATACTAAGAGATAAGATTTGTGAGGAAGTATTACTAAGAGATAAGATTTGTGAGGAAGAGAGATCATACAGTTATGTGTATATCTACATGATTTAATCGTGATAAATCACTTTAGTTCAATATACTATATCTCTTTCTCTTTATGTCTTACATGGTTGTGCACTACAGGAATTTACCATTTTTAAAATCATGCTGATATACAGTAGCCTATATACTGTATGATCTCTGTCTCTTACAACAGTTATCTTGGTTTGTGTTGAACTACAGGTATTTACCACAGTTTAGCAAAGACGTTAACTCTTTAGTTTTTAATTAATGAATGTATTGTTTCTTCCCAGACTTGTAATTGAAATGCATGCACTATGATAACCAGTCTCCTGTTCGTTTTCAGAAATGCAAAATAACGTTAATACGTAACACATTTTGCTAGTTAACGTTTGTTACACAAACAGAAATACACAATCAGAAATATACAATCATACAATTCATTTTAAATTATTTATTTGCTGCTAATATATATTACAGCGATATTCACATTCCCTTATCTAGCGTAATAATACTGTTGAATATATCCGATCTACATGTTAATGTAAATTATACGTACAAAAGTCATTTTAAATTATGTATTTTTGTTAGGCTAATATATCGGATCTAAAGCGATATTCACATCATCTTATCTAGCAGCATACTGCCGAATAAATCCGATCTACTAATTGATATAAATTATACTTACAACATTAATTTTAAATTATTTATTGTTCATTAATATATCCGATCAACTTATTTCCTGGGCTCGATCAACTTATTTCCTAGCCTAGGCTCAAGAAACAATAGAACATCCCCTTTAAACTGTAGAGCTTGATCAACTTATTTCCCGATCAACTTATTTCCTGGGACATCGGTACAGGGTACCAGGACTTATTTCATCTGCTTTTCATCCAACACGGATGCATTTCATCCACTCACACACTACACTAGCGCACCGTTTCTCAAATACGCTTTCATTCAGCACAGTTCGTGCTGCTTGCATTCTGTTTCCTCGCACTGCTTCTGTTTCTGTTAGCTGCTATTGGCCACCATTAACGTCAGTATAATCACTGCATGTTGATTGGCCGAGCTTTCATTCTGATCAGATTTCATTTTGGCATACGTCACAAATCTCCACCCATTTCGCTTTGTGTCAGTGCTCATTCGTCAATTTAACGAGAGAAGACTTTAGCAGTGCAATGAGAAAACAACGGTATGGAGTAATTATCCTTATTATGAAGTAATAATTATTTTCTTTAGTGCGGCTGAGAAACTAATGAATATTTGAACGACCATTGCTGCAAATGAATTTGAAGGCAAAAATCCACGTCAGTGTTCGCCATAAATGACATAGTTAAGTATTAGAAATAATTATCATAACACATTTTGCCATCACCGATTTACCACATTGCCAGAATTTGCGTGAAATTTTCTGAAATGGCAAGTGATGTGTAGGACAGTAGGGATTAACATTAAAAAAAAAAAAACAGGATCAACAAAGTGCTGCAGATTTAGCAAGTGAATCAGAATCAGGATACAGACGGTATATAGAACAGTAATCATGTTTTTATAATTTAAATAAAAACACACGTTGTTTATTTACACATAATTGATGCTTATACAGTAAGCTTGTATTGCAGCAGCACCAACTGCAGCGGACTTAGGAAAACAAAGCTTTATTTAACAGTCACCGTTCCAAGCAGGTTATCAGTCACATTTTACTACTACTAAAATATTAATATTAATATGAACTTACGCTTGAAGGAGGCAGAAGGTGTGCTGTGCTTCCAAGCAGTCGTGAAAGTTTACAGAAAAAGTGTAAGCTTACAGAACGGAGTGTTTTGTTGTTGGGCAGGTAAACGGCTTAGCCGTCCTGCGGGTTAGTTAAGCTAACTAACAGGACTCCTAATTTACAATTACTACCCAGGTGCAGGGGATAATTAAACAATAAAACAATTAACAAATTAAATTAAACAATAACACAAAACAATTAAATTAAAACAAATGTGCATTCGCACATGTTTTTTTTTCCTGCAGGAGTATTAACCCCTCCTGCTATGTTACACTGTATTACTTTGTATTCCCTGTGCATTTCAGGCAGCGGGGCTCCTAGAAATGTCATACTTGCACAGTATATCTACCTGTGCCCCATTATCTAAAAAATCCAAAAAATATATAAAAAATGACATTACGTATGGGATAATGTGTATGAGAGCCGTCGCGAGGGAGAAGGAACAGCAGCATATGAGGGACGCACAAGCACTGTCTAACCCAGAGGTTAGCGGTGTGAACTTACACCCTCAGGGACCCTTGTGCCTACAGAAGGAAAGGCAGGGTCACCACATTAAGATGGTAGAACCTGGAGAATGTATGCAGCGTAGCCCAGCTAGCCGCAGTACAAATATCAGACATCGAGGCACCTCTGAAGAGGGCCCAAGATGTAGCCAACTCTCTAGTGGAGTGTGCGGCTACCCTATCAGGTGGGGGCAAGCCAACCACCATTATACGCAGTCGAGACTGTATCCACAATCCAATGTGACAGATGCTGCTTAGAGAGGGGCTGTCCTAGGGTCTGTGTCCTGTGACAGACGAAGAGCTGGTCAGATTGACGCAGAGCTCTTGTCATATGCACGTAGCATCTCAGTGCCCACACTGGGCAGAGGAAATTCAATCTCTCATCCTCTGTTGAAGCAAATGGAGGTGGATGGAAGGACTCCAGTTCCACAGACTGGTTAATGTGGAAGGCTGTGATCACTTTGGGGAGGAAAGCAGGGTTGGTGCACAGAGACACCCTGCTGCCATCCTCCCAAATACGCATGCAGGAGCTGTGCACAGACAGAGCCTGCAGCTCAGTGACCCGCTTAGCGGAGGTGATAGCCAAGAGGAAGGCTGTCTTCATAGACAGGTACTTCAGCTCTATGGAGTGTATGGGCTCAAACAGGGTCTTCGTGAGAGCCTCCAGTACAATATTAAGGCTCCATTCGGCGAGAACAGTCCTCCTGGGAAGGTGTAATCGCAGAGTGCCTTTAAGAAAACAGGTAGCCAAAAAATGCGTTCCCGGAGACATTGAATCTACGGGGGCATGGCAAGCAGATATAGCAGCTAAATACACCTTCAAGGTGGAAGGTGACCTACCAGCATCAAGCAGTTCTTGCAGAAACTGTAAGATGACTGACATAGGGCAAGATATGGGGTTATGGCTTCTAGCCAGACACTAAGCCTGGAAATACCTCCACTTATAGGTGTACAAGGACCTAGTGGAGTCTGCCCTAGCGCTCTGCAACGTACCCACAACTGCATCCGATAGCCCTGGGCCTAACCAAGCGGTCCCTTTCAGGGACAAGACCCATAACTGGAACCTGCCCGGTTCCGGGTGCCAAAGAGAGCCTTTCGCCTGACTGAGGAGATCCATGCGAAGTGGAATCTCTCAGGGCTGGCCGTGCAACAGCTCTGCCACCTGGGGGCCACTAGGAAAACTGACACTTTCTCTAACCAGACTTTTTCGAGAAAGGCCAGGAGCAGCACTATAGGCGGGAAACTGTACAAAAACGCTTTGGGCCATTTGTGCGCTATTACGTCTACGCCGAGTGGACCTCCTAAGCGGAGGGAGGGAGTACCATAGTGGGCAATGCAGCAAAGAGATCGACCGGCGCCTTCCCGAACCGTTCCCAAATGCGCTCCACTATCTGAGGGTGGAGTCGCCACTCCGCTCCCAGAGAGGAGATCCACTACCCAGTTCACTGCTCCGGGAATGTGCGTCGCTCGTAGGGACAGCAAGTTCCTCTGACCACATATCAATAGCCTGAAGGCCATGCGATGCAACCCCAGGGACCGTAGGCCATCCTGGTGGTTGACATACACCACCACTGTCATGTTGTCCGTCCGGATCAACACGTGTGTACCGCTCAGCACTGGGAGAAAGTGGTGGAGAGCAAGGGATACCGGTTGCAGCTCCAGCATGTTTATGTGCAGGGATGTCTAGCGGTCTGGCCAGGATCCGCATACTCCTCTGCCTTCCCAGACCGCTCCCCAACCCGTTGGAGGCATCTGTCGTCACCACTTGGCGGTTCAACACTACTCCCGTTCACACACCTTCGCGCAGGTGAGAGGTCGTCCTCCAACAGTGTAGGGCTGCCGAGCACGCGTGAGACACAGTCAGCCGACGGTGTCTGTCATGTTTGGCATTGATGTGGAACCCAACACAGCACATAACCCAGTCAACACCATCCCAACTGTCAAGCATGGTGGTGGGGATGCTTTTCATTGGCAGGGACTGGGAAGCTTGTCAGGGTAGAGGGCAAAATGGATGGAGCTAAATACAGGCAAATCCTTGAGGAAAACCTGCTTTAGTCTGCAAAAGACCTAAGATTGAGACAGAGATTCATCTGTCAGCAGGACAATGACCCCAAGCACACAGCACAAAGTGACACTGGAGTAGCTTAAAAACAAGAAAGTGAATGTCCTAGAGTGGCCCAGTCAAAGCCCGGATTGAGAATCTGTGGCAAGACTTGAAGATTGCTGTCCACCAACGATCCCCATCCAACTTGACAGAGCTTGAACAATTTTGCCAAGAAGAATGGGCGAATTTTGCACGATCCAGATGTGCAAACCTGGTAGAGACTTACCCCAAAAGACTCACAGCTGTAATTGCTGCCAAAGGTGGTTCTACCAAGTATTGACTCAGGGGGGTGAATACTTATCTAACCAAGACATTTCAGTTTTCTTATTTTTCATCAACTGTTGTTTCACAATAAAAATTCTCCTGCCTCTTCAAAGTGTTGAGTAGGTTGTGTAAATCAAAGGAAAAAAAATCCAATTTAAATGCATCAAGATTTCAGGTTATAACACAACAAACTGTGAAAACTTCCAAGGGGGGTGAATACTTACTACAGGCACTGTATATATTATTTATTTATTTATTTATTTATTTATTTGTCAGATTTCACAGCAAGGTATTGATCAATCTGTTGTGTATTTAACTTCTCTTACACAACTATAGCCTAAGAACGACACATACACACCAGTAACTGTAGCTATAGTCTTTTTATGTATATCTCATGTAGCTCGTAGTTAACATTAACAAGGCATAATACAGTATCAATGCGCCACCAACTACACGTGAACTTGGGAGCCTTACACCTGAAAGTAGTGCCTAGAACTAGTGCCTAGCGTACATGCATTACAGGAATATATTTCCATTCGGTAATAAAAAATACTATGAACTAAAAGGCTCAAAACAATAGATTGTGCACGTCCCTTGTTAGTAGCTGACAGTATGTTTTTCATTCAACAGTTTCCTTCAGTTTTTCTTTACAGTTTTTGTAAATTCGGTTTGGTATTCGGCCAAATCTTTTGAGATGGATTCGGTATTCCCTAGTAAGCAGAAAAAGAAAAAAAAACTCACTCCCGTAGGACCGGCAGTGCATTTTAGAACTCACTTCTCAAAGGATTAAAAGCGCAAAATAGAAAGTATATGAGTTGTCTGATGAAGGATGTGGGAACCGTGACAAAGCACAAGGTTGCCCATTGTATTGCAAAATGTCAGGTTTGACTCCAGCTGTATTTATTATTGTTGGGAATGTAACCAGTAACTTGCATGTGGCGAGTTCTGCCCACACCGCTGACTTCATAATCATTTGCAATGTAACAAAGCTTAAACATTTTTGGAAATTGTGACTGTTTTGTATTGTATAATACTGCATTAGATCTCCTGCAGACTTGGGCAGAGGAGCTGGTGTCGGACTCCCAGTTGCATAGCTGTTTGAACCACACTATCTAAATAATTCTCTAGCAACACTTGTAAAACCACGCTATACCCATTTACTTTATTCATAATTGTGCAATATATAATTATTGGGATAGGGTATTATCAGCTGAATTTATTAGGCACTTGCCAGAGCATATCCAACAACCACAAATTTTTCCAATTCAACAGCTGGTGTACAGTAACATTATTTGTTTTTGCATTGAACTGCCTAGGTAGATGACTACAACAGCTTAACCTTCAGTAAGGTGCAGTAATTAGCAATGAGTAGATTTGGCTGAATTCCAGGCTTCTTCATGCTCTATGGGCATTGTACTGAAGTCAGTTCTAGATTTGAAAATTGTTTATTGTACAGTACTACGGTACAGTTATAGCTCGTTTCCAATGGCATGTAGCACTAGCACCAAAAAAATAAATATTGCACATACTGAAATATAGTACTATATAACATAACAATTAAACAACTTACTACCTTTATAAGAACATTAAAGGTAACGAGCCTTTTCAAGCAGTTTTGTTTCTGTGCTGCTGTAAGGTTTTTTTTTTATTAAATAGTTTTTATATAATTTGCTGTCTGGCCTGGCCAGTAAGGTCTGCTGCAGCTTGGTGCGGAGAAATGTTCCTTGTTGATTTTTTCCCCCAACTCCGTGGGAGTGCCACAGCCAATGTGAATCAGCCTGTGGAATCCACAGCTAGGAAGCCAAGCTGTGCTGACCTGACTATATTACTCTCCCTACACACATCGCGGTAGTGCCTTTACCAGGTGAGCCAATTGGGTAAACCCTATTTAACTTTATTTATAAAATGACCTGGAAGTTTCCTGCATCCTGATTGGCTACTGACATTCCAATCCCATATGGTTAAAAGAGTAAACCAATGGTTTAGATTAAATGAGATCTCATTTCATGCCAAGCATTAAGATTAGCGTGGGTCTGGGTCAACAGACCACTTAGATATTTAGCTTTTTTCATAATTGTACAAATTTAAAATTTCAGTCAATCTCCTTGGATGTCTTTTCTTTAAAATCATGAAAATTTCGATGTGCACGACCGCAGTGAGAGCACCTTTGAAGCCCAAGTTGCAGCCGATCAACAGTTTCTAAAACCAGCTTTGACTGTGGTTGTGTTGAACATTAACTACGAAGGTATTGTGTACTCTTCCATTGTAAATAGTATGTGTGTGACCGTTTTTGACTTCTCCTTAATATATGAATTAAACATCCTGACGGCGTTTGATAACCAGAATTGCAAAAATGATAGTTATAAACAGTTCTACCTAGAACTGCCACGTGGGTCGATGTGACCCATGCATAACAATACATATATATATTTTTTTTATTATAACATAAGATGTTCTATTGTTTTTTTTTTGTAAATGCAACACACAAGACATGCCTCCTCCTCCTAGCACACATGCTTTTTTATTTCAAGCCTTTCTTTGTTTGTCGACTGACTACGAGACAGATTGCTATAATTGTGGATTTGTTAAGGTGCAAACTCAGTGAAAGCCTATTGCTTATTTTTCTTTCAGTCCTTTGTTTTGTTCCACAAATGCAACTGGGAATATATCAGAAGGTAATATTTAATCTTGAAAGCAGTCATTTTGATTGGAAAACGGCAAGCTGCACTCAGATGCATACAGCAAACTGAAATGGCAGGTAGGATGACAACAGAGGAGGTTAAATGTCAAAGAGACACAAATGGCAAAATCATAGACGAAGAAAAAAAATAGCAAATATATTAAATGATTACTTTTCACAGGTTTTTACAAAGGAGGACACCGACAACATGCACCGACCTGTTCCTATCCAGTTTTAAATAACTTTAGCATAACAGAGGCAGAAGTGTTAAAGGGACCAGGAGCTCTTAAAATAAACAAATCCCCTGGGCTGGATGAGATCCTCCCAGTAGTACTCAAAAAAATGAAAGAAGTTATTTACAAACCGCTAACCAAGATCATGCAACAGTCTCTTGACACAGGGGTTGTACCGACAGACTGGAAAATTGCAAATGTAATACCGATCCACAAAAAGGGAGACAAAACCGAACCAGGTAACTACAGACCAATAAGCCTGACTTCTATTATATGTAAACTTATGGAAACTAATAAGATCCAAAATGGAAAATTACCTTTATCGTAACAATATCCTGGGAGACAGTCAGCATGGTTTTAGGAAACCTGCTTGAGGATGCAACATCGACAATGGATAATTGCAAAGCATACGACATGGTTTATTTAGATTTCCAGAAAGCTTTTGACAAAGTCCCACATAAAAGAATAATTCTCAAACTGAACGCAGTAGGGATTCAAGGAAATGCATGCACATGGATTAGGGAGTGGTTAACATGTAGAAAACAGAAAGTACTGATTAGAGGAGAAACCTCAAATTGGAGCGAGGTAACCAGTGGTGTACCACAGGGATCAGTTTTAGGTCCTCTGCTATTCCTAATCCACATTAATGATTTAGATTCTGGTATAGTAAGCAAACTTGTTAAATTTTCAGACGACACAAAAATAGGAGGAGTGGCAAACACTGTTGCAGCAGCAAAGGTCATTCAAAATGATCTAGACAGCATTCAGAACTGGGCAGACACATGGCAAATGACATTTAGTAGAGAAAAGTGTAAAGTATTGCACGCAGGCAATAAAAATGTGCATTATAAATATCATATGGGAGATAGTGAAATTGAAGAAGGGATCTATGAAAAAGACCTAGGAGTTTATGTTGACTCAGAAATGTCTTCATCTAGACAATGTGGGGAAGCTATAAAAAAGGCCAACAAGATGCTTGGATATATTGTGAGAAGTGTTGAATTTAAATCAAGGGAAGTAATGTTAAAATTTTACAATGCATTAGTAAGACCTCACCTAGAATATTGTGTTCAGTTCTGGTGACCTCGTTACAAAAAGGATATTGCTGCTCTAGAAAGAGTGCAAAGAGCAACCAGAATTATTCCGGGTTTAAAAGGCATGTCGTATGCAGACAGGCTAAAAGAATTGAATCTATTCAGTCTTGAACAAAGAAGACTACGCGGTGATCTGATTCAAGCATTCAAAATCCTAAAAGGTATTGACAATGTCAACCCAGGGGACTTTTTTGACCTGAAAAAAGAAAAAACGACCAGGGGTCACAAATGGAGATTAGATAAAGGGGCATTCAGAACAGAAAATAGGAGGCACTTACACAGAGAATTGTGAGGGTATGGAACAAACTCCCCAGTAATGTTGTTGAAGCTGACACCCTGGGATCCTTCAAGAAGCTGCTTGATGAGATTCTGGGATCAATAAGCTACTAACAACCAAACAAGCAAGATGGGCTGAATGGCCTCCTCTTGTTTGTAAACTTTCTTATGTTAACTTATTTGCCTAATATGAAATGTATGTTATATATATATTTTTTATATTACTTTTAGAAAAACATTTAAGTTTTACAGGTTTGTATGTACCAGTTTACACGTGTTTACACAATAGTGTTCAATGGAACTGCGACTGTGTTTACAACACAGCTCCTGGATGCAGGCAGTCAGCTGGCAGACGCGTACGCTCCTCCATAGAGTACAATGCAGCCGTCATACCGGAAGTAGTGTTATATTTTCTTATTATGTAGTATTAGAAACAATGATTTCAGTTTTATAGTTTTGTATGTACATATATCCGTTTACACCTATACACGGGTATATCTACATACCCATATATTTTGAAATGTGTATTTTATTATATTGTTTCACTGTTTGTAGTCGTGCTGTATATGCGCTCATTTTAAAAATAAAGCCTTTTATTTTTAATTTTCCATTTAAATACAGGGTTTCTGCGATGCAAATGTTAGATATGATGTTCATGAATAAAACTTTTCAGTTGTATCTGATAGTCTCTCACTTTCATAACGAAGCAGTTTAAAAATGTATGGGTCAAAGTGACCCATGTGGCGGTTCTAGGTAGTTCGAAAATCCGGCGATTCTAGTGTTAAGTTGTCAGCACAACTATTCAGGTAAACAACAGTACAGTAATTGCAAATATCAGTGTGTATTAAAATGCAGTGAGCTGTTTTGTTTGTGTTAACTATAATGGTGCGCTTACACTGGCTGTTTTTAGGACGGCTTTGGGTCGTCTCGGGTCTTTTTTCTGCAGTGTAAACGACATCGTCCGACTCTCAGCTGTCCTAAAAACGGCCAACTAAAGACGTGGCTCAGCACCAGCTTAGGTCCGTCTGAAAGGCCGTGTAAACACACCCGACTTTAGGACGGCTCACACACGACGTGAGGGCCACTCGGCTCCTCCCCCACGGAATCAAAACAGGAAGAAAAAGAGAAGACACAAGCACCCTGAACATTTGAATGTATTAACTGTTAATATTTGTTAATATTTGTTAATATTTGTGAATATTTGTAAATATGTAGATTTTATTATTAAGTCAAAAGTGTACATACCCCAAATATCCACATATTGGGCTAAGAAAACTTTTGAAGAAACTTTTTTGCTTTGTTAAACAGGTGCAGATGCTGGTGGACGTCAAAGAAACATAAATGTAATATATGAGTATATCGGTGAGAATATTTTAAAAAATGCTATAAAAAATAATTATATACAAAAACTATCTTGGATTGTGTTTTTCCCAGTTATTTTATTGTAAACCACTTAGTTATTGGTTTAGTTTCAAACACGCTTTAACAAACTGTCTTTTTGTTGTTTTGTTTTTATTGTTATTTAAATAAATATTTTGATTGTACCAATGATTAGCTTAAAAACACAGAATATATATATATATATATATATATATATATATATATATATATATATTATATATATATATATATATTTTGTTTTGTTTGTTTCTGACAACCGTGACGTGAACTGGGAGAGCAAGAAAGCAGAGCTGTCATAGCGTTGGGGCTTAAACTCAAATCCAGAGTGCACTCTAAGTGGAATCACATATAGCAGCATGTCTGGTGATAGATCTGTGTAACCCCCTCTCTGCACTTTTTGATTATAGTTGATCTGTTACACAATTGTGTTTTACATGTTATGTTCTAAGTTTTATTAACCTTAATCCCATGCTCATAATTACCCTCTGAATCTGAGATATTTTCATTGAAAAAATATTCTGTTAATCTCATGCGTCTCTCCCACTCTTTTAATTTGGTGGCCAGTTTATCGATGTATTTTTTAGTTGGTATAAACTTAAGTCCTTTACTCAGTACTGCTTTTTGGGAGTTGGTTAAAGTTTTACTTGATAAGTTAAATACTATGTCTTCTGTCTTATCTTTAGTGTATTTGGTACCATTTCCATTTTTGGGTCTCCTATGTCAGTAAAAATTCCCGACGCCAACTGAAAATCATGTGATTTTTAGTCCTGTGTGAATAGTACTATAGAGGCTGATAGTTTCTCATTGGGTCTGGACTCCTCACATGACCCACCCACACTCATCCGCATACACACAGGAGAGAAGGTTTGTGTAGTGTGGGAAAGTGGTAGCAAACATGTTGCACCGTTCTTTTACAGTTATGAATTACATCTTTGCTCAGCAAGTCAAAAAGGTATTTGGGCAATAGTAGACTTAACAGGTAATAATACATTGTAAAATAATGTTTTGTGTTCGCAAGCCTCTTCATTTACCAGGAACGTTAAGCTTTGCTAGTTTATAAAAACATTTTGTTGATTAAAAAAATACTCATGCTTTGTTTAGATACATATAATCACAGATTTATGTAAAAGCCAAATTAATTGTTGCAGCTAATGTAAATTTAATCAATTAATAAAATTCAATGTAGCTGAATTCCAGAGATATTGATTCGTTAATGTGTCGAACATTTGGGCTACTCAGATCTGCCGTATTACTCTTAGGTTCTTAATTTAGTAATTTTGGTGTCAAGAGATTTTATATATATATATATATATATATATATATATATATATATATATATATATATATATATATATATATAATGTACATGTTTGTTTACAAATTATTATTTTTTTTAGAAAAGATAATATTACAGGCTGCTATATGATTTGCACCCCTGACGTGGTAGCTGCTGCTCATTATATCGGTACCTTGCAAGTATGACAGATCATTCCAGAGACGGTTGCTTCTGGTGAGCACAGCTTTTCCAGGCTGAAATTGATCAAGGCATGTTTGCACTCAATGATGACTAAAAAAAGATTGTCAAATTTGGCCAAGAATGTAGAATGCTCAGATTTGATAAAGGACTTTGTTGCTGCTAGATCTAGGAAAATGTATTTGTAATTTATGTTTTTAAGTAGTCTATAATGTAAAATGAGAAAAATAAATACATAAATAAAGAATTTGATAATGCACAGGGGTTAATTTGTAAAAAAAAAAAAAAAAAAAAAAAAAAAAGGGGGGGGGGGGGGGGGGGGGGGAGTGGCATTGCTAAAGCTGGATTTTTTTTTATTTATGCCTGGTTATTCTTGTCACCGACCTGGGACGTTACAGTATTTTTTCTATGGGGCACCCAGATGCATACAACGACAAGGGGCGTCTAACCGGTATAGGTGGGGCATGGTCATTTTAGAAAAAGTTATTACGTGCTATGTTTGAAGTATAGACTGGAATTCTGAGTGCTTTGAAGTTGCATGATAAAGTCTAACAAACTGAAACAAGTATTCATTATCATTTTAATATCATTAATATTTACCGTATCTTAACGTTAGTATATGTAGGTGCGTATGATTACATGATGCACCTATATACTAACTTTAAGATGCGGTTGCTACTGTAGCATTCATTTGATGTTCTGGACTATGCACTTAATCATTACCGCCTAGGGCCCTGCACAGCCTAAGGCCGCCCCTGCTTGGTACGGCCTTAACATATATTAGAAAGTTGCGCCAGGTTACATCACAAGAATTCTCTGAATTCTCGTAAGCAAAATGTATGGCTTCTGGACATATTTCCATGCCAAAAACTTGTGTTTTTGATCAGTTGTATAGCTTTATAGCATTAGGCGATTTACCCACCCTTTTAGTCGTACAGTGTTTTAGACGCGCACTTCCTATATCATGTGCAATGGGCATGATATGTGCTGCTACATCCCATCAATCCAGGACGGTGGAGAGAGAGTTTTGCCCTTTTAAGTTGCGTGGAAACCCGGCCTGTGTTGCATCGCGACAGCGAGGAAGCAGACTTAAAGCGGAACTGTGCAGCGATGTGGCAAAATGGTGGCACTGGAGCGACGCAATCCTATTTTTTGTGGTTTGATGCGCATCAGCTAGGGCATTGAGCAATCAGAGAACAGCTTCATTGCCCGTGGTCCAGCAGGGTGAAGCAGTATCCAACATGATGGAGGAAACAATGATACTTGTCGTTGAAAAAATACCCAGAGCTTTATGACAAAGGACATCACAATTATAAAGATAGAGATTTTAAAGATAATATATGTGAGTCAATTTCGAAGAAACTGGATAAGCCTGATGTGTATAATTTATTGCCATATATGTTGAAATACCGTCAGAGAAGACACTCGTAATTTCCACGTCATGTTGACGAATATGTACCAGTCTTGATCATAGTTGTGTCAATAGCAATTTTGAACAGCTGTATCAATCTGGCAGTTTTCAAACCTGTTGCATCGCCTTTGTGTCGTGTCTGGTGTGTATGGTCATGTTGCTGCAAAAATGTCTTGTCGCCAGTTAAAAAATCGCATTGTGTCTAGTGTGTGGAGACCTAGTGTCTACAGCAACATTCAGGGGGTGACTATTAGAACAGAGAGTTTCTATCATCAAGCAGAAAAAAGGGAAATTACATAAATGAATACTGTATTTACATATTTTTCGGCAGATTGATTTGAAACAAAGATAAAATGTAGTTTGAATGATAATATTCAAGGTCCTTTATCAGAGATTAGGGACCTCATATTGATCAATCAGGTTAAAGGAAATCTCATATCCTGGTTCTAATACTTAAGTGTAATCCTGTAATTTTACTTTACTTATGCAGGAGTATATATGACAGAAATATCAACAACAATTTGTTAAAGCAATGACACTATTGTCAGTGAAATGACTCTCTTTTAATGCTGTGGTAGCCTTTATAAAGGCATGAGGTACGTTTTTATTGTTATGTTGATGATATTCAATTATATTTATCTCTGAAACCGGCCGACACCTCAAGCAAAAATATTCTGACTATCTGTCTGGATGACATTTAGATGTCAATAAAACATTTTAATGTTAATCTCAAATGAAACCAAGATGATGCTTTTGGGATCACAGAATCCACTGCATAATGTAAATCGATGTATGATTTCTCATTTGGAAGTTTCATCTCTGGGTTGAAGGCTGAAATGAGAAATGTGGGTGTCATTTTTGATCCAGATCTTTTAATCGAGCCACACATTAGGAATGTTACTAAAGTGTCTTTTCTCACTTAAGAAATATTATTATTATTATTACTATTATTATTATTATTATTATTATTATTATTATTATTATTATTGTTTATTTCTTAGCAGATGCCCTTATCCAGGGCGACTTGCAATTGTTACAAGATATCACATTATTTTTACATACAATTACTTTTTTTTTTTACACATTATTTTTACATACAATTACCCATTTATACAGTTGGGTTTTTACTGGAGCAATCTAGGTAAAGTACCTTGTTCAAGGGTACAGCATCAGTGTCCCCCACCTGGGATTGAACCCACGACACTCTGGTGAAGAGTCCAGAATCCTAACCACTACTCCACACTGCTGCCAAACTAAGACATTTGCTGCCAGATGCTGAGAGACTGTTTCATGCTTTTATAATATCTTGTGTTGATTATTGCACTGCTCTTTTCTCTGGTATTCAAGTCGTGTTATATCTCGATTGCACCCTGTGCAAAATGCTGCTGCCAGAGTTTTAACAAGAACAAATAACCTGAATTAGCTGCCTTGCATTGGCTTCCGGTATGGTTCAGGATTGTTTTAAGGTATGAAAATTGTTTTGCATACTGTTTTTGTAATGTCAAAAGTGCTCATCCTATTAACTGCCCAGGTAAAGAGAAGATTGAGAAAATAAGCACCGGGTGCTACTTCAAGCAAATACAGTATTATCATTGAACTGATTTTAAGAGTGTGGCAAAGTGGCTGATTGTGTACAGGTGCAGGAGTGATGCAGTGCGCAATGAACAAACAGAGAATTGTAATCCAGTTGGAAACAGGTTTTATTGATTATAATCCCAGTCTCCAGGCAATGTGTAATGCACTGGAAGTAACTGTCCCAGATAATAAACACACGTATCTTTCCCACAATGTACAAAACACGGTCACCAGTTGGGTGCGTGGTGGGTGATACAAGTTTATTTGTGACAAAAGTGAAGTGCTGTTCCAGGTTTTGTGCTGGCTCTTGGCGACAGCTCCGGAACGTGTTAGCCGTCTAATAATTACAAACAAACAATTATAGACAAACAAAACAGTCATGGTACTTTTATCACTGGGTCTCTCACAGGTCCTTACAGTTTAAAGTTTCAAACCAAATGAAGGAACAGATTGCGATTCTCCATCCCCTTTTATGCTGTCACACATGACCCCTTGGTAAACGAGTGCAACCGTCTCTCCAATCTGCGGCTGCCACATCGTTTCCCTTCCGGGTCAATGCGTTCTTGCAATGGAGTCTCGCCTTCATCCAGACTGGCCGACTTCCCGACCCTGGGAAAGAATTGTCAGACCAGCCCGTCCAAAGGACTCTGTTCTCGCTGCTTAGCATCCTCACAGGTCGGGAGGGAGATTTACAACCAAGAATCATTGTATTTCTGTCACAAGGAGTCATTGCAGTCAATTGTACATGACTGTGAAGTTTGTCTTACGACTCCAGATAGGAGCGAGCAGCCGATTTTCCACAGTAGTGCTGATGGGCAAGGATTAAATGTCTAATAAGAGGAAGCTAGCTTTAGGAGATGGGGTGGAGCTGAAGTGAACAAGATCGCTTCCTGCAGGATACCTCCTGTATATATTTGAAAATCTCAGAAGGAAGGAACTGAAAGGGAAGGTCTCCCCCTTGTAGGAACTCATTACTGGGGAGAGCTGTCTGTGGGGGCAGAGGGAGTAGGAGGAGTCAAGGCCATTTACAGGAACTCCTCTTGTGTAAGCCATAAAATATTTACAGTGGAAGCTTTCTCAGTATTGCTAAATGAAGTTGCTTCAGGCATGTTGTTCCTGTCAGTTTCGGCATGAAACAATGCAACATGTTCTGCTTCAAAAAATGTTATAATTTAGAACAGATTATATTTTATATAATCTTTATGAAAAAAAAACAAAAAAAAAAACATCTATTGTATGAAAATATAACTTTTGTTCTGGTGCAGATGTGGTAGGCACATTTATTCAGGTTTGTATTTAAGGCCAAGTTTCAAATGGATCCAAATCAGCAATTGAACATAGTAATTTCAGCTTTATGACCGTATGACCAGTTTTACACTGGTCCAACAGTTTAAAAAACAAACCAAAAAAAACACACACACAAATAAAACAAGGCAGCATATTTTGTATACTTTGGTAAAGCCATGTTCACAGTGCCATTTTGCCAAACACATGGCTTCTAGTTCGGCATACATTCTTGTAGCATTAGGAGACACGGTTATAAAAAAGGGTTTGGAAAGTACAGTTGCATGCTAGCAGACATGTTAAATCATGTTGGTTACTATGGATGACAGGTTATGAGTGTAGTGGTGAAACAAACCATTTATTGAACAGCCGCACTCAGCATGTTCAAAATCTAAGTTAATCGCTACAAATATGTCACAATTACATTGGAAAAGTAAAGTATATTGCAACACATTGTTTGGACAACTTGACAACATTTAGTTTGTTTCTAGATACTAGATAACTTTGAGTCAGACTTTGTTTTCAGAGAAGGCTAAGGGCTGTTTCACACTGGATCCGTTTCTCAATCTACTGAGTACATGTATAATACACTTACAAGTGTACTGAGTACATGTATAATACACATACAAGTATACTGAGTACACTTCTGTTCTTGTAAGTGTACTGACAAAGTTTGCCCTTCACACTGGTAACTACATTAGTTCTGAGAATACAAAACCATCTTGTAAAGCTGATATTTTATGTTTACCGTTCACATCATATAGTTGATGGCAATTTAATGTAAAATATATACTTCTCTTTGCCATGCTCTGTTACCACTTCAGTATAGTAAATATTTATGATACAGAAACATCCCAGGACCCTCTCCTCAACAAGGGGATTCTAGGGATATAGGGAGGGTGTTTGTCTGTCCGTCCATCTCTCCATCTATATGTCACATTTGCCAATACATATTTGCTAACATCTGGAGAAATAGCTAAACATTTCATTGCTTATTCTAATGCTATTATACAATTCTATTCTGTACATACTTTTCATGTCATGTCATAAACATTTTCATTATGTGCTGACTCTAATTTTACATTTACATCTGTGATAACTAATTTTATATTTACATCTGTGGTGGTGGGTGTATGTTACAGACATATTGGTTATTCCAGGAATTGGTGAGGTTCTGCAAATACTAAGAAAGAAATGAATTTGGCTGCATTCCAAAATTCTGTTAACTTTCATGATTACAGATCCATTTTGATAAAAATAACTTGACAAAGCCATTTTGAAAGGATTGTTTTTATTTGATAAAGGGTGGATTCAAACATTGATAAGAGTACTCTTTAGTTCTTCCAGCATTAGACTGCCTATTTGAAGCCTAAAGGCACATTTTCCTTGTGCATGAAGATCTCAGAGATGAGTTATATTAGCGAGTGAGATTGTTTCTCAATAATTCTTATTATTTTAAATTATGGCACTGCTATCTTTATGGTGTACCAAATAACAACTTTGAAAACCTGTGTGCAATCATAGAAGTCAACTTTTGTTTAAAATGCCAAAAATCACCAGTTATCTCTGTCACTTATGTACATTTTTTGCATGTTGGTACTTTTTAAAAAACCATTATAAGGATGCCAGCGCTATAAGTAAAAATGTAATTCTAGAGTCAGAGGAAGCTGCATTAAACTGACTTTTTATTAAAAACAAGGAAACAGTAAATTAATGCTCAAATAATTGTTAAAAAAACAAGAGGACATACTGTATAAAGTCAGACAGCAATCTCCCTCGCTAGTATATCTCAACTCTGCGGTCTCAAGAGGACATACTTTATAAAGTGTACTAGGAGACAGCAATCTCCCTCGCTAGTATATCTCAACTCTGCAGTCTCAAGAGGACATACTTTATAAAGTGTACTAGGAGACAGCAATCTCACTCGCTAGTATACCTCAGCTCTGTT